>CM022183.2:16118876-16771301 GCA_011420285.2 Erysimum cheiranthoides | reverse complement strand
CCTAAACCCTAACCCTAAACCCTAAACCCTAAACCCTAAACCCTAAACCCTAAACCCTAAACCCTAAACTAACCCTAAACCCTAAACCCTAAACCTAAACCCTAACCCTAAACCCTAAACCCTAAACCCTAAAACCCTAAACCCTAAACCCTAAACCCTAACCCTAAACCCTAAACCCTAAACAAACTAAACCCTAAACCCTAAACCCTAAACCTAAACCCTAAACCCGAAACCCTAAACCCTAAACCCTAAACCCTAAACCCTAAACCCCTAAACACAACCTAAACCCTAAACCCTAAACCCTAAACCTAAACCCTAACCCTAACCCAAACCCTAAACCCTAAACCCTAGAAGCCCTAAACGCCTAAACCCTAACCCCTAAACCTAAACCATAAACCCTAAACCCTAAACCCTCAACCCTAAAACCCTCACCCTCACCCTCAACCCTAACCCCTCAAACCCCAACCCCAAACCCTCAACCCTCAACCCTCACACTCAACCTCACCCTCAACCCTCAACCATCAACAACCTCAACCTCACCCTCATACCCCTCAACCCTCAACCTCAACCCCCCCTCACCCTCAACCCTCAACCCTCACCCTCAACCCTCAACCCTCAACCCTCAACCCTCAACCCTCACCCTCAAAACCCCAACCCTCAACCCTCAAACCTCAACCCTCAACCCTCAAACCCTCAACCCTCAACCCTCAACCCTCAACCCTCAACCCTCAAACCCCACCCCTCAAGCAATCACCCTCAACCCGCAACCCTCAACCCTCAATCCGCAACACCTCAACCCTCAACCCGAAAACCCCTCAACCCTCAACCCTAACCATCCACCCTAGAACCCTCCCCACCCCTAAACCCTCCACCCTAAACCATAAACCCTAAACCCTCAACCCTAAACCCTAAACCCTCCACCCTAAACCCTCCACCCTCAACCCTCAACCCTCAACCCTCAACCCTCAACCCTCAACCCTCAACCCTCAACCCTCAACCCTCAACCCTCAACCCTCAACCCTCAACCCTCAACCCTCAACCCTCAACCCTCAACCCTCAACCCTCAACCCTCAACCCTCAACCCTCAACCCTCAACCCTCAACCCTCAACCCTCAACCCTCAACCCTCAACCCTCAACCCTCAACCCTCAACCCTCAACCCTCAACCCTCAACCCTCAACCCTCAACCCTAAACCCTCAACCCTCAACCCTCAACCCTCAACCCTCAACCCTCAACCCTCAACCCTCAACCCTCAACCCTCAACCCTAAACCCTAGCCCAAACCCTATATCCAAACCCAAACCCTATATCCAAACCCAAACCCTAACCCGAACCCTCACTTTAACACTAACAAAAACCCTAATCATAAACCTTAACTGTAACCCTAAACCAAAACCTAAACATGAACACTAACCCTTACCCTAACCCTAACCCTAGCCCAAACCCTAAACTCGAACCCAAACTTAACCCTAACCCTAACCATAAATCCTAATTCTAAACTCCAAACCTTTAACGTGATGAATAGTGTCTGACATGTTTTTCGAAATTCTCAGAGTGATCGAATAGTGTCTAGCACGTTTTTCAAAATTTTGTGGAGGAATAATGTCTGTTACGTTTTCCGAGATTCCTGAAATAAATAGTGTCAAGCACGTTCACGTTTTTCAAGATTTCCGGGATGAATAGTGTATGGAACGTTTTTTTAGATTTTTGGAATGAATAGTGTTTGAAATATATTTCGAGATTCTCTTACTAAAAATTGTAGATGTATATGTATTTCAGATATGTTCGGATACCCACGGATATTCAGTTCGGTCTGGATTCGGTTCGGGTTTTTGAAATACCAAAATTTTAATCCCATTCTGATATTTTTAAAAATCGGTTTGGATTCGGTTCAGAATATTTTTTTAGTGGGTTCGGTTCAATTCTTCGATTCCAGATTTTTTTGCCCAGGCCTAACAAAAATCTTCCCAAATTCGCAATGCTAAAACACGTATTTAATGAGTGTAGGTACTAGGTAGAAAAGGAGGAGCAGATGGTCCCGTATATAGATAATTTTTTTTCTTTTCCAAAAATGACAAGAAAGTGATGGAAGTTGGCATTGTCATGAGATTGAAAGAAGGTGTTGTGGGGGTATTTTTTTAGTTTGAATAACAATAACAACAATAAAAACGTGCCTACTCACTTCTCTAAAAAACAACAAAATAATAACGTAACACAATTTGCTAAAAATTTCTGATTTTATATTTCCTTTTATATTTCTTAGAAACAAATGTTACAAGTGAAAAAGATTAAAAGGAGATGGAGCTTCAGTTACCCGGCGGGTCCGTTACGTTTACATGTAATTCATGGGTGGCCCCTAAGTCTGTTGACCCAGCCAAGCGGATATTCTTCTCCAACGTGTCCTACTTGCCTTCCCAAACCCCGAAGTCTCTTCTATGAATAATATCTATTACGTTTTTTCGAGATTCCTGAAATAAATAGTGTCAAGTATATTCACGTTTTTCAAGATTCTCGGGATAAATAGTGTCTGGAACGTTTTTTTAGATTCCTGGAATGAATAGTGTTTGGTATGTATTTCGAGATTCTCTTACTAAAAATTGTAGATGTATATTTGTATTTCGGGTATGTTCGGATACCCACGGATATTCAGTTCGGTCCGGATTCGGTTCGGGTTTTTGAAATACCAAAATTTTAATCCCATTCGGATATTTTTAAAAATCGGTTCGGATTCGGTTCGAATATTTTCCGGGTGGATTCAGTTCGGTTCTTCGATTCCAAATTTTTTTGCCCAAACCTAACAAAAATCTTCCCAAATTCGCAACGCTAAAACACACATTTAATGAGTGTAGGTGCTAGGTAGAAAAGGAGGAGCAGGTGGTCCCGTATATAGATAATTTTTTTTCTTTTCCGAAAATGACAAGAAAGTGATGGCATTGTCATGAAATTGAAAGAAACACGTATGGCCTCAATAGCGACAATGGCCCGAAGGTGTTGTGGGGGTATTTTTTTAGTTTGAATAACAATAACAACAATAAAAACGTGCCTACTCACTTTTCTAAAAAAACAACAAAATAATAACGTAACACAATTCGCTTCTTTCTCATTAGACGCTCATAATTGATCAAGAAATTGAATTTTTGCATTCGACAAAAAACATCATCTGCACCGCCCTCTCTTTTTTTTCCTAAAAATTTCTGATTTTATATTTCCTTTTATATTTCTTAGAAACAACTGTTACAAGTGAAAAAGATTAAAAGGCGCCTTAAGCGATAACAACTTTCCGGGGTGAACAAGATAAACATCATCTGCACCGCCCTCTTAATACGTATTCCATACTAGAAGATCGTTTCAAGAGGTGAATGGTGCGCTGTGAATGGCTAGTCTCACAAGGATTCGCAGCCAAATATCATACTATAAGGATAAGAGAACAACAGGTGGTCCCTTAAGTCATGTGCCATATTCGTCGTTTATGTAACCAACTTCAGATTGCTCGCCCATACATTCGTTTTATTAGTTATCTTGGATTCTCAATTTGTCATAAAGATTATGCATATAGGAGATAATTACCAACATTTATAAAGATGTATGGAATTATATGTACTTCTATTAATCTCCGTTATGGAAGTAACAATTAATATAACTATAGCAATATACAGTGTGTGTAAATTAGTGTGTCACCATTGGTGAATCTTAATATATATATATATATATATATATATATTATTGGGAATATTTTAATAATAAATTATATATAATAAAAAGATTTTGTCTAAATGTATATTTTAGGGACCATGTTAATTAGTTGCTGTGTTTATTTTGATTTGTAATAATGTACAAAAGAAAAGAGTATCTTAAAACAAGTTTAGAGAAGAAATGCAGAATAGAAAATTATGTCAAACAAAGAGAAGAAAAAATAAATACGCCGGAAGAAAACCCAAAACTAAGATGTAATCGGGATGTTACACAAAAAAACATAAAAAGAGAAGTGGTGATCACAGAATGATCTTACAGGGACTACCCTTGGAAATACATCAAACTAAATCCAAATTAAAACATTAGTGTTCTTGAAACTAAATCGATAGAGAATATGCAAATCGAGGATGGAGACGCCAAGCCGAGCATGAGGTTCTAATCCTTCCAATCTTGAAAAGCCTTTCCACATGAGTAACTTTGAAGTTGAAAATTCGATTGTTTCGTTCTTGCCATATCGCATAGATGATTATTTGAGCAGCAATTAACTTGAGCGAGAAATAAGAGGCATCAGATGATGAAACCTTGAGCCAACTCATAAACTTCGGCCATGTGTTGAATCCCATGAAGGGGGAACGGAGGCGCAACATACATAGATGCCAAATGTCATTTTTGGCTATGGCGTCTGCTGCCTTGTTCGCCATTCATTTAGATACTAATTAAGCGTGCATTAATAGTCAATAAATTTCCATTTATGGGGCTTATACCCTACTGTGGAGCCTCCACTCTTGTGCATCACATGCGTATAGTGTATTGTCCACATAAACACATATGTTGTTGAGATGTATTATTGACATCAACGTTAGTACCCCACAATACGTCAGTACCATTCTCTTGGATTTTTGTAAATGTTTTTTGTTATAAAGATTGTATATTTTTATCTTGTACATCTTTTGAAAGAAATATATAGTGTATATTGGTGTATGTCCAATCCAACACAGCTGTAGTAGCAATATAATATTATATTTTAATAAAGGACAAGAAAAGTATAATATTTAGACTTTCTATTTTTGCCCAAAAATAAAAAAAAAGACTTTCTATAAATAATTGAAGCGGGAGAGAAGAAGGGCCAAGCAAAATAGAAGAAATAAAAGATGTTTTGTGGAGAGTCGTCGTCGAGTCTCCAGACCTTGAACATAGCAAAGAGTTTTAGCTCTCTGTTCCCAAAACCATCAGCACTCATCAACCCTATCTCCGCAGGACGTCGAGACAAGCTGCCTCGCCCAAACCTCGGAGGACGATGTAAGGTCACGGCTTCACGGTCTACTGATCAGAAAGGTGGTATAGTGAAAAAAACCGTTAAGAAAATCAAAGTAAAAGGATTCATAACGGCCCAAGAAGGGTTGTTGGAAGGCATGGGTTGGTCCAGACCTCTCGATGACATCAGCGATCTCCGCGGCAGATCACTGCTGGTAGAGCTTATTAGCGCCGAGATTGACACACGTAAGTACATAAATATTTTTGGTTTAACGGTCTTTTATAGTTCAAGTTAAAAGAAATGGATACAAGCGTTTGTGAGTCTGAGACAAAAGTAAATGCCTATCGAAAAAGTCCAACAAACAATTGGAACGAAACCTACCTAGTTGCTCCTCAAACAGTATTAGAGAAAGAAAATTTTTGTTAGTAACATTACGAAGCTGCCCCCGTAAGTGTGTGTATCCGTGAGTACATAATTTATCAAACATATATAACTTTTTAAAAAAAAAAACAGAAGATAGCTAGCCAATTTAAAATGTAAATATGAGTAGGTTGACGCAATTAATAATTATAACTGAGTACACACATATATCAGAGACGATGATGGAGAAGGATCCGGTAGAAGACTACGCACAACGTGTATGGTTCGAAGCCCGAGATGAGAAGTACGAGTGCGTGTTTGATATGCCCGAAGACTTTGGAGATGTGGGGGCCATCAGGGTTCAAAACCAGCACCATAGAGAGATGTTTCTCAAGGAGATGGAGCTTCAGTTACCCAGCGGAACCGTTACGTTTACATGTAATTCATGGGTGGCCCCTAAGTCTGCTGACCCAGCCAAGCGGATATTCTTCTCCAACGTGTCCTACTTGCCTTCCCAAACCCCGAAGCCTCTTCAACAGCTGCGAAAGGAGGAGCTAGAGACCTTACAAGGCAAGAACCGCGAGCAAGTTGGTGAATTTACCAAGGTAGAGCGCGTTTACGATTATGACGTGTACAATGATGTGGGTGACCCTGACGAGGATAAGGAACTTGCCCGCCCCGTAATTGGAGGCCTCTCTCATCCGTATCCAAGGCGCTGCAAAACTGGTCGTAAACCCTGCGACACTGACCCCTCCTCAGAGAAACGCTACGGGGGTGAGTTCTATGTCCCTAGAGACGAGGAGTTCTCTACAGTCAAGGGCAATTCATTCACGGGCAAGGCCGTTTTGGCAGCTCTTCCCTCCGTGTTGCCACAGATCGAGTCTGCTCTGTTGGATCCTAACTTGCCTTTCCCACACTTCAAAGCCATAGAAAGTCTCTTTGAAGAAGGCATCCCGCTTCCCAAGAATGCTGGCCTTTTATCTATGATTCCCAGACTCGTCAAAGCTGTTGCTGAAGCTCAAGATGATATCCTCCAGTTTGACGCCCCAGTTCTCCTTAACAGTACGTACCCACCTACCTCTCTCCTCTTTTTATCCCTCCATTATATTTATCGATCCCAATTTATATTAGCTAGGCTACAATTAAACTCACTTTAATTTCCAATATCATTCACACTGATTCAGAGGATAGATTTTCATGGATCCGAGACGACGAGTTCGCTCGCCAGACACTTGCAGGCCTTAATCCCTATAGCATTCAACTAGTTGAAGTAAGCTACATACGCCTTTAATTAACTAATAGTTTTTGTTCTGCTTGTTCCAATAAAGAAAGAGGAATACCCAATTCGAAATATTGTTGCCATCTCATTATTCATTAATTAATAATATTCAAAATCCATATAAAATATATTTATGGTTGCCAGAAAAATAAACATTCGAAAAGGTTATTTTTCTGGTTTTAAAAGCTAAAAACGAGTTAGGATGTCAATTTGAATTCCTCGCACTGTAAACTTCCAGGAGTGGCCATTGAAAAGCAAACTAGATTCTGCCGTTTATGGTGATCCCAACTCACTCATCACTTCGGCTATTATCGAAAGCGAAATCAAAGGACTGTCAGTTGATGAGGTAAGATTTTCGTCAGTTTTTTTTTTTTTTTTTTTTTAAACGAATATGTCTATGAATGGAGGATTTCCGATCCTTAATAAATGATGGATGCATGTATGCAGGCTTTTAAGAATAAAAGATTGTTCATGTTGGATTATCATGATTTGCTTCTACCGTATGTGAACAAAGTGAGAGAGTTGGAAGACACGACCTTATATGCTTCTCGAACAATATTCTACCTCAACGATAATAACACATTGAGGCCTGTCGCCATTGAGTTGACTCGTCCCCCAGATGTCAACAAGCCCCAATGGAGGCAGGTCTTCACACCAGGCTATGATGCTACATCCAGCTGGCTATGGAGTATTGCTAAGACTCATGTTGTTTCTCATGACGCCGGTTATCACCAGCTTATTGCTCACTGGTATTCAATTTAACACTCCTCACTTCAAAATAGATCCTTTCTTTTTTCTTTTTTTAGGCATCTTCAAAATAGATCCTTAATTTCTTTTTTCTTTTTTTAGGCATCTTCAAAATAGATCCTTTCATATACCGTTTTTTGTTGATAGAAAAAAATAGGTTTAACTTTTGGCACCTATTACGTTACATGTACAATGTGATGTCACTAACAAGTAAAGAGATGGAAAATTTTACAGGCTAAGGACTCACTGCTGTACGGAGCCATACATAATAGCAGCAAACAGACAACTAAGTGCTATGCATCCCATCTATAGGCTTTTGCATCCCCACTTCCGCTACACCATAGAGATCAACGCTCGTGCACGCCAAAGTCTCATCAACGCAGGTGGAATCATTGAGACTTGCTTCTGGCCCGGGAAGTATTCGGTAGAGCTAAGTTCAGACGTCTATGATAAATTATGGAGGTTCGACATGGAAGGCTTACCTGCAGACCTCATCAGAAGGTGTTTCTCTTTTATTTTTGTGGTAAATTTGCATATAAATTATCACCACAATTAAATTACTAAACTAACCAAATACGTTTACACACAAAATTGCGCTATAAGGGGGCTAGCTGAGGAAGATGAGACCGCGGAACATGGGTTACGCCTGAGGATACCAGACTACCCATTTGCAAATGATGGTCTCATGCTGTGGGATGCCCTAAAGGAATGGATTACAGACTATGTGAAGCACTATTATCCAGATGCAGGACTGATCATGTTGGATGAAGAACTCCAAGGTTGGTGGAGTGAAGTGCGGAACATAGGGCACGGAGACAAGAAAGACGAACCTTGGTGGCCTGTCCTCAAAACACAAGATGACTTGATTAGCGTGGTAACTACAATTGCATGGGTCGCCTCAGGTCACCATGCAGCTGTAAATTTTGGACAGTATGGATATGGAGGATACTTTCCCAACAGACCAACCATAACAAGGATAAGAATGCCAGTGGAAGAACCGACAGATGAAGAGCTAAAAGAGTTCTATGAGGAGCCAGAAAAAGTGATGCTTAAGACATTCCCGTCGCAGAAGCAGGCGACCAAAGTGATGGTCACTTTGGATCTTTTATCAACCCATGCATCAGATGAGGAGTACATCGGAGAATACGCAGAAGCATCTTGGGCCCACGATCCTGTCATCTATGCTGCATTTGAACGACTCAAAGGCAGGCTCCAATATCTAGAAGGAGTGATAGATGAGAGAAACGTGAACGTTTCTCTAAAGAATAGAGCGGGAGCTGGTGTAGTTAAATACGAGCTTTTGAAGCCCATATCTGAGCCCGGTGTTACCGGAATGGGTGTCCCCTACAGTATTTCTATTTGATCTCTGCACTTTGTTTCTCATTATTGCCTTACTTTCCTGTATTTCTTTTCTCCTCAATAAGATTAAAAAGCAAATGATGATCCATTGTCTTTTGCACATAAATCTCAACTGCTCAAGAATACCAAATCTTCTGGAACTGTTTTCTGAGGAGAGTGGCATTTTCGGGAGAAGAGTTGATTGGCTCCTTTGATCCTTACTGTGTTGGAAGTTTCGGGAGCAGATTAATGATTACGATGATGACTCAGAAAAATAAACACAATCAATACAACTATCTTCATCTCCTACAACAATGGCGCAATACTGAAAATAAAAATGAAAAAATAAAAGTCCTAATTGTCAAAAAAAAACTTTTACTTGTAAAAGATGTCTTCTCGTTTGTAAAACGACTTTTACTTTTGAGAATAATATTCACATTTTATAAAAAAATAATAAAGAAAAGTCCTAATTGTCAAAGATGTCTTTGGATTAGGTACCTTGGTTTCAAAGTCGGACGGGTCTCTTTAGCGATTAAAACAATATTGAATGGGCCCAAAAGTTTCCGGCCCATCTCATTATATCTTATTCGACGTCCTGGAATCTGCGGAGGAGAAGGGAGGCGAGGGAATGGAGAGTTTCGGGCGGAGCAGTCTCAGCGTCATAGCTTCGAGGCCGTTTCATCTCCCGTCAAGTGGCCGTCTTTTTCCCTCCCTTAGCTTAATTCATCTGAAGCGCAAGTTATCTCTCTCCATCACCTCGTTTTCCTCCAAGATTTTCTCTCCTCTGTGTAACTCTCTCGCTCCCTCTCTGTCTCTCTCTTTCTCTCTCTCTCTGGCTTCTTGTAATCTTTCCGAGGTGGTGTAGGTGAGTCAGACAAGGGAAGTCCCTTACCGCGAGGGGCGGGAGAAGGAATCAAGGAAGATGCGAGGAGTAAGCTGCTTCAAGTAGTTTTGGTTTCTCCCCAGGTTTGCACTTTCACTGCTACATATCTGACTCCCCCAGGTTCCATCTACCTTGTTCTTTTAATCTTTTGCGTCTGATCCTTTTGTTACTTTGGTTTTTCCCTCTTGAGTTGAAACATACATTAAATTTTGCTCTCTCTCTCTCTCTCTCTCTCTCTCTCTCTCTCTCTCTCTCTCTCTCTCTCTCTCTCTCTCTCTCTCTCTCATGTTTTGTGCATTTCCGACAACTTCAACTTTTTCAGACCACGATGTAAACTTGTACTCTCCTTGACAGATTCCTGGGAATACAGGCTGCATTGCAAGAACATGTGCGGCCTCAGCTGTTGGGCTGCATTTGGTCGGGGTAAAATATCCCCTTTGGATCAAGCAAATACTAGTACTACTTATTCATTATTTCCAGTGTTCATGACTTAATCTCCATCTGATCCTGCTTCAGCCATTAGGTTTTCAAGTGGATGACGCCAGAGTAAAGCGAGCTGGTTTGGATTATTGGCCGTATCCTACCGAATTTGTCTATACATAGGAATTTATTTTGGTTTTATGCCAGAAAAGAGAGTTTACTGGTATAGATTTCTGCACATCCTTACTGTTTTTGTGTTTTGGTCCCTTGCATGAGCATCTCAGCTTGTTATTTTAAGGTTAGCTGTAGTGAGATTCATGCCCTTTCATTTGCTGTTCGTCTTCTTAACTTAAAGCATAGCTATGTGGTTGTCAGAGCGCATAGCTCATGGGCTGAGTTTCAAGAATATTTCAGGCAACAGGTTTACTACTTCTCCAATATAATTTTCAGTAGCTCAAGTCCCTATGTGTGGTGTCTGACTTGGCATATATATATCTATCTGTGGTTTAGGAAGGAGAAAAACGGATGATAGCTTTCACAAAAAGAGGAACAAGGATACATTCAGTAAGTTGCCTGTCCTTGGACATCTGTTTTCAGTTCATCTCTGTTTGTTTACCAACCAGAAATAGCAACAACCACTAGCAATTCCGTAGCTGAAAAAAATGGTCACAACTTGATGCAGGAATTCTCTTACCGAAGAGGCGATTACCTCTTGTTTGGGTCAGAGACAAGCGGTCTACCTCCTGAAGCGCTGTCAGACTGCAAAAACGAACCATATGGAGGGGGGACCCTACGTATTCCGATGGTAGAAACGTATGTGAGATGTCTAAATCTCTCAGTTAGTGTAGGGATTGCTCTGTATGAAGCGTCCAGACAACTTAACTATGAGCAAATCAAGTGTGTAACTGAAGGCTGTGTGAATGGTGAAGAACCATTATTGACAGAGGATATCTTTGCGTGATAAATTGGATGGTTGCTAAAAGGAAGGCGGAGGCGCAGAGGCATGGCCATAAGTGGTTGGTAAGCACTGATATGCAGGCAACATGGATCAGGACATCTGTTACCAATGTTTTTTTGGAAACCTCATCTTGAAGGAAACACTACCCTTCTTATCCCTACCCTTATCCTCTTCATTTTAGAGCTGCTTATCTTTGTTGACCTAATCCCTAGTGTGGGGGATGACAAAGTTTTTGAGTCTCGAGACTTAGAATTAGAACGTTTTCTGTTCGAGAAATCCTGGCTTTAGCCTCCTGTATGCTAGCAACCATTATAGATTTTAGTACTGAAGACGTACTTTAGACGAGGAAAATGATGCAATCTTTTTTTTTTTTTTGGCCGAGGAAAATAATGCAATCGTCAGCTCAGCTCAGTAATCAAAACCACTTTGCCAGCCAATTTACTGGCCTAAAAAAAGGTAACAGAGATTGCATGTAGGCGATGTAACTATTAGCATTAACGGACTTGTCAGACAAGCTACTAAGCGGATGAATGAGAGATGATATAGGAGAAACGGTAGTCCCAGCGGTAGTAGAAGGACAGCGAAGCGAGCTAAAGGATTTTAAAAAAATTTATAGCCCCACCATACATCATCGCTCAAGGGCACCGATTTTCAGGAATTAGTGATAATTGTTACAGATACAAAAGTAATATAAATAATTCCCTCTAATGGTGCAAGTCATGAAGCATCGGGGTCTAAGATGTGATCTTCCCACTGAAATCAAATAGTTATAATGAATGGGAAACACCCAGGAAGAAAGAAAAAAAAAAAAAGTTGTTATCACAACATCTTTGCCTTCTCCCTTATTGTGCCAAGAGAGTCTCTGTTCATATGTGCATGTTCTCAAGGAAGTCAGACAACCTATAAAGACGAAATAACCATCCAGAGATGAGTTAAAATCGATTGAAAGAAGAGACTGGTGGTAGAAGTTGAAGGCACCAATACCTTATATCTTTAGCTATCACAGTCTGCCCATCTTCTGTATCCAGATGCCGCAGAACCACTTCCTCCAAACGACCATCATGATACGCATGCTGCAATCACACCCACAACCCCCCTTTGAGTTTTAGAGGTGTATCCATATCAACACCATCAAATATACATTCCAAGGTGACAATAGTCAAATTATACTCCACCCAAATGACAAAGACTACTACGACTTCCCAATACCATATTATAGCTATATGACCTAAGACTCTCACTTTAATCAACTTTAATAAGGGTAGCTAATAGGTATCCTCATTGGACGAGTCCTCAGATTCTATATCCATGTGCATCAGTAACATCATCATATCTGTTGTAGTCAGTTCGTCATCATCCGTATCTTCAAACCCAATAGGACCATATTCGCCTTCTGAAATTATATTCCCGATCATATTAACAAGTGTATCCACGTCTGAGAAGTTAGATCCAGAGGGACGTGGTCGCCTTGGAGGTGGCCTGTGGTATTTCCATGCATATGACCCTGGCTTCACAGTGTGCTGGAACACAACAACATCCATTAAGGACTAATCAAGCTTTCTAAGGACTTAGTGGAAAATTCTGCAACCCACCCTCCCTCAACGCAGAAAACTCATCACATTATTTTATCTCAAACCTATGGTACGTCACTAACCATTGATGCTATATCACATTAATCAATTTCCTACGCTTCCTTCTATAGAAACATAAAATTCAGCTGAAATCTCTGTGTAAACTAATTGCCAACTCTTGGATATTTATAAAGCTTCAACGCTACAGTTATCAGCAAACATTTTAAATCTTCTAGATTTGGAACATCAGGCAATAAGTACTCAGAGATAGACAATACAAAAAGAAATCTAAAACAGCAGGGATTGCCTATCAGTAAGAAACAGCAAGGCATAACAGTTTACATCATCTCGAGTATGCATTATATAATTAGAGTTTCAAAAGGGCGTCAATTATGGTGATTCAAAATTGCTTTCCAACAGATTCCAGAAAATGCTCATGTATGATATCAAGGCAGCAAATACAAACAATGAAACCTGATTACAATGTAATCTTGAGCCGCGGTGCCAAATGTCTACTTAAACAATTACATCTCTGAATTTATTTCAATCAAAAGATCCGCAAAAATACTAAGAACTAAAACTAATCCAATCAGCATGGTTTCAAATACACCCCCAAACTTAAAAGGGATTGCCTATCAGTAAAAAAACAGCCAAGGCATAATATTTGACGTCATTTGAGCATGCTTAATTTAATTAGAGTTTCAACCCTGAATGCATAAAAAATACCTTGTAGAAGCAACTTGTCCCAAACGGACAATTCCCATCTCCGAAATTGAAGTGCTTACAATCGATTGACCTGGTAGACAAAGAGCATTCAGCATTTATTGCATTCACAGATACGAAGAATTCATAAAATTGACTTATAAGCACACATATATTTTTCCCTTTGCTTGCCAGTCAAGTCTGATGAGCATAAAGACAGCAATAAAACCACCAGAATGAAAAACATCGTCCATGGTTAGTTAACTTAGGCAATGTTCATAAAGCACTTAATTTTACCTGAGCTTTTCCCTGTAGTTATCCATAATTTCTTTTTTCTCTTCAGGAGCTGAAAACCAGATTACACTAGGAACAACAAAATATGATAACTTGCGGCATATGGGGCAAGCCCTCAGTGTGCTATTGACATCCATCCCAGTGGAAGGAGAACTGCTGCGCCAATTCCTAATACATGCTATGCAGAAAGCATGATCACATTCAGTGAGTAACCCGAACTTCCGTTCAGCTGGAGTTGGCTTAGACAATACACGTTCCAAACAGACACAACACTCGATCTCCTGGCTAAGTTTTAATGCTTCAAGCTGCTTCTGCTTTTTTTCACATACTTTCTTGTGCTCCTCTCTCTCCTCGGGTCTGAAAGGATGCAAGCAACATTTCCCACAAGTTGGGCAAATATTTCCATGGATGTGAGGACACTCATCCCCACGTGGGCAATCACCAGCTGCAGCATATGAGCAAATGGGTTGTTCTTCTGGTTTGACTGAACCAGGGATAAAGGTGGTGCCCTCGTCTACAGAATCCTGTTGAAGGGAATCCAACTTCCACGTAGTCTTTAGACATGATGAGGGAACTGGGCTCAAATCTCTTTCCGAGACACCAGGAAGAAAAGCACAGGCAAGAGGGTTGGAAGCTGAAGCAGGAGATGACCGAGGCACAGCCGACGAAGATGAAGCAGATGGATGAGGCCGAGAAGCTTTGACATGTTCGTACCTGCATCGACTTCCATAAGAGCAGATTCCTCTCTGGTAGAAGGTGCAAATCTGTAATAGGAATTTTGTTTCTTAGAGAACATTTACAATACATAGGAACTTCAAGTTAAAGAATGCTGATTCCCCTACCCATAGGCAAGACAGAGTTAAAGCTTACATTATTTGTAGGATCCTTCCAGTCATGTGAAAATTCACAGTGCTCCCCTTTCAAGCATGCACCGTGAGCAAAGAATTTACAAAGGATTCTAAGAGATAAACAAAAGAAAAGAGTGATAAGAAACAAAAAGTTGGGAGAGAAAATAGGAGCATCAATAAACAAGGGAATGCAACCAAGTACTCGAGTAAGCATACAGAAGATGAAACAATTCACGGACAAGGACGAGACTGAGAAATTAGATTTGCGAAAAACACTGATAAAGATCTTTACCAGATGGCGAATTCATGATAAGTTTCTTAGTCTAAACGTTGTCCCCGTACATGAAAACATTTTAAGAGGAAGAAATTATAAGAGCCCACCCTGAGATTATATTCAGTGCTACGCTTCGAAACACGATGGTTCATGGGCAGAGACGGATCATTTAAAAAAAAACATTACTTGCATCAATTGCAATAGGATGAAGAGTAAAAGTTGGAAGCTTTCAGACAAAGAAGTCAGCCTATGCAGAAGAGAGAAGACAAAACAAAATAAGAAATCGGTAAAGAAAGCACCTTTTCGACATCGACGAACGATCGAGAGACTCGGGGGTGATTATGAATGAATCTCTCCCTGGGGAAAAAAAAAATAAAAAGAGGAGAATAAAAGATGAATGTTTTAGGGTTACGCGGTTGAGAGCTTAATTGGGAATCCGGGGTGTACATGCAAATATGATAAAGTTTGGGGCTTATCCGGAGATTTTTTAATTATTATTGAGTCAAAGCAAACTCACTAAGAGAGGTAGAGGGTTGCGGTTACATAATAAGAGAGAGAGGCTCTGAGATGGTAACGTTATCCAAATCCAAAATAATAATAATAAAGAAGAGGAGAGTTTTATGGCCACGAAAATCTTCTCTTCATCTCCCGTTATCTCCGCCTCCGCCACCAGAACACCGCTCCCCCCAAAGACGATAGCATCGCGTCTAAGCACCTCCCTGGCCGCCGCATTGGCCGCGACCTCCGTGCTGACGATGGTCCCGGCGCTGCCGGCGGCGGGCGAGAGTAACCAAACGTACAAAATATACTACGGGACGGCAGCGAGCGCGGCGAACTACGGGGGATACGGGGGGAACTCGGACAGGAAGACATCGGCGGAGTACGTGTACGATGTGCCGGAAGGGTGGAAGGAGAGGCTGGTGTCGAAGGTGGAGAAGGGGACAAACGGAACAGACAGCGAATTCTACAACCCGAAGAAGAGGACGGAGAAGGAGTACCTGACATTCCTGGCGGGATTCAGACAGCTGGCGCCGAGGGATGTGATTCTCAACAACCTGGCCTTGTCCGACGTGGAGCTGCAGGATCTGATAGCCGGCGCCGACAAAGTGGTGTCGGAGGAGAGGAAGGACGAGACTGGGCAAGTCTACTATCTGTACGAGATAGATGGAGTTGGAAAGCACAGTCTGATCACAGTCACTTGCGCTAAGAACAAGCTCTACGCCCATTTCGTCAACGCCCCTGCGCCCGAGTGGAACCGTGACCACGATACATTAACCCACCTTCGTGACTCCTTCAAGACCGTCTCTTCTTCTTGAATTTCCTCCTTCAATGTTCAATATTATCCTTGTTGGATTGTATTTTGGTGAATACATATATATATTGGAGTTTGTGATCTTGATCATCAAATACATCATTACTATTATTATTATTATTATTATTATTATTAATATAGGTATAATTAAGGAGATAGCAGCAGCAAGCGAATGCCTTGAACACAGAGAAACCAAATGTGTTTATATTTGCTTTGTCTGTAACTTTTCCGGCATCCACACGTAAAAAGTGTCTTCTTTAATCTTTATGTTAGTATTACTATTCATTGGAGTTTCAATTGCCCATACATACATTACGACAACAGACTAGACAAGACAGACCCCCTGCACAAGTGTTACTATTCCCACGCCCAAGACTCTTTTCTTTTTTAGAGACTCTTTTTTTAAGTTACCTTATTTTCTTCTCTTTTATCCATGGATCCAAACACACTAAACTAAACTGTTTATAGCACAGCTAGTATTAAATATTAAGTAAAGCCTAAATAAATGTTGGGTACATGTATATATCATATTCATATTAGAGACAACATGTATAGTATATAAGACGAAATTAAAAAATACTAGTCCAAAAAAAAAAAAAAGAAAGAAAAGTAGGGGAACCATACTTAGGTTCACCCCTGGGGTGAACCTTTAAATTCACCCAACAGATTATAGTCAATCGTTTTGCCATGTCATTACTAATATTAGAGAATTAAAAAAATAATAATAAAAAAAAGAAACAGAATTAAAAAAACAAAAAGGAAAATCGACGTATCATAACCTTAACGCCGTCGACGGTGAACACAGTTCTTCTACTTCATATTCTTCGTTAGCCAAAATCAATTTCCATCGATTTTAACTAAACCTTAACCACTCATTTGTCAACCCAAACCGATATCTAATTTCGTTTTAATTATAAAATCTAAACTCTAACCACTCATTTGTCAACCCAAACTGATATCTAATTTCGTTTTAATTGTAAAATCTAAACCCTAACCACTCATTTGTCAACCCAAAACGATATCTAATTTCGTTTTAATTGTAAAATCTAAACCCTAACCACTCATTTGTCAACCCAAAACGATATCTAATTTCGTTTTAATTGTAAAATCTAAACCCTAACCACTCATTTGTCAACCCAAACCGATATCTAATTTCGTTTTAATTGTAAAATCTAAACCCTAACCACTCCTTTGTCGACGACGTTAAGGTTATGATACGTCGATTTTTCTTTTTGTTTTTTTAATTCTGTTTTTTTTTTTTTAAATTTTTTTTTAAATTTTTTTTAAATTCTCTAGTATTAGTAATGACATGGCAAAACGATTGGCTATAATCTGTTGGGTGAATTTAAAGGTTCACCCCAGGGGTATATAAGACGAAATTAAAAAATACTAGTCCAAAAAAAAAAAGAAAGAAGAAGTAGGGAATGGAGGTTTCCTTTTGTGGGAAAACAGACAAGCAAGTTGTGGTTTTGATAATCTCAAGACCGAAAGCTGTACTTTTGTTTTAAATAATTTGATGATATATCAATGAAGAACAAATCCTTTCATTCCTTTTTTTTTTTTTTTTCTCAATTAATAAAAGAAGAAAAAAGCAAATCTTTGTCTCTGGGTCTGAGCACGGGATTTGAAGACAGATGTAGGGTTGAGATGACATCTGTGGGTGGGTGCGTCTCCCCACACTGAACCACATATCTTTTTGCCGGCTTCTTCAACGGCTTTTTCTCTTCCCCCTCCCTTCCTTCGACGTCGTTTTGTCTCCTTCCTCTTTTCCTCTCTCTTTCTCTCTCTGTCACACTCTCTGCTCCTCCGTCTCTCGTCTGCAGTGCCCTCCGCTTCACCTTTTTCGCTGTCCTACGAATTTGGTAATCTCCTCCTTCTCCCACTAATCAAGTAGTATGTATCTATCTTTCTTACCATTTCTTCTCTCTCTATTTTCAATTTCATTTTCTCTCCTTTTTTTTTTTTTTTTTTAATTTGTTCTTGGTGCAGATATCATTCGAGTTTCTCCCTTGCCGTCTTCAATTGCCACTCGCCGCTCCAACCCTCTTCGAATGTATGCCCCTCCTACCCCAATCTCTGCTTCCTCGTCTTTCAATGCCTTTTCTTTTTGTATGCTCAGTCGTCTCTTTGATTACACCTGACCCTAACCACTTTATGCATATTTCTACTGCTTTCTGGACTTGTTTTGTTTATGCAAATCTTGATTTTTTAGTTCTGGAATAATATGT
Source organism: Erysimum cheiranthoides (assembly GCA_011420285.2). Taxonomy (NCBI): domain Eukaryota; kingdom Viridiplantae; phylum Streptophyta; class Magnoliopsida; order Brassicales; family Brassicaceae; genus Erysimum; species Erysimum cheiranthoides. Next base: position 16,753,140 of record CM022183.2, on the reverse strand, counting down.
CTGCAGTTGCCTAGTTGCTAGGGCCATTCTTTTTTTTTTAAGGTATTTATTTACTCTCCTCTTCCAATTACCTCAACAACACTAACTCCTCCTTCTCTGACATTGCTCACTATCCCCTCCAATGCTACTCTTTTTTGTTTTTTCCTCTGTGTTTTGTTACAAGTCCTCTAGATACATCTCACATTCTTCTTCCTCTTATCAATTGCAGTTGCTGAAATGAATGGAGATAGACCAGTGGAAGATGCTCATTACACGGAGACGGGGTTCCCTTATGCTGCTACTGGAAGTTACATCGATTTTTATGGTAGTGCGGCTCAGGGGCCTCTAAACTATGCTCATGCCGGAACTATGCATCCTCAGGTACTTCCACTTTCCTTGTATATATATATATTTTTTTTAACTGGCCTGGTTCATATCGCCTTTAGCAGGTGTTTTTATGCTTTAAATAAGATTTCTGTCTCATCTGTTTTCAGACAACAGATGAGCTTATCATTGTGTATGCTCATATATCACAGGGAGGCATACAATTCTGGAGAATACATAACTTTCCTTCTTTGCCTATTCTCAGGACAATCTGTACTGGACCATGAATACAAATGCATACAAGTTTGGATTTTCAGGATCAGATAATGCTTCTTTCTATGGTTCTTATGACATGAACGATCATTTATCTAGGATGTCCATCGGGAGAACTAATTGGGAGTACCATCCCATGGTAAACGTTGATGATCCTGAAATCGCTGACACAGATGAACACTCTGAAGCTGAAGAATGTTAGTTATTTCCGCCTATTATTTTATGTATCCCTTTTTACTCTATTTGATCATATTCTTTTCTAAGCTAAGATCTTGTCTGTGTTTATAGGCATTGCAAATGAGCATGATCCCGACAGTCCTCAGGTATGTGCACATGATCTAAACGGTTTTTGAGTCTGTGTCAACTAGTTAACTCTTACCCATCTTTGTGAAGCTAGTGGTGTATCCGTGCAGGATGTGATCTAAACACTGATATGAATTCTATATGCTCGTTAATGCCATGTTGCCACAGGTATCCTGGCAAGATGACATTGATCCTGATACAATGACCTATGAGGTTCGTTTCAGTTTTCTTGTTGGTGTTTTCAAAAATATAAAAAATTGACGAAGATGGTCAAGAGAGGCAGTGGATTCACATCTAGATGCGGTACAACATATTAAGTTGTTTGGTTTGTGGATCAGGAATTAATAGAGCTGGGGGAAGCGGTAGGAACAGAAAGCCGGGGGTTGTCTCAGGAACTCATAGAAACGCTTCCCACTAGAAAGTATAAGTTTGGGAGCATCTTCTCCAGGAAAAGAGCAGGGGAAAGGTAAGAGCAAGCTTATAATAATGTTGGTATGAATTCAAGTCACAGGTTTATGCTGAAAAGCGTGCGTGTGATGAGCAGGTGTGTGATATGCCAGCTCAAGTACAAGATAGGGGAGAGGCAAATGAATCTGCCGTGCAAGCACGTGTATCATTCTGAATGCATTTCCAAATGGCTAAGCATCAACAAGGTAATTGTCATTTGACCTTACAGATATGGGTTACATCCTCAGGTCAACTGAAACTCTATGCATATGGAACGCAGGTTTGCCCGGTGTGCAACAGCGAGGTCTTTGGGGAACACATCATCCATTGATCGGGACAAGGGGCTCCTCCTCTTTTTTTTGGCCTTAATATTGAGGCTCATCAAGTTATTGTTTTAGTGTAGTGAAAACCCAACAAAATAGTCTAAAAGATGTCCACACTATACTCTCATGTTCAGTCCTTCTCTGTACATGTAATTTTCCTTCTGGTTCCATTTTCGCTCGTCTGGGGTTTAAGTTTAACGCTCACTCGTATTGTATACTAAATGTTAAGACAATTAAAAGCTGAATCCATATATGGCGATGGTGCAGATATCCCAGCCCCCATGTTTTAAGTTTCCACTTCAATTCTCCCACCCCTCTACTTCTACTCATTTGATCCTTCTCTTAGTAAGAAAATAGATCTACTACAAGATTCGAGGTGTGACTATACAAGTTAACTAAACTTGGAGAGTGGATGATGCTGCTCTAAATCTGGAGATTGTAAAGAACAACGGACAAATGGCCAAGGAAGGTAGACAAACCTTGCTTACATTGGAGGATGAAATGTAATTTTAAGTAAAAGAAACGAGGCAGTAGAATGAATACATGACACTATAGTATGTATGTAATAGTAATATCTGTATTGTTCAGTTTCCCAGTTTTGCACTAACTTCCACATCTCTGAATCTGAAGTATGATGTGTATATGCACACAGCTTTGGCTTATATAAGAGTTTGTTCCTGGAGTTGTTCCTGTGAATACAAGACCCACTGGTAGTTAGAGATGCATCGCTTGTAAAGACGAAATATATGGGTGTAGAGTTTAGTACCTCTGTAACAAACAAGGCATGGAAGCCATATGGGACCCTATGCGGCAGCTCCACCACTGCCACCGGTTCAGCCGACATTGTTTTTGCATCTATCACATTCACACATGATTTCCTGTCCATTTTCAACCATCATATTATTGTACCAGAAGGACACAAAAGAAGCAAGTGATGACTGATAAGGAACTAGCAGGAGAGCTATCACTAATACCCTGTGTTTTCATCATGAACAAAAAATATCAAGTAACCGTCGTCTTCTTCTGCTGCCTCACGCGGGACATATATAGCCTCTGAACCATATCTGCCTTGTCCCAGCTCATATATTCCTTTGATATTGCCTCCTACTTCCAGCATTCTTTTCCCTGTCTCAGCTTCTGCATGCAGATCAAACTTGATAATTCCTGTAACCTTTGCGATACTGTCCAGAGTTGTTCCATATACATATCTCTGTTTCCTAAACGCACCAAACAAAAACAAACCTTAGACATGATGAGGTTTCCTGGCTAGGGACACAATGCGTATCAACACAAAAGGAAAAGGGTGAACTCATACTTTCCAGTGTAGCACTCGTTGATTCTGGGAAAATCAACTGCAGATGCCGATAGTTTTTTCTGAGAAGCTGAGCCCGTTTGCATGTTGAATCTCATTTCGTACCTGCACAAGCAATAGTTGAGAAGGGTTTACGGTTACGAGAGAGCAGAAGAGATGTAACAGGTCAAGGATTCTTACAGTTCGTTGCTAAAATTTTCGAGTTTTTCTTTCACATTCCCGCTAACCATGTCAAGATCTGGATTCTCAAGACGACAAGTGATGAGGACAACTTCATCCTCTTCTTCCCAAGCATTGGCTGGATATAGGAAGTCATTCACAGAAGTTTGATTGGTATATATGTATTATAAAATTTGATGACATGGACATTAAAATGTACACACCGTTGTGGAATATAAAGCAGTTGGGAAGCTCAAACCATCTAATCATGAGTTCATCCTTGGCATAGCGTGGAAGAACACCAAAACGAGCCTTTTTAGTGGGATCAAATGAGTATATCATTTTCTTCTCTTTCACCATTTCCTAGGAATCAATTTCAAAGATACGTGGATGTAGAGGGAATTTCTATAATTCTCAAAGGAAATTCAAAACAAGTAACTTTATTTTCTTTATACTCTTACACCATTTCGAGAAAAGTATATGGGAGGCAAGAAACTCGTGTAACCTATAAACTTAATAAGTAACATACCTTTGGCCTGAAGTGCATAGGAAGATCCATGAAGATTGCATAAGTCTCAGTAATAGCAAAATCATGCATCATAATTGGCTCTGATATAGTAATTGGGACTTGGTCATGCATAATGCCATCTTTCGAGATGACTCTGTATGTGAGATAAGGTGGCGTATGCGAATAGCCGAATGTAAACATTTCACCTGCAGAGAGAGACCACGACGGGTCATCATGTCAACAGAAGTAGTAACTTGTTTTTCCAGGGAAAAGTGAAGACTTACCCGTAACCGGGTCAACTTTTGGGTGAGCAGTGAAGGAGTGGGTCAATCTCTTGTCATAATCTATCATGCCAAGAGTTTGAAGGTCCCCATCTTCCAAAACTTTGACGACATCTACAGACCAAAAGGGAGTGGCTTTTACTTTAAAGAAACCAAACATAAATGTTCATACCTCTGCTCTTTTCAGGTAGTATAGGCTTACACGGCTTATCTGCCTCCTGTAATGCTAGAAGTTTTCCGTGGTGATACACGAGTGCTGTATTAGCTGGTGCATGGAAAAATAGAGTGAGATTTTAAGATACTAGTAGAGAAAGCAGAAGGGATGAATACAAAGGAGAGGAAGAAGTTAACCAGTTCCATGTCCATAAGAGTTGTCCAGTATTTTCAGTTTCGTTCTCAGCTGTTGGATATTGACCATAAGCAATCCGAAAAACCCCTTAAGGTCCCCAATCTGCAAATTCGTTTACAACAGCACTAATTAATGATTGCCCCCACAATTGCAGCATGCAGAAGATGAACTCTTCACCTTCATGAACTTGGCAGCTCCGAAAAACTCTTCCTGCTTAAGACGTGATGTCTTAACATATCGAGAAACATAAGTAGCTTTCCCATCTTTGATGCGTACCCCATGTATCATCCTGCAAAGTTATGATGAGACATGAAGGAAGATTGATGTAGGTTGACAAGAAGATGAAACAATTCACGTACCCATCTCCATCAAACCTGAAAAGAGCAGAGGGAAGCATTTATATATTATAAGTATAATTGAACATATATAGTTGGCGTATTGTAGAAATGGAAGAAGAGAACGTGCCAGTGATATCCAGCGACAGGATCAAACTTTGGATTTGGACCAACCCTCACAAATTCACCATTCAAGCATTCCTGGGAGACAAAGAGACGATCATAAGAACACTTAAGTAAGGGAAACGATACAGGAGTAAAAGAGGGAGGTTGTGGAGCTGACGGGAAGGAATCCATGGACGGGCAGATCCTTGACCGGAGGAGTTTCATCACGGAGGGGAGCGAAGTTGCCGGAGAGGTAGTGGAGAGGGAGAGAAGCATCGTACATGAGCTTGACCACAACTCTCTCGAGAAAATCGACAAGCTTAGAGGAGAAACCCTTTGAGGGCTTAGGATTGACGGAGACGACGCTGCTGCCATCACTGAGCTTCTCCGCCATGATTGATTGATTTCTGCAACTGCAACTGCAAGGAGGAGGATTGAGAGAAGCTGAGAAGATGGATGATATATGATATCCTTTGGCGGAAACGCTGCCACGTCGCAACGGAATCTTTTTTCTCCAATAAGAGTATCTTTTCTTTTTGCGGGACGGCCCATAATTGTATTTCATATGATTTCCGGCCCATATACACGAGTCCAGGACCAACTAAACACAACCACTTGTATTCATTCATTCAATCTAGCATCATTACACATAGACGATAGAAATCACCAACACACATACATTATTACGACAACTAAGCACATAGCATGATTTGTTCTCCAGCTTCGTAGGGTGGGGGCAATACATTGTACACATTTGCAAACACATCTTCTTCTCCACTCTCTGGCGTCCCTGATACTGGGGAATCTAAGACACAATCCGGGATCGCCCTCAAGCTTTCTTCCAGCAACGATCCAACACTCTGCAATATATTATTCAACACTCAACACCAATTACAAACTTTATAACATGTTACCACCAAATATCACATACCCTGCACTCCCTGAAAGCAGCATCTGCTCTGCGCTTCCACAAGCTATTTCCATTTTCTGAGTGGAAAAGGTTTAGCAGAGGCTGCAATTAATTGGAACATCTTCAGTTCACACACAAGACTTGTATTACTTTTCTTGTTTAAACCACACCTACCTTCACTAAATCCCTCACATTAGGCCTCCCGTTTCCATGTTTTCCTAACACAGAGTCTCCATATACTTGATATTGCTCAAGAACCTGCCACCAACACCCAGATTTTGGAATTTTTTTTAGTTAGCTACTCGACAAGTTTGACAGACAAAGCAACCCAAAAGCTGAATATTTCCACAGAACCTGTCGGCGTGTAAGGCCATTGCTTGGTACCCCATAAACTGCAGTGTCAACATGTCCTAGCATCTGCCATGGGCTGTCAAGGATAGACAGCGAATCAAGAAAAGGGTTCTGATATAGAGCTCAGACCAATCGAGCTAAATTTCACATACTTGTTGTATGCAGCACGTCCTACCATGACTCCATGAGCTCCTTCCTTCAGTGCAGCGCTTACCTTACAATCACAAGATTTTTCTCAGTCTTACCCTGGTCAGGCAGCAGAAAGCTAGTCTCTCATATCCAAGATGGGTCACCTTCGATACAGAAGTAATGCCTCCATTAATTGTGAATCTTAAGTCTGGGAAGTCACGCAAGAGGGCAAAGTAATACTCATACCTGAACTACGCCCAAAAACAGGTGACTTCAAAGAAACAATAGATTATACACAATTACAGGTAATCAAGAGGCAAGTTATGGTAAACATACTTCAGAGGAGGGATTCTCCGGTTATCAGCAGGGCTTATCCCACCGAGAAGTGCTTTGCGTGAATGTATAATGAAATGCCTGGTTGGTGATAGAGTAGAAACCTTGTAGACAAAGTCACCTAAGAGTAAAGGAAAAGCAGTGTTAGTAGTACGTAGCGTCAAATCCAGGGCCAATTGGAACCAAAAACTCACAGAGCTCATCATACGAATCATGATCGTCTACACCAATTCGACATTTCACAGTAACAGGGACATTGGTATTGGCAGCAATGGCAGACATTGCCTCTCCAACAAGCTTTCAAGAAAGTGTGAAAAGGAGCACCATTAACGAAAGAGCAGACAATTCTTGAAATAATGAGGAGGGGTAACGGACCTTGGGTTTGAGCATGAGGCTAACACCAAAGCATCCATGGCCGGCTACCTTAGGACTGGGGCAGCCGCAGCTATCTCAAACAAAACAAAGCCAGTTAAGTTTTAAGAGTCCAAGCTCAATACCGAAGGCGTGGGGGAGAAGAAACTGTACAAACTTGAGATTGATCTCGTCGTATCCGTAAGCATCAGAAAGCTTAGCAGCCTTTGCAAGGTTTTCCACATTACTCCCACCGAGTTGAAGAACAATAGGATGTTGTTGGGGGGAAAATGCTAAGAACCTGTCCTGAGGAAAAGTGGAGAAGAATAGCGAGATTTCAAAAGGGCATGCCGATACAAAATTTTGAAAAGAAATAAAAAAAGCCTACCAAATTGGTCTGCTGGTGAACAAGAGTTTCAGCGGCAATCATTTCGGTGTAAAGCCAAGCGTGCTTTGTTATGAGGCGAGCAAGCGTCCGGTAATGATTATCTGTCCAATCCATCATCGGGGCGACGCTGGAGCAAAACTCTAGTGAGGACCGGAATCAAAAAAAAAAAAAAAAAAAAAAAAGCTGAGTCTGAGAGAGCACAAAACCTGAAGGAAGGAGGAAGATAGGGAGAGGAAGTGGTGGAGAGTCTAGCAGTGGGTTTGAGTATCGGCGAATGAAGATGGAAAGAAGAGGACTTGAAGAACATCTCCGAGACATTTGGTCGAACACATGGCAGGCACCACATTGGGAGAAGAAGATAACGAAACTAGTACTGTAGCTAGGAACGACGAAAACTAGAGATGATGATGTATAACTAGAGATGATGGGCCTCACGAAAACTAGAGATGGTGGGCCTCACTTAAACTTTACTTATTATATTTATGGTGGAGTAGGAAAGGCCCAGTTATATAATAGAGCTCAGCAGCAACTGTCTGTCTCCAATTATTTAACGTGGAGGATACGACGACACGCGATAAAGAGTCAAAGATTGGATAGCAAAGAAAAAGACGTAAACGCCCACGTTCTCTGGTCTGAGGAACGGTGGCAGATGATGTAAATAACCGAGTAAAGGGAGGGCAAAGTGAAATAGTGCTTTTCCCACTCAGTTTGACTTGTAAAAAAAATATTCCTTTTCGTCTTCCTCGTTGCCGTGATTCCATGGTATAAAAAAAAGGCAGCTGAATCTGCAAGTTAGGGTTCCTCCGACATGAATCTTGCCCCAATCTCCAGGTACTCTCTTTTTCCTTTCTCCTCTTGTACGTTTTCTCCGATTACCTCTTCATTTTCCGATCCTCAAAAACCCTAGCCTTTCTATCTGGCAGCAACTAAAAGGATGAAGAGACTAAGATCCAGCGACGACCTTGATTCCTGTAATGATAAGAATGTCGACGGCGACCCTCTCAAATCGGACCGCCCGGCCTCTTCCTCCCACCGGGGCCGGGGCAGGGGCTTCTTCCACAAGTCCTTCTCGGGCAACAATTTCTCTCGCGACCGTGACCGCGCGGAAGATGCCGGCTTCTCGAGGGCTTTTTCCCGTAGGCGATCCAATCGGGACTTTGATAATCATCGACGGAAAGACCCCGATGCCCGGTACCATCGATCTGAGAGCGCTTGTTTCTCGAGGAGGGCTTTTCCAAAGGGATTTCGTTCTGAGAGGGAGAGGCCCAAAAGGGAAGCTAGTGTCTCTTCCTGGAGGAGGTTTGGTGGTCCTGGTCATGACTTTGGCGTGGATGACCGAGATAGGAGATTAAGGGACGCTGAGAGGGAAAGGGCTCTCAACAAATCCCCTTCTTGGTCCGCTAACGACCATTCCAAATTGAAACAACTCGATTCCACAAATTCCCGCTCCAGATCCAAATCTCTAGCTTCTCCAACATGGTCCAAAGATTCTGGGAGCGAGCAATCCAAAAGTGTTGGAAATGTTGTCAAGAAAAGCGACGAGGACGTGCAGGGTAAGACCAGTAGAAGCAGTAGCGAGATGGAGGAAGGAGAGCTGGAGCCAGAGCCCTTACCAGAGACTGCCTCTGGCCCTGCTCACCTAACCAAAGATGACACTAAACAAGCTTCCTGCGCTGTTGATGTTCATAAGAACGCAAGGATTGATAGTAGCTTCCAGGAGATGGAAAAAAACGCTGAATTTGATGCTGAAACTGAGTTTAACACGGAAGTCAGTCATATGGGTGGTGATAGGGAAATGGAAACGGCTGAGAGCATGACGGATAAGAAAACTGTTGAGAGAGGGGAAAATGTGCCTGAGCAGGCCACTGAGACCATGCATGTTTCTCAAAACAATACTTCTACAGCTTTGGCTAGTGAACATGAGATTAGAGATGACACAACCACTGCTAGTGTCAACGAGATTACAGATATGGTCGATGATAAAGGTGACAAAGATGAAGAATACAAGGAGAACCATGAAGTGAAGTTGGAAGAAAGTCTTTATCCAGATGTCTCTGAACGGTTTCAGGTAGAAGAGCCTGAGGGAGTGAAGGGTAATGATACTGGTGCCAATAAAGCGGAAGTTGAAGGCCCAGAATGTGTTGAGGAAATTTCTCTAGGGAATAGAACGCCTGCAGAATACACTAGCATTGTATCGGATAGCTCTGTCCACAAATGCAAGGATAAAGGCAAAAATTCTGATGTCTTACTTGCTCATCTACTTGGAAATGCTCTCTTTTCTGAAAGAAAGTCTGAGGATCTTACTGACAGGGATAAAGATGAAAAAGATGACAACTTTGGAGGACCGAGTACCAGAGGGTTTGAACTGTTCTCTAGTCCTCCGGTTAGAAGAACAAATAAAACTGAGCAGTCAGGTGTCAGTAGGCCCAAGGATGAGAAGTTGTTGTTGGAGCCACTGGATCTGTCACTTAGCCTACCAGATGTATTGTTGCCGATTGGTGGCCAGGATACTAATCAGCCTCTGGGGTCACCAGTCCGGTCTGGAAGTGTTCGGTCTATGACAGAGACGTTTTGTACCAATTCTGACGGCTTCACCATGTCTATGTCCTTTTCAGGTTCCCATTCGTTTAATCATAATCCAAGCTGTTCGTTGAATCACAATATTGGAGATAATGAGCAGTCAGTTCATAGCCGACCTATATTTCAGGGTATAGATTGGAAAGCACTGTCTCATAATGATTCAAAGTACAACGAGAATACAGTCTATCAAAGACTGATGGAAAATGGAAATGGTTCAGTCCAACCTCAAGCAATGAAAGGCATTTTAATTTCGGATCAAGCTGATGAAGAGCATCTTAGATTGGCTGATGGGAGCTCTAAGGCAGCAAATAGATTTGAGAAACAATTGAGTTTCCAGAAAAGTGTTGATGTTAGATCAGCATGTCCAAGAACGGGCTCTCTTGAAAATGGTTCAAAGTTTAATGTTGAGAAGAAAAAAACCAAGGACTTTTTCAGTGGTAGCAATACCTGGATAACTGGGCTGGAAGCTGGTGGGGATGATTTTGTTGAGACGGTCATCAGATACATTCTCTCTGATTCGATGCATGTGATGACCAAGAGATTTCATGAGATGCCCACTCGATACATAGCGAGCCTGAAGGAAAACATCCGGCAGATGATGCTGAACATGGATAAGAATGTACAACTTGGTGCTCTTCAAGATGCTCTGCAGAACAGGACTGATATAACACTGGAATTGCTTACAAAATCTAATCGTTCTCAGTTGGAGATCTTGGTCGCCCTGAAAGCTGGGCGTTCTGATTTCCTTCAGTTGGACAACAGCATCTCGTCTTCCCATTTAGCTGAGATTTACATGAACATGAGATGCAAAAATCTTTCTTGTAGGGTTCTGGTGCCTGTGGATGAATGCGATTGCAGGGTTTGTTCAAGGAAGGATGGATTTTGTAGTGCTTGCATGTGTCTTGTGTGCTCAAATTTTGATATGGCATCCAACACCTGTAGCTGGGTTGGGTGTGATGTGTGTCTTCACTGGTGCCACACAGATTGTGGGATAAGAGAATCTTACATTCGGAATGGGATCAATTCTTCTGGTGCTCCAGGAATGACTGAGATGCAATTCCACTGTGTTGCCTGTAACCATCCCTCGGAGATGTTTGGCTTTGTCAAAGAAGTATTTCTAAATTTTGCCCGGGAATGGAAATTTGAGCGCTTTTGCAAGGAACTGGAGTATGTCGATAAGATATTTTCATCAAGCAAAGATTCTAGAGGGAAACAGCTGAGACAAGCTGCTGATGTGATGCTGGCAAGTTTGAAAAGTAAATCGATAGGCCTTCCTGAAGCTTGCAATCGGATATTGGGTTTCATTTCAGGTGCGCAAAATTGTTTAAATTGTGAGCTTTATCTGGATTTTATGTATGACTTTATCTATCTGTGTTAGCATATCACACGGTGTGCATGTGACATTGTGAACACATTGGTTAAATTCTTGTGATATCTTCGCCATAGATATTCCTTATAATAATGGTCATGCTGATCATCATCGATCGATATTTTGCATGGTGACTGCAGACTGTGATTCATCCACTCCTGGTGAAACCTGTGTACCGTTCAGATACGAACAGCCAAAACCCAGGCATGAGAGGGGAAGACCTAGTCAGGACACTGCATGGCTGAGATCTGTGTGCTCAGATAAACCGCATCATCAGCTAAAAAGGTCAGCGAGCGTAGTTGATGCATTCCACAGAGAGAGACAAGCTGAAATATGTGGAGCGGAGATGGGTTTTAAAAGGGGATCCCCAAAGGAACCTCGTTTTGAAGAACTAGAGAGCATCGTCAGAATGAAGCAAGCAGAGGCAGAGATGTTCCAAGGACGGGCAGATGATGCAAGAAGAGAAGCAGAGGGGCTGAAACGAATATCAATAGCAAAGAAGGAGAAGATAGAAGAAGAGTACAAGAGGAGAATGGGGAAGTTGAGTATGGAGGAGGCAGAAGAGAGGAGGAGGAGGAGGCACGAGGAGTTGGAGGCACTGGAGAGAGGGCAGAGAGAGTTCTATGAAATGAAGATGAGAATGGAGGAAGAGATGAGAGGGCTTCTCACCAAAATGGAAGTAACGAAGCAGAGTCTAGCATTGTAATATTTGTAGTAGTAATCGTATGTAATGTACACACAAACCTCCTCGTATGTAACCTAAAGATAAATGTAAGGTCTTTTCTTTTAGAGAGCATTAAAGAGTTTTGAGTCCGAAATGTACAGCCCTTGCCATTTTCTTATAGCAATAGTAAATAAATAACGACAAGACGAAAAATGGCCATCATTGAAATACAAACGGGCGAGGTGTGAAAAGATAACTAACAGACTAGACTTGTGTTTCTCCTCCCATCCACACTCGCATTGCCTATCTCCCAAAGGGACCTCATTTACAAATGTGGTTGCTGGTTAGTTCGCAGCTGGAGGCTTGAAGTCTATCATCTCCCTTATGTTCAACTTGATGGATGGCCCCATTGATGAGCATATGTGCGCGCTTTTCCAGTACACTCCTTTTGCTCCCTTTGGCTTGTTTGTCTCCACGGATTTCTGCATTCATCATTTACTTTCCCCTCTTCATTTTTGTAATTTAGACAAGATATATACGTAATAAGAATGGGGAATCAGCCTACCACTGCTGCAAGGAAGTTTATGAGAAGGTCTTCCTCAGTAAAATTAACTTTCCCAAAGGGAATGTGAACAATCCCAGTTTTGTCTGCTCTGAATTCCACTTTCCCCTTCTTGAACTCTTCTATAGCCTGAGAGATGTATGCATCTTTAAGCCATGATTACCAGAATGAGGAAAAAGATGTTGCAGAGTAGTAGGCTTACCTGGGGAATGTTAGCTGTGACCGTACCAGCCTTGGGATTTGGCATGAGTCCCCGTGGGCCAAGAATCTTTCCCAGGCCAGCAACCTAACCGCCAAGTTCAAGAATGTTAGGAATAGATCACGAGTTACAGCTACCTTATGTGACATTCTTGGCTAAGCATGAGGTTTTCATATGAAGTAGATCCTTATTGCATCAATCAAAGATGCCAAATGAGTGGAAAACACAGACCTTGACCATCATATCTGGGGATGCAATCAACTTGTCAAACTCCATGAACCCTCCTTTAATTTGTTCGATCAAATCATCACTGCCCACAATATCTGCCCCTGCATTTTTGGCTTCATCGACCTTCTCACCTGGATGGTGCAAGCCAAAAATTTTAGAGAAGAATGAACCACAGGATCTCGAAATACACAAGAAGACCATCCAATCAAAAAAATATAAAAGGTCAATAACACCAATTTATCTAGAGAAGCACTGACTGACTGGAATAATAGACATATAGTAGACGTTTATGGCGGGGGAATTTACCTTGTGCAAGAACAGCGACTATAACAGTCTGGCCAGTTCCCTTAGGCAGGCTCACCTATAAAAAAAAAAAAAAAGACAATGCATTGAGGTTTTATTAAATGTGAATGAAGCACAAGTATATCCAGCAAAGGCAAAGCTGACCGTTGCACGCAGCTGCTGATCATTGTACTTAGGATCGATGTTGAGACGGAAATGGGCTTCAACAGACTCCACAAACCTTGTGTTAGCGGTTTGTTTAAGCAAAGATATAGCAGTGGGGACATCATACTCCTTTTTGGTTTCCCTTAGCTTTTGGATTTCCAAAAACCTCTTAGACCTTGTCTGTCAATGGGTAGTGATTGAAGGAAGGAAGAGAAACATCAAACTCAACATACAAAGTTAAGAGGAAATATGAATAGACAGAAAGCAAAAGCATACTTTATCTCTCTTGAGAACCAAAGCTGCCTTTCCTTTCTTAGGCTTAGGCGGATCAAGGACGGCGGTGGCCGTGGCGGTCTGCTCCGCGTCCTCCTCGGTGTCAAGGTCAGCCTCTGCGGCCACGGCGGAGACAACAACCTGGAAATATCGGTTGGAAGCTCTCTCAAAAGCAGCACATCTTCTCTCCCTGGAACCCCCGAGGAGAAGAAGCGGGACGCTCAAGTTGCTGAGTCTGGGGCTCGCAAAAGAGAAAAGAGATGGAGTAGGGGTAAGGTCCTGGGAACGAGTGGAAGCGCCGGCGTATGCTAGCATGAGAGAGGAGTGAGTGGCGCAGGCAGCCATTGAAGAAGAGCAGTGAGCAGTGAGCAGTGAGAAGTAAGAAGAGTCTCCCTAATCCACTCCACGCCCAAGGGGATAACACCACCCCCCTTTCTCTTTCTGAGCTATTACTCTCTGCGTGATGGTGCACCTTTACTACCGTGTTCCTACTTGACACGTGTCTTATTCTGGATCATTCGATCTTTTTACACTCGCAACTCGCGTGAGTCACCTCTCTCTCTTCTTCTTCCTCCTCTTTTCCCAAATCAGATTTCGAGTTTCTTTCCTTTCCCGCCCGTCGCTCCTCTTTTGAGAGGTAAGTAATGTTTCAATTCCTTTCAGTTTCAAATTTCGAATTTCCTCTCCTATTATTCCCCAATTTTGTGCTCATCGCGACCCTCTGCTGGCTGATTTTTGTGTGTTTCGCTGTAGACTGAGCAGAGATGTCTAACGTAACAGTCTGTGCGCGATTTAGGCCACGAAGCTCTAAAGAGATGCGAGATCACAGAGATGGTGTCTGTGTTCGAGGCATCGACGCTGAAACCTTCGTTTTCCAAGTTTGTACTCGACGCCATGTGCTTCATTCGTGTATATTCTAGCGCATTGAATCACGTACTGCTTCTTTCATTCAATTTTCTTGCGTGTAGGATGACAAGGAAGATGAATTTACATTCAGCCTAGATAGAGTTTTTTATGAAGACTCTCCCCAAGCTGCGGTTTATGAGTTTCTGGCTCTGCCCATCCTCAGAGGTATTCTACTCATGACGAATGCTAACATTCTCTTTAACTAAATGCTTTATGTGCACCACTGCTTCTTGCTGGATAAACTGCCTCGCTTCTTCTCTTAGGGATTTTAGGTCTAAACATTGAACACCAATGTGACGTTAATATGTTAATCAACTCTTTGATTTTTTCTTTCTTTGCTTTCCTACCTTTTTCTTTCAGACGCTGTGAATGCTATAAACGGTACTATCATCACTTATGGACAGGTTTGTTCTGGTGATCTCTTTCCCTACCTGGAGTGCTTCTGTTTTTTAAGTTGGTTTAACTTTTTGGCAGATTTAGATCTCAATTTCATCGTTTTATTTTTTTTTTACTATGCAGACAGGGGCTGGGAAGACATATTCCATGGAGGTCACCTAAATAATCTTGATATATGTTTGATCTGTACCTGTACCACAAGGACCTTTCCTTCTGATTAAACTTGGTTTTCTTCTATTGAATCAGGGACCAGGCATCAAGGACTGTGATGAGCACAATAAGGGATTACTTCCAAGAGTGGTCGATGGGATGTTTGAGCAGATCAGCTCCTCCAAAGATATTGCAAGATACACAGTTAAATTGTCTATGGTAGTGATCTAAATGCTCTTTCTAAATTTCTCCTTACAAGCTCTCCTGTATAAATATCTTAAGTGCCTTTGTCTCCTGTAGGTTGAGATCTACATGGAGAAAGTCAGGTAATGTGTATGCCTATAATCCTCTTTGATTTCTTCTAGGGTTTAGCTTATTGATAAATAAATATATCATTAATTCTCTCAGGGACCTCTTAGACTTATCAAAAGGAAACATACAGATCAAGGAGAACAAAACACAAGGAATACTGTTGTCAGGCGTCACAGAGGCTAGCTTCATTGCCTTATGTCTTCTCTTAGTCTTGAAAAAAAAACTTTACAGGATAGGAGTTTTAATAAGTCATTGCTTCAGGTGTCTGTATCAGATTCGGCAGAGGCATTACAACATCTACGCGTAAGATAGCAGCTAACCTGAGTTTCTTGATTGCCTAATACTGCCTTCTTATTTCTTCTTTATGATGCCAATTGCCATTTCAGACCGGTTTAGCTAACCGCGCAGTTGGGGAAACCCGTATCCTCTTAGCTTATCAGCACTTACTTGTTCAGTGTTTCCACATTTAATGGATAGTGGGATTAAGAATATGCTACTCCGAGTTGACTGAAAAGTTAAAACTGATTGAGAATCATCTTGAAGAATGTTTCCAGTTTAACACTGATGACAGAAATGAATATGTCCAGCAGTAGAAGCCACTGCGCCTACTTGTTCACAATCCAGCAGGATTCAGTTAAAGATAAGAGGTAAAGCTTTTTCGCAATTAATCATAAAACAGTGATGCTGCAATGGTGGAGCTTATATATACTTGGCATGTGAACAGGGTAAAAACAGGAAAACTGATCCTTGTCGACCTGGCTGGCTCAGAGAAAGCAGACAAAACTGGAGCAGAAGGTAGGATTCTTGAAGAAGCAAAGACGATCAATAAATCACTCTCAGCCTTGGGGAATGTGATAAACGCTCTCACAAGTGGGTCACCTAGCAAAGTGAATCACATACCATATCGTGACTCCAAGCTTACTCGCATCCTACAGGATGCCTTGGTTAGTATCTCTTCTCAGGTTGATTTTATTTTATAATTTCCCAGCTTGTTCTCAATTCAATCATGGTTCCCATGCCACAGGGTGGGAATTCTCGAATGGCACTGCTTTGCTGTTGCTCACCAAGCACTTCGAATGCATCTGAGACGCTCTCAACCCTCAGGTTTGGCATGAGGTATGCATGTCAGTGTCACACTAGATGGCCAGTTACGGTTTTATGTTCCAATTTTTACATTATTGAACGTGTTTAAGACAGAGGTTTGCTTCCAATTACTGTACAGGGCAAAGCACATAAAAGCATCACCACGTGCCAGTGAAGTAAAATCTGCAAAGACACAGGAGGAACCCTCCTTGGTAGCCAAAGATGAAAAATGTGGGAGGATCCTAGAGAAGGTTAAGATTCTGCGACAGCCATTTCCTCATTCTGTCTAATATTCAGAAAACGGGATCTAGAAGATACATATGCATTATTGTTATTGTATACAGATGAAAGAGAGAATGAGCAACGAAGACATCAAAATGCTAGAAGAGATGTTCATACAGGAAGGGATCATTTTCAGCCTAGATTCTATGGTAGAAACGGAAACAGCATACGAAGATATTGTATCAAAAACTATACAATCCTTACAGCAGGCCGTTGAAGAACTTCAACTGAAAGTCAAAAAGGTAAACTAGAATGTGTGAAGGGGTTCATTTACATAGTAGTATATATATTAGAAAGTGAAGGTGGGCATGGTCAATGATGCAAGCTGTCTTGTTGTTTCCTCTTTGCAGTTAGAAACAGAAAACAAGGGTAGTCAGGAACAAGCATTGCGCAATCACGAACCGGGTCCGGTTGGAAAGATGTCAGGGTTCATCAGTTCTTGGTATGCATCTTTCTTTACGTCCTAAAGATAAGTATATTAATATACGACTTTGGTAATGTAGATGGTAAAGAGGTAAGTTGCTCTTTTTAAAGTTGTGGGAGCAAAACAGATATTAACATTCAAAGTTATGAAATAGTAGATAAAGAATGGGTGGGGGAGGATAAAAGCTAATTAAGAGAGAAATTACAATATCAGATAGAATATTTAGTAACGAGAGGTGTCAGGGAGAGGAGTGTCATTGAGAAAATGAATGAAGAGAGAAAGAGAGCGTTTTGGCTGGAAGCTGGGAACTTGATGACCAGCCCCTCTGACGGTGGCAAATGTCAACTTCCCTTTGTACTCCTCGGTGTATCCACCCACCTCCCCCCCTAGGTACCATGGATGCCAAGCTGTTTTGGCCGTTAGATTCATCTTCTTGAGGGAGTATTTGGTGGACGTCACCGGAATTCTCCCGTCCGTGTCTCCGCTGAACACCCAGACGCGGACGCCCTGACCCATCAGCTCCTTGATGAGAGGAATCACTGTGGTAGGACTGTCGTTCCACTTCTTAATCACACTGCTGCATGGCTGCCACTCATAAGGCAGCTTCGTAGCGTTTGCGTGCAGGGCCGCTTGGACTTCCGGTCTGTTCAGGTAGGCCTGCACGTAATGGTCACTGCATGGATCAAACTCCCTTATTGTGGTTCCACGCTTGGGCCTGCGAGTGAGCGTGGAGTTGAGGCACAAGGGAGCGTATATGTTGTAGATGTCCAAGTAATACGTGTCCATGTCGATTTGGTCAGACACCACCGCACACTCCTCAGTCATTACACTCGCAGACTCCGTCTTGAGATCGCAGTTGTTCTTGAGTCTAGCCAAAGAATCTTCGGAGATCAAAGCGTGACTCTCGAAAAAGTCGTACATACCCATCAAGTCGGTCTCGTCGTTGATCACCGCATTTCCCATCAGAATGCCCTTGAGATTGAGGAAGCTCTGGTGATGGAGAAGGATAGTATGGGCAAGTTGTGGAACATAGTGGCCGGCATAGCTCTCACCGGCGATATACAAGTCCCTGCCTTTGTACTCCGGGAACCTCTCCAACCACTTCACCAGGAAGATGTAGTTATCAGCCGCCGTATTCCTGTCCCCGTGCTTCTCCAGGTCCGACGTTGTGTTGGTGTACGAGAACCCCACTCCCGCCGGCGATTCTAAGAACAACACGTTCGCAGCTGCACCACACACCGTTTTGATTATTCTTTAATCACAAGAACCGTTTACCATTTATTTGTTTATTATTTTTTTTTAAAAAAAAAAGAAAGAGTACCATTGTTCCATGCATATCGGTTTCTAAAAAGCGTTTTGCCGTCGCTGTGCACTCTAAACGGCCCGAGCTCTTGTAATGCTCCATACGCCAGTGAAGAGCATCCTGGTCCTGTTTATTTCATTAATTATACATGTATTAGTCACGCAGATTTCTGTAATCAGATTCTCGAATTTGTTCACAGAGCTAATTTTAACTGCTGAGCTATGATGAACGAATAAAATAATATTAAAAAAAAAAAGAAGTACTATTGTACATGGGAACTATATAGAATGCAATATAGATACGTAGTGGCTAAATAATTCACAAGTAGAGCTGTCCAACAAAGCACGCCGAGAAATCCTCAGCATGTGCCATTTTTGAAACGAAACCCATCGAAAAAGGCAAATCATTTTTCTTTTTCTTTTCTCAGTTTTCGATTGGGACTGTCTCTTGATATAATATACTATCGATGTGACAATAATTAGCTCCGATAAAAAACAGAGAGGGAAGAAGCAGGCTTAGGCAGATGGTATGGTCCTCACAATTATTATATTCTGAAAATCATATAACATATGTTAGATTAAACACAGAGAAAAAAAAGAGAGTCTCGATCAAGCTAATTCATCTTTCTTCTCTCTTGCTATGTACTTACATACACATATATAATGTATATATATACCCATAAATAAATAAAGATGCAAACCAAGATATATATACGTGTGTGGACGATGAAACGTACCGCCGTTGAGCCAGAGAAGCAGAGGAGAAGAATCCTTAGACTTGGAGGCTTCGACGAAATAGTAGAAAAAGGAACGCCCCGCGGATTTGTCGACGGTGATATAGCCGCCGTACTGATCGAAATCAACGGGAGGCTGTCCGGGCAATCTCCGTATCAGATCTCTCTTTCTTAACTCCTCCTGGTTAGCAACACTCCGCAGCGAAGACGGTTTCAAATCCTTAACCGCCTTGAAATGGCCTGTGTCCATGGAGGACGAACCCACCCCTCGCTTCGACAGGTACAGGCGGCTCAGGGCGTGCACTTGGCTACTGCATTCGATTCGATACGACACACACAGTAACACCAACACCAACACCGATGCGACTACAGAGTAGCCCTGTCCTTTCATCATTCTCTTATGTCTGAACTCTAGTGGTGGAGGAGAGAAAGAGAATTAATGGAGTTTTGGTTTTGAAGAAGAGACAGTTAAATGAAACAACGAGTGTGTGTGTGGGTTTGCATCTTTAAACAACTACTTTTTTTTTTTCCGGGTCAAAACCTCCAACTATACGAATGATTGTTTTTTTTTTAATTATTGTTTATACTTTTTTTGACAACTATTATTTTGTTTTTCATTTTTACTTATTACTGCAATTTTGATAACAGATTCCGATTAATGATTAATTAAAAAAAAAAAAAGATTAATTTTACGTTTTTTACTTGGACGTCAGTTAATATATGTTTCATGTCATAAAAGGTTGTGTATAGTTGAAGAGAGTAATATTAATTTCCCCTGGAATCTTTATCCACAGCAATGGGCGAAAGTTAAACCATATTAAATTACTTATGTTCACTGATAAGACTGTATATGGCCTTTGATTATTGTTATTTTCGGAGATAAAAAAAAAAAACAAACAAAGCTTGATCCCAAACTTACAAGTAGAAGTGGTCCAATGATTATTGGTTTATAAGAAAATGCATTTATTACCCTATAAAAATGTAGAAGTGGAATTCGGAAAATATGAAGAAAAGAAAAAAGGCGAGAAGATGTCAACGTCTCTGACCGATCATGTTATGCCATGTGATGTGACTCGATGCTGCAATCACACTTTTATTATTCCTCCCCTCTTTTGTTTCTTCGTAATACAAAAATGACTAATTACTACATCCCTACCAACATTACACATTCTCCACCTTGGAATTAGGTTCGATAGTGAATATTTGTTTGGATTTATTTTTTCTTCTCGAGGTGAACGAACACCTTTTGATTTTACAGGAATGTATGAAGTATAAACCCATACGGCCATTCCTATATTCAACAGTATAGCTTATTTCTCCCATTGTTTAATATATAATCTGAAACTGAAAAAAATGTAAGACAATGATATGAGCCGAACATGGGATTTTCGTGTAGGAGCCCACTGGCCAGATCCGATGTTTCAGCAAATTCCTTTCCAGTTATCTCGATATTTTAACAATCCCCATTGACCACTTGAAAATATATAAATATATAATAGTAATCACATTCACCTTAGTTTTTCCGGTGTGGAAAGACCATTAGTTTTCTTTCTCTTTGTCTTTTATTGTTGAATTTCTTCTATGATGTAATCGGTTTCGAGCCAGTTTGCAATAAAGTGTTAAAAAAAAAAAAAAATCACATTCCCCTTGACTTGTGTGAAAATGAAACACATCATTGGGCCCAATTGTTGCGATTCAAGACTCACTATTGCTGGGCCCAAAGTAGATGGGTCTTAGTAAGGCCTGAAAGATGAGGTGACGTGTCATGAGTACAATGGCTCTCAGAACCTTAGGGGAGTGTCCGAGATTGCCCCTACTCTTTTGAGGTGAGAGTACAATTTCACCCCTATCGAAATGTTATCAGATGTTTTCATTCATTCTTGTAAATCTATAATGGTAACTCCTCCTTCTTCTTCTTCTTCTTCAGATCCCAATTTACAATTCAACTTGACACCCTAATTTTCCACCTCCGATCGCCCGATTCCAAATATGGCTTGCATCAAGGGGGTGGGCAGATCCGCCTCCGTAGCCCTGGCTCCCGATGCTCCTTACATGGCCGCCGGAACCATGGCCGGAGCCGTCGATCTCTCCTTTAGCTCTTCCGCCAACCTCGAGATCTTTAAGCTAGACTTTCAGTCTGACGATCGCGACTTGCCTCTCGTTGGGGAAAGCCCCAGCTCCGAGCGCTTCAATAGACTCGCATGGGGAAGAAACGGATCTGGATCCGAGGAATTCTCCCTTGGTCTTATTGCCGGCGGCCTTGTCGACGGAAATATAGATCTATGGAATCCGCTTTCTTTGATCGGGTGCGTTTTCTTTTATTTATCGAGTCTTTGTTGCAATTGAATTCATCGCTGTTCCTTTTTTTCCTTCTTCTAATTTATTATCAGTGATCACTGTTTTTCTCTATTTTCTTTTACTCATTCTCTAATTTGCTTCTACACATAAAATTTCATCTGAACGACGAGTCTAACTCAAACAACTGTCACATTTTTCAGTTCCCAGTCCAGTGAAAATGCACTCGTTGGACATCTTTCCGTTCACAAAGGCCCTGTGAGTTGTGTCTCTCTACATCATTTTCTTGCTAAACGCTGTTTTGTTTTGTCTCTCCTCATTTTTGATGTGTGAGTGCTACTTTTGCTTGTATTTTAGGTCCGTGGTCTTGAGTTCAATGCCATCACCTCAAACCTACTTGCTTCTGGGGCTGATGATGGTGAAATTTGCATTTGGGACTTATTAAAGCCTTCAGAGCCTTCTCATTTCCCACTTCTCAAGGTATACCATTACCGCCAATTCTTACAAGTCAACAACCCTTGCTTTTTGCATTACCTTATTGTCATAATTGCATCGTGTAAACCCAATTCCTTCAGTCCTGGAGCATCTTAAACTTTATGAGTCTCTTTTGCAGGGTAGTGGTTCTGCTACGCAAGGTGAAATCTCCTTTATATCGTGGAATAGAAAAGTTCAACAGATATTAGCTTCTACCTCATACAATGGGACTACTGGTGAGAATTAGGGGTTTAACTCCCTTTCTCTATCTGGTTGATTTGTACTTCATTTCTCTCTACTATAACTCACCAGTCTTTATTTTCTTTTCCCCCAGTAATATGGGACTTGAGGAAGCAGAAGCCTATAATTAAGTAAGTATTCTATTTATTAACTGATATTATTCAGGCTCTCGATACCTGTTATCAAAAACTTGATCTGGCCAATATCAATCAACAGCTTTGCAGATTCAGTTCGACGCCGCTGCTCTGTTTTACAGTGGAACCCTGACATTGCTACTCAGATAATGGTTGCATCAGATGACGACAGTTCACCTACTTTGAAGGTAAGGAATCATTTAATGCCTTCCTTCATATAGTTCCAATTTGGTGCTTTTAGTGATGTAAGGTATCTGCAATCAGCTCTGGGACATGAGGAATACAATGTCACCCGTGCGCGAGTTTACTGGACACCAAAGAGGTATTTTCCAATCATTGCTATCAAGATGCTTTTTTCAGTGCTTCTCTCTAGCTTGGTATCATTTTGTATGGTTGGCAAGTGGACAACCTTGTAAATCAGCCATCTTGGTCTTTAACCCAGTCATTTTTTGGTGCCATTATATTATAGTCCTGTTGTCTTCATTCTTTCTACTGTTACGCCTTGGTGAAATGTAGTGGTGGTACTTCTTATCTGTCAGGGGTGATTGCAATGGAGTGGTGTCCAAGTGACAGCTCATATCTTCTTACCTGTGCTAAGGATAACCGAACGATTTGCTGGGACACAAATACAGCAGAGGTAAGGAGAAGGAATCGATAAAGATGAAAATTTGCTATGTCCCCTAATTTGTTATCTATTTTCCGTTTTGACTGAATTTGATCCAACCATATCAGATTGTGTCTGAGTTACCTGCTGGCAACAATTGGAATTTTGATGTTCATTGGTACCCAAAGATACCTGGAGTTATATCAGCATCTTCATTTGATGGGAAGATTGGCATCTACAATATTGAGGTATCTTGGAAGTTTGTCCTTCAGTATCTGTAAATTGTTTTGTTCTATATGAATGTAAATAATGTATGAGGCATAATAAATAATGAACCTGTGAATCCAGCCCTATGAACTGTTTTCCTTCCTTTAATTAAATCTAGATTTTGGGTTCCCTGTTTACTGTTCTACTGGAGATCAAATGTTTCAGGGTTTAATCTTATGCGCTTTCCATTTGAGATTTTACCTTAATATCAAGACCTTTGAACTCTAGATCTCCTTTTCCCCACCTAGAGTGAATTAAAAAAACATGTATTCAACGCTTTTGGTGCAGGGTTGCAGTCGCTATGGTGCTGAAGAGAATAATTTTGGTACTGGTAATTCCATTTACCCATTCTGAACAATTTGTGTACCGTTGATTACTTTATCATTTCTACGTTGTAGGATGAATAGCATCAGAACCAACATTACTTCTTATAATCCTCTTTGTGCAGCTCCTTTAAGAGCACCAAAATGGTATAAGCGCCCGGTTGGTGCATCTTTTGGATTTGGGGGAAAGCTTGTATCATGTCACGCAAAGGCCCCTCCAAAGGGTGCTTCGAGCATTTCATCTGAGGTAGGTATATAGAGATGGTTTATTATCCTGTTATACCCCTTTTGTCGTTAATTCATTTGACTAAATGTCATGTTCAGGTTTTTTTGCATAGCCTGGTAACAGAACAGAGTTTGGTGAGTCGAACTTCTGAATTTGAAGCTGCGATAGAAAATGGAGATATGACTTCTCTAAGGGGTTTGTGCGAGAAGAAATCTGAAGAGACTGAGTATGCCATCCTTGTGATTGAAAATGTTCATATTCGCCTTTAACGAAACTCATCAAACAACTGAGTTTTGGACCGTTTCAATTCACTGATTTCGCAGATCCGAAGAGGAGAAGGAGACATGGGGCTTGCTGAAAATCATGTTCGAAGAGGAAGGAACTTCAAGGACAAAGTTGATCAGTCATCTTGGCTTTACTTTGCCTATTGAGGAAAAGGATGAGGAAGTAAATACGCTCTCGTCAGATCTGAATGGCATTAGACTAGAGAATACTGCGGCGCATGCACTGGAGCCTGAGGACATTAACGAGGCAGCTGCATTTGCTATGGACAATGGAGAAGACTTCTTTAACAATTTTCCTGCTAAACCGGATACACCCGTATCTACATCTGCCAAAGATTTTACGCCTCCTGACACAGATTTTGGTGCCAAAGGAGAAGAAACTCAAGATATGCAAGAAGAAGAAGAAGAAAGTTCTGACCCAGTATTTGATAATGCCATCCAGCGTGCTTTGGTTGTTGGAGATTACAAGGAAGCGGTGGATCAGTGTATATCTGCAAATAAGATGGCCGATGCTTTAGTTATTGCTCATGTTGGTGGTACAGCATTGTGGGAGAGTACTCGTGAGAGATATTTGAAGACGAGCAGTGCGCCTTACATGAAGGTATATGTATATTCGTTTCCAACTTGATATGTACGTAAGTGCCATCTACATTACTGTTTGTGGTCGCAAAATCTATAAACTACTGTATGTAAATCTGTTTCAGGTTGTTTCTGCGATGGTGAACAATGATCTCAGGAGCCTTATCTATACACGGTCACATAAGTTCTGGAAAGAGACTCTTGCTCTCCTCTGTACTGTAAGTTTCTCAAACTGAGGAAAAAATACTTAGAAAAGAAAATAATAATTTTTTTTTGATCAAAGAAAAGAAATTTATTAAGTGATAATAAACATTGTTTATTATACACTCAAATAATCATAAAGGAAATGGGATCTGCCTTTTCATGTCTTACTCAACGAAAAATTTCTGCTATCACTTTAACTCTTCTAACAATAAAATGTGATATGTTATTTTCATTGACTTGTGAACCAAGATGAACAACTCGTCAGTGTGACATGATGCATGCAACTGCTACGCTATTCTGATCACTATAAAACTTCTTTGTGACGAATGCTGATCTTATATTCATTGGCAAACAGTTTGCACAAGGAGAACAATGGACCACCCTGTGCGATGCCCTTGCCTCAAAGTTGATGGCTGCTGGTAACACTTTGGCTGCAGTTCTGTGCTACATTTGTGCAGGCAATGTTGACAGAACAGTAGAAATATGGTCGAGGAGCCTTACAAATGAGCGGGATGGAAGATCTTATGCTGAGCTTCTTCAAGTGCGTATCACTTTCTATGTTTTGCGCATAAATTTTGTTGGGCTTCTCTGCTCATATTTTTCTGCCCTTATCTTATAATAGGATCTTATGGAAAAGACTCTTGTCCTTGCTTTGGCAACCGGCAACAAAAGGTTCAGCGCATCTCTATGTAAACTCTTTGAGAGTTATGCTGAGATACTGGCAAGCCAAGGGCTTCTTACAACGGCAATGAAGTACTTGAAAGTTCTGGATTCTGGTGGCTTGTCACCTGAACTTTCTATACTACGTGATCGTATTTCTCTGTCTGCAGAACCTGGTGCGTATGCAGTTGTGTTTTGATTAATGTTTAAGAGGGTTTTGATGATAAGGTTAGCTTATCATTTTATATTTCATCTGCAGAGACCAACTCTGTAGCTTCAGGAAACACTCAGCCTCAAAGCACCATGCCATATAATCAGGTTTTTGTTCTGAGTTCGACAAGTATTTTTAAATTGTAACTTATAACTCTCTGAAATCCATTTAGCTTTTACGGGTAACATACTTAGCCTTTACTCTTCTGTGGCTTAGGAGCCAACTCAGGCGCAACCAAACGTTCTTGCTAACCCATATGATAATCAGTATCAGCAACCTTACACTGATCCTTATGGAGGATATGCCCCTCAAGCTTCACATCCACCCATGCAGCAACCAACTATGTTTATGCCTCACCAAGCTCAGCCAGCTCCGCAGGTTTCTAAAGTTTTTGGCTTTGTAGCATTTCCTTGTCGTCATTCTTCCTTTCACCATCATGCATTTATGATCATCCTTATCTAGCAGTTCTCAGATGTCTAGATCAGGAAATTTTTCATCTGTGTTATGTTTTTGTATAAGGGTATTGGTCAAGCTTTTGAGATATGACGACATCTGGAATATGTATGTGGTGCTCAATTGCATAGTCTCTTCTTTTGTGTGAATTTTTGAGTCATAATATCAGATGGATTATAGGTATCTGGTTCTTTGACCTAAAAAACAAAAAATACTCCTCAACACCGGACATTTCAGCCTCTAATCCCATGTCCTGAGAAAAGGATAGTGTAGACCTTTGCTTTAGTTCACTTCTGTAGAATCTATATCCTAGAGGTCGTGAGAAAAGTTTGTGGTGGGGAATCTATAATATCATAGCTTGGGACAGCTTGTTGACTATGGTTGTCTATATGCAGCCATCTTTTGCTCCAGCTCCTGCAAGCAATGCTCAGCCATCCATGAGAACTACTTTTGTTCCTTCAACTCCCCCTGCACTGAAGAATGCCGACCAATATCAGCAGCCAACCATGAGTTCTCACTCATTCACAGTATGTGAACTTTTTGACTCCATTGTGTTTGATGTTGCCTGCAGTTTTAGTTTGACTAAGCTAACAGCTATTTTTATCAGGGACCATCTAACAATGCATACCCTGTTCCTCCGGGTCCTGGTCCATATGCACCTTCTGGCCCTTCACAAGTTGGGCAATATCCACACCCTAACATGCCCCAAGTTGTTGCTCCAGCAGCTGGACCCATAGGATTTACGCCCATGGCAACTCCAGGAGTTGCTCCAAGATCTGTGCAACCAGCAAGTCCTCCAACACAGCAGGCAGCTGCGCAGGCAGCCCCTACGCCTGCAGCTCCGCCACCAACTGTTCAGACTGCAGATACTTCCAACGTTCCAGGTATAGTACGACGTGACATGAGCACCATGTCTGTTTTGATTCTGACAAAAATCATATAATGACCACGTGTTGTAAACTGATCCAGCCCACCAGAAACCTGTGATAGCAACGTTGACAAGGCTTTTCAATGAGACATCGGAAGCACTGGGAGGCGCACGTGCAAATCCTGCCAAGAAGCGTGAGATAGAAGACAACTCAAAAAAATTAGGTGCTCTATTTGTGAAACTCAATAGCGGAGATATCTCCAATAATGCTGCCGACAAACTGGCACAGCTGTGTCAAGCTCTGGACAAGCATGACTTCAGCGCAGCCCTTCAAATACAGGTAAGCTAGTGAATTGATATCTTCTGGTTTCCTTGCTGTTTGTGGTGTTTAATAATCAGTTTTATTGACTCAAAAAACAGGTACTTCTGACGACCAGCGAATGGGACGAATGCAACTTCTGGCTGGCAACACTAAAGCGGATGATCAAGGCCAGGCAAAATGTGCGGTGATTATTTATTTTCTGGGTTCATCGAAAAATTCTATAAATCCAAAGGAGAGGGACGTGTGTATCAGACTCCTTTTTGCATTCTTAATTTTGTTCTTTTTAGAACGCCCTTGCGGCTCCAATCTTTTTCATTTAAGAACTCATCCTACACATCAGTTACTCTTTTTTTTTTTTTAGAAAAGATAGAGATCATCAGATTGCTTGACATTCTCATGTTTCTGGGTGTTGTTACTTTACCGGACAAGTTTGTTCGTCTCTCTTTCTACGAATTTTGTTAGATTTACTCTCGTTTATCTTTATTTTGTTATTTAATAGAGGAACAAAATGTATGTTACTTGTTCATATTCGATCGACGATGAACTCAGCAAAAAGTAGAAGCATTCATCGACGAATCATTGTTTTGAGGTTAAACCCTCTTAATAAAACCGCGAGAATCTATGAAGGCTAAACATAAATAATAAAATGGCGGCTCTTAACAGGAGTATTCCAACAGGCTTTGAGCAACTATGGGGAAGCAGGAGACACGTAAGAAGATTGGGAGAGAAGATTGGAGGTGGGCAAAACGAACTTTAAGACGTAATTTTGCGGGAACAGTAACGAAACGGAAATTTAAAATTTAAAGACATGAAAAAGAGGTTTTATTTATGTCTCATTAACAATATAAAATAGGAATGAAATGTGACGGACGAAAATTCGAAAATGGGAATAGGACGGGACAAAATGGAACGGGAATTATGCCACCCTTTAGGGCTTGAAGTTGGAGAGCAAAGAGAGTGGTCTAGATTAGATGCACAACGGATAGATGGAGTGGAACCAATGAGAAAAGGAGCATCACTAGAACCACCACAACCAGCCTAGTGCTTCCGTTCTCGACCCATCTTCACGCCTGATTTAAGACATTCTCTAGATCAAAATAATTCTGTGTTTGCGAGAAAAAAAGAAAAAAAAAAAGCAATTATGTGTTTTGTTTTTTTTTGTAAAAGGTTAAATTATGTGTTTTGTTTATGTAAAGGAATCCAATGAATAGGTAAGGCACACGTTCGTAATATATCATATGTAAAAGACAGTAAGACGACAAATTTGCAATGCGAGCCCTTGGTGGTACCCAGCTCCATGAATATACAATATGCATGCATGATTCTCTGTTAGTTTTGAGAAGACAGATTTCACAATTTGACCCGTAAGAAGAATAGTAGGTACGGTAGGTGGTACATTATTACATTGGTTAGGAAAAGAAAGAAGGAGAATTGAAATTGGATTGTGTAAAGGGATGTAAAAGATCTTACGTTGTTCCCATGCGCCACACTGAACATACGAAGCGACATCACTAATCAAAGTGGTGCAGCAGTTTTTACCAAAAAAAAAAAAAAAAAAAGTGGTGCAGCAGCCAGCAGGTCCGTTGTCTTGCGTATAGGTGTCAATTAGGCGGTATGTTCGCGGACATGCCCAGTCCAAATGGACATGCCAATAAAAAAACGGGCTAAATGCAAGACTCTTGCGGAATTAGGTTATATAAAACAGGCCCATATAGTGAGACTGTAGGCTCAGGCTCATAGAATAGAGTGTATGGGCCCAAATGGCATTACCAATTGCTTAACGTGAGACTAAAGTAAGACATATGTGAGAGAGAGAGAGATTAGGAAGAATTTGGCATTGATTGGAACGTCGTTGACTGAAGGCAAAGAAAATAGGCACAGAGTTTGTGAAAGAAAGCTCAACCTCAATTGTGGTTTCTGAAAACCAAAGAGGTTCCCTAATAATAATGCATGTGTTTGACTGAAGGCAAAGAAAATAGGCACAGAGTTTGTGAAAGAAAGCTCAACCTCAATTGTGGTTTCTGAAAACCAAAGAGGTTCCCTAATAATAATGCATGTGTTTGACTGAAGGCAAAGAAAATAGGCACAGAGTTTGTGAAAGAAAGCTCAACCTCAATTGTGGTTTCTGAAAACCAAAGAGGTTCCCTAATAATAATGCATGTGTTTGACTGAAGGCAAAGAAAATAGGCACAGAGTTTGTGAAAGAAAGCTCAACCTCAATTGTGGTTTCTGAAAACCAAAGAGGTTCCCTAATAATAATGCATGTGTTATCACTGGCGCGTGAGGATCGCACTCAATGGCTACGCGTGGATTTGTGTGGGGCGAGTGAGTGTAAATGAACTTGTCAGAAGGTTGAAAGCAAGAGAACGTGCAATCATCTTATTACGTTTCTTTTGAATTTTGATTTTATATTTGGAAATAATGGCATTTCATACTAAAAAAAAGGTATTATTTTATTGTATGTGCTCAGTAAATTTAGCAATGCTGAGGGTGATAACTCATATCGACGTCATCATAATGATTGCTCTCTTTCTTTTAACATTCATCATTTGCAACTTTATATGTTTTTTTTGATAAATATGATAACAAAAACTTTCATTTTTAGCCAAAACGTTTTTTTAAAAAGCTTTAGAAAACTGAATTTGCAAGTGTTAATTAATAAAAAGTTTCAAAATCAGAAACACACATTCGGTTGAATGCTGAGACAAACAAGACGGTATAGTTTATAAGATGTTGTAGTAAAGAAATAATTAAAAGAATTAAATGAAAGAGAGAGGGAGTGATTGCAAAACTCCAAAGTTTGACCACTCACTTGGGAGTTGGAGCCCAGAAGACAGAGTGACTCCACTCTTTCAAGTCCTTATAATAAATCCCCACAGCACACGAGGGAAGAGGCAACTTTGATTTTGCAGGCAGGAATTAGAGACAGAGGAAGAAGAAAGAAGCTTAGGTATGGAGTGGAGTGGTACTGGAGTGATAATGGTAAGGTAGTTGAGAAAGAAAGCTTCTTTACCTTTGCTAAAGTCCAAGACAAGAAACCAAACATCCTTTTGTACACAACACAAAGACAACAAAAGCATTGTTTCTTTTTCCTGCCAAAGATAAAAGACAGGAGAGAGAGAGGGTTTCTTTGTGTTTCCATGGATGTTTACGAAGCAACTAGGGTCGTGCTCTCTAGAATCCAGAGCTTAGACCCGGCTAATGCTTCCAAGATCATGGGTCTTCTCCTCCTTCAGGATCACGGAGAGAAGGAGATGATAAGGTTAGCTTTCGGGCCTCAGAATCTCCTTCATTCTGTCATTGCCAAGGCCAAGAAAGAGCTCGGTCTCATGGGCTCCACTCTGAATCCGGCTTCTTTCTTGGATCCGAGAACCGGCGATTGTGAGTCCGATTTAGGGTTCGGATGGGGACAGCTCTCCTACGGTGACTGCAAATTCGTCGACGGCGGTCTTGATGAAACCCTCCATGGGAACAGAATCGAGTTTAACGAGCTGCATAGGTCCAACTCTGTTCCGCCTAGACTTGCCAATCAGTTCACCAAAGGTATCAACTTGCAGCAGAGTGAAGCGCAAAGGTTGGAGCTTTTTTATCATTTCACTCTTCTTTTTTATCATCTGGATGCGTATCTCAAACTTTTGCGGATAAAAATGTACGTGTAGCAGAGCTGCTGCGATGATTGGCGATGACTTGCACAAGTTGGGAAGATGGAGGCCAGAGCGGATCGACCTTTCGGCGTCCAGACAGATCTATCTGACTTTCCCGGCTGACAGTATCTTCAGGGAAGAAGATGTTTCCAACTACTTCAGGTAAAATCTTGGTTGGAACCCATTCTTCTTGTTTAGATTTTTTGTCTACTAAAAGCAATGGTGGTGGCTGCAGAACCTTTGGGCCAGTTCAGGATGTGAGGATACCGTACCAGCAGAAGAGGATGTTTGGGTTCGTGACCTTCATGTACCCAGAGACGGTGAAGAGCATTCTGGCCAAAGGGAACCCTCACTTTGTGTGTGATTCCAGGGTTCTTGTTAAGCCTTACAAGGAGAAAGGCAAAGTCCCTGACAAGTACAGGTACTTTGGCTCTTCCCTTCTGCTGCTCTGATTCCTCTTGTCTTTACGACGCTTTGATTCCTCTTGTGCAGGACTAAGCCATCTCCGGATGGAGCCTCAACCGGCCTTGATTCCAGGGACCTTACGGATCTCCAGCTTGGTAAACAGCTCTCTGTCTTCCATTTCCCCCCCCCCCCCCCCAAGAGTTGGGTTGGTAACTTGGTGGTATTGATTGCTTTGTGTGTAGGGGGGAGGGCCTTTCATGACAACATCCAAGACCTGTTGTGGAAAAGGAGATTTGAAGAACGAGCTCTCGAGCTTCAGAGCAGAAGGCTGATGAATCTGCAGCTTCTTGATGCCAAGAAGCATTTTCAACTTAGTTTCGACCAAACACTTGTTTCTCCACGACTAGGTTCTGTTTTGTTCTTTAAATTTATGCTTGTCTGAAATGTGTAATAACCTGATCGATCTCTCCTGCAGACGAAGCTCTGGTGGCAGTTTCAAGCAACCAGAGAGTGTCTACCAAAGAGAATGATGAGGATACGATCGAACTTCCAGAGAGGTAGTATTCTACGCGAGTTCCCAGTTTGATAGTCGTTTTGAAGATGCGAGTATATAAGTATTTGTTTCCCCTTGTTGTTGGTTCAGTTTGGAGGATGAGAGGCTGCCTGACAGCCCATTTGCATCACCGACAGACCATTTTCTAGAGTTTGACGAGTCAGCAGCAGCTGCAGACACTAACGGTTCAGGGTCGTCATCGCCATCTTTTGATGAGGATGAGTCTAGTACAAGCACATTGACAGACTCTCTCAAGTCCTTCAACTGCCAAATGCCGAGCTTATCAGTGATGGGGATGTTACCAGGCAGTGGCGGACCAACCTGTCGCGTTGGGATCTAAACCATTCAAAATAAGTACTGACCAGTGGTAGGTAGTCTGATGAGAGAGAGAGAAAGGAGTAAATTGGGTATGCAAATGAATCTGGAAGAGATTGTATATGCAAAAGGTCCTCTGTGGTGTCTTTTGCAGGAAGAGAAGATTAACCAAAAAGAGATGAGCAATTAATTATTGAGACGTGGATGTAAGATAGAGGAGAGGATGGGAAGGTTGTTGTACCATTAAAAAAGAGTCCGTGAATGTTATGGAATGGACCACACGAGACCTTAAAAGTATATTATATTATAAATATAAATATAAATAGGACAAGAAGAGTGTGTTAATCTCTCTAGTGTAGAGATTATTCACCAGAAAAAGAAAGCTAGGTTTGTCTTTTGGCATTCAGTCAGTATATATATTAGTATGTTGAGGGATCAATCAATACCTATTACCTCGAGTGTGTGTGTGTTGTTCTCTTATAAAAACAAGTTAACGGTTACTTTTCTATTCCAAGATAGAGAGGATTCAATTTTGGACTTGTCAGCACCATCAAAAGCTATGCAATGCAAGTGCGTAAGAAAACAAAAGAAATAATACTAGTAGAGTAGGATCGGCTTCGAATCTTTCCTAGTTGGTGTCAGTCGTTTTGTAATAGAAATCGAGCTGGGGTATATTGGGCCGCCTAATAATTAGAGTAAAGATAAGCCCACATCATAAGAGCCCAATAACCCAAAGGGGAATAGTGGTGCCGTGGTGCGTCTTCGTCTTCTTCTTCTTCTTCTTCTTCTGTGAATGTGTAGTAGCAATTGGGGATATATTGGGAGATATATTAATTGGGGGATATATATATACTATTATTACTAGGTCGGAATCAGTATGTACAATGTTCACTTATATATATATATATATATAGTCGCTAGTCTCTCGTGGTCGTGGGTCATGATGATGAGTATGAGACTGCCTTTTGAAAAATTCTGTGGCCTGGCGCAAGCATTGCCAATGGATCATATCTGGATTTTCT
Source organism: Erysimum cheiranthoides (assembly GCA_011420285.2). Taxonomy (NCBI): domain Eukaryota; kingdom Viridiplantae; phylum Streptophyta; class Magnoliopsida; order Brassicales; family Brassicaceae; genus Erysimum; species Erysimum cheiranthoides. The sequence goes on along the minus strand of CM022183.2, from coordinate 16,719,986 downwards.
CCGCACAAAATCTTCCCACTTGGCACCGAAATGGGATCTCCACTCCTCTCTTGTAGTGTAATGTGGCAGATATTGCTTCAACCCTAGGCCTGCTGCTTCACTGTATTCAAGTATTCTTCGGTTCCGCTTCAAGATGTGTTCCACGCCCTCCTTCCCTGTAACTGCCGATGTCAGGATCGCCACCAGGTAGAATATCTCTTCCTCCGGTGTTACTGCTGATGTTCGATTGTCCCACCTGCACCACATTACCCTCTTTTTGTTAACAACTCACCTGTGAACAATCTACCTGCTCTCTTTTCTGTTTCTTTCTTACTTTGATTTGTTCACCGGGTACACGATTACTGGCCCGTTGCTTGTATCTCTTAGTATCTTTCCGAACACACCTTTTGCAAATTCATTCACTGTGCTTCTTGGTACCAGCAGATTTAGCCATGGATGTGGAACCTCCCATTGCCCTTTCGCTCGTAGTTTTACCTCTGACACATGTACCCTGTCCAAGAATGCTTCATATGTTACCTCCGATGAAAACAGTGTCGACGAGATGTAGCTTAGTTCTCTTAATGTTTCTTTCACTTCCTGGATTGGATGTTCAAAAAAAAACACACACACATATTCAGTTCCATTTCTATCATCTGTTTCTACCATTGCTTCTATTCTCTTTTTCTCACCTCGTTGATTACATCTTTGTTTTCTAGCTTGAAGTACTTGGCTAGTTCCAGGCAGTACAGAGTCCTTCCATCAGATTTGAATTGGCTGGCTTGCAAAGGGTCTTCCGGGGTGAAGGATAACCTCCAGTTGTTCAGGACCCCTGTTCGGTTTATTATCACAAACCCTTCAATGTAATCCAATTTGTTATCTCCAGAAATTAGATGCTCTTGGTCCTTGGCAAATGCAGAAAAATCCAGGTACAACACTCTTATCCATTTCACCTGTCCATTAGTATAGAGCTGTATCAGTTATGACACACCTTTTCCATACGTGTACAGTTTTTAAAATGACTCTAAGTTTCTTGTTTACCATGGTTGGCGCTGGTTCCAATGCAATCCTTGCCCGTGTTATGATACCAAACTGACCTAACCCACCAAGAACACCATGAAATAAGTCGCTGTTCTGCCTCTCTGAACAGTTTAGGATCTCGCCTTTCCCTGCAGTCAATAGGCATGACATTAGTGAGTTTACATTTACCTTCTCTTCTCTGCAATCTCTATAGGGTTTGATTTTAATAGTCACCATGTAAACCTATGCGTTCAAAACAATATCACGCAAGGTTAACATACTGCAATTCTTTTTTAATGTACTCTGAACTAACCTGTGACAATCTCCAGTTGATGAATATTGCTGATTTGTGGTCCATGTCGGAATGCCTGTCCGCTGATTCCAGCATTGGACAGAGTACCACCTACAGTTAAATGTAGGTAATCCGTCCATGATTTTGGTGCAAGCCCATACTTGAGGGTCTCATGCAAAATGTTTATCCACAGCTCACCACCGGACACATCAACATATGGAGCAGGAGCATCCACACTGTTGTGGACCTGCGGCTTCTGGGATTGGAGTGATTCCATGTGTATAACAAGTCCATGTCTTGTTTGTGCTTGGCCTTGGAGTGAATGCCCACGACCTCTTGCTGCCACTGTAAGCTGTGAATGAGGGCCCATCATCCAGATGTGTCGTATTGCTGAGGCGATGTCGCTTACCGATTTGGGATGTAAGACTGCCAAAGGAATCAACTGGTATCGATTTCCAAAATCTTTGGAGGCGTGATGGACATCTTCAAACTCCAAGTGGCCTACTAGGGGAAGCGCCTTCAAAGAAGAAATGCTGCTAGAGAAGCAGCAAGCTAATTTAAAGGCTATGCAGCTGAGAAGCAAGATGGTTAAACTTCTTACTATAATCATGCTTCTTTTCCGGAGGAGGCATGCATGTAGATAGCTCATATGGCCTCTTGATTTCTGAGAGACAGAGTATTGAAACCAAAGATGAAGAAGGGTTTGATCTTGTAAAAAAGTAGTGTGATTCTGAATGGCCGAGGCAACCAGTCTTTTTGGTTGTGAGAATCCGAATGGGGACTGACTGTCTACAAAGGGTTATAAATAGTTTTAGAATTTCCACTTTCTAGTTGAGGCCTTTCTCTTTCTTTGTTGGAAGAGAGAAGCCATAAAGCAGGAGCCTAGTTGAAGGAAAAAGTCACAAGAAAGAAAGATCTCACGAATCTTTTATCTTTTCATAACAGTTACACCCACAATCTTGGCTTTTTCAAAGAAAAGGCAGACAAGATCATACCTTAACACTTTTACTTTGAAACTTACCATTTGAAGGATTCCCTTATTTATCCTCTTATCCCATTTATTTATCTCTTTCCAGTCGTAGGTATGGTATTGCTTTTTAGGCTGAGATCTATTATCTGTGATTGTATTCCACACTTTCTCAGGCTTTTGACTCAGATGAAACGCAAAAGGATTGGTTCCTGATTCATCTGTGACTGAGAAAAGGAATGGTGATCACTGAATTGAAGGGGTCAGCAGACGTGGAAGGGAAAAAATCCTTGTGCTCTCTGTAGGAAATTAGGAGGCAATTTCAGTAAAGTTGGGACCCAACAACACAATCCTTGTAACGCAGAAACTAAATGAGGCTGTGACAGCTCAAAGCAAAGCAACCAATGAGTAAGTCTTCCTGTTACTGATTTTAAGGCCTCCCATTGCAGCTAGCTGACAAAACTAAATTAATCATCTCTTCTTTTCCTAAATTCTTTTGATCAGACATTATCATGAGATTAGCTTTAAATTATGTTTTAGTTTACTTTTGCTAAACATCCGGCAGGTGGATAACAGAGAGGGACTCGCTGCTTCTTCAGACAGAATCATCTGGGGTGGTCCATTTTATCATATCTCTTTTTTTTTTTTTTTTTACTAATTATCTCTTTGGCACAGAGTTACTTTCAGTTTTCTCAAGATTAGGATCATCTTTGGAAGGAATGGATGGAGCTACGGTGTCAGCAATAGTAACCAGAAAGGTATAATGTTATTAAGGATTAATAAAGAAAAGAGGGAGACTGGTGACAAAAGGTGGCCCAGTGAAGATTGTGCACCCATTAGAAATCTCGGGTGTAGGAGTAGGGTCAGAGAGAGATGATGGTTTCCAGAGTTTGACCAGTCCAGTTTTGAACAGTGAAGAAAGGCGTTGGGCTCTTCTCAACTCATTGGTGCGGTGGTGGGCATTGCAGAATGAAGTGTGAACTGAAAATAGAGTTGGTGGATCTAGAAGGAGAGGAGAAGCGACCAGAGAGCACTAGCAGGAGAGTCGTGGGGCATAGCTTGTCCCAAGCAATCTTGGTCCCAATATAAAATATGCCTTTGAACATTTGTCAGCCAAAGGGTCGAAGGGACGGCTGTGGTGGTGTTGGAAGTGGACTGGTCCACGACTGTGACCTCTCTGCTGACTTGTCAGATTAAACTCTAATTGGTGCGTCCTTCCCACCTTCACGTGGCTTTGTTCCCATTAACAATTTTTTTGAAAATAAAAAAGTGTTTGTGTGTGTTGTGTCTCTGTCTCTCTCGATTTCTAGCGTTTAGAAGATATTATATAGACTAGTAGGATCCGTGTCTTACTGCCTTTGCATATAAAATTGAAAAACAAAAATCACGAGTTTTGTGTGATCCATCTTTCGTGTTCTTCTACTCGCTAAAAGTCAATGGCGAAAAGCCTTGTTTGGGTCTAAATGGGCCACTACTGAAGTAGATGTATTTTTAGGGAGGAATATGTTGGGAATAAACTGTCCACTTGAAGCCCATAACACTTGTAAAGTCTAGTCCGAACCATAAATGTAAAGAACTACTACACATATGAGTAGCCCACCCAAAAGTGTATATGAGTAGCAGTTTGATTCAGAATTACAAAAGGAAACAGCGGATCGTGGCATTTAGCATTGTGTAGACAACAGACGCCAAGTCGCAAGCATATGCACGGATGATCAATCACCAGGAACTTTCACACATTTCAATTGATCATAGTAATACCCACAAAAAAAAAAAAAACACAAATTAAGACCCATCACTCTCTCATGTTTCCTTAGACATGATGGTAGGTGGGGGGTTCTGTTTCAGACATTGGGTCAGAGATTTTAGTCTAGTTTGTATCAGAAGAGCAGCCTCCTACGCAGCGAGCCGGACCTGTTAAGAGCAGCCAAATGGTGTATGGTTTCACCGATGAGGTCTTTGAATACGAGCCGTTCAATGTCGAGAACCGCTTCTGACATCTCCACCTGACAATCTCGCCACCGGTCCTCTGATAGATCTCTTCCAAGGACCCCGCACACGTATCCCACAAGGTCCTCTTCCTCCGTTGACGACTTTTTCTTTCTTATCTTCTGAAACTCGGACCAGATAACTTGCATCTTATCAGCCTCTCCAACAATCCTCCACGGCGGCAATCTCCTTCTCTGCCCGACTATCTCTTGCACTGCGTCGAAGATGAGCCGTCTCTCCTGAGCTGCGGCTCTGGAGGCGCATTTGCCTTTGAGGTATTGCTGCTTTTCCAGCAACGAGAAGATGTCTGACTCTTGTGGAAGGCAATCTGAGGCTCGGAGGATATCCGAGATGTATACATATTCAGAGTCCGACGATGATGAGATGGAGCCACCCCAAGAATCGTCTTCGGAATCTGTCATCAGACACAATTAGTTACGACTCTGATCAGCGCCACAAAAATAGAGAGACATGAGCTGATGAGTAAGTGTACCAGCAGCGAAGTCAAGGCTACGTTTCATGACGGGGGACGGGGAAGAGTCCTCGTGGTAAAGTGAGGCGTCAAGAACCGATACGGGGCTCGGTTGTGACTCTCCGGCCTCAGCCATCTCGGCTATGCTGTGGAGCAGCTTGTCGCATCTCTCCAATAAAGTTTTGCCTTGTCTGTTATATGGCTCATCCACTTTCCACATCTGCAAACACAATCTGTATTCTTTTAGATATCTCTACTTTCCACATCTGCAAACACAATTTGTATTCTTTTAGATTCAGAGACCGAATGGTATTTTGGTTTTACCTCTTGGTCGGCTACAGAGCTACTCGTCCGCCAAGGGAGTGGAGGCGATGGAGAGGCTCTCCTCTGCTCCTCCTTGAGCGTTGGTCTCCTGTTGGGACTCTTGACGCTGTTTTCACTTGTGCTCGGGTAAATCCTACTCCTTCCTCTGCTGCCCCGATCCCGCTCCCGCCTAGGGCTCGCCGACGGTCCAGACCTATCTGGTTTGATCGGAGATGGATGGCTGTTGTCGAAGACGAGATTCCTGCTCTGCTGTTTGTGTGAAGAGTGCAACAGTCCTTTGAGCCTAAGAGCTTCAAGAAGCTGCTTGAGGGTTTCCAGATCGGTTGTGGGAGCGTCGAAACCACTCATTTTAGAAACTTTCTCCACGTCGCCACAGTGCCTCGGCTCCGGGAAGAAATCAGCGGAATCGAAGAAACTCTTTGGGCGTACAAGTGAGGGTGGAGCTCTGGCTGGCTGGGCTCGGGCGCTCCTAATTGCCGCCGGATCTTCAGCTGGTGCGTTGCCTTTGTCGTCTTTAAAGTTGAAGGTGTCCACAAATCTGTAGTCTCTTCCGCTGACCCTGGACTCGGATGCAGATCTCTGGAGAGGCAAAGGCTCCAATCCCATGAGGCGAGCGATCACGCTGGGAGAGGCGCGCAGGTCCGAGTCCGACGGGATCTGTCTGGGTTTGAGGCTCCCCTTGGCATCCACGACGGCTCTGCTATCGAGTGAGAGGCGAGGAGCTTCTTTAGAGAACCTCCAGGGAGATCCTTGTTTAATTTCCATGAGCGGCGCCGGAGACCGGAGCTCTGGGGTAGAATACACACTCTGCTCTTGCCGTTGTTTCTCATTTGATTTCAGAGTCAGAGGGGAACTCCTCCCCGAGGGGGAGGCATATTCAGATTCAGATTCAGCGCTCTGGTTGAGAAGAGACGTTCAGAGGTAGCAAGCAAAGAGAGAAGACGAGATGTGGGGAGAGAGAGAGAGAGAGTTACCGGCGACGAAGAGAGACGCTTGGGAGAGAGAAGATTGGGGCGATCGAAGATGTTGAAGAAGCCGGCCATGCAACCGCCGATATGCTTCTCCAGATCTTGTTGCTCTTTCACTCTCTCCATTTTCTTCACATTCCGGCGATTCCTGTTGCACTCTTCTCCCGCTTCTCCGCTTCTTTTAAGCACTTCCCAACCCGAAATGACTCTCCTACCCTTTTCCTTTTCTTTTTACTTTTTATCCCCCCCCCATCTTTTTTTTTTTACTACTATAATTCAACTTTCATTTTCCTCTTTTCGATCTATTTGTAGTTTTTGATTTCTTGATTAGGGTTATAATAATGCCTAAGTTTTACTAGTAATTATAATAATCAACCCTTTCGCTGTAGTATTATCTAGTCAAACATGATTTACTAGTTGAGTTTTCATTTCAATTTTGTTTTAATAAGAAAAAAGATAAAAGCTGGAGAAAATATGCCAGGTGGAAAATGGAATCTGGACCCCACTGTTGACCGATATCGACGTGGCACTTTGACATGTGGTATTTATAAGTATGACCGTTACTCTATTCCCAAGGCACACGCAGCTCTGCTTAGTTCGTGCTTACGGTTGCGGTTTGGGCCAATTGAGAGAAAAACCTGACGAGTCCAGATGTAGTTACTGCCTTTGCATTGTTTATTTATTTCATTTTCCATAGGAAAACGTGAATGTGAAGATACATGTATCTACTCTACTGTGCCTAGTAGGGACATGGGGTTTATGAGTTTCATCAAACGGACCACTTCACTTACTCGAGATTTACAACTTGAGAGACAACGGCTAACTTACTAATCCTAGTCATTTAATTAAATGACCCAACCCATGCATATTGTATTGCGAGAAAAATTGTTTATGAGAAAATATATATATAAAAAAAAAGAGGGTTTGGCGTTATCCTAGTGAGCATGTGAGTGAGGCTACGATGCATGTCTCAATGTTTGGTTTCATCACGAGGTAAGTGATTGAAGCTCTGCAATCAATACTTATGTACTGTGCTCTCTCTGACCAGATATATTATATGCTGCAGATGTTGTAACGTGCTTCTTCCGCCTGCTCAATCATTTTTTCTATTTGACCAACCCCGTTGTATTGTGTATGTGTTAATTTCTCCTTTGAGTTAATTAAAAAAAGAGCACTGTTCTAAGAAACAAATTCGCTTTTAGGCATCTCAACATTTCTTTACAGAAACAGGCACTCTCCATCTGTTAAATGTCTGTTCTGCCCTTAATTTGATGACGTAGTATTCATCTTCTTTTTTCTCTGAAACAATGAAGTCTCTCTTCTCCACATCGTCGCCTCTGTAACAACCTCCACCGCCTCTACAATAATCACCACCACCATGGTCTCCTCTACCGTCACTTCCTCTTCACGGTGATGCTACGGCCATCGAACCTGATGGAATTTTCGTCCGTCAAGGTCACCAATCGGAATCTCCTTAATCTTTCAATTTCGCGATCTGTGAAAACCAAATCAAACAAATGAGAAATCATAAAAACTGTCGTAGAAGGTATTGCAAAAGCGATGACATAACAAAATTGATCGATTGCCCATAAAATTAGGAAGATTGGCGTAACGATTGGAAAACTCTACAAAACTCTCCGGCAGCTTCAACGGCCAACGCTTTAGCCGGGTTAATCCCCTGGCAGACGAACAAATCCGGCAAAAATTTTAAGTTGGTTCCCCTTGGGTTTAGTAATCTATCTTGGCTTTAGGGTATAGTTTTGAACATCACCACGTTTGTACTTGTACATGATCTTGTTGTGTCATATGTTGATTAATTCTTGATTTCTTTGTCTTTACAATTGCAGGAACACGAGACAGCGTTCGAGAGTTCGTAAGGTCCAATTGCTCATCGGCAGGAGGGTAAACTTGTCAATAAAAATTTCTGGCATGGAAACAGTAGAAGGTAACTGTGCAGAGTGCCCAAATCCGAAGGGGCCTCGTTCATAATGCCTGTTTTTATAAATTTCCCTTCTCCTTTTCAAGATAAAATGGAAAATAACTTCGTATTACAAACTTTGATCAATATTTATCATGGGAGAGTAAGGAACTCTAATGATGTCATCAACTTTGATTTTGACCAATAAGAGTAGATGACAGATATTCAAAGGTTGTCAGAAAAGCCACATTACCATTATTTGTTTATTCGAGGAATATTTAGGAATGCAAAAACTATCTTTACCTATCGAATAAACAACCGTAAATGACTACTGCTACTCTCTATGATTCTTAATAAAACCTCATAAATTGTTTCTGCAATATTTTTGTGACAATGTAACCCAAGAGAAAAAGACCAAAAGGGAATTCTACTTTTACGGCAAAGGTAAAATTATCTGTCAAGATTGGAAATACAGAGGTGGAGAACAGTAATAAGTGATAACAAAAGAGAAGAGAGGAGGCATGTGCTCTGGGTTCCATTATCTCTCTTTCTATAATAATCATCTAAAAATAGGTGCGACAGTATTTCTGTACCTCGAAACTAGTGTGTGTGTGAATCATGGAGGGTGGATGTGGACAAAAGTTACACAAGACACACTTAACGGTCTTCAATATCTACCCACTTACTCATTAGTATTACTATTACTCCCAAAATATCACTATGCACATTCTCAATCCCATACAGGTTCCATTTTCTTTCAACAAGATTTAAAAAAAAAACACGGGAAGCCGAAACTCCATAGCTCGCAAGTCAGATTCGGAACTCATACATACATATACATATACTATTACGTACGTGCAACTAAGCCATTCTATGCAATCCAATGCTCATTAATCTGTACGTTTTTTTTTTTTACCATTTAAAGATATCTTAGCAAGAACTATATGTAATATTACTCTCTTGAATCAAAGTATTAAGCATCTGCAGCCTTCTCCTCCATTTGGTCCTTCAAACCACCGGTCCCATCCTAAGTTCAAAGGTCCATTGGTTCTGCCAGCCCCACAACATCCATCAGTTATTTCGTCCAAAAGAACACTGGAGTTTCAAGGTTTAAAAGTACTCACAGTGGCAACAGAGGGTCGGGTCCTTTCTCGATGACACAGAGCAGCCTGTGAACAAAGGCAATATCAATTTGATCACCAATCAACGCACAAGTTTCAGTCAAAAATGGAGGTTATATACCTAAAACTCCTACAGGAGCAAACACAGAGTTTCTTGCAAACATAAAAAACGAAAAACATAGGCTGAGTTTCCCTTACTTACTCCTGACACACGGTTGATACGATATCTGTCTGCTCAACCTCTTGCAACTCTTTCTGGATATAGTACATGAAAAAAGAGAGTTAATAACTGTTAGGGCACTAGTAGGAGCAATGAGATCAGGCAAAGATCTCACGACACTATAGGTATAAAAGAGTCCAACCACAATATATGTACACCAGAGAAGCTTGGGAGAAGCTTAAGTTTAACAGGCATCGATAGAACTACAAATCATAACCATGGTCCATGAGATAATAAAACAGGGTTATCATCATTCATAAGTAGTCTTGCACATGACTCAGAATATGCTCAAGAGAGAAACATTTCAATAGTGGATCCAAAGAGAAGCCAGCAAGTTTCCATAAATTTATTCATAGAGTAATAACAAGGAAGGAATTATGATTCTATGATTGGAACAGATCTGCCATCTATTATTGACTATCCCTCTACATCAATGTAAACTCAAGAACTGGTTTGCACGGAGACCCAAACAAACTCTACCTAGTACATACGCAGGTTTATCCTAAATTGATATACGATGGGAAAGAGATGGTTACCTCCAAGAATAAGACTTCCTGTTCAACGCGAGCAAGCTCAGCAAGGATCCTGTGCCTGCCGCGCGCGTCACCACCGAGAGAAACAGCCTCCTGGTCGTAAGCGACAGTTTCCTCCATCGATATACTAGGCTGTGTAATCCCGAGTATCACCGATTCACAGATCTGACACCGTCAGAGAGAGTCCAGTCCGTACGAGTTTGAATTGTCGTCGAAAGTGTGTCGTCGAAAGTGTGTCTTCTCTCTCTCTCTCTGACTCTAATCGACTTTTCCCTTCCATTTGCAGGAAAATGGGAATCCTCCTCTTTCCCCAAAAGTCACGTCGCTTTTTTTTCTTTCACAATTTTAGATATTAATGCCAAAAAGGCCCAATGCTAAAATAGATGGGCCGCAACAAACAACGTTACCTACTTGCTTATCGTAGAGAGAGTATGTGGTTGACTGTCTCTGGTAGAGGAAGAGGGTACAGAGAGTCGCTTGGCAAAAAAATCTCCAATTTGGTTTGGTGATAAGAGCTTTCTACTTCTTCGATCTGTCGTCGATGGCTTCTTCCATGCTCAACGGGGCCATTACCTTCCCCAAGGGATTAGGCTTCCCAGGTTCCAATTTGCATGCCAGATCGATTCCTCGGCCTAGTTTAGTCTCTGTGACCAGAAGCAACACACTTAGACTCTCGGTGGCAACTAGATGCAGCAGCGTGTCGTCGTCCCGGCCATCGGCGCAGCCTAGGTTCATTCAGCACAAAAAGGAGGCTTACTGGTTCTACAGGTTCTTATCCATCGTATACGACCATATCATCAATCCCGGTCATTGGACCGAAGATATGAGGGACGACGCTCTCGAGCCGGCGGATCTCAGCCATCCGGACATGCGTGTGGTCGATGTCGGCGGCGGCACTGGTTTCACCACTTTGGGCATCGTCAAGACAGTCAAGGCTAAGAATGTCACCATTCTGGACCAGTCGCCACATCAGCTGGCCAAGGCAAAGCAGAAGGAGCCGTTGAAGGAATGCAAGATCGTTGAAGGGGATGCTGAGGATCTCCCTTTTCCCACCGATTATGCCGACAGATACGTTTCTGCTGGAAGGTATTTTTTTTTTTTGTTTAAATTTTCCTTATTAAAAAAGGTTTCTGCTGGTTCTTGATTGTGTTATCATCATCACACACAGCATTGAGTACTGGCCGGACCCGCAGAGAGGTATAAGGGAAGCGTACAGGGTTCTCAAGATCGGTGGTAAAGCGTGTCTCATCGGCCCTGTCTACCCAACCTTCTGGCTCTCTCGCTTCTTTGCTGATGTTTGGATGCTCTTCCCCAAGGAGGAAGAGTACATTGAGTGGTTCACCAAAGCTGGTTTCAAGGACGTTCAGCTTAAGAGGATTGGCCCCAAGTGGTACCGTGGTGTTCGCAGGCACGGCCTCATCATGGGATGTTCTGTCACCGGTATCAAACCTGCCTCCGGTGACTCTCCTCTCCAGGTTTTCTTCACCCACCTCTTTTCTGTCTTCTCTCTTTGATTATGTGCGTGCTAAAGATCCCTCATTCAAACGCAGCTTGGTCCAAAAGAAGAGGACGTAGAAAAGCCTGTCAACAACCCCTTTTCCTTCTTGGGACGCTTCCTCTTGGGAACCCTAGCCGCTGCCTGGTTTGTCTTAGTCCCGATCTACATGTGGATCAAGGATCAAATCGTTCCCAAAGACCAACCCATCTGATCCATCTCTTCTAGGACATGAACAAATTATCATATCATTGTAAACCCGAAAGATTTGAGTCCTATCTATGAACAAGCGGATTTTCATCACATCTGTTCCTTGATTCCATCTTGAGATGTTATTTATGCTACTTGTTCCATACTGTTTCAGCATACATCCACCCCCAAACTCAATTCCCCAGTCTGAATTTGATAAATGTTCCACAAGTCTGTAAAGTAACTAAGGTCGAGTATCATATCCGACCAACATAGTAACTATCATTACCGATTGCTTGCACTAAAATAGGGAAATTACAACAAAAACTCGCATGTCACCAGAAACCAATGGATGAATGATCATCAATCGGCATAGCTAACCAGACCTCTCTGTCCGGATGGAGATGTCGAGGGAGAAGGGCCTGGTGATTCTGCAGGAGAGATGGGTCCTCCTCTGATGGGGGGTCTCTGTGGCCCGAGACGGGATTTAAGGTCTTGGCTAATTGGCTGCCTCTTTCTAGGGCTACGACGCCTTGGACTCTGACTCCTGCTTCCGTCTCTGACACGTCTGCGGTACCCATCTGGACTCCGAGAAGTGCTCCTTCTCCTCCGGCTGAACCTATGCAAGACAACACTCACTTTCAGAGGACATCCAACATTGCTTTGAAGTTGTCGAATTCAGAATGATTTGCTTAACCAAAATAATCTCACAAAAAGGGTCATTCTAGATATAAACAATTTAATGTAAGTGGCTCTAGGTGCTGGTTTACAAGCCAAAGCCAGAATCTTTAAAGAGAGATAAGAGTGAGAACCTTGGAGGGCTCCTTCTGGGTGGGCTTCTAAAGCGTCCCCTTGGCGAGCGGTCAGAGTAACTCCTGCTGCTCGGATACCTCCAAAATTAAACAAAACGAGGGTTTAGTACTATCCGCATAGCTGTCTTCCTTAGTTGTAAGTATGTATAGATTAAGTTACCTATCCCTGTTCCTGTCCTCAAAGCTTCTTCTGTTAGGCCAATGTTGAGGAGGTGACCGTTCAGGAGAAGGCGTACGGTACTTCCGAGCAAAGGAATAGCGTTCCGTGAACCCACGCCCCTTTCGGATACGCTTGGGCACACCACTTGGAGATGGGCTTCTGGAAGATTTGCCCACAGTTTCCTCTGTTGGCTTCTCACGAAGACTTCTGCTTCCATTTCCAAGATCTCTCACAGGGCTCCTACTAGGACTTTTGCTCCTGCTGTTTTGGTTTCTCCTACGAATTGGGCTCCTGCTCCCGTATAGCAATAGAAAATGGTAAAGTTTGTCAGGGACCACAAATCAGACCACCAAATTGCAGACGCAAAGCTGAAATAAATTAAAATCCAGGGAGATAAACCTTGATTTCACTGAGTCATCCAAGTCGGCACGTTGATCAGCGTTATCAGCTTTGGTGGCCTTTCCATTACCCACGGGTTCATTGTTCTTCAGGAAAGAATCTGATTCCTCTCTCATAATGCTCTTCTCTGCGGGACTAGAATCAGCAGCATTCCCTACAAGCACAGTTGTCAAAAATTTTCCACCATCTGTTCCAAGAAGAGTAAGATTCTCATATATGCAGAACGGTCTACTAGCAGGAGGTAACACAAATGCACTCTAGATACGAAAAGTAGTTACCAAGGAAAGGTTGAAAGAACCAAGATCCTTAAAAAGCACACTTACCTTTAGCTTTCACTGACTTTCTGGATTTATCGTGGCCCACTCTCTCATCATCAGAACTGCTGCTCATGCTGCTACTCTCGGTGTCACTTGAACTATCCGTGTTTCTGAAAAGGAACCACTAATAAAATCAAGCAAAACATCTGGCAGCGAATAAACTAAATTACCATGAATTAGTAGTCAACCTGCGCCGAGATTGTCTATCTCGCCGAGCTTTCTTTTTCCCATTCCGTCCTTTAATCTTTCTTTCCCCGCGTCGGCCTTTGTGTCTCTTCGTTGACCTCCTCTTCCTATGCTTCCCATCACTGGAAAAACTAGACTCAGAGGATTCCGAATCTGAATATGAGTCGGAACTTGAGCTATATGAATCCGACGAAGAGTATCTTTTTTTTCGCTTTATTCTTTTCTCCTTAGATTCTTTTTTGCGTGTCCCCTTAGCTTCAAGGTCAGATATATCACCAGAAGAAAGACCCTTGTTTGATTTTTTCGATATCCCTGAAAAATATACATGTATCCACATCATTAATCTAGAAACTCCACATTCAAAGATTAACTTCATTACCTTTTTCTCTTTCAGCAGCATCAAGTGCTCTTATCTGAGATGTTTCGCCGCAGTCTACTATTTTAACTGGGCTTGTAGGTTTCCCATCACTCGTCCCCACAAGTTCCATTTTCTTGATTACTGCCATCCCCTCAATAACTTTGCCAAATACAACATGCTTCCTACAATGTGATAGGGAAAATCAGGACCCTTAACAATGCATTAAACCTTTACAATGAACTTAAATTTCTCAAAAACGACAAAAATCTAGGAGCAGAGATTACCCATCAAGATGTGGTTGGCGTTTAAATAGTATAAAAAATTGGGAGCCGTTGGTGTTTGGGCCACAATTTGCCATTGAAAGGACTCCAGCTCCATCATGGTCCAACTTAAAATTCTCATCTGTAGGATAACGGGGATATATTGAGAAAAAATTTCAACTCCAGGAAGCTGAAAACAGAGAAAACGAAATTATACCTGAAAACTTCCCACCATAGATGCTCTCCCCACCAGTGCCTGCAAACCAATCAAAGTCGTTACAAATCTGGGCATTATAGTCAGGTCAAGCTGAGTACATCATTAATAGCATTCCAAGAGTATCTCTACGAGCTGGCATTATAGCTAGCAGTCCTTCATTCAGAAGCTGTCTCGAAGATGAAATAGGAGCCTAATACACCTTTCCATCGTGCCATTTTTTCGTTCTATAAACATACAAACTTAGCTCCTCGTATCAATTCCTTAAACTTCTATGTTTAATTAACTACTAATTACGTTCACGAGGTATATACATGAGAAAGAGTAAATGATCCTAAATAGTGCATATGGTGATGTCAAGTAATAACATACACAATTTGGAAAACAATATGATTGCATGTATAAAGGATAGCAAGTTTGAAGAATACCATTTCCATTAGAAAAATCACCACCCTGCAAGAAAGAGAAGCACCAATGAATAAGGAGCTCGTTTTCCATCAAATGCATACAGAAGGATAATAAGAAAGTCTAGGTCAGCAAAGAAGATAACAAGAGAAAAATGAATCCATACTTGAGCCATGAATCCTTTGATAACTCGATGGAAAGATGAGCCTTTGAAATGAAGAGGCTTCCCAGTGGTCTTTCCAACGCCCGCCTCACCTGCAGCAGGTAAAGCAATGGAATGTTATAAAGTAGGGTCCATAGTAATGTGTGGAGAAACTGTAGTGAGCAGCGCCTAAGGTACCTGTGCAGAGGGCACGGAAGTTTTCCGCTGTCTTGGGAACAAGATGAGCAAAAAGCTGGCATTGACAGGAGAAAGGAGAAAAGAAAAAAAAGTTAAGAAGCGAAAAGAATTTTTGGGAAAGGAATTAAATGCAGAGTTTGAAGTAATAATACCTCAATGACAATCCGTTCAACGGGATCCCCACCAATTGATACATCCAAAAAGACATTAGGATTCTTCTTTTTACTCATCGCTACAAGTGTAGAATAAACATAAGGTGATCAAATTGAGCACACAGAAACCTAAACCTTGAAAAGCAAATCCGAAACCAAAACAAAGTTGAAAGAAGAAGGGATCTATCAAACATACGAACCTAAAACCCTAAACCCTAAAATAAACATGAAAAGCGTAGTTGAGAAAGATGAAGATTCTCGGAGAAACCTACTAGCGGATGGATGGAGCGAGCCGGAGACTGAAACGGAGAAGAAGCTGATATGAAACGAGAGTAGCGGCAGCAAGCTTGTTTATCGAGAGCGAGACAAGGAAGAGGGAGGATGAATCTAGTGCATTCGGTACTATAGTTTATACTATGATCCTGTGATCGCCACGTGTGTCCGGTTGTTAAAACTTATTTCAAGAAGCCCGATGGGCCTCCAAATTGAAATACATAGAAATGGTGGATGACAATGATTACTCGGCCGCTGCGACTACCGTTGTGTTCGACCGTCCGATACCGCTGCTCCGGGGACCAGTATCCGCCGGTGGTTCATACGTTCTGGCTTTCCGATCCCTGGATTCGTGGTCAGCCGCTTTCAAGCGTTGCGAGACCCTAATCAAGGAGCAGTGCGAGGAAGGTGCGAGAATTGGGTGCGCCGTCTCTGCCTCCAAGATCTGTAAGCCACCGTGGTGGCGGGGCTCTGCTGACATGAGGGAGCGAGACAAGTGCGAAGAGCGGGAATTCCACGGATGTGTGGCTGCCGCCATGGTCAAGTGCGCGGGCTTCGCCAAAGACAAGTGCTCGGGAGCATTCTTAGACGCGCGAATCGCCAGGGATGTTGAGGGATTGGTGTGGCTAGCGTCAATGCCGGAGGACAGCACGTGGCGGCTGCCTTCACTGGTTCAGACCAAGTGCTGCAGAGCCAGGGATCTCTTAACCAATTGAATTCAGCTTTCTTTCCCTTTTCCTTATTATTATTATTATCTTTGTTTACATATTTGATCATAAGATATTAATGCTCAATCTATTCTCGAGCAAGCATCACATCCCATTATTGGGATTTTTGTTGGTGCTGGTGAAATTTGCACATACAGTAACACTACTGTCTAAGCCCTGTTGAATCAATTGTGCTGCAAAGACCCTAGTTTCTTCTTATCCACATAACAAACGTACCAATTGGCCTCCCTGTAGAGATCTATTATTATGCTGAGCTCAATATTGGTGGTCACGTCGGTCTAGATTTATTAGTGGAGGTCAACTTATCCCTATGTTTGTTTATAAAGTCAGCTGCCTTTTGTCTCGCTGGCGTCACATGACATGACAAAGAAAGCCTCCCATTTCTTGACAGCGAAACTGGAAACTGCTACGAAGTTTCGATGATGCCTTTGTCATACACGCTGCTCTCTTAAAGTATTCAACCTTTTTTTTTCAACTATTTTGTGGAAAAGGAGGAGGACTGATGACAATCTCGGTTTTTGATTCATTCATCAAGTGAACATTTAGTTGGTGTGGAAGATTCAAAGGTTTTTTTCCTTTCGTTTTACTCTAATATATATGGCCATTTCTTATATTTGTCCTTGCGGACTAAGCATCCACCAAGTTGGTACACGCACGTTATTGCCCATCATTCTACAATGACGGCTTGTCCACACCAGATTAGATTATTATTACATCATACTCCGGCTGCTTCAAAATAATTACCTAATCTCGATTAACTATTTTTTGGGGTACAGTGGTTCGAACCCGAAACAAGACCCAATAGATACGTCAGACACAATTACAAAAGGATGTGCTGCCCATGTCCTTTGCTCTCAACGTGTTAATTTTGGTGGTTCCACCGCCTCAAAGTTTAATTAATACGACAAGTTAATTAATTCAAGAGATTTTCTAATTTTAAGTTGTTAATCCAAAGGCGGCCAATACGGATTTAAATAGTAGCACGAACCTCAGGCTCTTGGAGAGAATCATTTCTGCTGAGTCTTGAGTGTCTTACAAGTCACACGACATTTAGGTGAGACTCTTTTATTCCTTCTAAAAACTCTCCTTCTTTTACACGCAAAGCATGAGAGACCTCAAGCAATATGATTACAGTGCTCTGTTGCTCAACCTTACCACCGCCAGCCTCAACAAGGCCCAGAGGCGTTGGCGTTTTGCCTACACTGCCATCTACTCTGTGAGGGCTATGCTCTCTCTCGTCAAGGACATAGTTCCCGCAAAGATTGATCCCAAAGCTTCTGATGCCTCCCTCTCTC
The DNA here is from genome assembly GCA_011420285.2 of Erysimum cheiranthoides. NCBI lineage: Eukaryota > Viridiplantae > Streptophyta > Magnoliopsida > Brassicales > Brassicaceae > Erysimum > Erysimum cheiranthoides. Next base: position 16,702,603 of record CM022183.2, on the reverse strand, counting down.
TTTCCTACACAGCCCTTGAGTCCGGTGATGGAGCAAATATAAACTCTATGCCTCTCTCTTACGTTCCTGATATCGATCAAGAACGACTTGTGGAGATCATGAAGGGTAAGGACTTACCGAGCATCCAGGCCCTGGGCGGCGTGGAGGGTGTCGCCGCTTCCCTTAGGACAAACGCCACCAAAGGGATCCATGGGAATGAGCAAGAAGTCAGTAGACGTCGTGACCTGTTTGGATCTAACACCTACCATAAGCCACCGCCTAAAGGACTTCTCTTCTTTGTGTACGAAGCTTTCAAAGACCCAACCATCTTGATTTTGTTGGTCTGTGCCACTCTCGCACTTGGCTTCGGTATCAAAGAACACGGCATCAAAGAAGGCTGGTATGAAGGTGGAAGCATCTTCGTAGCAGTCTTCTTGGTGATAGTTGTCTCTGCTCTCAGCAACTTCAGGCAGGAGAGACAGTTCGACAAGCTGTCCAAGATAAGCAACAATATTAAAGTGGAAGTCCTTAGGGACAGCAGGCGGCAACATATCTCCATATTTGATGTTGTTGTTGGTGATGTTGTCTTCTTGAAGATCGGAGATCAGATTCCTGCCGATGGTCTGTTCTTGGATGGGCATTCACTTCAGGTGGACGAGTCTAGTATGACCGGAGAAAGTGACCATCTTGAAGTGGATCACAGTGATAATCCCTTCTTGTTCTCTGGGACAAAGATAGTCGACGGGTTTGCCCAGATGCTGGTTGTCTCTGTGGGTATGAGCACAACCTGGGGACAGACGATGAGCTCCATAAACCAAGATTCTAGCGAGAGAACACCTCTACAGGTCCGCCTGGACACGCTGACCTCCACCATCGGAAAAATCGGTCTTACGGTGGCTGCACTTGTTCTGGCAGTGTTACTAGTCCGTTACTTCACTGGGAACACAGAGGACACGAAAGGCCAAAGAGAATACAACGGGAGCAAAACACCTGTGGACACTGTTGTCAATTCCGTTGTGCGAATTGTGGCAGCTGCAGTCACCATTGTCGTCGTGGCGATCCCGGAAGGCTTGCCATTGGCTGTAACTCTGACGCTGGCTTACTCCATGAAGAGAATGATGTCTGATCAAGCTATGGTCAGAAAGCTCTCAGCGTGTGAGACAATGGGCTCAGCAACCGTGATATGCACAGACAAAACAGGCACCTTAACACTGAACGAGATGAAGGTCACCAAGTTTTGGCTTGGCCAAGAGTCAATCCATGAAGACTCTACCAAAATGATCTCATCTCACGTCCTCGATCTGCTTTACCAAGGCACTGGTCTGAACACGACGGGAAGCGTCTGTGTGTCAGACTCAGGATCCACGCCTGAGTTCTCAGGCAGTCCAACAGAGAAGGCTCTTTTGTCTTGGACTGTGCTAAATCTTGGTATGGATATGGAGTCAGTGAAGCAGAAGCACGATATTCTCCGCGTTGAAACTTTTAATTCATCAAAAAAACGAAGCGGAGTTTTGGTCCGAAGAAAATCTGACTCTACAATCCATGTACACTGGAAAGGAGCCGCTGAAATGGTCCTAGCTATGTGTTCTCACTTCTACACGAGCACTGGGTCCGTTGACTTAATGGACTCCACCGCAAAGAACAGAATTCAGGCAATAATCCAAGGTATGGCGGCCAGTAGCCTCAGATGCATAGCATTCGCTCATAAAGTATCGTCAAATGACTCGGGATTAGAGGAAGATGGCTTGACCTTGATGGGAATAGTGGGTCTGAAAGATCCCTGTCGACCTGGTGTCTCAAAAGCTGTCGAAACTTGCAAACTTGCGGGGGTCACCATCAAGATGATAACGGGAGATAATGTTTTCACTGCAAAAGCGATAGCTTTTGAATGCGGAATCCTCGACCACAATGACAAAGATGAAGCAGAGGCTGTTGTAGAAGGTGTTCAGTTCAGAAACTATACCGACGAAGAGAGAATGGAGAAAGTTGAGAAGATCCGGGTCATGGCAAGGTCCTCTCCCTCCGACAAGCTTCTAATGGTCAAATGTCTGAGAATGAAAGGCCATGTGGTAGCCGTCACAGGGGATGGCACCAATGATGCACCTGCACTTAAAGAAGCAGATATTGGACTGTCTATGGGAATTCAGGGCACAGAAGTGGCGAAAGAAAGCTCAGACATTGTCATTTTAGATGATAACTTCACATCTGTCGCTACAGTCTTGAAATGGGGAAGGTGTGTCTACAACAATATCCAGAAATTCATTCAGTTTCAGCTAACCGTGAACGTTGCAGCTCTTGTGATCAATTTCATCGCAGCAGTTTCAGCCGGTGAGGTCCCTTTGACAGCAGTTCAACTGTTGTGGGTAAACCTCATCATGGACACTCTGGGAGCTCTGGCTCTCGCCACAGAGCGACCCACCAACGAGCTCCTGAAGCAAAAGCCAGTTGGCCGAACAGAGGCCCTGATAACAAATGTAATGTGGAGGAATCTCCTGGTTCAGTCATTATTTCAAATAGCCATACTCTTGATCTTACAATTCAAAGGTATGTCTATATTCAACGTGAACAAAGAAGTGAAGGATACACTCATATTCAACACTTTCGTGCTCTGTCAAGTTTTCAACGAATTCAATGCAAGAGAGATGGAGAAAAAAAATGTGTTCAAAGGGCTTCACAGAAACAGATTGTTCATTGGAATCATCGCGATCACTATCGTGCTTCAAGTCATTATGGTGGAATTCCTAAAGAAGTTTGCGGATACAGTAAGGCTTAACGGGTGGCAATGGGGAACTTGCATAGCAATTGCATCTCTTTCATGGCCGATCGGCTTTTTCACAAAATTTATACCTGTTTCTGAGACACCGTTTCTCAGTTACTTTAAGAATCCAAGATCCTTATTTAAGGGTTCAAGAAGCCCATCTCTGAAGAAACCTTGAGAAGCCTACCATTGTAGGAGACGTCCGACAAAACAACTTTACAAGCAGTTTCCAGCTCTCTTGAACGATCAAAAGATTCAAATCCATTAGGTGAAACTTTGATGGTTGCCCACCAAGAGGTGCATTTGATCAAAAGAGTCGTTGAACACGAGGTTATGGGCACTGACTTCTATGTTCTTCCAAACTGTTGCAACAAGGTGGCTTTCCAGTTCACTTTTATAGAAACACAAAACAAGATTACCAGGTTGGTTCAGGAAGATATTTTGATGGCCTAGGAAAATGAAGGAAAAACAATTGAGCGAGTGTGAGTTTGAGCTTTGGGGTAGCCATTGGTGGATAGTAAGATTAGCTTTGGTTTATCTACTGTACAGTCGCAAGGGTAAATTACACTGTTTGTACATTTTAAAGCTAACTAAGTATGCTAGAAATTTTGTCTTGAAATAAGGGTTATATCTGTGCAAGGTATAGTTTGTCTCGTAATGTTTGGGTGAATATATGTGTGAGAGAGAGAGGGGCCATTTTGGTTTTGTTTATTTTTCTTTTATTTAAAATGTTTGGCTTTGCACAGTCTAAGTTCTCCTTAAAACACTAAACATGATGAATCTATGGTATATTAATAGCGCAAAAACATGAGAAAAGAAAGTGGCAAAGCAGGAAAAAACAGATAGAACACTTACAGCGGTTTCATATAGTCGAGCTGTGCGTTCGGGACTTTACTTTTCTTTCAATGGACATGTGAAATGTTTTATCAGTGAATGGTCCTAAACCGGGAAGGAGTGAGGCTGTCAGAGCATGACCTAGCTTGGGTTTAAGCAAAATATGTTTCCACATTCATCTCTTAACCAAAGATAGATCATGCTGGCAGCTTCACTTGTTCCCTTGTGGACTCGTCTTCAAATATCTGAGAAAAATTTGTACAAAATTCACATATATTGAGGGATTAGTTATGTTTGAAACGGAAGAAGGTAGAAGAGTTTTGTTCAATAAGGAAGTTGAAAACGTAGAGTAATCGGACACATATGTGATGGCAATGAAAGAGTATACAGGAAGGAGATGAGAGAAGAGAGAGATAATGCTTTGTGGTTTAAGTGTTATAGATACTTATAGAAAGAGATGATAGAGGATTTGAGTGACAGATGTTAAAAATTTAAAGAGATGGTTGGGTAAAAAGGAGAGAGACACCACGAATTAAAGAAGCCTGAAACAGTGAATTGAAAAAGAAGCATCATAATGCATACAGCTAAGAGAGGAAGAAAGAGAGAGAGATGGACAAAATCAATAGGGCTATGAAGAGATTAGAGCCTCGGCCCTGCATACCTATATCTCCACCACCTGTGACCCTAAATATACTCCTTTATTGTGATACATCTCTTTCTCTCTCTCTCTCACGTACACACTACACAGTGTCATACCTGATTTTAAATCTTGACCGTTTCTTCTCTAGTCCTTGAAGAAAAGCTTTCGCCGACGTCCATACTTTAGTTTAACTCCGTGTATATAAAAGACCGCATCTTTAGGTTTTGCATTAGCCACCCTCTTATGTTTCCTCCTGCATTTATAGTCCCACAAAATAAGCCATCATTCACATAAACGATGCAAATACAAAGACATAAAAAGTAAATGGCAGAGGTTTTATGGTGTGTTTTTTGAATGCAGAGTGATAGAGGTGAATATATGAAAGATTTATCCACGGGTTTGGTAGGTGTAGGTTTAAAAGCAGATATAATCACAAAGAGAAATGAGCGTCTTGGAGACATTTACTCTCAAAAGGCTTACAAGGTCTCTGCTGAACAGACTACTTAGACGACTCTATCCCTAGCTTGGTGTCTAGGTCTCTGCTTCCTGTTTTTAATTGCTGATATGCCTTTACTCTTTTCCTCTTAATCCGGTCACCATCTTCTCTGTTACTTTGAATTCCCTTGCAAACTCTCTCTTTCCCTTCTGTGGTGCAAAATAAAGGCGGTCATTCACTCCTAAGATGACGACTTCACTTGTTTTTGTTGGTGGGACACAGGAAAATAAACATATGCAAACCTTGTGAAGCTATGTGGAACTAATGACATAATAATCTTGATGTGGATTGATGAACATATGCTTTGTCAAGCTTTGCTCACCAAGAATCTCCGCAAGAACACAGTCCACTTTCAAAATGATGAAATCTATTGGCATCCCTCATCACAATGTCTCGTCTGAATAACTTAGAGACCAGCTTACAAAAATTATGGCAATCTCTACAGGCACGTAAATTTTTTGTGACCCGAAGACGGGCTCTGTCAGGTGTTCTGAGCAGACCATAAGCAATTGCTAGCCTCTCACTGTGTCCATGCAGCATCTGAACCTTCTCCCCTTCATCGACATTATGCAAAACGAACTTTGTATCGGCTAGATAACCTGCTTCCCTCTCTAACTTCCTAGTAACCTCAGACAATTTCTCATATATCTCTTTGGTCTCTGGGTGAGACTTGTCTCTTGCTGTAAATTTATGAACCTTGCCGTCGATCTCAATCCAACTACATCCAGGGTGTTTCTCCAATCCGCTTGCTTTCATTTTTGCCCTCACTTTTTCTACATCGTTCCATCTTCCTTGTTCAGCAAAGGCATTAGATACGAGCACAAGATTTCCTGGATTCTTAGGTTCTAGCTCTAGGAGCCTCTGAGCTGCTATCTCTCCAATTTCTTTCTCTGAGTGAGATCGGCATGCTGCAAGGAGTGCACACCACACTTCTGTGCTCGCTTCTGTCTTCATCATTTTGACGAATTCAAAGGCTTCCACTACACAATTTGCACGACCCAGCATGTCAACCAGACACACATAATGTTCAGGCCATGGTTCCAATTTATATTCATGTTCCATGATCTTGAGAAACCCTCTACCCTCGTCAAGCAGACCTGCATGGCTACACGCATAAAGAAGTGCCAGAAACGAAATGTGATCAGGCGAGACGTTTTCATGCCTCATTTTATTGAACAACTCGACAGAAGCTTTTCCACAGCCGTGCATTCCATAAGCATTGATCATACTTGTGTATTGCAGTAAGCCTTTCCTTTCTATCCGATCAAATACAGCCTTTGCACTCTGTAAATCTCCACAGCATGCATACATGTCAACAACTGCAACTGCAATGGACCCCTCCAGGCAAAAACCCTTCCGGAGTAAGTAGCCATGAATTTCTCTCCCTTTCTTGAGGGCAGATAAACTTGCTGCAGCGGAGAGTATACACAACAATGCTACAGAATCAGCTGACAAACCAGTTTCAACCATGCGTCGAAAGATTTCAACAGCCTCGTTTTCATTACCATTAAGAGCACTAGACGAAATCATGCTTGTCCAAGAAACAACATCTTTACCTTCAATAGATTCAAATATTCGAGTAGCATAGCCCATGTTCCTGCATTTTCCGTAAACATCTACCAACTCATTCTGTATCACAGTATCAAGTAAACCTTTTCTCAAGATGTGACAATGAATTTCTTTGACAATGAGCACGGGTTTAAGCAAACTACAAGCTCGAAGAATGCTTCCCAGCATCAATTCATCAATCTCCAACCTTTTCTTAGCAACATCTCGGAATAGTTCCAAGGCCTCTACATGACAATCATTCTGGGCATAACCAGCAATAACTGTAGTCCATGAAATAAGATCTTTTTCATGCATCCTAAAAAACGCACGGCCCATGTAACATGTGAGGTTGCACTTTGAATACATATCTATTAGCGTGTTCCCAACCTGTAAATTAGAATCCCAGCCATGTTTAATCACGTAGGCGTGCAATTCCATTCCTACCAAGAGATTGCTTAATCTTCCTGACGCTGCAATGACACTGGTCATTGAAACCTCATCAGGTTTGTGGCCAGCAGCGATCATATCACAAAAGAAGTCTAAGGCCTCCTTGTACATGAAATTCTGTAGGTATCCCTTAATCAGAGAATTCCATGTCACAACGTCAGCGTTATCCATCTGACGAAGGATCGTCCCTGCCGCGAGCATTTGACCACACCTCGTATACATTGCAATCAAGGCGTTGCACACGTATACCTCAAAAGAGTGAGTTGATTTGAGGACAGCAGCGTGAATCTCTTTCCCTAGCTTTGCATATGGAAAACCTACACAGGCTGTGAGAGCCGCAACAAAAGTGTAGGTGTTGGAGGCAGGACCAGTGATCTGCATTTCTCTGAATAATGCTAAAGTCTCCAAAGATTGCCCAGACGTGGAATATGAAGACATGATAGAATTCCAGAGAACAGCATCTCCTTTGTCTTGGGATCCGTCAAAGAGACGCCTTGCTGCGCTGAGGTCATCATTCTTAGCATACATGGAAAGCAACGCATTGACAATAAAATCAGTTGAATCGTAGCCAAGTTTAAAGAGCAGACAATGAAGCTCAGTCCCACTCAGGATATCTCTAAGTTTGCCGCAGGCTTTGAGCAAGAGAGGAAAAGAGTAAAGATGGACAGGAACGCCCTCGAGCCGCATATTCCGGTAGAGAGCAAGAGCTGAAGCAGGCTCACCATTCGAAACATGGGCTCCAATCAACGCATTCCATGCGAAGGGAGTTCTGTGACGCATTTCGTCAAACACTTTCTCTGCGTCATCCACAGACCCACACTTACCGTACATAAACACAAGCTGACCGGCCAAAAAATCAAATTTAGCAGCTGGGAAAGTCTTGCAAATACGCGAATGCAGCTGCCGACCTTGAGAGATAGCTCTATCTTTGCCACAAAGCTCAATCACGTCAGCATAGGCTTCCATGGAGAGGTTATCGTGGCCGAGGTCCAGCCGCTGAAAAGCTTCATTTAGAGGAGGGACTTGGACTGGCTTTCCGGGGTGACTGAGAGATGGGTTTGTCCCAATTCGGCTCAGCTTGGGACGGCATGATGGCTCTGTCGGAATACTACAATGGAGACGGAACATCGGATTCGAAATGGCCGAAGCAGAGTACATGATAATACTCGAGGAGACGGGCAAATGTTTGCTCAGTAGTCTCATTTCACATCATGTGTTGTATTTTTCTTTCTTGAAGGAGAAGAAAGTAATCGCAGTAATTTTTCTACCATAGCCATTCATTCATGATTCATTCATGGTGTTTCCGAATTATCTCCTCTTTTTTTCTTTTTAATATTCAATAATAGGGTTCTAATATGGGCCTGGCCCATATACTTACATTCTTGGGCCTGTTTTCGGTAAATAAATATGTATATCAAACACAAGATGCGATAAGAAGAACGTTACTCTAGTTCTGGCGTGGACGACCGAATCAAAAACCTTATTCTAAACACTTGAAACCAAAAACATCAAAATCAAACGGTTGGAGAGAACATTAGTTTTATTCACAAGTTGGGTTGGCGACGCGGAGCAATAAATTAATGGAGATGAGAGAGAGATGAATTGGAGACGGAGTACCTCGCACGTCATCGGTTATCATATATAATCATGCGTTGATTCCTTTTTGTAGCACGAAACCTAAAGTCAATCCCCTAAAATCCATTTTCATTGAACTGGAAATAACAAGACAAAAATGGGGAAGATGATCAACTTCTCTGTCATCCTCCTCCTCCTAGTCATATCAGGTACATACATATACTCGATTTGGAATTTTTGTGTATAGATAGATTTGGTATTAAGTTATGTTAATTTATAGGATTAATGGAGAAAGGAGAAGCTCAAGCGCAAGGGTGTGAGTGGGAATGCAAGCGTCTACCAAACTTCAAGTGTTGGTTGCAGAAAATTGGAGAACGCCTTTGTGACGATTTGTGCAAGAACGAAGGGGCCATTAGCAGCGTTTGCATCTCAGCCGCTCCCGGGATTCCCCACCGTTGTCTCTGTCGCAGGGCCGGCTGCTCCTGATTTACCTCCCCAACCGGAAAAGAACATATATATATATGTATGTATCTTTGTTTTTGATACGGTTGTGATCGGGTGCTATGTATTGTGATCATTAATAAATACCATGGTGTGATGTAACCCATATACGTACACATCGTTGATTTGCTGGTTCTCCATCGTGTTTATTATACTACACTACTACTATTTTTTTTTTATTATTCTCTCTCCCTATATAGCATTTGTTGATTACTAGCTAGATTCGGACATGAATCCAGAAAACCTAACTAGCATTCGCCTCATCTTCCTCGGAGTTGTCGTTGTTCATCAGTAGTTCTTCCCAGAACCCGTCGTCAAGCTCCCTCTCCGCGAAATCAATCCGTTGCTGTCCATATCCTTGCATCTCTAGCGCCAGAGCCTCCAGCTCCGACACGTGCTCCACCGCTTCCATTTTGACTAAGCTAGCCTGATCAATCATCGCAGCCTCCTCTAGCCCTTTCCTCTGCTCGAGTAACTGTTGCAGAAGCGAAGGGTTCTGTACAGCACGCCTGAGGAAGGACATGATATGCCTCTGCTTCTTCTCTGCTCCATTAATCCTCTGCTCCATGGCTTGGATGTAGCCTCTCGCTCTCTGCTCCTCCTGTCTGAGCCTCGAGATCTCCATCAATAGGACATGCCTCTCTTCTCGGCTGGGGTCGGGTTGAGACTGGTGGAGGGAGGGAGGGGAAGAGGAGGAGGTTCGTCGCTTGATGCTTTTGAGAAGGTCTCTCTGACCCATCAAGAAACCTTCATTCATAAACTCCCATCTCTCTGCCTCGATCTTTTTGAATCCCTGCGGATAAATAAATCATCAAATATTGAATAAGTTTTTGCTTATATAACAGACGAAGAACCTGCCCGTCTACTGCGCTGTAAAACAATTATTATCTTCAATTTTCTATTTTGTCATTATACTGGAAGCAAGAGGGAGCTTAAGACGAATATTTTATTTGAGAAAATATTTTATTGCAAGTTGATATGGCTAAAGTTTCCAGAAGTTGCGAACTCAAACTGCATCTCTTGAGTGAGTCTAGCTTATATCACCAGCCACATTACTGACCATAACTTAGTACTAAACTATCGGTTGAAGAAGAAATTAATCACAAATAGAGAATCAAATTGATTACCCTTATGCAGTAATTGGAGGCCGAACGCATCGTTGAGTTCCTCCAAAACTATAAGATCAAGGGAGCGTGATAGTGAAAAAGGAAAACATAGCAACGTCTTCTAGTGGAGAAACAGATATACTTACATAAGTGTTGAGTTGTCTGACGAAACTGGAGAAGTTGTTGTGCTTGAAGTATAGAGGGAGAATAGTCGCAGAGAATGAATGTGGATCCCACACGACAAAGCTGATGCCTCCCCTGTTCCAAGACACAATGTAGTTTGTGTTTGGATCATCAACCATCTCGTACGTCTTTGTTAGAAACGGTGAAGGCCCTGCTTCCATAGGCGCCGGCGGCATTGACCGCGCTCTGGAGCTTGACGACGGGTCCATCTCGTAGCAATGCTAGATCTCAGGATGACCTAAGGTTAAATTTTTTGGAAATTGTATTTGAAATCGAAGAGAGGAAACGAATCATTTGGGTTCCTAAATTAGAGAGAAACAAACAAACAAAAAGTTTTAGGCAAAGTGCGGGAAAGTGCGTCTTTTTTTAAAAAAAACAGAGTACTCTGCTTTTCGTGTTGCTCAGTTGCGGTTAGTTTATGGCAGTTGAGGGAGGAGATGTGGTGAAGACAATGGCCACGTAAGTGACTTAAATACACATATGTATAGCGAGAGCTAGTGTCCCTATTTTTTAAAAATCACCTAGTGGATTTCGAACGTTCTAGAACAGTGACAAGAGGATGGTTACATTACATATCTTCTTAGAACGTTCCGGAACTTATGCTTTTGAGGAGTGTTAAGTGTAAGGTAAAAAAGTCCTATGTGGAACCCAGGATTTATCCAAGTAATTTATATTTTATCCAAAGCATGCCATATTTTTATAGCTGTTGTACAATGCCACCGGTATACAAAGTTTCTCACACCGGTCGTGACTACGTGGCCCCAGTCGGTTAGATACTTAAATTGATACTAAAGTGACAAGGAAAATTATATTGTAAAAACGAAAAAGTTACTTAACATTCTTGGTAAATCGTAAACACGATCACGATATACACAAGTTGATTGGTACATTTGGATTTTTCCAAGAAGCAGTACAGTCCAAAAGTGCGAGCTCCCAAGTTCCTTTTGGATTTTAAAGTTCGGGATCATAAGGTTAACACGTGGGAAAACGGTAAAATGCCACGTCTTAGTTGGGTCTCGTGGAGTGTGATTGTGAACATGGTGACCATGTGGCTGTCTACGCCACTCTATGCAACTTGGATTTTGCTGTATTATTATTGTTAGGAGAAGTGAGAGACCTTTTAAAGGCTTACGATTGATATTGTGGTTACTAAAATAACTTACCGCGACGGAACATTCCAAACTCCTCACTCCAATTTTCCTTTTTTTTTTGACAATTGACACCTGTGCATTTGGCACCAACTTATTGCCACGTGGTCCTAGTGAATTTAAATCATAGTGAAGTGGGCTTTTAACGAACCCTTGGGCCCTTCCGAAAATGAAAAGGCCCAAAAATAACCGTGAACCTGCCAGTCGAGTCTCCAGGGTTCAATTCAAGTTTTTTTTGTTGGGGTCAAAATTCAAATTCATTTCTATCAACTTTCAGAAAAATGTTGGGATTTCTCGAGAAAAACTGGGCATGGTTTGAGCTTTTGTCGACTTCTCCTCGAGAGAGTTTCCAGTTTCCAGGCGGACGAGCTTATTAGAGCCTTCCAGGTAACCTGTTTCTTGTGTGATTTCAATTATTTTCCAAATTTTTCTATTTCTCTACTTGTTCAATTATTATATAGACTTAGAAATGCTTCATTGAGATTTTCGACCTTTTGGCTGATCAACTGGCAAACACATGTGGCTCTACTCTTCTTCTCAATCACCAGAAACTGTGACTTATTTATTCATAGATTATTTGGTGTATTTCAGAGAAATCCCTCAAAGCCATCTAAGTAAAGAAGATGATCAAATCAAGTCTGCTAAATCTAGGGTTCCTTTTTTCTTTCATCGTCTTCTTCTTGGCGATTTACTGTGGAGGGGAATCTTCTACCTGTCTGGCGGTTTACAAACAAGGCGGAGCTCCAGCTGTCTTTCACTCACCCAAATGCCCTCGCTGGAATCTCCAGAATTGGCAAAGTGGGGGTGGTCGTTGCCACACGGCAGCTATACAAGGTCGGAGGAACTACCAGGAGGATCGTCTTCTCTGTGCTCTTGATCTTCGCATTCCATTTCCCCGTATGGAACATTTCTAATTTTCTATTTACATGCTTAGTTTTAACAAATCAAATTCATAATTTCATTCTCTAACTAGCTAAGCTCACTTCACTTGTTCAAGCTTGAGTGGCCGATATATTAATGGCATTCTCTCATAATTTGAGCAGGCAAGACTGGAACAAAGGATGTTTTGGTTGGAATTGCAGCAGTCTTTGACGGACATAATGGTGCAGAAGCCAGTGAGATGGCTTCTAAACTTTTATTGGATTACTTTGCTTTGCATATCAACTTTCTCTTGGACGCAACATTTTCTGCTATTACGAGGAAGTTGATTGGAAGATTACAAACTAACGCGGAGCACGGTGTTGTTTTGCATGGCGTAAGTCGGGATGAAATCATGCATCTATACAACCTGGATTTTAACTTGCAGTTGAGTTCTTTTTCATTTTATTTCTCTATCATATATATTGACTAGTCATTTATGTGTGAGGAGATGTGATTTTTAAAATGTGTGGTATGTCCGCCTCACTGTAGTATCCCAATTTTTTGCAGCTTTCGAGACTCACTGCCACTTAATTTTGATGATTCTCTTCACTTAGATATTATGAAGGAGGCACTGCTGAGAGCTATCCATGACATTGATGTCACATTTACTAAGGTATAGTGGATCTCTTCTACTCAATCCGGCAAACGTAGTGAAAAACTTTTCTTTTTCAGTATCATGATTCATGATAAGGATCTAACCAGCTACACCTTTTTTTTTTCTCTCCAGGAAGCATCTAACCGAAACTTGAATTCAGGTTCAACGGCAACAATTGCACTTATCGCAGATGGTCAACTAATGGTTGCTAGTATCGGTGACTCAAAGGCACTCCTGTGTTCTGAAAAATTTGAGACTCCGGAAGAAGCTAGAGGTTTGGCAACATCTGTTTCTAAAACAAAGCGGCCTAACAAAAAGCCAGTATTGTATTTGTCGTTTAGGGGAATTCTGATATGAACATTTTGTTGCAATGGTGTTTGCTTATTGCAGCCACTTTGGTGAAGTTGTACAGAGAGCGAAGGCGCAATCATGGCTCTTCACCATCAAGGTTCTCTGACTTTAAACTGGAACATGGCAATGGACTGCTGCGTTTCATTGCCAAAGAATTGACAAAGGACCATCACCCAAATAGAGAGGATGAAAAGATTCGTGTTGAAGCTGCAGGAGGTTATGTCACTGAGTGGGCCGGTGTGCCACGGGTGAATGGTCAGCTGGCTGTCTCCCGTTCAATTGGTGACCTTACTTATAAAAGGTAGGTATTGCTTGTTGTATGTTAGTGTCTCTCTTTGCCACTCAAAAGACCTGTGAATCTTTTATTATACTTACCCTTGTTTTCACTATGAGGAAATGAAATGTGAGTTTTGATATCTATATCAGTTACGGTGTCATCTCTGCACCTGAGGTGACGGATTGGCAGCCTCTAATGGCTAATGACAGCTACTTGGTGGTGTCATCTGATGGTATCTTTGAGAAGTTGGAGGCGCAAGAAGTATGTGATCATCTGTGGGAAGTAAACAATCAGACTAGCTCTGGAGCAGGAGTAACTTCATACTGCTCAATTTCTTTGGCAGACTGCTTGGTTAATACTGCCTTTGAGAAGGGAAGCATGGACAATATGGCTGCTGTTGTTGTTCCTCTAAAATCTAATCTAGGTACCCAGCTCCAACGGAAGGCGCAGAGTATGAATGACAACCAAGGCAAGATTGCTTCAGCACTGCCCAGTAACAACTGTGCGCTGCCATGTGAGTTTCTCTGGTTGCAATCAAATTCCCTAACATCCTGATTATTAAATGTAGAGTTTGAAGCTTCATTGATAATCGTTCATACAATCTCATGTTTGGCTAATCAAATATTTGTCTTTTCAACAGTGCCTAACCATATAAGTTTGGGTCCAGTGCAATTGAAGCAGGGTCAACCACTTGCAGCCATGTTTAACAGGTTATTGGTATGACCCAACTGACACAATTTCACTATTCCCATATTCAAATTTGTTCCTAAGGCATACTCTGACAAATATTTGTGATATGCTTTATCTCATTACTGTGCAAATGCCAGATTAAGCTAATGATTACTTTTGTAAAGTGTACCTTCTTATAACAATTGATTTTGAAATGCACGAATTAGGGGGAAGGTCAGCTCTATATTTTTTTGTTATCAATCGTTACAGAAGTTTGCATCGTTCACCTGGAAAATCGTACAACTTATATGATCTGGGCTATGCTTCTTATGCTAGGTTGAAGTTAAAAACGGAAGTTTTTGCTGCTTTTATATGTCAGAGAACCTTATTGGGGCGTCACAAGGACAAATGGACGATTTGATCGGTTACATGGGTGACTTACCTCAGGTTCTATCTGCATCTGCCGAGCCATTCTCTGGTAAATGAAAATTTTCTATGTGGAGTCCTCTTTTATATCGAAAGCCTTATTATTGTTGGTTTTTGGTTCCAATGAACTAGCATTTAGTCATAGTCATATCCCTGATTTCCTCCTTTTTGGTGCTTCTGACAATTTTCCCGATGAAAAAGGCTGGTGTTTGCCTTCTGGGACGGCTACTAACGAGAATCAAGATCAGTGCATGAATCCTGATAGCTTTGCTACTTTCCTTGGGTTACTTGAATCTGTACCCTTACATGATTTTGGTGCTCATAACAGGACGGATGAGATTCCATTTCCGGACTCGAGGTACCTTTCTCTTTTCCTGTGGTCAGTTATTTCATTTCCGAACTCGAGTGCCTTCTTTTTCTTTGGTATTGATCAGTTTTTCCCCTCTTTCGTATCATCGTTGATGACTGGGATCCTTTTACATGATCGTAAGGTAGTCCTGTGATTAGCAACTTACGCCAAATCCTTTTTTCTTTTATGCTCTTGGTTTTTCTTCAGTGCATTTGGCTATTTAGTGATTAATAAAATTATAAAGGGGCAAATGGCGTTGTTGTGTGCATGTCATCTCTTCTTGTTGCCTTTTGGTTAGATGGTCTAATACTAGTGTCTCCATATTACGGAAATAGTTATGTTTCAAAATATAAAAAAAAATCTTTTAAAAGGCTCAGAAAATAGTGTAATAACATGTGATTTTTTAGCTATGTGCTGAAGAAAAAATTTGGGCGGGGTGCATTTGGTGAGGTATGGTTGGCATTTCACTGGAATTGCTATCAAGGAAATAACGCTACTAGTTGGATCAAGGAAGATGAGAATACATCAACAAATGGTGTTCATATCAATGAAGGCACTGGTAACTTGAGTAGCAATACATCTACAGATCATTATGATGCTGGTCCTGATAACTCCTTCATTTTGAAGCGGATAATGGTATGTGTTCTTTTTGGGACTTTTTCAAAATTTCCATTCCAATATGACATGTGTCTGCATCTTTCTTTTCGCTTTTTCTCTGGCTTTGTATGCTTAGAGTGATGGTGACAAGACGTGCCTGTGATGTGGGCATCACTCTTTGGTTATTTGGGGGGTGCAATAGTTCTCCAGTGTTCATTGCTTATAATAAAATTGTTTCAAATGTTGTGGTTCTTTCATAAATAGATTATTTAGGATCTGGTATAGGTTATTCTTAACGAGATTTTGTTCTCTTTTGGTTATGTCATCTATCAACCTATATGATGACATGTAAATGCAAGTCCTTTTTAAACTTAATTTCTAGATTTCACTATTTTTCTTTAAACAGGTAGAGAGAGGGCCAACTGTCTATTTAAGTGGTCTAAGGGAGAAGCATTTTGGTGAATTGTTTCTAAATGCACGCAGTATAAGTGGGAGTTCTTCTGCAACGCACACGTCATCAGAATTGGGTCTGTCCAAAGAGGGTTTGAAACATATTGCTAGATACATAGAGTATTTTGAATCTCGCTATAATGACATATGGCTTGTGTTTCACCACGAGGGTGTCTCTTTATCAAAGCTGATGTACACTGTGGAAGAAGCAGAGAATAGCTCTACCGGTGAAAAGGCTGAAGAGGCAAGTCATGGACAGATACTTCGTCCGTCAAAGTGGTGGACCTGGTTGAAGACGACAGAATCAGGGAAAGAAGAAATGCGGAGAATAATATGGCAATTGGTATGTAACGTATGTTGCATACGAATTTAAGAATATTCTGATTTTCTTCCTGTGTTTAACAGATGCATTGTGAGGATGTAATTCTATTTTTGCGTGCTATTCCTTTACGCTTTTTATTCTTCTTTGTCAGTTGCTAGGTCTAAAGGCATGCCATGATCGCAATATCACTCACAGAGATATAAAACCCGGTAAGAAACTTTGTGATGCTTATGATATTTCATATAGTGTATAATCTATGACAGATAATCATTCTCACGGAAATTAATTTACAATGTTCCTAAGAGAATATGGTGATATGCCTTGAAGACATCAAGTCAGGCAGATGCTTAAAGGGTGTACCAAATGGTGGTCATAACTTCAAAACTAAAATGTACAATTCAGTTTTATAGTTTATTCATTTTGCTCCATGTATTTCTACACTTCTGCAGCACTTAAGTCTTTTGGTCCTCCACTTATGTAGTTTCTTATTTCCTGGTAACTGATGGTCGTATAATCACCGTTTAGGCGCATCATCGACTTTGGCAGTGCACTTGATGAATATACAATGAAACATTTTTATGGGTCAATAGGTCCTTCAAGGTATTTCCTTTTCTTTGTATGTTTCTTTTGGAAATTTTACCTTCTCCGGTTTGTGAACCCTGATCATCATAATACTTTGGTTTATCTTGAATTTAGAGCAGAACAAACTCATGATTATGCACCACCCGAAGCCATTCTGAACAGTAGCTGGCACCGTGGGCCAACCAGTTTGACACTGAAGTATGAGAGATCCTGCCATTTTTAATTAAGCGTGGCTCCAACTGGCCTTGCCAAATATAGATATGACACACTTTTTTCTTACAGATACGACATGTGGAGTGTTGGGGTTGTGATGTTAGAGATGATTTTAGGATCCCCAAATGTTTTTGAGATTAGCTCTGTTACACGTGCTCTTTTGGATCAACATATTAGAGGTTGGAGTGAAAACTTTAAAGAGCTTGCGTACAAGTAAGTTTGATTTAGAATAATCATTTCGCTTGAGATTGATCACCACAATGCTCTTTGGACAGCTATTTATCTGTTAGAATTTCAATTTTGGTGACAGGCTTCGATCCTTTATGGAAATGTGCATCCTAATCCCAGGTAGCTCTTTAAAACATGGTGGCGCCAACTTAAAGCAGGTAAAGACGGTTCGTTTGTTGACTGACGATGGTTATTAGATACATATGTTATATTTGACTTATCTCATATATTAAATAAATTTGATATACAATATATTCTTGCTAACCACATTCAGCTATTTTGTTTTTGTTTTATAGTGATCCATGCATATCTTATTGAATATATCGATCCTATGATGTATAGGGTGGGATTTCACTTGCGTCATGGAAATGCTCTGAAGAATTTTTCGCAGAACAGATAAAGAGTAGAGACCCTCTGAAGATTGGGTGGGTTTGATGATTCCTTAACTTGATGGTACTTATTGAAGAGTTGACAAGATCGTGTTACATAATCAATGTGCATATATGTGCAGGTTTCCTAATGTTTGGGCGTTAAGGTTGGTGAGGGGTCTATTACAATGGTACCCTGTAAGAGATCCTGTGTCTTTTCTCCCTTAAAGCTTGTGGTGTTTTCCTTACAGCATTGTTGCGGTGTCGGTGTTTGACATATATGGACTATATTGTGGGAGTGTAGGAGGACAGAGTGAACGTGGATGAGGCTCTGCAGCACCCTTATTTACAGCCTCCTCCCAGCTCCTAAATGTAGAAAAGAGTAAAGACATTTTCCCTTGTAGTAACTTAACTAGTTGATACATTTACCTAAAGAGGAGACGTCATAGAAGATGGAGAATGATATGTTTAGTGGTGGTTTAATATATAGGGAACATTAGGCTGTGTGGATGCCATTTGAAAATCGAAGCATGCAGTGCAGAGAAGAGATGACGTGTAACCCCGTTGAATACTAATTAAAACACAATAACTGAAACTTTACTTTGTAATGGTTGTGAAAGCTGATGAATAGAAAAGAGTTAATTGTGGATTGGTCAGATTATGTAGGAACAAGGTTGAAAGGAGGAAGGAAGAGTTATGTATAGAGATAGTCGCAGATACATCAAAGGCAAAGGGAAGCAGGCAGAGGTTGTGGAGAAAGAGGAGATGATTATAATATAGCTAGCTTGTCTTTCTCCTTGTAAATAGAAATAGAAATTATGCTTAATTTTGTACTTTTTACAGCTTTTTCCCAATCCTAAAATGGAACGTAAAAAAATTGGATAAAGAAATAAGTTTTTTTTTTTTTTTAAAAAAAAAAAACCGAAGAAGATGAAAAATGTAGGGTTTGTTTTGGTATCTTTGTTAATAATCGTTGTAATTAACAAGATTGCCGCGGAATCTTCAACCTGTTTGAGTATTTACAAACATGGTGGAGCTCCGGCGGTGTTCCGATCCCCCAATTGTCCTCTTTGGAATCTCCAGAATGGCCGATCCTCTTCCTTCGCCGGCGGTCGCTGTCATACGGCGGCGATTCAAGGTCGGAGGAAATACCAGGAGGATCGTCTTCTCTGCGCTCTTGATCTTCGCATTCCCTTTCCCGGTATGCATCGTTGTGTTTGCTTCATCGAAATGTTTTTTCTTTCTTTTTCTAATTCCCAAAGATAAATTCGCAGCAGGCAAGGATGTTGTGGTTGGCATTGCAGCAGTCTTTGACGGACACAATGGTGCAGAAGCCAGTGAGATGGCTTCTAAACTTTTGTTGGATTATTTTGCTCTCCACACTTACTTTCTCCTCGACGCAACATTTTCCCTACAGCTGCTTCCTAGACTACCCAATACAGATGACGACCTCAATTTTGAAAGGTGATTTTCCATCTAATCCTACTCTCTCTCTCTCTCTCTCTCTCTCTCTGCTTATTATATGATCTTGTAACCCTCTTTTGATTCTATTGGCAGGTTTCAAGATTCGTTGCCGCTCGCTTTTGATGATTCTCTTCACTTGGATATTCTCAAAGAAGCATTGCTGAGAGCTATTAATGACATTGATGCAACATTCACCAAGGTCTTTTTTGCTTGCTACTACTCCATCCTTTGAAACTTTGTAAAATATACCTTTCTTTTTTTTCAGTAGCCACTTTTGTTTTCTCCAGGAAGCATCTGACGGAGAGTTGAACTCAGGTTCAACGGCTACAATTGCACTTACCGCAGATGGTCAGCTAATGGTTGCCAGTATCGGCGACTCAAAGGCACTTTTGTGTTCTGAAATATTTGAGACTCCGGAAGAGGCTACAGGTTTGTAACATAAAATCAACCTGCCCTTGTGAAGCTAGTACTAGTATTAGGTAGCTAATTTTGGTCTTTGTTTGCGTCTGCTTATTGCAGCTACTTTATTGAAGCTGTACAGAGAGCGTAAGCGCAATCGAGGTTCTTCACCATCAAGGTTCTCTAATTTAAAGCTGGAACATCGCAATGGACTCGTGCGTTTTATTGCCAAAGAACTGACAAAGGACCATCACCCTAATAGAGAGGATGAAAACATCCGCATTAAAGCTGCAGGAGGTTATGTCACCGAGTGGGCTGGTGTGCCACGGGTGAATGGTCAGCTAGCTGTCTCCCGTTCTATTGGTGACCTTACTTATAAAAGGTTAAAGGTTGGCACTGCTTGTTTGTATCTTAGCTAGCGTCTCTCTGTGCCTCTGAAAATGATTATTGCTGAAACAAGTGTTTCTTTTATTATTATACTTACACTCGTTTACACTATGAGAAGACGAATATGTGGTCTCTATTTCAGTTACGGTGTCATCTCTGCACCTGAGGTGATGGACTGGCAGCCTCTAATGGCTAATGACAGCTACTTGGTTGTGTCATCTGATGGCATCTTTGAGAAGTTGGAGGCGCAAGATGTGTGTGATCGTCTGTGGGAAGTAAACAATCAAACTAGCTTTGGAGCAGGAGTGCCTTCGTATTGCTCGATTTCTTTGGCAGACTGCTTAGTTAATACTGCCTTTGAGAAGGGAAGTATGGATAATATGGCCGCTGTTGTTGTTCCTCTAAAATCCAATTTAGACTGGCAGAGCCAAACAAAAGAGCAATCTATGGATGACAAGATTGATGAGTTTGCTTCAGGATTACAGATGAAGAACACCCATGCATTGCCATGTGAGATTATCTGATTGCAACGGGATTGCCCAACAGCTTCCTTCTCATGTTTGGCTAATCAGGTTTATATTTGTTTCAACAGATAGAACTTTTGGTCCATTGCAATTGAAGCAGGCTCGACCAGTTTCAACCATGTTTAACGAGTTATTGGTATGTTCCGAATTTGCCTTGGGAAATGGTACAAGTTATAATAATATTGGGCAATGTTATTGTAGGGTGGAGTAGAAAACAGCAGCTTGTATATGGCAGAGAAGCTCAATGGTACCTTTGCAACATACGGGTGACTTACACTACCTGTAGGCTGTAGCCTCTTCCTGAGTCATTCTCTGGTAAGTTAAGTGACTAGTATCTTCTCGTTGCAACTTTTTTTTTTTGTTCTAAAAAAAAACATTCTCAATTCATAGCTTGTAGGTGTGCCGTGTCAGTGTGCATCTAGTTTTTTACAAGGAGAATCAAGATTACTGCCAAACCTAAGCTAGGACCAATTTTTTGTGTATTCTTTTCTTACCATTCAATTCGTTAAATTTTGGTCTAGCCATAATTGTTTTTTTTTTTTTTTTTGGACAAATCCATAATTGTTTTTCTTAGCCATAATTGTTTAGCTTGTAAATTGGAACAAAATATAAGGAAAATAAAAATAAAAAATTCGTTAATTTGATGATTTTGACTTGTGAGCTGTCCATCCATAATCATTTTCGCGAAATCCAACCCATGCCATGATGTGAAATGGGCTTGCTTTATAAACGTTGGTTCTCTCTTCAGAGGCCCACTGAAGATTTTATAAAGTGAATTACCAGGTGTCAAGATCTGAGGCGTTAGATTATTTTATAATCGGCGGACGTATCGGGAAGGTTCTGCTTTGGCCGCCTCTTGGTCGTCCTGTGTTAAAGGAATCGGCGGGGATCATCGCTCTGAATCAGATTGATCAGAGAAACGAATTCGGAGGAAGATGTGGAATCAGAAACATGATTTGGAGTCGGCTCAGACGCCTCTGTACCCGATGATGTTGGAGAGCCCCGAGCTCCGATGGTCTTTCATCCGCAAGGTGTATTCCATCATCTCCATCCAGCTGCTCGTCACGATCGCCGTCGCCGCCACCGTGGTTAAGGTTCATTCTATCTCTGTCTTCTTCACCACCACCAGCGCCGGCTTGGCTCTCTACATCCTCCTCATTTTGACTCCGTTGATTGGTACTTAATGCCTTTCTAAGCTTCTGTGTATCGAATCTTGTGCCAGTCTGTCTCTCTTAGCTTTCTCGTTTTGCGCGCAGTTATGTGTCCCTTGTATTACTATCACCAGAAGCACCCTGTGAACTATCTATTACTGGGGATTTTCACCGTCTCTCTTGCCTTTGCCGTCGGCATGACCTGCGCCTTTACAAGCGGTAAGAAAGATCCCTTCCCCCACTGAATTCACGGATTTACAAGTGATTGATATTTTACAAGTGATTGATATTTTACAGGTAAGGTCATCCTCGAGTCTGTGATTTTGACCTGCGTTGTGGTCGTATCCCTCACTCTCTACACTTTCTGGGCTGCCAAAAGAGGCCATGACTTCAACTTCCTCGGTCCCTTCTTGTTCGGTGCTGTCATTGTGCTCATGGTGTTTTCCTTCATCCAGGTATCGTTTTGCCTTTATGCTTAGGGACTCTTTTTCTGTTATCTTTGATAATTAGAGCCTCATTATGTCTTGTTTTCGGCTGCAGATTCTCTTCCCTTTAGGAAAGATCTCAGTGATGATCTATGGCTGTGTGGCATCCATCATCTTCTGTGGCTACATTGTATATGATACCGACAACTTGATTAAGAGGCACTCGTATGACGAGTACATCTGGGCTGCTGTATCCCTCTATTTGGATGTCATTAATCTCTTCCTATCTCTGCTCACTCTCTTAAGGGCTGCTGATAGTTAACCACTCTCTCTTTTTCATCTGTTCAAATTATTTGGTTTGTAAAGAAAACTTGAACCTTGTAACATGACAATGGAAGTCAATAATACATTCTACTTGTGAAACCTGTTAGCGCTTTAAATCTCCAATCACTTGGAATAAAAGGATATTACAATAGGGCAAGTCTTTTCCACTCCTTGATGTTTAAACCTATTCTTATCATA
Source organism: Erysimum cheiranthoides (assembly GCA_011420285.2). Classification (NCBI taxonomy): domain Eukaryota; kingdom Viridiplantae; phylum Streptophyta; class Magnoliopsida; order Brassicales; family Brassicaceae; genus Erysimum; species Erysimum cheiranthoides. The sequence continues at coordinate 16,680,168 of CM022183.2, read as the reverse complement.
GCAAGTTCCACAAAGCACCTACGTACTCTCTCCTAATTTATGTTTTTAAGTTGCCATCCATTTGGACATGGAATTTTTCTGCTTCTTCTCGGCAGCAATGGCAAGAAGCCGGGAAACGCCCTGAGTCCATATATCGTATTCTCTTTGGTTTCTGCACTCAAATTCAACAACCCTCTTTGTTTCAGTCTTTAAGCCGAAGTAGTGATGCTTCTCTCCGTTGAACAGATCCCTGCCAGCCCATGCAGGTATATCCTTTTTCACTTCAAGCACCATATCTACAACACAAGTCCAAATCCAAGAATTATGACTTCTATTATCTTTCCAGCTTTAGTTCAAAAGCCGGGCTAGTGTAAGAGAGGAAATGTTTGTGCGGTAAAGAACCTACGTTTCTTCTTCTTCGTGAAGGTCCCTCCCACGTGTTTGCTTTTCATTTTCAGCACAACTTGGCCTGCTTTGTTGATGTAGACAGCAACAATCTTCCAGTGGAGATCACCTGTTTACAAAAGTTCAAGGTCAGCGACCCTTCTTTTTTTTAACTCCTATTTACTAGTGTAGCTTAGCTTTGGGGTACCTCCACGAGTTCGTTTGAGGAGCTCAGTGCCTTTAGCTAGTAGTTCCTGGTTGCAGACGCCCAGGAAGTCGTCCCCAGCCATTGGTAATTCTCCACTAAAGCTGCTATCGCTATGCTTTGTGTCAACCTGGCCACACAACGCCGAACTTGTTCCTTTTTCGGCTGGTAACACAGCAGCTATGTTCCATACTTCTTTCAGCGCTCTTGCCTTGAGTGTAGCTGCTCCTCGCAGAGCTGCAAAAAGTGGGTCAATTCACATATGTAATCTATACAAAAGTAACTTTGACTACGCTTTGATGCAATACCTGTTGCAGCGGCTGCAGTAAGCGTGACAATATCGTCATGGGACTTAACATTCACTGCAGAGCTCACAATGGATGTCAAATGATCCCTTTCTGCTCCCATGTTTTCAGCAGCCTCCACACACTGAGCAGCCACGAGTGCAGCCGCAGAAGCCATGGCCATATCTACTCTGGCCATCTGCTCGTTTTTACCAGGTGAAGAAGCTGCTGTCGCTGCTGCTACAGCTGCCACAGCAGATGCAACCGCTGCAACAGAAACAGCTGCATGGACCTGTGCATTCTGAGCTCTATTCTCTTCTTTCTTCTTTTCTTTACGGTCCTTGAGCCACCTACCAACAGTCTTGGGGCCGTTTCCAGCCATGGGGGTACTGCTCCCATTACCAGTGGTACCACGGCTGCCTCCTGTGCCGGAGAAGAGAGGCTGTATGGTGTTGTGGGTGCGAAAATACTGCATTTGGGTTAGATAAACTTGAGTTAATGAAAAATCTAACAAGTTGATTTGCATTAATATTAATTGGACCAAAAAGGCATTATTAATTGCTTGGAAAATGGAAGTAAGGTGACTAGTCTCTAATAAGAGGGTGTAATAGCATTTCCCGATAACTTTCCTAGAATGAGCCAAACATCAAGGAGCTCTAGGCGTTACAGTCACATCCCTATTCCTGTGTCCAAATATGTCTTTAATCTTTATGCATGCCAATCCATCAAGTAAATGCAGTGACGACAGAACATTCAATTGAAAACAAAAGAAAAATTTGAATTGCATATCTATCAATCAATCTATAATAGCTTTAATGATCGCCGACCGGCTTTTAGTGGTGGTCTTATAGTCCCAAGACCCAGACGGCTAATCCCTGCACTTGCTTAAATTATGGCAACGACCCAATTTACCAACTAAAGATTGGTCATGTATATATATATTAATTCCCTGTTATTAAAATGATGAATTGGAGGGGAACATTACCTATATATATAAATATTGAACTTTGGTGGGTGTGAAGTGAGTGAGAGGCTAAACAAAACACAGGTTGTAAAGTGGAGGATAGTCAAAGTCAAAAATAAAGGTTTCTTCTCCCTCTGCTGTACTTTTTTTCTTTCTCTTGACTCATTTTTAACTTTGATAACAAAACTCTAAAGTATGCGGACTTATTACGCTCTAAGTTACTAAAACATATTAAAAAGATGAATCAAGGATTAGAGATAGTAAGTTGTATGGAAGAAGTACCTTGACGACGTCGTCCAAGTCATCGGAGGGGGAGATGGGAGGACTGTCTGTCTCCGTAAAGGAACCACCGCCGTTGAGTGGTCCGCTACTGTGTGATAGCCTCCCCGACGTTAGCGGTGACACCTCCTTCATTTCCAAACATAAACTCATCAAGATATCGCATGTACTAAAAACAGAGTGTGGTGTGTTCAAACTAGTGAATGTAAACGTACCGATTGAGACATTATGCGCTCAAGAACAAGCTGTGACGTGGCGGAGGCAGCGAACGAAAACTGGCTGCTAACACTGCTATGGTTGCTGGTGTTCTCCGGCGGACATTCTTCTTTCTCAGGGTTTATGGTTTCTTCTGGTATTGGAGTGTTGATGGAGGAGGGAGCTCTGTTGGTGGCCGAACCTGATTTGGCGGTGTGGAGAGCTCTGGAGACTTCCAAGGCAGAGACGCTCCAGGATCTAGACAAGAACTCCATTGGGCCTCTCGGGCTTTCTGGTAGTTGAGTACTACCGCCACCTGAAGAAAATATCTCCGGCCGGCGAGAGCTGTTGATTGGGTTCGGTCGTCTAAGTTCTCTCTCCATCTCTCTCTCTCTCTCTCTCTTAACTTTGCTTCGACTTCAGAGCTTGACAAGGAAACTAGTGTGTGTGTGTGTGTATATAGACAAAAGAACGTTTAGGTGTTTCACCTTTTCTTTTTCTTTTAAAGAAAATTCGTTGGGAGTAGGAGTAGTCTTCTTGACATATATATAGTCGCTGCATAAATAATGGATACTCATTAAAAAGACGTCGCTTTTCAATAATAAGGCCGCATCTTGCCTATTGTTTAATGCACATAAAAATTACTTTAGACGTATCAAGGAGTCTTGAAAAATAGTAAGAGGGAATAAAGTCATCCTTGTATTTGCCTTTAAATCAACCAAATTAATCACAATCTTGGGATAGCAGACTAGCCATATGTAGCTTATTTATAAGACAATTTTTTTGGGGGTGGGACGCAAATAGATTATATAAGACAAAATGTTTCAAATGGCCCCCAAAACAATGAATTTGTGATTAGAGTGTTGTGTTTCTAAACAAAGAAAAACATCTATGTTTACATTTTAGTTTGTTAATTAAATCTTTTATTTTGTAGATCATGGAGGTGTGCAAAGAGTAAAGATTACTAGATTAGAAAATGTTGGTTAACTAATAGATTTAGCTTAGGTGCTGAAAATTGGTGAGAATATGGGAGCAAGACAAGATGAGAAAATTGGTGAGAATATGGGAGAGCAAGACAAGAGATGAGATTAATTAAAGAAGTGAAACGAATGTGTTTGATGAGTCTCTTAATTTGGTCCCTCGCCTTACTCATCTGTTCCCTTTTGCTTTGGTTTTGAAACAAGAAAGCTGCGAACTTTGCGTACGTTCACTCACATATGCTGCTTCGCGTGCTTTCCCTTAAGTCACCTTCTTCTTTCTCTCTCTTCTTCCTATTTTATTCACTCGTTCCAATACTTTAATACTATCAATTATACCCAACATGATTTCTTCTCCCTTGACAATCAAAAGTTACTTATGGTTTTAGTTTCTTTTAAGTATCTCTGTACAAACATGATTAATCTTTAGAGCATTTGATATCTTGAAACGCATATATCGAATATTCAAAATTAAAATGTCATATTATGCACTTTGAAACTATAGGTGGGTGACCACTTAATAAAGATACATCCTTTATTCCCTTTCGCTCTGTCTAATTCTAGGGATACCCACATTTTCCATTTTTTATAATCCCTTTGAAAAATGTCATTTTGTCTCTCTGATTATTCCTTTGCCTGCAATCATTGTTCTTGTTTGGACGTTTTGTATTTTATACCAATTAAAATTTTATGTATCTCCACTTTGAATGATGAATCCTCTTTTCCATTTTAAATGATGAATCATCTTTTCCATTTTATTGTTTCTTTAAAGTAGTTTGATGATCTATCTTCTTTTGCTTTTTGATTTGCTTACAATAGACACCACACCTACACCTATACGCCACCATATCCGTTTCTATGGTTAGATTAGGGTTTTGAAACCAAGGTCACTTTCGATGCAAAAAGCACCTCCAAGTCAAAGCAAGCATCTTTCAAGGGAGAAACTTTGTTTTGAACTCACAAAAGAAAAGACTTGCGAGCAAAACCCTTTTGTCGATTTGATCTACACGTACGAACTAGGAACCATTCATGAAACAAGGATTAATCAAAAGTGTCAAATAAAAGTAAAGAAAAGAAGATTGATTCCCTAAAGGAATCTGTGTAGAGGGAGGCAGCTTTTACTTTAATAACACCACTTTGTCTTAATGAAAGCAAACAAAGAGATGTAAGAATGGAACAGCATCGGGGGAGACACAACAGGAACATAAACTGAGTCACAGACAGAGACTAAAGAAGGGCAAAACCCAAAAAAAAAAAAAAAAAAAAAAGCATGTTTGAAAGAGAGAGCTTTTGACTGTGAAAACGATGTAACAGCTTTCACTGTTTTGGCTCCAACATCGAAGTACACTAGACGAATCCCAACTCTCCCTTTAATCAAATCTCTTTCAGAACTAACCCTCTCGGCTCATTCTTCTTGGCTTCAACTCATCACCATGAACAATTTGACTACCTAAAGACTAGACAAGCTAATTTACCTGGGGGTTTCATTTCACATGCCTCACGATCTATTAGATTGCAAACCACTCCCTCCGTAGTACTGCTTTGTTGTTTCGCGAGCAAACTCAGCAAATGTCATCCCATCCCTTAACCGAGACGATAGAGGTGGAACGATTTTCTGTATATCTGGTTTAGGGACCTCATCCGCCGTATCAGGGAGCTGACTCTGTAGAGAATCTGAGCTTAGATGTTCCAATATATATTCTGAGACTGAGAAAGTTTGGCTCCACTTTGGGTGTAAGAAGACCACAAATGTCTCACGGCTTATGTGGTCAAGCTCCTCTGGTTTGCACACACAATGAAGGGTCGACCGCAGCTTCCCTTTGGACAAAATATCAGCAGATTCTCCAATTTGAACTAAAAAACTGTCTTGTGGAGTCCTGACCATGTAGAACTTGTTCTTGGTGGGATGATAGATCTGCAGATAAGAGTGGGTGATCATGGAAGTGCATTCCTGGTAGGAATAGGATGATAGAAACATAGGATCCGTGAGAAGAGTAAAAATGCCATAATCGTAATGCCACTGTTGCCAGAGATTGAAGTGGCGCCCACTCAAAGCAGTCCCATTTCTATGCTCATTCTGGACTCGACTCTTGCTTTTGCCAGATTGGTTTGTCGCACATTTATCTGCAGCGGAGTGGTAATGTATGAGGCGCCCTTTCGCAGTGCAAGAGTCGAGTAAAGTCTCCTCCAGCAAGCCTCCACCAATCTCCCTGTCGCATAGGCGGGCGATGGACAGGCCCAATTCCGTCATACAAAACCCTAGATCCTTAAATGCACCACCAAGATTTGTGAAGTCCAGTTTTGCGGCAGCCTCATCAAGGCAGAGCTTTCCCAGTGAAGATTTAGAAGCGCGTTCATAATTGAGCTGCATTGCAAAAGACGAGACATCTCGTTCTGGATTCTTGAGAGGAACGTCGCTACCCAAGTGGTGCTCCTTTTGGCAGTAACGATGAACATATAAATCAGTATTACTTAGTCTGATGAAGCAACTCGCACAAAACAGGTCAATCGTTCTTGGCATATAACAATACAAGTTGGATTACCTTGAGAATGCGTATCCGCTTGTCCGGATCAAGAAGAGCCAGCCTCCGAGCCATAGGAAGGAGTCTACGGCGGAGAAGGGCGGAGCCAAGAACGCCGGTGATACAAAGCAGGCCTGGGCCGGTGGGGCCGAGGGAGTCCATCACATTTCTCGAGATCCATTGACAGCGTTTACGGTCTGCCGGAGAAGAAGAATGAAAGCGAGAGGACAGAAGAAGATCGGACAAGGAGAGTTGATAGGGTTCAAGAATCTCTGTTTCTTCTTCTCCGTTCATAGCTACTCTCCTATCACTATCACTATCACTATCACTATCACTGGGTCCTTTCCTTTCCTCCTACATTCTCGTTATCCACATCAAATTATCTAAAAATCCACTTGTGGCCCAACACGGCCCAACCCAAACCAACCGTTTTATTTATTATATTTATATTACATACACAGACACTCATCAGAGGACCTTGTTTGGGCCTTGATCTACACGGAAGCTTCTTTGAAGCTCTTGGTCAACCATATGGCCGTCTCCCTCGGAGACACCCTCTCGGGTCCAAAGGGTTTAAGCAGAACCCCAAGCTCATCGTACCGTTCTTGTTGCAAAAGCCTTGCACTGAACTCCAGCAGTCCCTCCAGAGCCTCCGCACGCTGCTTATACGAAGACGTGTCGAACCTTGTCTCTTTTACTGACCTTTTCTGTACTGTACACTTGTCCTTTGTGATCGAACGGTTGGAATTGCCCCCCTCACCATCATGAGGAGAAGAGAAACAGCGCCTACCTACTGCTCCTGAGCCTCTCTCTCTCACATCCTCAGGGAATTCTGCAATCTTGTCCAATCTTGGAGCGTTTACAGAAACATCCGGTGAATTTAGACCAGTCATTTCCGAGTTTTCCACCACCAACGGAAGAGATGCTCTCCTCCTCCTCTCTGTAGGATTCGATACCTTCATCTGTACACACCAAAGAAGAGAGATCACTCCTTGTTTCTATCTCAACTACTTCAGAAGAAAGCTTTGAGTTTTTCTTTCTTCTTACCAGATCATCATGTTTGGAGACTGTACGCGGCGCCACTCTCGGTGTTCTGGCTGCACCTGATTGCTTCTTCACTCCCTCCTGCCTTTGAGGAACACTCTCTTCTCTGACGACTCCCACAGTTACTTCGGACACTTTTCTTCCATTAAACATTGGTGAATGAGAGGCTTTTCCAGAAGAAGAAGACACAGAGCCTGCTTCTGTATCAGAGACACTCGGATTCAATCTCCTGTCGTTGCTAAACGAATGCCTTCTTTCCTTCACTGTAGCGCCCCTCTCAGAATATTGGAGCGGAAAAGTGCTTCTTCTGGGACTCTCCAGCTTCAGATAAACCATACTTATGTAAGGCTGAAGATGAGGATGGTTGAGCAGCTCGTTAGCCTGCAGCGAGATAACAACCATGCTTAGCTCAATTATGATTCAACCACAAATATATTATTACTCAGCTAGCATCAGAAGCAAATAAGCATTATAGCAAACATACACTTGGCCTGAGTTCAGGATTTTTCCTCAACATGCTTTTGATGAGGCCTCGGCTGCAGATAAGGGAGAAAAAAGAGGTTAGCACACTCGGCCGGTTCATGTTAATCATGGAGAATTATTTCAGACTTACAATGCACCGGAATACATAGCAGGAATAGGATCCATTATCAACTTGTGTATTTTGGTGATCAATGTCTGCACATCCTGCAATCAAGACATTTCACATTTTAGATCATGTAATTTAACTCCAAACAAAATTGATCAACAGACTTTTAATGTTACTTACGGAAGCTTTGAATGGAGGTTTATGTGCAGCCATTTCATACATGCAGCATCCTGCTTGCCAGGATGATGTCTTAGACGTTAGTCACAAGGTGGACAAGTGTAGGATAATAACAAAAAAATCCAATGAAGAATATTATACCCAAAGACCAAATGTCTGACTTTGATCCATAGGGTATGTCAGCAAGAAGCTCAGGGCACATGTAACTTGGAGTTCCAACAACCTATAAACACACTGACTTTTCATAACTGTGTCTCAAAAACAACACAAGACTTGTAAGTGTCAATTGTTCACAACTTACAGAGGATGTAAGGTCATCAGACGTAAGAATCTTAGCAAGTCCAAAGTCACCTGAGACCGCAATGTGGATGCGTTAATAGCAGTCAAAAAGGCAAAGACAAATGAATGGACAAACTTACCAAGCCGTATGTCTTGCTCTTTTGTCAAGAATATGTTAGAACACTGAAAAGAGATGTGAGTGAGATTTATTTAGATGCTTGGAACATGAAAGGAGCAAAAATTTGAAAGTTAATGAGGTTACATCTTTACCTTGACATCGCGGTGAAGAATATGGTTGGAGTGAAGATAATCGAGTGCCATTAAGAGTTGGACAAGCCACTGGCAGAGTTTCTGCATCATTAATAAATGATTATTCTACATACATATAAAAGCCGGTCATAGATTGTTGGCAATGAAAAGATGGGTGAGACAAACCTCTTCAGGAAAATGAACACCACATGATCTTTTGATGGTCTCTGTCCTGCAGAATTCATATTGAAAATAAGAGCCAATTTCTTTAAACTTACAACTTGTCAGTGATTTACAAAGGGATTTACATGTCTCCGCCTTGGCAATATCCAATAACGATGCACACATAGCAGCCCTGGGAAGGAGAAAGATGATGAGTAGAGTAGCAGGCAGAGAATGAATAAGCAAAAGGAGATGACAAGAGGCAAAAAGAAAGAAGAGACCTTTTCAACCCATGAATCTTTGTACTCCACAATGAATGGATTGCAGACAGTAGAAATGAGCTCCATCTGAAACAGCAAATCGGAGGTCCAAAATGATCATCTTAATCCAAGACTAAAGGGTCACACAGAAAAAAAACAAACCACAAACCTCCTGATGAGCTGATCGGCGAGCCCTATCAGACTGGCGGGCGAGACGAATCTTTTTCAAAACGTATCTGTTGTAAAGAGCAGAATCAATGAATAGAAGCACCAAAGAAAGACGCAAAAGCAGAGAATCAATAAGAGAGATAAAGAAAAATATATATATATATATACTTGTTTCGTTCTTGTTTGTGTCTGACAAGAAGAGCAGAGCCAAAGGATCCTTTCCCGATTTGCTCCAAGACTTCATACCGCTCCATGGACGGACAATTTTACCACAGACGTGTTCTAACAAAACACAGAACAGGAAGCATGTAATAAGAAAACAAAAACTCTTATTATTAGCAGAAAACTAAACACACAGAGACACACAAATAAAAAAAAATCTGCTACAGAGATGAGGCAATCCAATCAGTGTCAAGTCATGCACCAAATTAAATCTGTAAACAAATAAAGCGTAGCTTTCAGCGAGATTTATGATTGCTATCATCAAACAGTAATCATAAAAGTGAGAAACAGGTCCCGTAATCATGCAGCACAAGGCCTAATAGAAAATTGATTATTATTATTATTATTAGACCTCCTGGTAGGAGCTTCAATCGTACCGACACCGTTGTGGTCGATGAGCAGAGAATCAAATTACACTACTTGTATACCAAAATGGAAACTTTATCAAAAGATAAACAATACATAAATCATTTTCTAAAGGCCAAAAAGTTAAGAGAGAGAGAGAGAAAGCAAAGAAGAAGAAGAAGAAACCTGACGAGACGATTCGTCGAGGAGCGGCAAAAGAAGAGTTTCCTCTACTGATTCGCCTTCCCTTTTTTAAATTTCAAATTATGATTTCCTTTGATTTTCTTCTATTCTTGAGTAATGAAAACCAAGGAAAAAACAAAGAGAAATTTGGAAAATTGACACACATTGAAACATACTTTGTCCCATTACACTTTTTTTAGATTTAATCGGAGAATTAATACTTTAAATAATGATAATCCTATTCTACCCTCATGTTTAATCAGATTTAATAAAAACGAAAAATATACAAAAGATCATTTAATTATTACTCTATTGCAAAACTTGATTAGTTGATTATTAATAAAAACGAAAAATATATAAAAAAAAAATAAATAAAAAAAAATAGATTTGTTTTTTTGCTATTTTCATTGAAATGTTTTACTTTCTTTTAAATTACTCAAAAAATAATTTTTATGTATAGAATTATTTATAAATTTAAAAAAATAACTTATATATAGAATTAACTGTAATTAAAAAATAATTTATTGAGTTCATTTATATATTAATATCAAATTTTATTTCAATTTCAAAATTACTTTTGAAATATATATTATATATTTAAAGATAGTTTTGAAATTAAAAAAAGTAGTACTAATATAGAAATGAAACCATCAAAATTATTTTTTTAAAATTTACAGCTAGTTTTATTTTAATAATAAAAAACTGCTTTGTTGAAAATGATTGTGAAAGTTAAAAAAAAATAGTTGAAAAAATCCCTAATAAAAAGGATAGTATTCAAAAGAAAATCTAAAAAAAAAAAAGATTTTGTGGATATATGAAGAATAACTGAAAAAATATTTACTTAACGTAGATCCTAGATTTTCTCTGATTTTCGTAACCAACTTACCTAGATTGCACAATATAACCAGGTAGAACATGTAAAATAAGGAAGAAAACGTGTTATGAACTCACGTATGACGAATACTTAAAGCTAGAACACAGAAGAACATGTATTCTATCCTAGGTGTATCATACAGAGAAAGTTAAAAATGGTATTTTACGTATGGCATAAGATAGAGCAACAGTTAGAAAGGAAAGCATACGTATTATACGGAAGGTGTATGATAGAGATATAGTAATAACACATATTATACGCTATCTATAATAAAAAGATCAAGTTAGAAAACGTTCTGTAACCTCAGGTATAATTTAGTTTTTCTGTTATAAGATTCATTCTTCATTTTCTATATAGCAGATATTCCATGAGAATACATATTCTGCGTCAGGGTAAAAGAAGAATATGCATTCTGCATAGGTAGAACAAATTTTTAAAATATTTATTTAACAATGATTTTTAACAAATATGTGATATAAAAATATGTATATGATTGTTTGTTTCCTAAACTATGATTTCCATAATTTTTCAGATTTTTAAAAAATTTATTTTCATTTTTGTTTTTTTGAAAAAGGGTAAATTATACTAAATCTAAGAAAAGTGTAATGGGACAAATTGTGTTTCAATGTGGACTAAAAAACCAAATTTCCCAAAAACAAAACTTTGCTTTTTTCCGTTTTTCTAGTAAAAATAATTTTGCTCCAATAGCTAAGTTAAAAATTGTAGAGTTAAAAAGCAAATTAGCAAATTTGACAATCAAAAGAAAATCTCAATTAGCAGACGATATCACTACCAAAACAAGGTTTATGAGTATAATAAGATTTCTTAAAGGTAATTTCTATTTAACTAGATTAGGACCCGCGTTATACACGGGTTTATAATTTAAAATTTTAAATATGTAATAAATATATAAATATAACTTTTAAAAAGTAAGACTGAATTTATATAAGATACAAAAAAAATTAAAAATCACGTATACGCGGGTTTATAACTAAAACATTTATAACCCGAATAAAAACAAAATTAGTTAAAATTAAAAATTTTATAACCTGTGTAAGAAACAAAAAATTAAACCAAGCGTATTCACATATTTATAACAAAAAAATTTATAACCCGTATAAAAAAACCAAAATTAGATATTATGTAAAATATTTATAAATTTCTTAATTTTATTTTTATATTTATCTATTAATTATTTTCATATATTTTAATTTATAGTTTTTTAAAAATCAATCATGTTTCAAAATTTTATATATTCATCCGTTGAAATCAATTTTTACTCATCAACCTCCTGAACGTTGATAAAAGAAATCATACCTTATCAAAACGTGTAAAACTATACGAAAATATGACATTTGGATCAAAACCTCTATTATCACACAATAGTCATATCAAATGTCTATAAATCCTCGCATCCACAAAAATATTAGTACACTAACCTTAAATAATCACATCAAAAGTAAAAGACATTATACGCTAATAAAAAATTTACATATTCATCCAATGAAATAAATCATAGGATATCAACATACTAAACGTTAACAAAATAGTTCAACACCAATTATTGAAACATATAAACCAATACTAAAAGAATTAAGTTTTGACCAATACTAAAAGAATTAAGTTTTGACCAATACTTACCTTATAATACGATGATAGCTTCTAAACCAATCAGTTAAAAAATCACCCAAATTTTCATGCATCGATACATATGGTTTGTTGCACATCAAAAATTTCTTAATTTATATAATCTTTTTTCTTTTAGAATTAGTTATTTAAATTATAATTAGTAATATAATTATACTTTTACACTTTTAAAAAAAAATTTAAATTTTCTTAACATTGTCTTTTTATATTTTTAAAATTATTTATGTTATAATTTTATTAACATTATTTTTTTATATTTTTAAATTTATTTAAATTTAAATATCTTCTAATAATTATCTTTTTATATATTTAAAATTATTAAAAACAAACTTTTTTTACACGTGTCAAAATTTCGGATCGTTAAAATCGACACGTGTCGCGATCTCTTGAGTTGCTAACTTCGAAAACCCAACTTTATATAATAAGATTGTTTGTTTTTAAAGAAGAAGATGTTAAAGATGTGCAGGAATCGAGCTGGGCCCGATAGGGAGGGAAGGTATCTATTATGAGCGCGCGTTGCGTTCACTTGATCGTTAGTTCATTGGGCTTTAAAAGTTTAGTAATTATAAAAGCCCACTGGAGTCCAGCAAGCAGTTCCCCCTTGTTCAACCTCCAATATTACAGTCAGTCGGGTCAACCCTTTTAAGCCAAGCGTTTCTCTCCGGGTCGTCGATGGCGCCGGTAAAGAAGAAGAAGAAGAAGAAGCAGCCTGAGAAGGCGAAGAAAGACAAGAGAATCAACGCAGTGCCTTTGGATCCAGAGGCTATCGACTGCGACTGGTGGGATACTTTCTGGCAGCGAAACTCTTCTCTCTCAGGTTCTTTCTATTTCTCATTCCTCTTTGACTAGATTGCTTCCTTCCATGTTTAATAGATTCGATTTCAGAGGGAGCCTGTTTGAGCTGAGATGATTGTAAGTTTGTTCTCAGGTGTTTCAATCCCCTTAGACGAAGATGATGCGTTCAAGCTCTTCTTTAGGGCTTCCAAGACCACATTTAGCTACATTTGTTCGCTCGTGAGGGAGGATCTTATCTCTAGACCTCCCTCAGGACTCATCAACATCGAGGGAAGGCTTCTTAGCGTCGAGAAACAAGTCGCCATTGCTCTAAGAAGGTTAGCTTCTGGTGAATCTCAGGTCTCCGTCGGAGCAGCCTTTGGTGTTGGCCAGTCCACTGTTTCTCAGGTACCAAAAACTCCTCACCTCTCTCATTTCCCAATATTTCTGCGTCCTTACAACATTTTTTTCCAGGTTACATGGAGATTCATCGAGGCGCTTGAGGAACGCGCCAAGCATCATCTTAGATGGCCGGATTCTGACAGGATAGAAGAGATCAAGTCTAAGTTCGAGGACATGTACGGTCTCCCCAATTGCTGCGGAGCCATTGATACCACGCACATCATCATGACTCTCCCGGCTGTGCAAGCATCGGATGACTGGTGTGACCAGGAGAAGAACTACTCCATGTTCTTACAAGGAGTCTTTGATCACGAAATGAGATTTCTCAACATGGTTACCGGCTGGCCCGGCGGCATGACCGTCTCCAAGCTTCTCAAGTTCTCAGGCTTCTTCAAACTCTGTGAAGCCGGTCAGATTTTAGACGGAAATGCAAAAACTCTGTACGAAGGTGCCCAAGTCAGGGAGTATGTAGTTGGTGGGATCAGTTACCCGCTTCTTCCTTGGCTTATAACTCCTCACCACGGCGATGAGCCCTCTGATTCCATGATGGCGTTCAACGACAGGCATGAGAAGGTGAGGTCAGTCGCAGCTACGGCCTTTGCACAGCTTAAGGGAAGCTGGAGGATTCTGAGCAAGGTTATGTGGAGACCAGACAGAAGGAAACTACCTAGTATAATACTGGTGTGTTGTTTATTGCATAACATCATAATCGATTGTGGGGATTATCTGCAAGACGATGTTCCTTTATCTGGTCATCACGACTCCGGTTATGCAGACCGGTACTGCAAGCAGACCGAGCCACTTGGAAATGAGCTGAGAGGATATCTGACTGAGTATTTGCTGAGGTGAGGATCCTAAACATGTGTATTTGACATCTTCTTCATCTTTTCTCAAATGCCGTACCGTACTAAGCCCGTTTAAAACCATTCAGCATCAGTTTTCTTGTAGCCTGAGCCGAGAAAAGAATGCTATGTAACTTCTGTTCAAGTATAAATAAATACCAGATTAACTGATTAAAACATTGCCAAATGGAACTAAATAAATCGATTCATCCTTGAATGTGATTACCTTTCCAACTAGTCTTTTGAGAGGAGTAGTCTTTTGAGAGGAGTTGATAATTTCGGAAACAGGAGTGTTTGTTTTGCCAAGTTTAAATATTGTTTTGTTAATTTATTTGATGTGTTTCTTATAGGAGTAGTTTTGAGTTGTTGGGTTCCATTATATTCCCTGCGTTGAAAAGTTTGTGATTCAAAATTCAACAAAAAGGTATATGCTGGTGGATGCGTCTCGGTTTTGGTTCTTTGTGCTCACAAGTAACGACGGACGAAGATTCCCAACATATTCACATGACAAACTATAAAACTATAGAGTCTATAACAATTACGTAATACGAATTTCTTTATATAATAAAATAAAATACTAATCTTAGAGAGAGTCGTGATAAAGTGGACCTTTGGTTTCGATAGATTGCGTCACAGACCAAAAAAGATCATTGCTCGATGTATAAATAAAAACATTAATTAACTTGAATGTAAATTTACAAGAATTTGATAGAACTTGTCATGTTACAATGTACAAATATCGGATATAATACATGTTGAAAAGTCAAAAGTCAAAAGATATGAAGCAAGACTACAAGGAGGAAGTTGAAATTTGGGGTAAAAAGATGGGATTAAACGGCGAAGGGAGGGTGTGAGTAGAGCGAGAAGAATCAAAGGGCAACGAAAGACAAGAGCTCCCCCAATATTGGGTGCCTGCAGTGCAGAGAGTTTATATACTTGGTATATATAATAAAAATGGAACAACCAATATGATGGAGGGTTTAGGGTTGGCCGGTGAAAGTGTCAAAAAGACAGAGACATAGGATTTGGTCTCTCGCCCACTCCACCGATCCTGATTCGCTCATCTAACTTGTCAAAGCTATTAAGAGTAATTTGTGGAGACCACCTTCAATCAATCTACTTGGCTTCTCTGTTTCTCAACTCTTTTTTTCGTCTTTTGTCTCTCCACGAATTTTTTTGCTTGTCCTTTCTCTCTCCACCACATAATTTCTTTCGGAAAAAAAAAACCCTAGCTTTGTCTCCTCCTCAACTCCCTGATTGAACAGCTTGATTTCGAATCTCCATCTGGGTTTTGGATCGCGAGTATTGTATTATTGCCGGGTCTTCAAGCCCTACCTACTCCAGCCGGAGAGAAATCAATGGCCTCTGGCGGCGGAGGAGCGGAGAAATCAGTGGATCCCAAATTAGGCGGTGTTGGAAGCAGAAGCGCCGGAGAAGAACGATACTTCAGGGCGGATACACTGGATTTCAGTAAATGGGATTTGCATATGGGTCAAAGCTCTAGTAGCAGCGTCGTCACCAAGTCCGATTCGACTAGAGCTCCGGCGCCGGCGATGCAGGAATGGGAGATTGACCTCTCCAAACTCGATATGAAGCACGTCCTCGCTCACGGCACTTATGGCACTGTCTACCGCGGTGTCTACGCCGGCCAAGAAGTCGCAGGTCCGTCTTTTCTATCATTCATCATTGAATTATTCTGATTTATTAGATATCTGATGATATGATTTGCAGTCAAAGTGTTAGATTGGGGAGAAGATGGTTACGCCACTGCTGCTGAAACCACTGCTCTGCGTTCTTCCTTCGAGCAAGAGGTCGCCGTCTGGCAGAAGCTCGATCATCCCAACGTTACTAAGGTAATTACTATTTTACTTACATTTCCCAAGATGGAACCTTTCAACGATCAAACAACTTCTCTCTCAGTTTATAGGAGCATCCATGGGAACCTCTGATCTTAAGATCCCCCCTGCTGGTGATTCTGGCGGACGCGGTAACGGTGCACATCCTGCGAGGGCCTGTTGTGTTGTGGTTGAATATGTTGCCGGAGGCACGCTGAAGAAGTTCCTCATCAAGAAATATAGGTCCAAACTACCCATCAAGGATGTCATTAAGCTCGCTTTGGATCTCGCAAGAGGGTCATCTCTCTTCTCCTCTCCGCTTTGCTTTTTTATGTTTAAACGCCTGATTTGGCATATTCTTGGATATATCTGAAACTAATCACCCAAAGATGCATCCTTTTTTTTTTTTTTGTCTCAGGCTGAGTTACCTCCACTCCAAGGCGATTGTACATCGGGACGTGAAGACAGAGAACATGCTGTTACAACCTAACAAGACGCTCAAGATCGCTGATTTCGGGGTAGCTAGAGTGGAAGCTCAGAACCCTCAAGACATGACTGGTGAAACTGGAACACTTGGATACATGGCACCAGAGGTAGAGTATATATGTTCCTATAGAGCCCTTGTTGGGGAGAAAATGAAATTAAGAGGTTAGGTTTTGGTGCATAGGTTCTTGAAGGAAAGCCTTACAACAGGAAATGTGATGTCTATAGCTTTGGTGTATGCCTCTGGGAAATATACTGCTGCGACATGCCCTACGCTGACTGTAGTTTTGCTGAGATATCTCACGCCGTTGTTCATAAGGTTCCTCTCTTTCTCTACAATCTCTCGGATGTAAAAGGTAATGAGGAGATGTAATGAGCTGAATGTTTGTGTATTGGTCAGAATCTGAGACCAGAGATTCCGAAATGCTGCCCAAATGCGGTGGCAACAATCATGAAGAGATGCTGGGACCCGAATCCAGACAAGCGGCCGGAGATGGAGGAGGTGGTGAAGCTGCTTGAAGGGGTAGACACAAGCAAAGGCGGTGGGATGATAGCCCCAGACCAGTTTCAGGGGTGCCTCTGCTTCTTCAAACCTCGGGGCCCCTGATATTCTTTTTGCTTATATTGTTGAGAGAGCTGCGTGATTCTTTGGATTTTGTAACTTGTTTGAGACTTGAGAGTTGGATCGTCTTTTGTCTGCTCTCTATGTATTAATACTACAACACACAGCCATCGCATCGTGTATAAAAAAGACTTTTGATTTGTTTCTTTTTAGGGAGGGGGAGGGGAATCTCGAATCAAATTTCATATATGCAAAACATCTAGTCAAAATGGTAATCCATCTCTTAATAAGAGTGAAAAGGATTGTTTGCCCAAACTGAAAAGGATTGGGCCGATTTTGTTACTACTAATAATATCAAAAGGGTTATGTTTTGGTACAAAGATAAGATTTGATTACTTCACTTACTTAATTTGGTTGTTTGGCTCTCTATTTAAGAAGAGTACATAAGTTGTTTGGAGTAGAAACGAAACGCAACGCAACGCATCAGTGGGAGTTGTTGGGAAATCGATCTCTGGACTCAGAAGAAAGAAGATGACCGGAAGCTCTTTTTGCTCGATGAAAGATTTCCTGAAGCAGACAGGCGGCTTTGCGGTAATAGACGGAGGCCTTGCAACGGAGTTCGAGAGACATGGAGCAGATCTCAACGATCCTCTCTGGAGCGCCAAATGCCTTCTCACTTCTCCTCACCTCATTCACACCGTAACTCCTCCTTTTTCCTTTTCTCTTTGATCGATTGATAGGTTGCTTATCTGCTTGTATTTCTTCATGGAGCAGGTTCATCTCGATTACCTTGAAGCTGGTGCTGATATCATCGCCAGCGCTTCTTACCAGGTTCTTTCTCCTCTTCTTTCTTTCTTTTTCTTTCTCTTTTCCCCGACACTAACATATGTGCGGATTGGTTCTTAACCTCAACAGGCCACGATTCAGGGGTTTGAAGCTAAGGGCTTTTCCACAGAGAAAAGTGAATCTTTGCTTAGAAAGAGCGTTGAAATAGCTTGTCAAGCTCGGAACACCTACTATGACAAATGCGGAACTAGCTCCTCCGTGGATGATAAGATTCTTATAAAGCGCCCTATATTAGTTGCAGCATCGGTAGGTAGCTACGGTGCTTACTTGGCTGATGGGTCAGAATACAGGTTACTACTAGTGCTTTTTTTCCAGATTTCTTCTATGTGGATGATCTGAGTTTGGATTGGAGCTCTTATCACTCATCCCTATTCAGATTTGATTTTTGCTATTCTCTGGATTTCATTTGCATTATCTCCTTGAAACTACATTTTAACTTTTGGTGGTTGTGTTACTCTCTCAGTGGAATCTATGGTGATTCGATCACGCTGGAAAAACTCAAGGATTTCCACCGCAGACGAGTCCAAGTTCTGGCGGAATCTGGTGCTGATTTAATAGCATTTGAGACCATTCCAAACAAGATAGAGGCTCAGGTACTGATGGTTCCTTCCTCAGCATCATGACAGTTGCCATGTTGTAGTAGATTTATCCTTTCATAGGGATCGTCCCATTATTGATGTTGTTAGCTTCTGGTGGGTGTTAAGTTTGGGTTTTGTTTATGTGATATGCAAGGCATTTGCTGAGCTGTTAGAGGAAGGAGATGTGAAGATTCCTGGGTGGTTTTCATTCAACTCCAAGGATGGTGTGAACGTCGTTAGCGGGGATTCCATCAAGGAGTGTATCGCCATTGCTGAAACTTGTGAGAAAGTAGTGGCGGTTGGAATCAACTGTACCCCTCCAAGATTCATCGAGGGGCTAGTTTATGAGATAGAAAAGGTGCGGCTTCCACACAGTGGCATTCGTATTTAGTAGAGACCCACCCTAACAGGTTTTGCATAACTTGTAGGTGACAAGCAAGCCCATACTAGTGTACCCAAACAGCGGAGAGAGCTATGATGCTGATCGGAAGGAGTGGGTTGTAAGTCATATGTTTTTTTGTGTTTTGAGAGAAACGAGCAAAATGCAGATACAAACACACAAAGTAGTCTTAAGCTGCTCAAAAACTGTTGCAGGAAAACACAGGCGTTGGGGATGAAGACTTTGTATCATACGTAGAGAAATGGATGGATGCAGGAGTGTCTCTCCTGGGGGGTTGCTGCCGCACAACACCAGCCACCATCAGGGCCATCCACAAGAGACTTGTCAACCGCAGATCTCATTAGCTTTCAACTTAACTCTATTTCCATGAAGCTCTGGACCTTGGCAATAGATTTGTACCAAACATTTGTTTTCCCTTTGCCAAAAACAAATCTATTTCAAAAGATAGGCGTGACTGCATTTAGCTTTTATGTTTCCCCTATAAACTATAAGGCGATCAAGACTCATATATAATAAAGATGTCCCTCTTCAGCGAAAACCCCAATCAAGGAAAAACAAACACTTGGATGCTTATTAATATTGATATATGGAAATCCAAAATTTGAGATTTAACTCACACTCAAACGCTTGAATGCTGTATTGCTGTTGGTTACCTTTTTTATGTTTCATTGTTTAAAATCTTTAGAGAGACAAGTGAAAATCAACTATGCTCCTTTGTGGCAAGAAAGCTTGGGGTTTGTACACCTTGACAGTTGATCAGTACATCGAGGGGGTCTCTGTTAAATAAGCTTGCGCAAGGTTCTATTTTCCAAGCTTTATTTATCCTCTTAAAACCAACTCTTGGTTCAAAATAATGATTGGATGAGCCGAGACCTCCAATGGCTCTGGTTATTCGATCGAATAGAGGTAAAAAGGCTTTTAATGTTTAAAGGATATACATGCATGCACTGCCCTCTTTCATTTTTAGGGAGCGTTGGCTTTTGTAGTTGTGCCGTACGGTTGGGGAATTATGAGAGATTTGATGAATAAGACCACACATTATTTGATGTGTGTGTGATCGGATATTTGAATACCATACCAGATAACAATGCAGAAAGAGATAAAAACAGTAACATCATCCTTTTAACTTTTTTACCCCTAATAATCTCCATGTTCATGAAAGTGATGTTTACCCACACACCCAAAGGACCTCTTTCTTCTTCAAAGTTAAAAACTTTCACATCACCCATCCTTCCTTCCAACTTTCCCCTTCGATAAAAACCCCAAAATGTGTTAATTAGTTCGTCGCATCTATCCCATACTAGTTTCTTTTGCTTATATCAACTAACTTTATGTGACACAGTAGACTCGGGGGATTTGTATCTATCTACCTTTGAGATCATTTAGCATAATGCTGAAAAAATTCCCAGGCAAAAGGATTGGAGAATAATATTCAACTATTCATTTGTCTACTCATTGAGATAAATTATTATATATAATCCAAAAACAGGCTTACCAAATCATATCTTAATGTTCTTCTAGCTAGGTGTTATCCTGAATCTTTTTATAATACCCAACATGTGCCGGATATTATACAAAGTCGCCTTCATTAACAGATTTTTTTTATTACTATTCTCAACACTAATGTTTTTATACAAAGATAACACAACAAAGACACACATAAAGAACAGCAACAACCTTGAAAGTTATTTTCTCAGTTTAATAAATGGTTCGTTTTATTCGAATAAATAGTTCGTTTTCCCGGTATCTTTAATTGCAATGTTCGAATTCTTTATTGTTGGGTGTACTTGTGTTGACGTGACAGAATAAACAATGGTAGTATTACCATTAAGTATTACCCCTTTAACTAATCAGTACGTTTCTCTAATCAGAGAGGATTCATTCATAGGCATTTACCAAATTATAAAACTATTTATTACAACTGGCACAGGGTTTCGTATAAAGTTATTGAGCCTTCATTTTTTGTTTTTCTAATTAACAAGGAAAAAAAAATGGCTATTAAATTGTACAAATGTGTGTGTTTGTATATGATACATTTTGAAAAAGAAAAAAATTACCATTTACTAAACCTAAGTTTTGGTCTGAACAAACAGACACGGTCTCCCACATGCAGCATGTGTCATTTTAACTTTACCTTACAAAATTATACTCCAAACAATGTCTTAAAAGTGAAAACTCGATTTTATTATCATAAAAATTTAGATAAAGCAAAATACGCGAGCATTGGCCCCCCTAAGTTAACCCTACAAGATCCTATCTTTATGTTTAGAAAATTAACAAAAGTTAGCTTGTAGATTATAGCATTTCAATATAACTTTGTGTTTTGTGTTTAACCAAATATTTTTTAAGTTTTTTTGGTCAATAGGCACAGTAATTTAAACCGATCTTATGTTCATATAAATATATGATATGTTACTCATAGGCTCTATAGAAGCTAGCATTCACATCACATGATTATATGTAATACTCCCTATAACATTGTATTCTTGTAATAATGAAGTGGGGTTTTTTT
This sequence comes from Erysimum cheiranthoides, assembly GCA_011420285.2. Taxonomy (NCBI): domain Eukaryota; kingdom Viridiplantae; phylum Streptophyta; class Magnoliopsida; order Brassicales; family Brassicaceae; genus Erysimum; species Erysimum cheiranthoides. The sequence continues at coordinate 16,658,946 of CM022183.2, read as the reverse complement.
CTTTTTTTTTTTTTTTTTTTTCCGCAGGGTATTATACGTTTGAATTAAAAAAATTTGATAAAGTAATAAAAGATCGAAGAGGACGAGGCAGAGTCTCGCAAAGGGGATGGTCCCTTTAGACATTAGTCTAGATTGAGTCAAAAGAACTCTCTCCTCTTTTCCATACAAGAAAACTCAATTTTATAAATTTCACATATAACTAAAAAGTGCCTTCCAAATAAATTTTGGTAAACGTGTTAATTCCCTTTTCTATGATAAAAATACATATACGAATCAGAAAAATATAAAGTGTCGACATTTGTTGTTGTTGTCTCCCGAAACCTCAAACTTGACCCTTTAAACAGGCATACATGCATTTTACCTTAGCTCACCAATCCACTCTCTCGTTTTGCTTTAATTATATATTTTTTTTGGTGAATTGCTTTAATTATATATTTTAGTACAATAAGTAGTATTATTTGATAAATATGATAACAAAAACTTTCATTGTTAGCCAAAACGTTTTTTTTAAAAAGCTTTAGAAAACTGAATTTGCAAGTGTTAATTAATAAAAAGTTTCAAAATCAGAAACACACATTCGGTTGAACGCTGAGACAAACAAGACGGTATAGTTTATAAGATGTTGTATTAAGGAAATAATTAAAAGAATTAAATGAAAGAGAGAGGGAGTGATTGCAAAACTCCAAAGTTTGACGCTTTAATACAAAATTAATTATTGAAAGCAAGATGGGCGACACGGGCGATCCTAGGGTTTCGGGGCAGGAGAAGGATGACGCTGTGATGGCTGATGTGGGTGACCGAAGCAGACCGCCGGGAGATCCACCAGATGGAGGTTCCTTGTGGGTGCACAGAGTGAAAGGGTTCATGACAGGTGGGAGGCCGACGCCGGAGGCTTTGATGGGGGATGAATTCGTGGCGGATAGGTTGCAGGTGGAGTTTCCGGGGGGCGTCGGTAGTGAGCCGGTAATCACGATAGGTCCGGAGGTGTTGGAAGTGATGACCAGCCTATGGAAACAGTGCTTGATTGTGAGAGTGTTGGGGAGAAACGTAACGATTCTGGTGCTCAATAAGAAACTTAGGGAATTGTGGAAACCAATCGGGGAGATGTCGGTGATTGATCTTCCACGCCAGTTTTTCATGATTAGATTCGAGAAGGAAGAGGAGTTTTACGCGGCATTGACCGGAGGTCCGTGGAGAATGTTCGGGAGTTATTTGTTGGTGAAAAAATGGTCGTCGGAGTTTAATCCCATGAGTGATGAGATTAAGACCACACCGGTTTGGGTTCGTTTGACGAACATTCCGGTCACTTTTTATCATAAAGCCATCTTATTTGGGATTGCCAGTGGGTTGGGTAAACCAGTCAAGGTGGATATGACGACATTGCACTTGGAGCGAGCTCGGTTCGCTAGAGTGTGTGTGGAAGTAGACTTGACACAACCTTTGATAGGGTCAGTGTTGGTGAATGGTAACAGGTATTTTGTGGAATATGAGGGCTTATCTAATTTGTGCTCGGGGTGTGGTATCTATGGCCATCAAGTGCACAATTGCCCGAAGAGAGTGACCGAGGTGGCGGTGGAGAATGTAGCCGCGAGAAGCAACCAAACTTTTCAGGGAGTGATGCCGGAGAGGGAGACGGGACCTGATGGGTTTACTGTGGTGAGGCGGCGAGGGCCACGTGCTCAGACACGGAGGAGCCAAGTCGCACAAGTATCGGAAGTTTCCACTGAGATTCAGAATCGCAATCTCCGGGATATCTCAGGGGATGCAAATAATATCGTAGATATGAACAGATTTGCCAATCTGGAGAATATTTCGGAATCAATAATCCCGGATTTGGTTGCCATATCGGGTGCGGAGAACAAGGAGAATGAAGTTGAGGGAATTCAAAGTGGAAAAGGGAAGAGTGTTGCACAAGAAATTACAAGTGGTTCGTTTAGTGCTGGGCGAGTGGGCATATCTGGGCCCCGGAATGGGCCTATCGCACACCGATTGGGAGGCTTTAAGTCTAGTGACTCTGGTGGGCCGAAAACTAGACAGAATAATGTTGGGAGGTATGGAGAAACAAGCGGCCCAAAGGGTAGGCAATTCAAATCGAATAGGCCTACGAGGGGCTTAACCTTTGGCCCATTCCGACAAGAGACCACGTTATCGACCTCTGGGAAGCGTCTGAGGACTAATGACGGGAGTGTTGCTTGGCCGGGTGGTGCCGTCGTGGCGGTGGAGAAGGAGAACAGAGAGGTGGATCTAGTGGAGAAACCGAGTGGGGGAAGATGTAGAGATAACTCACCAGAATAATTCAGGGAGTTCGGAAATGAGGGAGTCGATTTGGCAGAGCGATTCGTCAGCTATGGAGATGAGTCGAGCTGATGAATTGGAGCAGAGGGAGTTAATGGCTCAGAGTAATTCGCTTGAGATGGAGAGGATCTTGGCGGATGGGTCGATGGTGAAAGAGGTGGCATAACAGTTGTCCCCGGCTCTTCTAATTGATTATCAGATTTTAATGATTAATTGCATATTGTGGAATTGCCGGGGGGCAAATAAACCCAATTTTCGACGATCCATTCGGTACATCTTGAAGAAATTCTCTACGGATGTGCTAGCAGTGTTCGAAACCCATGCCGGAGGTGACAGGGCAAGACGTATTTGCCAAGGCTTGGGTTTTGATCAATCATTTCGGGTCGATGCTGCAGGTCAGAGTGGCGGGATTGGTTGCTATGGAGATCGATGATCGGAGATGTTGAAATTGTTCAGTCTTCGCATCAGTTTATATTTGCAAAGATAGTGAAGGATCAAGAAGTTCTAAATTTAATCGTGGTCTATGCAGCTCCATCGGTGAGCCGTAGAAGCGGGCTGTGGAGGGAGCTTGGCGAGGTGATAGATGGGGTGGAGGGACCACTTGTGGTGGGTGGAGACTTCAACACTATTGTTAGAATCGATGAGAGAACAGGAGGAAGTGGAGATCTCTCTACCCATTCTTTAGCTTTCGGAGATTGGATAAATAATCAATCCTTGATTGATATGGGCTTTAATGGGAACATGTTTACATGGAAGAGAGGAAGGGTGGTGAATACATTTGTGGCAAAAAGGTTGGATAGAGTGCTCTGTTGCGCCCAGGCCAGATTGAAGTGGCAAGAGGCTACGGTCACGCACCTCCCTTTCTTGTCTTCGGATCATGCACCACTTTACGTGCGGCTTGCTCCGGAGAGTGGTGGGAACCCAACTCGTCGCCCGTTTCGATTCGAGGCGGCATGGTTGACTCATGAGGGATTTAAAGAGTTGATATCATCATCGTGGAAGAGAGATATATCAACTCCGGAGGCTCTTAGAATGTTACAGAAAACACTTCGGCGTTGGAATAAGCAGGTGTTTGGTGACATTCATGCACGAAAAGAGAAACTAATGAATGAGATCAAACTTGTTCAGGACTTAATTGAACACAACCAGACGGAAGATTTACTACGTAAGGAGGAGGAACTTCTGCGCGAGTTCGACGTGGTGTTAGCCCAGGAGGAGTTAGTGTGGTTTCAAAAGTCCAGAGAGAGGTGGATTGCACAAGGCGATCAGAATACATCTGATTTTCACACATCTACGATAGTGCGGAGGAGGAGAAATCGGATCGAAGTGTTGAAAAAAGATGATGGCAGTTGGGTTTCCGATAAGGAGGAGTTAGAAAAGCTAGCAGTGGAGTATTACAATAGGCTGTATTCTTTGTCGGATGTAGCACCTGCAGTGGAGAGCTTACCAAAGGAAGGGTTCGTTCGTCTCCAACATGAGGATTTACGGGACCTTGAGAAACCGTTTTTGGGCTCAGAAATCTCTTTGGCAGTGAAAAAGATGGGGAAATTTAAGGCCCCTGGTCTGGATGGGTTCCAACCAGTATTTTACCAAGAGTGTTGGGATGTGGTGGGAGAGTCAGTCTTGAAATTTGTTTCGGATTTCTTTGCTGCAGGAGTTTTACCTCCAACAACGAATGATGCGCTCATTGTGTTGATAGCGAAAGTCGCGAAGCCGGAGAAGATTACACAATTCCGTCCTATAAGCTTGTGTAACGTATTGTTTAAGACAATCACAAAGACGATGGTTGGGAGATTAAAGGGAGTGATGAATAAGCTAATTGGACCAGCTCAGTCTAGTTTCATACCGGGAAGGCTTAGTGCTGATAATGTTGTGGTAGTGCAAGAAGCGGTGCATTCCATGAGACGAAAACAAGGGAGAAAAGGATGGATGCTTTTGAAGCTAGACCTGGAAAAAGCATATGATCGAATCCGTTGGGAATTCTTAGAAGACACGCTCAGGGCTGCAGGGCTTCCCGAGGTATGGACGCAGTGGATTATGCAATGTGTGTCGGGCCCATCAATGAGTCTATTATGGAATGGAGAGCGAACGACAGCTTTTAACCCCATGAGAGGTCTGAGGCAAGGGGATCCTTTGTCCCCTTATCTCTTTGTCCTTTGTATGGAACGACTATGCCATATGATTGATCGAGCTGTAGTGGAGAAGAGGTGGAAGCCTATTGTCTTGTCTCGTGGAGGACCTAAGCTTTCACATGTGTGCTTCGCCGATGACTTGATTCTATTTGCAGAAGCTTCTGTTGCACAAGTAGGGGTTATCAGACAAATTCTGGAAAGATTCTGTGAAGCGTCGGGTCAAAAGGTCAGTTTAGAGAAATCTAAAATATTTTTCTCGGATAATGTTTCTCGAGGACTTGCCAACATGATCAGTACAGCAAGTGGGATTACAGCAACCAGGGATCTGGGGAAGTATTTGGGTATGCCCGTGTTGCAGAGGAGAATTAACAAAGATACATTTGGTGAAACTTTACAACGGATGACATCGAGACTCTCGGGTTGGAAGAGTAAAGTTTTGAGTATGGCAGGACGTGTGACTTTAACCAAAGCTGTGTTAAACTCGATCCCGGTCCATGCCATGAGTACAATTATTATGCCAAAATCTATCTTGGATCGATTTGACCAAATTGCGAGAGCATTTATGTGGGGAGAGAAGTTACACACGGTGTCCTGGGACCGTGTTACTGTGCCAAAGCCGGAAGGGGGACTCGGGATTCGGAGAGCACCGGAGATGAACAAAGCTTTAATTGCAAAGCTTGGATGGAGGTTGTTGCATAACCATGAGAGTCTCTGGGCTAAGCTGTTGAGGGCGAAGTACAAAGTGAGAGATATACGGGATGATTCATGGCTCGTGCCTAAAAGTAATTGGTCTTCGACCTGGCGCAGTATAGTAGTTGGCCTTAGGGAGGTGATTCGGCCAGGTAGCAGTTGGGTTATTGGTGATGGGAGGTCAATAAACTTCTGGTCGGATAAATGGCTGTTTAACAAGAGCCTACGAGAGGGGGCTGTAGTAGAGTTGCCGGCTAATTCTGAGGCCGTATTAGCTTGTGATATGTGGCAGAATGGTTACGGGTGGGACATGAATAGAATTATCCCATATGTGACAGAGAACAGAAGACTAGAGCTTGGTTCAGTGGTCCTTGATAATGTTACGGGGGCTAGAGATCGGCTTTCATGGGGAGAAAGTGTGAATGGTGAGTTCTCAGTGAAGACGGCTTATGAAATGTTGCTAAGAACAGGGCATCCTACTTTCAATTCTGGGAAGTTCTATGGGCGTATATGGAGGGTGGTAGCTCCGGAGAGAGTTAAAATGTTTCTTTGGTTGGTAGGAAACCAGGCGATATTGACGAATGCAGAACGGTACCGTCGCCATTTATGCGCCACTGATTTGTGTCAAGTGTGTAAGAGTGGAGTTGAAACAATCTTACATATCTTGCGAGACTGTCCAGCAATGTCAGGAGTATGGGACCGCCTCATCCCGCATCGACGTAGAAACACGTTCTTCTCGCAATCGCTGTTAGAGTGGGTGTACAGCAACTTGTGTGATGATGCTGAGATATTCGAGAGTCACTGGGCTACTGTTTTTGTGATGGCTATTTGGTGGGGATGGAAGTGGCGGAATGATAACGTGTTTGGTAATAACGGCAAGTGCCGTGATAGGGTGAAGTTCATTAAGGAACTCGCCAAGGAGGTAACGAGGGCTCACATACAATTCAACGGGCAGCATGCTGGTAGGGGACGGGTTGAAAGATTGATTGGCTGGACAGCACCGTCGACGGGTTGGACTAAATTGAATACTGATGGGGCGTCCCATGGGAACCCAGGTCAGGCGACGGCTGGTGGAGTTCTAAGAAATGAATATGGCGACTGGGGTGGCGGATTCGTACTAAACATAGGGAGATGCACGGCTCCGATGGCTGAGCTATGGGGAGTCTACTATGGGCTTTATATTGCATGGGAGAAACGGGTTACGAGGCTAGAGTTGGAGGTGAATTCGAAGATTGTGGTTGGTTTTCTGAAGACAGGGATTAGTGACATGCATCCCCTGTCCTTCCTGGTGCGCTTGTGCCATGGCTTTCTTTCGAGGGACTGGATAGTCCGGATTTCTCACGTGTATAGGGAAGCTAATCGTCTCGCAGATGGATTAGCTAACTATGCGTTTACTTTACCGCTTGGTTTATCTCAATTCTTGGGATTTTGTTTTGTTTGTTGCGTTTGTTCTAATTGCCAAATCCGGGATTTGTATCGCATATATGGAATGGAATAAATCAAAAGTGTCCATTTGTATATCATGGATTGTACCTCTTATGATTACTGTTTTAGAATCATATTCCCGCTTCATAATATACGCATGCCTATCCTTGATTTGTTAGTTTCTATAAGTGTATAACATGGTAGTATTTTGATTATTTTTCACTATGTACGTACAAGACTATCTCTACACAATATTTCTGCTAAAATTGTACTGTAGTAAAAAAAAAAAAGAAAAGATGGTATAAAAGTTGTGAGAATAACAAAATAAATACGACATAAGTTAAATATTGGAGATAAAGGAAACATTTGAATTCCACGCAGCAGTAGTCAGTAGTAGTCTATAACAAAAAAAAAAAAAAAAAAAAAAAAATCAGAGATTTTAGGAGGAGGATTAGCATATAGAAGGGTAATTTCCATAATAAGCTAAAGGTTACATAATTATGGGAAGAAAATTATAGAGGTCAAAATCAATGAGATACGAAAACAAAGTTTGAGGGAAACTGCAATAAATATGGACTGCAACTAGTAAATATATATAAGAAGAAATCTGATTACATGTAAATTGAGAAAGTTAGCGGGTGGTTTAGACGACCCGAAAGAGGAAGAAACGGGTACAAAAAAATACATTTCTTTAAAACGGGTCGGACCCACAATTTTAATAAGCAGAGAGAGAGAGATGCAGAAGAAGCTGTGGAGAGAGAATCATATGGCAGTTTTGTGATCCCTTCTTCTTTTTAAAGACAGAGAGAGAGAGAGAGAGAGAATACGGATACATTTCAGAAAACAAGAACAAGTAGAAGAAGAAGAACAAGAGCAAAATCCGGGTTGTACCCGAATACCCATCTCTCTTTTCTCGGGTTCCAAAGTTGTTGTTGTTTGATTTGGCGTAGAAAGCCTCAAAGAGAGAGAGAGAAGAAAACAAAACAACCTCTTTCTCGGCTCCATTGTTTCTGCATAGGGAGAGTGAGAGAGAGAATCCCTAATCTCGACGCTCTTGTATTCCTGTGTGTGTACGTTTATAAGAAGTAGGTGGTCTGTCTCACATTGACCCTCTTGTATTCTCAGAATCTCGAATTCGTCAACCATCTCTTGGGTCTTGGCTTCAGGGGATGCTTATATATTTTGAGTCTATTTTAGCAAAAGATTAAATTGTGAATCTGAAGATCTGTCCATCTCTGTATGAAGGAGAAGAACAATGGGTGATGGTAGCCTCAAGAAAAGCAAGGTTTCTTGTTTGTTTCTTTCTCTCTCTCTCTCAAGTGTATCTATCTCAAAAGACTTGACGATCTCTAAGTGTTTGTATCTGCAGCTTTCATGGCCCAAAACATTGGTGAAGAAATGGCTCAACATCAAGAGCAAATTAGAAGACTTTCACGCAGACGACATGTTGGAGAGAGGTAAACAAACAGAGTCATATATTTGAGGCTTGTTTTAAAGGAATGCAGTTTAATTAGGAGTAAATATGTCCGTCTTCTGAGAAGAGCTTTCTCCTTTTAATATGTGCAGGAGAAGGTGGAGATTGGAGGAACAATGTCATTGAAAGAGAGGAAGCATGCTCTGTCAACAAAAGCAAAACTGGTCAGTCAGTAAAATCCATTATTTTAGGGCCATTCTCTTCTCTTTTTTCTTTTTCCTTTTTTTTCCTTTTAACAAATAAAAATATACACTATTGTGTTGTGACTGTGCAGAGACTCCGAGCAAAAGGAATAGCGGAAGAGCCAGACGGAACAAAATCGAATTGGATCCACCACTTGATCATCTTAGGTATATATATCTTTTAAATTCTTGTCTTTTGGGATTTTTTACTAACACACGTCTATACATTAGGGTATTTACTGCTACATGGAACGTCGCCGGAAAATCTCCGCCGAGTTACTTAAATCTGGACGATTGGCTTCACACTTCACCTCCTTCCGACATTTACGTTCTTGGGTACTTACACCTCATCTTTCTTTCTCATAAATCAAGATTCCCGAGAAGCCTCTCATTTGATTTTGGACTCTTTTGTTTATTGAACAGCTTCCAAGAGATCGTTCCTTTGAACGCCGGCAACGTTTTAGGCACAGAGGACAACGGACCCGCCAGGAAATGGGTCTCTCTCATCAGAACAACCTTAAACAGTCTCCCCGGCGGAACCTGCCTAACTCCTTCTCCGGTTCCCCACCCGGTCGCCGAGCTCGACTCTGACTTCGAAGGCGACTCTGCCGCTGGGGCTGACTCCTCTTTCTACCACCGGAGCAGGAGCATGAGGATGGATGTGTCTGAATCCCTGCCGCCGCATCTTGGCAGGAGATTCAGCGTCTGTGACCGTTACATGCTGGGCCACCACTTTTACGACCACAGCTTCAGGTATTGCTCCTCTGACGACGAGCCAGATTCTCCTTGTCATGATCACTATTCCCCTGTCTCGAGGACTGGATCGTTTGTGGCAGACGAGAGAGATAAGGGAAGAGACAAGTCTAAGTACTGTTTAGTGGCCAGTAAGCAGATGGTTGGGATATTCTTAACCGTTTGGGTCAAGAGTGACCTCAGGGACAGTGTCAACAACCTCAAAGTGTCTTGTGTTGGGAGAGGCTTGATGGGTTATCTCGGAAACAAGGTTTCTTCCACATTTTCCAATTTGAGTTTTCATTTTAACTCCATCATCTTTCAGCTTCTCAAAGTCTGGATCTTTTTAATCTGCAGGGCTCCATTTCGATCAGCATGTCTGTTCACCAGACGAGCTTCTGCTTTGTCTGCAGCCACTTGACGTCTGGTCAGAAAGAAGGTGACGAGCTCAGAAGAAACTCCGATGTTTTGGAGATTCTAAGGAAAACCAGATTCCCTAGAGTGAACAACGCAGGCGACGACAAGTCTCCTCAGACTATTTTAGAACACGAGTGAGTCATCAAATTCTGTTTACTCTTTGATTCTTGCAATCAAACTCAGCCAAATCTTCTTTGTTATGTTTTGCAGTCGGGTAATCTGGCTTGGAGACTTGAACTACCGTATAGCTCTTTCTTACCGGTCTGCAAAAGCCCTTGTCGAGATGAGAAATTGGAGTGCCTTGCTTGAGAAAGACCAGGTAGTTGTTACATTCAGACAACCTTTCAGATTCTATTTGAGAGACCAGAATCTTTATCTAATCGTCACTTTTGTTTTGTTACAGCTACGGATAGAACAACGAAAAGGCTGTGTCTTTGAAGGATGGAACGAAGGGACCATCTATTTTCCACCCACTTACAAATACTCTAACAATTCAGATATCTATGCTGGCGATGATCGGCTTCCCAAGGCCAAGAGACGGACTCCAGCATGGTTAGCTTTTTATTTCCCTAGTCCGCACCTCATTGAATCATATTAACTTGATGGCATATCAGACATACTGAGTTTGATTATCTGAATTGAAGGTGTGATCGCATACTCTGGTATGGGAGTGGTCTTAATCAGCTGTCATATGTTCGCGGGGAATCAAGATTCTCTGATCACAGACCAGTCTACAGTTTGTTCTCTGTAGAGATTGAATCAGTATATAGAAACCGTATCAAGAAAAGCTCCAGTTACACCAGCTCTAGGATCGAAGTTGAGGAGCTTCTTCCTCAACGGTATGGATATTCTGAGCTTAACCCGTACTAATTCATCATCGGTCCTGAATCCGTTTGGAGATAGAGCCCGAGGGAGGATTTCAATGTCTCTAAAGCCTGAAAAAAAAGAAAATGGTAACTAAAATCTTGGATGATGAAATGATGTTTTAATTTGGTGTTGCTCTTGTTTTCTGATATCATCTGGTCATGCGGGATTTTTCAGGAGTTGGAGATTTGTGAAGTTTTGACATAAAAGAGTCTATGAAAAAGTCAGATCTTGGTCAAGATCACTTGTGCCGTTCCCTGTTTCTCGGTGAGAACAGGAGAAGATTCGAGTGAAAACACACAAGAGAGTAACAAACAAGGTAGCTTCAACTGATCAAAAAGTTTATACCTTTAGGATTATAGAGAAATTGACCAGTTTTTAGATTTTCAAACCATTAGTAGTTTCTCCATAGATTGTAGGATTCGTCAAACTTGTGTATAGATATTTGTGTATGCTTTGTAAATATAATGGATTCTTTGTAAGGACCAATGGGTTTAGATTGGAAAGTGCAGAGTTTCAAGCTTTTTATTTTCAGTTTCTTGTCCTATGATTCCCCATACACCTATAATATTTGAACATATACTATATAACAAACTTAAAATTTGGGTTGTAAGGGAAATAATAAATACGTACATGATTTTTATTTTGAAAGTGAGAATTCAAAAAGAGAGTCAAACTCGTAGAGTTATTATTTTTATTTCGATTCCACCCATATGGTTTCTTTCTACAATTGGTTTTATCTTTCCCTAAAAGGCACTTCCTCAATATTGGGCTTTAATCCCCTAATTCTGAAAGATTAGTTTATGTTATTTTCTTGTTAAGAGATGTATCAATAACAAGAAAATGTTGCCCTTACGAGTTACTCGTGAGTCTTTTATTCTTTCTTTTTTCTACGTCCACTCGTGACAGTCGTGAGTCTTTTATTCAGATCTGATATTTGATACGAGTATATGTTCATTCGTATAAATAGAGAACTATTTTCGAGTTTTCACATAAATTTCTCAGAAAAAAAAAAGACCTTCTGTCTATATATTTCCGTGCATTCCATGTCCTCTATAATGAATGGTCTTGTAACTAACTGAACGCGCCTGCTTAAAGAGCGTCTAGTGAACGAACGTATCTGATTGGACTCTTACAGTGGTCGAAACTATGAGGAGTGGATCAGATAAAGAGTGTCCCTTGGATTGTCTTTAACCCTACATTATTCGCCACGTGGGAAACTTTATTTTACGAAAATTTACGCAGAGATTGTCTGCTTCACACACACACTAGTATTTGCTTTTCGGAGCTTTGAATAATGATACCGACGGCTCGTAGATTCATAACATAAAAATACGAAGTAAAAAAACATTAATCAAAAAGACGATAATCTAATAAGAGACATATCCGACGGTAGATATTTTGGTCGGAGGAAGGGCGGAGATGAGAGTTAGGACGCATATGCAACTCACTTTCACTGCCCATCCTCTCCTTCTCTTATTTATTTCCTTTTGCTTCTATATCTTTAATTATTTTGTCTTATTACCATTTTCTTTTTCTATCTCCATCTGTTTTATTTTCCTTTTAGTATAGTGGAATACAGAACTACGTCACGTACGAATATTATAATGAATAGTGTTGCTTCTATGGTTTGTGACGGATCTACATAGATAAAGAACCTTCGCAAGATGGATATGATTAGAAGATCCTTTAAACTAGATCACAACCACATGCTATGTCGTAACATTGCTCTACCCTTTCTCTGGTAAATACCAAAATCATTCATTTTTTTCCACTTGGATCCAGTCGCTTTCACTTTCTTAAAACGTCTAATATATAAAACTCGATTTAACTTTACTTTTATAATCATATACATTACGAACAGTGATTACTATATATATGGATTTTGAAAGATATTAACTAATACACATAACAACATTTATTTAGAAAGACAGTGACACATTAACTAATACACGTACGCCGAACATAATTTTGTTATATATATATAGGGATCTAGGCCTGTAGTTAAGTTTCATAATAGCAATATTTTTTGTGCAAACAATATTTCCATGTGATCCCTTGAAGCTTCTAATAATTGATTATGTGTATATGATTGTTTTTACTTTAAACTTAGTTATATATTGAAACGAATGATTGATCTTAAAGTTAGTCTTATATATATTCCCCAAAAAAAACAAAAAAAGTTTCTATTATGGATAGTTAACCTACGACCCCAATCAATGTTTGATTGTTACTATAATTTGTATTTGATCTGTTGTTTTTTTCTTGTCAACATATTGGATCTGTTGTTAATGAAAAATATATGGCTACGCTATATATATATTGGCTCCTTTTTTTGTCAAATTATATAAGTATTAATTAGCTTTGTTATCAAAAAAATTATTTTTTCATTAACACAATCAGATTCATAGATAATAACATATCCCCTCCATGTGAATCCCTGTCGATTGGGATTTGCGAGTACTAAATCAATCATAAAGTAGAAAAAGAAAAGAAAAGTAAAGGCTCTTCAAATTGATTGTTAGTCAAGTTGATCGCAATTTGTAACATAAGAATATTTGGTCCTTGGACTCTTGCAGTGACATTGAGACGCAGCAATGCAGCAGGTAATATTGGCGATTAGGTAATATTGGCGATAATGTATTTTATAAATACCGGTGGGTGAGTGTTAATTAATTGAAATTAAAATTAATCATGTAATTACAAATATGATGTGGTTGGCAGCACACTAAGTTATCTACCATAAATTTTAAAATGTAAAGAATTGTACTATTATAGATTTATAGTACTTTAGTTAAGAACAAGCAGTAAATCTAGAAATGTCTTTATCAAAAAAAATCTAGAAATGTCGAAACAATATGATATAAATGTTCACACTTCACAAAACACGATTTGGCATTTTTTTTTTCTAATCTAAAAAAAGATTTAAGATTTAAAGTAATTCTGAATTTACCGAACACGATCTATATTTAAAAATCTTTATACTGTATATACATACCGATCAAAAATATGCAAACAGTGATATATGTGGTTGAAGAAAAACTAATAATTAAAAGTTAATTCATGATAGGAAGTTAACTATTTACCCCCCAAAAAATGATAGGAATGTAACTAAATTCCATTTGGGTATAATTCCCTAAACCTTAGGCATATTTTTTCAAATGGGATCTCTTCAATCTCCCATGGTTTGAAGATTTATCTTTATCAGTTTCCATGACTTTCTCTATTGTACATAGTGAGCTACAAAGTTTTTCTTTTTTGATAATGAGCTACAAATTTTGATGATTAAATTTTTTTCAAAAATAAAAATTTGGAACTGTTTTTTTTTTTTTTTCCTAGCAGAAGAGATGGTTGCAAGATTTGCTTAAGATAAGTTTGTATACGTACGTAATGAAAAGTTTAATCAATCTTGTATGTTAAGTCAAGCTAAGTAACAAAAGATACATATATATAGAGAAATTAAGATGCAAGAAAATAGTGGTTATAATTTAGGTCATTGCCTTGGTCGAAGTGGAAGAGAAGTTTTGAAGTTCCGTTCCACGCGGAGATCAAGCTCAACGTCAGCATCTGCAAAAGACGTTGACGTCAGTGGACATAGAACTTGCATGTAAACTGAATGGGGAGTAGTCGAGAACAAGTGAGATGCGACGTGTATGTCTTTCTTTTACATCTTTGTGAGCTAGTCAAAAACTATCACTAGTAATTAACAATTTTTGAAATTAATGCGCTTTAATATTCACATCCTATATGTTTATAAAAAGTAATTAATAGTAGAACTTTAACAAAAAAAAAGTAGGTAATAGAATAACACTTTGGAGTTTTGATATCACATGCTTTTAAATTTTGTTGAATGTTTGGATTTTCATATATCATTCGGCCGGTAGAATTAAGATGTGCGTATATTACAAGACAGATTCGTAAAGAAAACTAATAATTTTGAAATGAAAACAAAAAGAAAAAGAGTAAACTGGCAGAGAAGAGAGGTCAGGGTCGTGTCTTCAATTTGGTCCAACCTTTTTTGTCAAAAGATACATAAAACAGCAAACATTATTACAGTTATAATTAAGAGTTACCATAATAAGTAAGAGAATCAATTAGCTGTTTTGAAGGGGAATGAGGTCATCTTCTTCTCTATCATTTGCCTCGACGTTTGCTTCTGTTCCAAGTTTCCTGTCAGTGCCTAGTAATTAACTACGTCAGATGAGGTCATTGCCTATATATAATATAACTGCACCCACACGAGGCCTAACATAGATACGGTCAAACTCTTTTTGTTTTGGCAACCAATTATTAACAAAAAAAAAAAAAAAAAGTATTGGCTTTCGTCATACCTCCAAATAACGCGATGATTCTTGCAGTACCCCTTTTTTATGTAAGAATCTAGAATATTCTTCGATCATAGAATTTTTTTACCATATTTACTTCCAGCAAAGGCTATTTTCTCTAAAATTCGAATATCATGTATTATTAACTCAATACGGCCACAGATTTAGCTGCGAATAAATGTTAACTACGGTAAGAGATTACCAGCTTTTATTGGTTTATTACTGTAAATGTTGTATAGCGACAACTGACAACCCCTAAAAAGAAAAAAACATTTTTGATACTACGAAATACTATAAAGATGATGGGTTAAAATGTTAAACAGATCGATTAGTAGACTTAATTTATGATTAGGCTTTTTCGAGGGAGAAGCGACAGGCCCACTTAACGATTCCTCTAGGCCCACTCGACGATTCCTCTTATTTGTATCTATGGGGTCCAAATACACGGCCCATTCATTTTTGAATGTGTTATTAACTTTGAATCTCCTTAAATAGCCAGTCATAGACCAAAGCAAGCTCTGAGTCTGACTCATAGAGAAGCTACTCCAAAAGTCTAAACGCCAAAGACAAACTTTTTGATTAATAAAAAGAAAATCAGAGGCTGTGACGGCTAAAGCACCCAAAGATAAACACCTTTGTACATGATCAAATGGGTTTGTTCAAACACTTAAAAGAGATGAGTCCTAGCTAAAAAAAAAAAAAAAGAACAGAGAGAAAGTTGATCGACGGATGTAATAATAATGCCGACGCCAACTTGGAGAATGGTAAGCAAATTCTCCCTAAAAAACGAGACAATGGCTTTCCATCTTCATACACTCTACAAGCCCAACCCCCGATGAACCATCGTATTTATCATATGTAAAAGCGTGAAGATGCTGCGATCCTCTCAAATGCTTCGTCTTTGGACTCTTTTGGTTTGGAGACACACGTTCTTCCCTTCTTTGCTTGTGCTTTATCTCGCACAAAGTCCGTAAAGATGTCGCATGCCATCTGTTTAGTTCTGCATTCTTTAGAACAGAATGCCCCCAAGAAGCTGCATTTCCATAAACAATAACGAATGCGACTGCAGTCAACAGATGCAACCATTTCCACTACTACAATTACCAATAGATCAACAATTAAAGAGTCTCCACAATTCAATGGACTATATATGATACTAGAATGTGAGACGATCCGAGTGAACCAGAGGATAATTAATCAAGATGTGCAACCAGATTAGGTTTTCATCGAATAGGACAAGAGAGAGGAACGCGAAACGACTCACCCGTACATGAAAACGTCCTCGTCGTGACGAAGCTTCTTCTTGCAGAAACGGCATATCTCAAGAAAGTTGTTGACCTGAACCGGAGCCATCTCTTTCTCAGCGGCAGAGGCGTGACTGTCCGAGTACTCTGGATGCTTCTCCGAGAAGCTTGGGGCTCGCGCTCGCTTGCTCGGAACCATGAGATCTGTCATACCACCTGCTTCCGGAGATTTGGGGGAAATTGGACTCAAAACAAAATTAGGGTTTTAGGGAAATTCCTTTGCTGCCAGAAATTAAAAAAATTCGAAGTTATGAGAGAGAGAGAGGCGCTGGCTCTATATATATAGGCACTGTGGGGACCACGGAGGATTTCTGACGTGGGCCAATAGGAATTGAAAGAGTAGACGCGTCATCAAACAAATTTACTCCAGCCTTCGTTTTGGGTCTGATCCTCTGCGCCCACGTGTACCACTTCCATCGGTTAGATGCTCCACACGTGTATTTTGGGTCTTTTGAATACAAGATTTCTTACCTTTAATGGGCTTCTGGCCTGTTTCTATGAAATTAACACGTCTCCATTTTATTTCTTACTTTAGTGTTATTCATCTATGCATTTTGGATGTTTATTCAAATTTTCTTTATCTTTGTACATTGGTAATCAAGAACAATATTATGTCACTGTATTTGTCTTTTTTTTTAATTCTAATATTCAAAATATTAAGATAGCATTAAATTTTATTGATGATATCAAAACAAGTATAAATACGATTTTAACATTAATAACAAATACAAACTTAAGTATCTCTATAATATTAGTTACAAGTATATTTAAGAAAATAATTTTAAGTAATATATATGATGAAATAAATACAAATTCCTCAATTTAATATTTATATTATATTTGTTTTGTTTTGTCTTCCACCAGAATATTTTGTTGCAAATGTTATCTAAACTATTCTATGGTGTTAACAAGAAATAAAATGTGTTGAAAGAAATTTATTTAGGTAATTTCAACATCTCTATATCCCCCATGTAATTGAATTTTTTTTCATGAGATACTTTTGATGTGATTTTATTTATAGCTGTGCATAAGATCTTAGTTTTACTGTTTTATTCAGATTGAGTTGTTGGCAAAAATTATGTTGATTGGCATGTTTTGTAGATATCTTGAGGTCTATGCTTTGTTGATATTTAGTATGAGTTTATGTGTTGGGTTGTGAAGATCTAGTTGAGATGTAATTAGTAACCAATATAATATAGCATTTGGGACAAGAGTATGTAGGGGATCTGAGAATATCCCAATTGACATGTTTGTTTTGTAACTTGGTGTCATTTTCGCACGTGTGAACGTAAAGAATATGTGTGTTGATGAAAAGAAAAACAATTTGATATTTTGTGGAAATTGTGGAAAGGAACCAAAACAAGATACATAAAAGCCAGAGCAAAGAAAATGGAAAAAATAAGGTTTTAAGTAATAAAACCCCCTCAACTAAAAATGGATCGTAAGAAAATCCCCCAACTATAGATTTAGTGAAAAAACCCCTCAACCTCAAATCCGTTAATGAACATCCCCTCCGTCTATAGTGTCATGAAATTAGACGGTTACAGTAAAGTGAAATACAATTATCTAAAGAAAAAAAAAAAGGTCATGCTTTTTGTTAGTCGATAACTTTGATAGATCAAAAGATTTAATTCTGAATCGTTTTCTCGATTCAATGGCTTATCTCTCAAATTCGAATGAATCAATAAAAGCAATCACTCAAAATCTCTTTTAATCGATTTCGACATCACAAAAACTTCAGAGAATCTCACTTTGATAAATTAGGGTTCATCAATTTAGGTGTCTCACTTTGGGAATTTTAGAATTTGGGTGAATTTGGGGATTTCTAATCGGATATAAAAACATCTTATTGTTTTTTTGGTACAATTCGTTTTGTTTAAAATGTATACATGTGAGTTTTTTTCTGAAAAATTGAAGCCGCCATTTTTCACGACACTGTAGACGGAAGGAGATGTTCATTAACGGATTTGAAGTTGAGGAGTTTTCTTATTAAATCTATAATTGAGGGGGTTTCTTACGATCCATCTTTAGTTGAGGGGTTTTATTACTAAAAAAAATATTCAAGAAATCGGGATTTAAGGTAAAACACAAAAGAAAAAACCGGAGAATCAAATGATGGTTTAGTAATTAAAATGTAAAAGGACGTTTGCTTCTTCATTAGAACAACAAGAAGCAAAAAACCTTTGTCTTCCTTGCCTTGCCTTGCCTTGCCTTGCCTTGCCTTCCTTGTGGATTCTCCTGGCCTCTCTCTCGCTCCGTCTCTGGCAGGGAAAAGCATAAGCTCCAACATCCTCAGGATCTCGTGTTCAGGTAAATTACCCGCAATCGGTTGTTATCGTCTCTTTGATTCTGAGCGTGCGACTTGTTCTTTCTTCCCCTTTGGATATTTTTTTGTTTTGTAATCGCTGCCACTGTCTAAGTTTTCGCATATCGGCGTTGCATTGGATTCGATTATAAATGCTTTAGGTCGATTCTCTCTCGCCTCAATTTTTTAGGGATTTCAATCCAAATTTTTGCCCCAAATCTCATCTGCAATCAATTTAGATTGAAAAGAATTGTGTGTATCTGAATTATGCAGCGACGACAATGTCTGGGCTGCTGGAAGGAATTCCAGACGCAGTAGCTATGAGATGCCTGGCTCATGTGCCATTACACCTTCATCCTACTTTAGAACTCGTGTCTCGCTCCTGGCGAGCTGCACTGCGCAGTCATGAACTCTTCAGAGTCCGGAAAGAGCTCGGCTCATCTCAGCATCTCCTCTGCGTCTGTGCTTTCGATCCTGAGAACATCTGGCAAGTCTACAGTCCCAACTGCGATCGCTGGCTCACTCTCCCTCTCCTTCCTTCCAGAATTCGCCACCTTGCCCATTTCGGGGCCGTCACTACCGCCGGGATGCTCTTTGTCTTAGGCGGAGGCAGCGATGCTGTCGATCCTCTTACCGGGGATCACCACGGTACTTTCGCTACCGACCAAGTCTGGTCTTACGACTTTGTACGCAGACTATGGACTCCGCGCGCTTCAATGCTCGTTCCTCGTGCTATGTTCGCCTGCTGCGTTCTCGATGGCAAGATTCTTGTTGCTGGCGGATTCACCACTTGCAGGAAATCCATCTCTGGAGCCGAGATTTATGATCCTGAGAATGACATCTGGACATCCATCCCAGATCTCCACCGGACACACAACTCAGCCTGCTCTGGTCTAGTGGTAAATGGGAAGGTTCACGTTTTGCACAAAGGCTTATCCACGGTGCAGGTTCTTGAGAGCGTCAAACTCGGATGGTCTGTTAAAGACTATGGCTGGCCGCAAGGTCCAATGGCCGTTGTTGAGGACGTGCTTTACGTCATGAGCCATGGGCTGGTCTTCAAGCAAGAAGGTGACACATGGAAGATGATTGCGTCGGCCTCAGAGTTTAAGCCGAGGATTGGAATGGCGATGACGAGTTTGAGTAAAGAGGTTTTGATCGTAGGAGGAGTGATTGGACCTGATAGGCTCAATTGGGACATCAAGCCGTTATCTGACGTCGACGTTTTGACGGTTGGGAGCGATCGTCCAGCGTGGCGGAGGGTGGCCCCGATGACAAGGTGTCGTGGGACGATCCTTGGCTGCACGCAGTTGACAATCTGATGGGAATGTGCTTCAAAGTGACGTCTTTCTCTTCGTTTTTGTTTTGTATGTCTTTCATTTTCTTCCTGTTTGTTAAATGTTTTGATTATTGTTTTTAAATCCTCTTTGAGACAGAAAAAAAATACCTAGTTCTTGAAAAAATATCTATCAAAGTAATAACTACTATATGATAATAAGAATTACCATGACACTAACATAATGCATATTGTTGGTAAAAAGAAAAATCAATCCAAATTCTTAACTAAAATAATATAAAAAATTTCAATCCATGTTCAAGATTTTGTAAATTCTCCTACCATAGCAAGGTAATCACTGATTGGGCTATAAAGTTGAGATGTTATTAGGTTGGGGCTGCTCGTTTTGTTTCAGTGTTGGGCTTAAACGATCAAAAAGAGCAATATGGGTTTGAACATGGATGTATCTTTTCATCAACAGAGGAAAAAAATTGGTATTCAATGTCTAATAATTTTGTAGAAAAGTTAACATATTTTCTAGAGTTTAATTGTATTAAGTGTAATGATTCGGATTAAGACATGTTCATTGTTGTTGACAAAGAAGCAATGATTTAGGTAAATGGACCTCTCCTTCCTTATCTTGCTTATTTGCTTTCTTTGCGTCCGAAAGTTTCTCTTGCAAGAGTCAAAGTCAAGTCGCTATCACCTCAAGCTCGCCAATTTTCAAACCGTGATTTTCATCAATACAATTACATGCGGAAATAATTTAACATCTAGACACCAAACAACCACAAATCGTTATCTATTTAAGCTTCTGTTATCACAGTCGAGCAACAAACAAAAAAAAAAAATTTGATTATAAATATAGCTAGATATAGCTTTCAACAGTATAGGGGGTAACCGAGACAAAAGAGTGTTGAGCCAAGTTAAACGAAAAGAGTATTTTGATACGACTTTAATATTCCTTGATAACATTTCAGTGATGCCACTTGGTCACGTACGTACCCTTTCGAAGCAATAATAACCATGATTGAAGATGGCGAGTCCTCAAAGAAATCATGAAGTTGAAAGAAATATTAAAAAAAATTATTCATCATCGAATCAAATGGATGATTTGTGCTGATTCCACTCTATTTATAACATCCACGTCAGGTGATTTGGAATAAAATCAATTTTAATGAGTCACGTCTATGGATTGGCAGTCAAACTTTTCTGCATACATACGCCTGTTTATGGGATTAAAAACCGAACCGAATTAACCGAACCGAACCGAACCAAAATTTTGGTGGTTCGGTTCGGTTTCGGTTTTAGGTCATAAACTGATCGGTAAGTTTTTAAATTTAATTTGGTTGACCGAAATATTTCGGTTATTTCGGTTCGGTTTCGGTTAACCGAATTTTTTTTTTTTTCAATTTTTTCCAAATATACTACAATTAGACCGGTTTACAGAAAATTAAACTAGTTTTGTTCATAACCGAAATAACCGAAAAAACCGAAATAACCGAAAAAAAACCGAAATTATCCAATATAAACCGAAAAAATCGAAAAAATCATCTTTTTTTTTAAAAAAAACAATATTTCGGTTAATTTCAGTTTTTAAGATTAAAAACCGAAATAACCGAGAAACCGAATTAACCGAACCGAAATTTTTTTCGGTTTTTTTCGGTAATATTTTCAAAATTCGAAAAAACCGAAAAAACCGAAATCCCAGGGCTAGGTAGTAGTGTGATTGAGGGATCAAAGTTGTTGTTGAACGGTGGTTACGAAAACAAATACGGAATCGATGGACACTCAATCTATAGCATAAATAAATACAAATTCACTGGCATATTTGTTTCTTCTTATTTGTAAAAATCAAGCAGAGCCTTATTCATAAAAATAGAAGGAAAACAAATCCAGTTGAGGCATGCACACTCTTATTTAATTATGATTATTTTTTCTTGTAAAAACAGAACATTACAAATACAAAATAATAAAGCTTGCCTCGACGAGGCCTGCTGGTAGAGAAGAAAAAGCCCAATAAGAATAGAGAAAAGAGAAAAACGCGATTATTGAATCGTAGAGGACCTACCTACAACACTCCTGTCTATTTCATGTGGATCCCTCTTTCTTATCCCCACGGCCTATCCTTTTTTTTATCGTAGTAATAAATATTATACGGTTTTTTCATTTTCTTTCAATCCGTATATTATACTCCAGTAAGTACCAATAATTCTGTTTGCTTTTGTGTTGTTTTTAAGCTGTACTTATTAATAATGGTTGACAATAATAAACGTTTTATTATTTGGAGGTAGGACTATTCATCTAGCCGTATGCAATTACGTCTCTGATTATATAACCTTACAAGTTAACTATTTTTTCTTGATTCTTGGTATTATCCGGGAAAGAAAAAAACTAATGAAGAAACGATTTTATTTTATTTTATTATGTATGATAGATTTTAATTGATGATATTGAGGATAAAATTTTGGAAAAATCTAAATCGCAAGAATATGAAACTATATTAAAATATAAATCATAGTCATAAAGTGACAGAGTCTTAAAAGTCATATAAACTTCAGCGTAGCTATGCATAAAATTATTTGTGAATCAAAAAGAAGTTGACGAGCTTAAACAATGAAAATGCGATAGTTGGATGGGATTCGAGAAAAATAAGATCAGCAACAATAAAAGTAGTTGCATCTTCCTTAGTCCTTACATGGACGGGTTATATAATTCTGGTCAAATAAATGATTACTACTGTATTATACTATAATTTGTCTTGTAATGATGTATTTGTACTCAACGCATCAAGACCCTTGAATCAACGTTTAGTGGACAAACACACGTGGCGCTTAAGTATGTACTGTAGATCTTAAATTATTGGATTAAGCAAAGCAGGTGCAGTTCTGGGACCCTCTCTGATTACGTTTGTTTTTTATCCACGCAACTGTTTTAAATCTAACACTGATAATTGTTTCTACATTTTTAAAATAACGTCACTGGTTCTTTGATAAATCAATGAAACAAGAAATCCAAATGAAAATGAATTATGATTAGAGAAAGACAAACGAAATAATGACAAAAATGCCGTATATAATACTAATGGATACAACAAATTGTAAGAAATAGAAAGGAAAAATGATTGCCAGCTACACGAACTATACGCCAACACATCACCACACATGCAAACTATTTTAATGTCTCGCTAACTACACGAACTATTGGTATTACATACGGACATCCCCGAACTATCATCGGTTATGTGTGCAACACCATAACCATCATTTCCAGATAATATAAATGTCTTGTTAACTACACGAAGTATTTTCTTTTTTGTCAACTACACGAAGTATTTCCATCAATTTTTTTTTTAAAAATTAATTAAAAAATGAAAAAATAACTAAAAAGTAAATAGTACACTATTATAAATTATATATATACATTATATTTTTTAATGCATTATACTTTTAAGTTAAATTAATTTAACTAATTTAATATTTATTATATTAAATTGTTAAAAATTTAAAATAGTCACTTAGTTAAATTATACATCATTATAAGTTAAAGAAAACTAAATAATATATCAATGTAAATTATATAGTTCTAAAAAATATCACTTAGTTCGAAGTAGTATGAGAGATGATAAAAACTAAAAAATATCACTTAGTTCTACTTCATGAAAATTGTTTTTTTTTTTTAACTCCGTCGATAATTACATGTAAATATAGATATATTTTTTTAATATATCGTCGAATTAAAAAAAAAAACTAAATTTTTACCGCCTCTCAGTTTCTTATATATATACCTTTATAGGTTTTCGTATGAGCTCATATGGATTTATTGCGTTTTATTATGGTTGTAAATTTGAAAGATGTGGAACAAACCATATGTATCGATACATAAAGATTTCGGTGATGTTTCAACTGATTGTGCTAAAAGCTCTTATCGTATGATAAGGTAAGTTTTGATCAAAACCTAATTATTTTGGTATTGATTTATATGTTTCGATAATTGGTGTCGAACTATTTTGTTAACGTTTAGTAGGTGGATACCCTATGATTTTTTTTCATTGGATGAATAAGTGAATTTCTTTATAATGTATAATATGTTTTACTTTTGATGTGATTATTTAAAATTAGTGTACTAATATTTTTGTGGATGCGAGGATTTAGAGACGTTTGATATGACTATTATGTTATAATAGAGGTTTTGATATAAATGTGATAATTTCGTATGCTTCTACACGTTTTGATAAGTTATAAATTCTTTTGCCAACGTTCAGGAGGTTGATGTGTAAATATTGATTTCACTGGATGAAAATATAAAATTTTAAAACATGATTGATAATAAAAAAACTATATAATTAAAATATATTAAAATAATTAATTAACAAAGAGAAAATTTTAATTAAATTATTTACAAATATTTTACAGAATATTTAATTTTGTTTTTATACGGATTATAAAAATTTTAGTTATAAACCCACGTAAGTGGACATTAATTTTTTTTCTTACACGGGTTATACATTTTTTATTTTAAACCCGTATATACGCGGGTCCTAAATCTAGTATATATATATATATAATTTATAATAGTGTAATATTTACTTTTTAGTTATTTTTTCATTTTTTAATTAAAATTTTTTAAAAAAAAAATTGATGGAAATACTTCGTGTAGTTGACAAAAAAAGGAAATACTTCGTGTAGTTAACAAGACATTTATATTATCTGGAAATGATGGTTATGGTGTTGCACACATAACCGATGATAGTTCGGGGATGTTCGTATGTAATACCAATAGTTCGTGTAGTTAGTGAGACATTAAAATAGTTTGCATGTGTGGTGATGTGTTGGCGTATAGTTCGTGTAGCTGACAATTATTTTTCCAAATAGAAAAAGAAAAATTATAAAAATAAAAGAAAGCCTGTGAGGCCCAAACATCAATGCGCAAATAATAAATATATCGCCGTTGAGTAATAAACAACATAAAAGTAATGTCCACAAAGAAAAAAATGTACAACAAAAATACAAATTTGATTTTTTTACCAAGATGTTATTATTCAATCTTTAATTCTCGACCCAAAACTGTTGTTAATCTACGAGGACCATAGAAAGTACGAGATACATTCAATCAAACCATATACGGTAATATAATCGAAAAATTATTGGAAAAATGAGAGCAATGTGTAATGTATAAGGATTTCTTGGTTAAATCAGTAATAAATGTAAGGGGTAAATCAGTAAAGGATGATGGATTTCTTGATTAAATCCACAAGGTCCCTTCTCTCGAGACCACCTCACTCACTCACTCACTCTCTCTCTCTTTCTTTCTTTGAAAAAAAAGAGATAAGAGAAAGCAACTTTTTTCGACAAAAAAAAAGAGAAAGCAACTTTTTAATCTGATTTTCGTGAGAGGAGGAGAGGATGATCATCATTTCATAGGAGTGAGAGACCCCATAAGAGCAGAAGCAGTCAGATTATTCTCTTCTCACTCTTTCTTTTTTAGATATTCTTTTTTTTCTACACTGAAAGAAAGCTTCATTGCTTCTATTTCTTCTCTCTCTCTCTCTCTCTCTCTCTCTCTACTCACTCTCCATGGAAGCTACTGAGTTATGATCCTTACCCTCACCGGATCTGACGGTCTTTGACTATGCTGAGAAACAAGCCTAGAGCAGCCGTGACCAAGAAACAAGCATCTCTAATGGCTGATCAGCCCCCACCTTCAAAACCTAACACCTGCCACTGCTCATCATCTCTCTTTAGCTCTCCCAAGTTTAGGTTCTTCACTTCAAAGATGACTCCTTTTGACTCTGACTTCTCACTCGTCAGCCCGACCTCGATCCTCGAAGCTAACCCATCAATCTTCTCCTCCAAAAACCCTAAAACCAGTTCCTTTTTCGAACCAACCATCCCTAATCCCCAAAGGTTTCACCCGCCAGACGCCTTTGGCCTCGCCGATCTCGTGAAAAACAGAGACCACTCCAGAAAACCTGTCAACAAGATGGTCCTTTTCGGGTCTAAGCTCAGAGTCCAGATCCCTTGTGCCGATTTTGGTACTAAAACCGGCATGAGATATCCTGGTCATGGACTCAGTCCTTGTATTCAAGCCAAGGTCTTAGCCGTGAGCGAGATTGACCAGACGGAGGACTACACGCGCGTCATCTCTCACGGTCCAAACCCAACCATCACTCATATCTTCGACAACTCTGTTTTCGTGGAGGCTACTCCTTGCTCTCTTCCTTTACCAGCACTAGCCATGGAGACCAAGGACCCGGAGAGTTTTCTAAGCTGTTGCTACACCTGCAAGAAGAATCTTGACCAGAAACAGGACATCTATATATACAGGTCCGTCCTCAATTTATCTCAATATACTCTCGCGTCCCTTTGACTTTGATCAGATCATCATCGAGTTCCACAGCTAAACTTAATTACAATGGTTGTGATGCAGAGGAGAGAAAGGTTTTTGCAGCAGCGAGTGCAGGTACCAGGAGATGCTTCTTGATCAAATGGAGACCTAGCACCCATTCTCCATCTCTCTCTCTTTTTGTTTCTTGATTTTGTCACACCATCTTCTTTTTGTATTATTCTTTTAGTTCTCTGATTCCGCTTCCTCTTCTTCTTCTTCTTTTTTTTTTTTTTTCCCTTTTTTTTTTGGTATTTCTTCTACTCATAACCTTTCTCGCCTGCAGATATTTGAAAGATAGAGAGAGAGAGTTGATAACTTTTTTCCTTTGCGTCATGAGAGTGAGTGACTTGAGAGCTGAATAATATCATAAGTTTGCAGAATAAGATCTGAATCAAAACTCAAAAGCAAACATCTTTACCATAACTCGCTCTAACTTAACATTCATCCATATGGTTTGACCCAACCCAACAAAGGGCTTTTATCAGCCTCGACATACAAACTTAACCAATGAGGCACACAATAATAAAGCTTTGGAACATAATTCACCAAGGATTGAGACTCCGTAGCTAGCTACTCATTTTGACCACCCTCGAGGTGGCTCTATGCGTCTTTTAGAGGCAATGTCATTGCCATAGGGCCATTTTGCTTTCATTTTAATTATTAACTGGACCGAAAAAGTGAAGACAAAGTATCACTACTTACAGTTTGCCTCGAAACTTAAAACTCAATCTCATTTTTAATCGAGAAGCCATTGAACTCGTGTTTCATCCCGTGAAAGTTTTTCTTCATAATGAAAACTCTGATTTGGTTCAGTTGAATCGGTTTACAAGTGTATATATTTATTTTCTCCGCAAACGAACCAAACCAGATCAAACCATAGAAAATATGTAGAGGTCCTAAGGGATGTTAGTGGTTAAATACCGGTGGGCTTTACAGGCCTGATATGGGCCCCTAATAGAGTCGCAACTAGCAAGTAACGAGGTTAGAGACCACATGAATTTCATGGATAAATGCCCGTCTCGCTAGGGGGTGTCCATTTGCAAGACAAATAGTATAGAGGATGTTGAGGACCCCGATAATTTTTTCGAATAGGCTTGTAGATTTGATATCAGATCAGTTAGAACTTCGAAGGCCCAATTCACGGAACCAATTCAGATTCTTTGATTTGTAAAAATGTGTCAAGCTGTGACAGTATCAACAAGTGTTTATGTTTATTTGCAACGCGACGTTGATTCTGGCCACTGCTCTGTTTTTCTTCTGCACTAATGTTCTGTTTTCTTAAAACTTTCAATTCCTTGTCAAACTAAAGCTGCATCTTATGTAAACCGGGTTTTTGTTGAATATAGTTTTACATTCACACAAAAAAAAATATATATTTTTATATATATATATATATATATATATAGAAAGTTCTGTATAGGTGAATTGAACAGTGGCAAGTCTCAGTAGATCATGCATGAATGATATATTCGGACACACTTTATAGTTCTTTGTTGTGAATCAACTGATTCGTGAATAATGAACATATGAAGAAACAAAGCTGTCATACATGATAAATTAGATATAATGAATCTTTTTTTTTTTGATAAATTAGATAAATGATTTGTGGTACGAAAATGGTAACAAAAGAATATCTAATTTATACACTATGGAAAAAGAAAAACTGATCTTTCAATAGAAAGATGGGCCGAATGGGAGGTTTCCGCCAGAGAGAGCTTCGTCCTTATTATGTTCATTGTCGTCGCTACACGACAAAACTCTATTTTTTTCTCAGTAACACACAGGTTGCTTTTTTATTTAATAAACATTTCTTGAAAGAAAAAGAAAATTAAATTTCAAGAAGACAAGATCTTAGTAAAATCCATGTACTATAAATATTTGCCCCTGACTTCACTTTAAAATTACAGATTCGACTTCATTTTTAAAAGAAAAAATAAACTATTAAAAGCAAAAAACTGACAAGTACAAAAAAGCCACACGTGTGTGCTCAGGTCTATACTCTATACACATGACGGTGCCGATATTGCTTCACTTGTATTTCCTGATTTTTGTCAACCACTTGTATTTTGCTCTCTTCTCTAGGTTTTCACTTATTATTATATTACTCCGTTCATAGAAAAGTATTCGCATCAAGTAAATACTGACATAGTTAAGTTCGTGATAGCCAGAATTTGTCAACTTCGCTGGTACATAGTTTTTTTTTTTTTTTTTTGAAATACCAGGAGGTTCTGGGCCGGAACCCGTAATCCCTCAGACCTGAAACCACAACATGTAATATTAGTTTTGTCCTAAGCGTCACTCGAACCAGCGACCTCTAAGTTTCGCCTAGGGTCTTTACCAGTTAAGCTAACACACTTGGTGGTACATAGTTTTTTTATCTGACTGATGCTTGAAAATTTAATTATATAAAACAGCACGATTCTTTTGCTGCATATATATATAGTAGAACTCAATTATTATACGTTCACATTGAAAAAAAAAAAAAAGTGCTTCTAATAATTAATAATATATAGAATATGGACGTTCTTTCATTATTATATGGTCTATAACTCGCATTATTGGATCCATCAAATATTCGACTTTATATTTGAAAATAGTTATTGGCTAGTTGACTCGTCTATCTTGTTGTGTTTTTATCGACCATATTTCTTGTTTATTGATTTTTTTTTTTTGGTCATGAAAAGACAAACTTTCATTAGAGAAACACAGAATTTATTGTTTATTGATTTACTCCGTTTTACTACTTTTATACTTATACACATATAAAAGCCACTCGATAGAAACTTCGTATCCAAATACATCAAATGCTTGGGATCACTTATACGAAGATATCAATCCGCCATACACGTAATTGTAACGGATAATTTAAAAATCAATAGACTTATCTTAAAACAATTGATTACTTTTTTTTCTTCTCATCGGCCGATTTGAATACTTGTGCTTCATTTTTGTCATAATCGTTTTCTCTATCGTTTTTCTTGAAGGATATATGTGTTTTTTTTTTTTTAATACGGGGCATCTTAAATCTCTTAACCGGTTTTGGTGTGTGATTTTTACTGATATCAGAAGGTAACATATGATTATTTAAAAAAAAAATAATAAATAAAAATGAGAATCCTTTCATCTTTAACGTTTTGAATTCTCAATCGCCGCCAGAATGATTCTTTATGTGCCTTAGTGCCTATAAGGTAACATACAACGCTGCAAACGTATTTTCTAAAACATTCGTAGTTGGATTCTACACATATTTATATAAATGTATAAGAATAATTTTTTTTCCGAGAAAATAGATTTATACTACTAAATTAAAAAAATCAGAATATAAATGTTGTTCCAACCAATTAGGTGGAGAAAAAGAAGAGGAATAAACTGAGTGAAGACATCCAAATTTTGCCAAAGAATGGGCAGTAGTATTACACGATCATCTTGCAAATAAGAAAGTAGCGGACGTAAACTTGGAAGCCCAAAAGCGAATGTATAAGAAAAGACTTAATTGTAAAAAAAGAAGTAAAGATGGCGAAAACGACATTACAGCTTAATCTTAGTATAAATAAAAGAAACCAAAAAGTTAGACTTGTATATAAAAAACAAAAGACAAAAATATTATAAAGTTTTAATTTTTGAAAAGATATTACACACACAAGTAACAAAAATTGACGACCGGCCATTAAATAAAAGACAAAACGATTCTCTCTCCTAAAAAGCGATTCTAAAGGCGATAGTTAGTAACCCTACCGCCACCGTCTGTCGGCCTCACGCCG
The DNA here is from genome assembly GCA_011420285.2 of Erysimum cheiranthoides. Lineage (NCBI taxonomy): Eukaryota > Viridiplantae > Streptophyta > Magnoliopsida > Brassicales > Brassicaceae > Erysimum > Erysimum cheiranthoides. The sequence goes on along the minus strand of CM022183.2, from coordinate 16,629,380 downwards.
GCGGATGAGAAAGTCCCGATGCCTAAAAAGATGCTTAAAAAAAAGCGCCATCCCAAGCCCCCCCTGTGCCCTTCTTCAAAGTTCGCTCGCATTGCTGTTCCCTCCTCAGGTCCGTTGAAATCAGGTGGTTCTTCTTCTGGTTCTGCGCCTCCGGCAAAATCCTCCGTCCAACTCGATGTTCAGTCCTCCGCCATAGTTGAGACACCTGAGCTCCCTCTCGCGTCTCCTGAGGCCCTTTCGGGATCTGTATCGAATGGATCTGGCCCTATTCCTCCTCAATCTAATGCTACGGTCGAGACCAAGGATCCTCTCCACGCGTCTCCTGAAGCTCAGATTCAGACTCCTCTCTCTCCAGTTGGTGTTCTAGAGACACCGCCGGCCTCACAATCCACTGTGAAGAGCCCATTGGAGATCCCATCCTCGTCGGGGATTCCTCCGACAAAAAGTACTCAATCTGGATCCCCATCAGCTACGGTTGTGAAAGAGGCTTCTTCTTCCTTGCCATGGGCCACGAAGTTTAAGGCCTCTCTCCGTAACCTGAAGAAAATGTCATCTCCTACGTTTCTAGAGGATGGCACCCCCGTGGTGACAGCCCCTGACTCGATCCTCCTCAGAACTTCCGAGATGTGGAAGGGGCATCTAGTTGCTCAATTTCACGGATTGTGTCCCTCGGCAGCAAAGATATACACTGATCTTAACCCCATCTGGGGGCGTTCTGGTGGTATTACAGTTCGCGTGATATCCGAAACGGCTGCTCTCATCTTCATTCCCTCGATTAGCACTCGTGAATGGGTTGTGGACATTGGTTTCTGGCAGGCTGGAAATTGCTCCTGCACAGTCTACCCATGGTCATCCGATGGTTTGAAGGACATTGGTGAGCTCCAGGCAGCTCCAACTTGGGCAATTCTGAAGAATGTTCCACCTCAGCTATACTCTCTTCCCGGAATCAGTGTGATCGCCAGTGGCATAGGTGATCCACTTCATACAGAGAAGTCAAGGTTGGATCCAGTTAATATGGGTGCTACCAAAGTTAAGGTCATTATTCAACTAGACAAACCATTACCTTCCATGGTAGTGGTACGAGACACTCGTGGCAACTCAGTCAGGGTTCCAGTGGATTACCCTCGGCCTCCTCCGAAATGTCTAAATTGTGGCAGATACGGACATTTGTTGAGTCGCTGTCCCAAGCCTCTATTGAAGAAAACGCCTTTCAGAAAGGATGTCCCTGGAGGTTCAAGTGTGGTTACAGATTCCAAAATCACTCTTACCCCAGGCTTAGTAGATGAGGAAAACTTGGTTGAAGAGACGGGTTTAAATCCCTTGGTGGCTCCTCGGATCACCAAACCTAAACGGCGAAGATTTCGGTCCAAAAAGAGATCAAGAAGCACTCCACCAAGGCTGCAAGAGACGGTTAAAGCTATAGACCCTGTTGTTGATCCGAAAGGCTCTAACACTTTGTCGTCCTCTCCTGCAGATTCGCCTCAGATTTCTTTGCCTCACATCCCTCCACCTCAGAATTCAGCCCCTCAAGCTCCTGGTCTTACTTCTGAAGCGGTGAGAAGGGATGAGTTGCCAACCTTCCCTACTCCACCTAACTGGTCTACAATGTCATCTAAAGCTAAGAAGAAATACCAAAAGATCTGGTATCAACAGATCAGGGATAAGAAAAAAGGAATCATGGGTACTACTCGGGGAACTGCCTCGGGTAGCTCTCGACCTCACTGATAAGCTTTGCTTCACCTTCACCTTTTGTGTACAAATGAAGGTTTTTTGTTGGAACGTTAGAGGTTTAAATAGTGATCATCGCCAAAGAGCTGTCCGCCGATGGATCGCGTCTAATAATATGCTGGTAGGGAGTTTTTTGGAGACTCATGTGTCTCAAGAGAATGCCACATCTGTTTTGGCTTCCACTCTACCGGGTTGGCGTATGGATAATAATTATTGTTGCTCGGAGTTAGGACGAATTTGGATTGTTTGGGATCCTATCGTCTCTGTTTTGGTATTTAAGAGAACTGACCAGTTGATTCTCTGTACTGTTAAGCTTCCAAATGCTAATGAATCCTTTGCAGTGGCCTTTATCTATGGTCGCAATACAGAAATGGAAAGGAGAAGTCTTTGGGAAGACATCTCCTCACTCGCTGTAACCTCACCTCTCTCTTCTACTCCTTGGATTCTTGTTGGTGACTTCAATCAAATTGCTTCTACTGATGAGCACTATTCTATCAACCCTTCAAACATCTCTTTAAGAGGCTTAGAGGAGTTTCAGGATTGTTTGACTCACAATGACTTACTGGACATCCCTAGCAGAGGGGTTTTCTTCACTTGGTTCAATCATCAGCAGGAGAACCCCATCATAAGGAAGTTGGATAGAGCAATGGGGAATGACAAATGGCTCTCGACATACCCTAATACGATCGCGATTTTTGACCCTCTAGGAGAATCTGATCATGCTTCATGCATTATTTCCTTGGAGAGTCAGCCTGTTCAGTTCAAGAAGTGCTTTAAATATTTCTCCTTCTTATCTACGCATCCTTCCTTTATGGACTCCATCAAAGCAGCTTGGGATTCTCCAATTCCTGTTGGCTCAGAAATGTTCTCTCTTGGTCAGCATCTCCAAGCTACAAAAAGGGTCTGTAAACATCTAAATAGAGTTGGTTTTGGGCACTTACAGCAGAAAACCAGTGACTCTTTGGCCGTTTTGGAGGATCTGCAGAGGGATTTACTTACTAATCCTTCTGATTTGCTGTTTCGCCAAGAATTCATTGCTCGGAAAAAGTGGGATTTCTTTTCTAAGGCTTTGGAAACCTTTTACAGGCAGAAATCTCAGATCAGGTGGCTCAAAGAAGGGGATGCAAATACAAGGTTCTTTCACAGGGCTGTTATTGCAAACCAAGCTAAAAACCTCATCAGATACCTTAGAGGAGAGAATGGTGAAAGAGTGGAGAATGTGGACCAGCTCAAAGAAATGATAGTGACTTACTATACTCACCTTCTTGGTTCTCGCAGTGACTCTACCAGCCCCTTCTCAGTGGATCATATCCGCAATATGCACCCATTCAGATGTGATCCTGTTTTAGCTCTGAAAGTGGCAGCCATACCTACTGAGGAGGAAATCACTAGCACCATCTTCTTAATGCCGAGAAACAAGGCTCCAGGACCGGATGGGTTCCCAGTAGAATTCTTTTGGGAAGCTTGGCCAGTTGTTAAGGATAGTACCATTGCAGCAGTGACTGAGTTCTTCCGGACTGGACATTTGCTCAAGAAGTTTAATGCAACTGCGATTACTCTCATCCCCAAACTCACTGGAGCTGATAATTTATCTTAGTTCCGGCCGGTTGCTTGCTGTAATACAATGTATAAGGTAATCACTCGCCTCATATCTAATAGGCTCAAGCTGTTCATCTCTCAGGCAGTCCAAGGAAATCAAGTTGGATTCATTAAAGGGAGGTTACTGTGTGAAAATGTCCTCTTAGCCTCAGAACTAGTGGAGAATTTTCATGTAGAAGGTGACTGTTCAAGAGGATGCCTCCAGGTTGATCTCTCTAAGGCCTATGACAATGTCAGCTGGGACTTTCTCCTCAATATATTGACAGCTTTGGAACTACCTCAAATTTTCATCAACTGGATAAGGGTTTGCATCTCTTCACCCTCTTACAGCATTGCTTTTAATGGTGAGTTAATAGGTCACTTCCAGGGAAAAAAGGGCATTCGTCAGGGAGATCCCATGTCCTCCCACCTCTTCGTATTGGTAATGGACATATTGGCCAGATCACTAGATAGGGGCGCTGTTAACAACATATTTCAGCCACACCCGCAGTGCTTAGCTCCTTTAGTGACGCATCTCAGTTTCGCAGATGACATCCTGATTTTCTTCGATGGCTCTGAGTTATCAATAGCGGGAATTTTAGGCATCCTTGATGATTTTAAGCAGGGGTCTGGACTTGGTATTAATAGACAGAAATCAGCCTTACTACTTGATGGTGGTGATTTTGAGCGATGCCAAACCTTGTCTGCATCTTTTGGTATCACTCATGGCTCTTTGCCAGTCCGCTATTTGGGTGTACCATTAATGTCACAAAAAATGCGACGCCAAGACTACCAGCCTCTCCTTGACAAGATAAGTATGAGATTCACCTCCTGGGCAGCGAGACATCTTTCCTTTGCGGGTCGTCTCCAGCTCCTCAAATCTGTCATATACTCTACTATCACATTTTGGGGATCTATATTTATTCTCCCAAATCAATGTCTCCTCAAGCTTGAACAAATGTGCAATGCTTTCCTATGGAAGGGATCTCCTGATTCTGCTAGAGGGGCAAATATATCTTGGGACATTGTATGCTCCTCAAAGGAAAGTGGTGGCTTGGGGCTCAGAAGACTGACTTCCTGGAACAAAGTGCTTGGCGTCAAACTCATCTGGTTATTGTTCTCAGCTGCTGGCTCACTATGGGTGTCTTGGATGAGGCTACATCTCATACGGAATAGAAACTTTTGGGAGTTAAACCCATCTACCTCGGGAAGTTGGATTTGGAAGCAGTTATGCAAACTCAGGCCTGTGGCTAGACCATTTTTGGTTTGTGAAGTCAACTCAGGGATCACAGCCAGCTTTTGGAATGATAATTGGACAGGTCTAGGCCCTCTTATAACCATAACTGGAACGATGGGACCTAGAATGGTTGGTTTGCCATTGAATGCAGTGGTAAGAGATGGTATTAGAGGTGATGATCGGTGGATTTCATCGTCCCGCAGCAGGAACCCACTCATCCTCACCATCAAGAATGCTCTCCCACCAGCCCTTCCAATCATTGAAAGCGAAGTTGATGATACTTACCTTTGGAAGCCGGATGACCATGCCCCTACAAACTCCTTTTCTACAGCTAGAACATGGTCAGCTTTAAATCCTAATGGGCCTTCTGTTCAGTGGCACAGTTCAGTTTGGTTCACGAATAGGATTCCCAAGCACGCTTTCATAACGTGGGTTGCTGCTTGGAACCGGCTCCACACTCGAGATAGGTTGCTTTCATGGGGTTTACAAGCGCCTTCCACCTGCCCTCTATGCAATCTCGCTGATGAATCAAGGCATCATTTGTTTTTTGAATGCCAATTCAGCTCTGAGATTTGGTCCTTCTTCACCACGAGAACTCACCTAAATCCTCCTCGACACTTCAATGACTGTCTTTTATGGCTGCAGACAGCTTCCTCTGACCGTAATCTCTCTTGCATCATAAAACTTCTCTTTCAAGCCTCAGTGCATGCAATATGGCTAGAGCGTAATGCTCGAGTCCATACTAGCTCTTCTCGGCATCCCTCTATCATCATCAAGGAAATTCAGCTGCTTGTTCGGGCACGGCTCAGTCCCCTCTCCAGATCACACAGGACCAGCGACGGGAGCTCTCACCGCCAGCCAATTTCCTTGCTCTCTTCTTGGTTCATTTACTTCGACTTTAGAGGAAGTCTTTTGTAATTCATGTGTTGCTCTGTTTTGATGCAGGAACCATCTGATGTTAATGGTGTTGTATAAGCGTAGCAGCTTTTGGCTGTGGGCCTTTGGGCCGTTGCTAGGCTTTTGGCTATGTATCTTTTGATTAATGGAAAAAGGAATTTAAAAAAAAAAAAAAAAAAAAAAAAAAATTGACGACCAAATTTCATTTCATAGAAATTAAAAAAATATGGACCTAACACCATATATATATTCATCTAATTTAATGTAATCGCCGAAACAATATATTTTGATATATTTTTATCTTACTTTCTTTTTTTTTTCCTTATAAATAGTGAAAGATTTTTCTAAGAGAGAAAAAAAAATTATAAGAGATAGTACGTCCAAATTTGGATTGAATTCCATAATCAATTTTCAATAATATAAAGTTATTTATATAATTCATTTGATATCTGAAAAAGTTAAATGATGCTGTCAAAAAAAAAAAAAAGGTTAAATGATACTATTGAAATCACATCATATGTAGTTGGTGTATTAATTACACAAGGAATGCTACATATGCATAACGGGCTGCTCGCTCGACGCATTGATGAGTAATCTAAACAGAAACATAACTTTAAGCATATCATATTTTAAAGCAGTCTTGTTAGTTTTATGGTAACATACAAATTCTTTTTTAACTTTAATTCCGATCGTTTTTGTTTTGTCTTCAAATATCATCCCGCCTAAGATCGTTATAATGGCTTTGCAAAAAAACATGAATTTTGAAAAAAAACAGCGCTCTAGGTTTATTAAATTTTATCACTTGGACACGACGTATAATTGTGAAATGAAACAGAGAAAAAACGCTCCCTGACACAAGTATCGAGAAGCCTCTTATGTCATCTTCCTCCGGCGCCGGCAAAGCCTTCGCTTGCCGGCGTCGGGACTCCGATCCCCATCTAATTAAATACTCAATCTTGCTTTTAATTTTTCTTCGTTTTACAAAAGTTTTTCTCTTTTGGAACCCTCTCGAACTCTCTCGAACCACATGCAACAAACCGGAGCCTCACTACTGAGCAACAACGGACGACGAGCGTATCTGGAAACGTTCATATCTGAACCTGTTCTCTCAATCTCCTTCAGATACTTTATGCTCGCACCATCCTCAACAGAACCGTCTAACCAAAGAGCAGATTCTCGATCTGGATCTCTGCTCACTCTTGAAGAAATCTCACCCCGGACTTCGGTGAAGGCAAGAGAGGTCTCTCTTGGACCTTCAGATGCGCCTTGTTTGGGGGAGGCGTCGACGGCGCACGACGATGATTTATTCTCAGTGAAGATTATCCACTTAAAAACGGTTACGGCTTCGAAGACCTTCGCCCCAGCTCTAGACCATGCTCACATGCTATTATCGATGAATCTTCTCATACCGGAGCTCACTCCCTCACGGCAAAGCTTCTTAACAGATCCGACAAGCCGCCGCACTCTCTCAGATCCGTGGCCAACCGCAGCAAAACTAGGGTTTTGCCTAGAAGGCTTTGAACCCAATTTCGGCCCATTACCTATCCAAAGGCCCAAGCCCATACCGAGCGATCCATGTCTAAATAACATAAAGCCCAGGTCTGTTTCTCTTTGTTTCTTGTCGATCTGTAGTCAAAAGTTAGGTCGATCCCTCCACCTCAATGGCAGAAGACACCATCTGAGAGAGGAATCACCCTCATTGCTATGGTTTTTCAATTATACCCTGAGAACCCTGGATTTAGTGTTAATCTTGGCTAAGTCCTATGAATCTAAGAGCTGGAAGGTGTATAGTCTACTGTTCCCGATTCCAAATTGCTGGAGGATTGTTTGTAGCTACAGATCTTCTGTGTCCAAATGTTCTCCTATGGCAGCCTGTGCAAAAGACTTTAAACACCGGTTAAACGTCATTTCTAACAAGCTCAGAATCATGTACTCCTCTCCGCATTCTGACCTAGAAGATTCTTCATCCGTTTTCGAAAACGTACTGAATCGGAGCTTTACAGTTACACTGCCATGTTTACAACCCCTCTTGCTGGATAGAAACTCGTCTCTGGCTCCTTCACTAACGTCACGTTGTCTATTGACAGTGACCATTTCGCCATCTTTTGATTCGTTCATGGAGGCTCGTTCGACAAACCGTGATCTCACATGTGTCCAAATGCTATCTACCTTTGGCTTCAAAGCTCTCATGGAACCTTCGTCGATCTATTTTTAGTTATCTTCTGGTAGTTTTGAGGTATGCCCCTCTTTGTAATGCTTTCTTAAACTTTGGGATCTTTGCACCCATGCTATCTCTGTACTTGAACTTCTGTTGATGAAATGAAAACAAGTTTTTGACAAAAAAAAAAATTGTGAAATGAATAAAAATATTAGATAAAGCGTCATATTGGTGGGCGAATATGGTCCCAAATAATTCGGTGTTCTATTCGTATATTTCCTATTTTCTGCGTTTATATTTATCACTCCCTTTCCATATTTATTATATTATTTACTTTGTCGAGTAAAAATATTAGTTTATTAACTACGAAAATATTCAGTTATCCAACCTATCGTATTCAATTACTTTAGCCGTACCATATAACTCAGGACTTGATTACCTCCGGGTAATTCAATGTATGGTGAAAAAAAATTACAGGAATAGATATATTTGTTATAGCTATAGATATAGATAATTAACTACTTAATTAAAATATTTTTGTTTAATATTTTTATTCAAAAAAAAGAAAATAGATTATGTCTTATTTATTCCCGTCTGTGGAAATAAATCACCGGTAATAAATTAGACGATTTTATAGGTTGCTTAGCTTAAGTTTCGTAAAAGAGATTTACCAACAAATATTTCTTCAAAGAGTTGTCGGTAATGAAGGAAAAAAAAAAAGGAACGGTCCATGAGGTGACATTGAGATGAATTAATTAACTAAGAAAAGTTGAATAATTATGTGGTCCTCATCATTCATCAGATAATGAACAGTGTCTCCCACCAGCTACTTAACTATATAATTATCTCTTTTTTTATATATATTTTGATATATATCTTTTATTTGTGCTTCTTGGTGGGATGCATTTTGCATGTCCAAACGACAAAGTTAAGATTAAAGATAGTAAGCACTATAACTAAAGTTAAATTATTGTACAAATTATGATTACGGGTTTATGATGTTGCTGTGCCTTCAATCTATTAAGGTTATGGTGGTTCTACCAACTCAATTCTCTTAACGACCGGTTAATTAGCTAGCCATTCTCATTTCCAAACAGTAATAGATTTGATTGGACACTTTTAAAAACCAAATTAGGTGGGTAAGGATAACCTTGATTTATACCAAAATTCATTTAAATAAATGTAATGGGCAATACATGACTAATTAATTGTATTTTTATATATTTTTTCCTTTAATGTTTCAATTGTTAATGTACAATTTATTGTTTTCTTTAATTTGTTTTGACTTTTTATATTTTGTCTATTTGTTTTTCATTGGTTAAATGATTTTTACATAGGTAAAAAATAATATTTAAATATATAAAATATAAAATTAAATAATTTTTAATCTATATAAAAAATTTAGAGAGGATATAAAATAGAACTTAAGAAGTACTAAAGATAAATAATGGTTATCTTTTGGTGACACCTATGCACATTGTAAAATGTTACATTAACTTTTATTTCGACAAGTATAAGTAACAGCCGTTATCAATCGGATCCTGAATTGATAACGGCTCTGAATCGAATGAAATATTTTTTGTTCTTTTTTAAAAAAAAAAAAAATCGAAGGAGATCCTTTTAAAAAAAAATGGAATGGATGAGCAAAAAAAAAAAAAAAAAAGTAGAATTGAAGAGATGGAATAAAAAAATTAATAAGATGTTATTCCAACAATTTTTGTAATCGTATACTCGTTTTTTGTATGTTAAAAAAAAAATCTTATTTATTGATATAAACACTGTCAAATGAATATAGTGTTATTGCATTTTAAAAAAAATAAAATTAATTGTCGCGTCCTTGTTAATTCGTTGCATCTGGCTTAAAAAATTATAGTGTTTAATTAATATACGTATTTTGAGAAAAAAAAAAGTTAAATACAAAGTTATATATATACGTACATGTTTTCTTATTGTCAATCATGTGTTCAGATTTTATAATCAAAATATCAAATCCTTGACGCCGTCAAAAAAAAAAAAAAAACAAATCCTTGTCTTCTTTCTTAAATGCCATAAGGCCCAGAACCAAGAAAAGCATATTTAAAAATATATCATGAATTAAACGACCGACAAAGTTATACGTAGCTTTGACAAACAAAACATTCTTTAAATTTGGTTTAGATTTAGATACGATAATCATCAACATTTATACATCAGTAACTCAACTCAGTTTAATTCATTTTTTTTTAAATTTTTCTTTTCCTAACTATGTTTTGTTGAGGAAATAACAAAAAAGAGAGGGAGAGTGAGGAATATACATTGAACATCAATAATTCCGTTGGACAAAGGGAAGCTTTCTTGTTGTTTTATGCTTAAAATTGTTTTTTTTTTCTTTAATTTTATTTCCCATATTTAATTCAAATCAATAATTTAAGATGGCAGCGTATACGTACGACATCAAATATTTATGCCATCAGAATTGTCTGTCTAACAATTTCCAATATTTTGTTGTTTTTAGGCATCTTGGGGTTATACCCAGTGGCGGAGCCAGAATTTCTACTCATCAGGGTCATAATAAAATGAACAATAAGAACTTAAAAAAAAAAGAAAAAAAAAAACCAGCCATTCCATAGAAAAAAAAAAAGTTAAGAAGAAGAAACTGAATCGTTGTTAAGCTAACGATAAAAAGTCACAAACTAATGTTAATTTAAGTTAATCCCTTATATTCATGGGCCTAATTATATGCATATGTCCTTTAAATATGGTGTATAAAAATTTTACAGGGGTCAATTGTTTAGTTGCACATGGGTCAATCTAAATTTTTTAACTAAAAGTCCAATAATTTTTTTTAAATCCATCAGGGTCAATTGACCCCTGTGACTCTTCTCTCCCTCCGCCCCTGGTTATACCTTACCGAGATTATTAACGATTTACTATATTATGTAGTATGATATTAAAAGAAAATAACTTAGTATTTTTTTTTGTTTGGTGATTGCATTAGTAATTGCACATCACAAAATAAGAGGGATCTAAAGCTAAATATGTACGTCACATACTAATCTATTAATTTTCCTAACACTAGTTTTTTTTTTTTTTTTTTATAAACTCCTAACACTAGTTGTGAACTTTTGATCACTGATTAACGTTGAACTTACAAAGTTATAATGGACCTATTATTTGGAGAATAGTTTGCAAAAAATGTAATACACGATAATTGGTAAGTTCTTTTGCTTATTCATTAGGAAGGAGAGAAGAAGAGAGAAAAGTTTGTTATGATTTAAATTTCTCACTCTTTTATTAATTTTATCAAAATGTATCTGTACAGCTTATATATAAAAAATATAAAGACTCTATATACGGTTAACATATACAATAGTTAACTTAAAGCAGTCAAGTAAACCGGCTTTGATCTCTAATATTATTTGTTCGTAGGATTAAATTTGATTTTTCTAGAATCGGATTTTTATGTATTGAACGTTCCAGATTTGCTGCATATATAATCCAAAGTACTCACTCACGTTATTAGGATTATTTGTTTTAGAAACCTCACGAACCGACATTCCCTAAGTCTTCATATCCATTTGAACTTGTGTGAATGTTATGTTAAAAAGAAACATAGCATTTGTAAAGCAAACGGGACCAACGACTACCGTGAACCAAATCTACCAAAAATGCAGCAACCACGGTCATAGATGTAAAGATGAGGTTTTGTCATCGAAAATATGTCTTATTGTAAAAGTTAAATGAATTTTTAACAAAGCTGCTGGCAATGGTTACTATATAACGCATTAAATGGAGCAATTTTTCGTTTATTAGAGAAAAATAAAGGTGAACAGTGACACTGGATGTTTTGATGGGCTAGAATATAAAAGTTAGTAGTTACAACGAGGGTCCAATTTGGTATTGAAACAGTAAACTATGAATAAAATGAATAAGAAAGGCGATGGATGTGTTTATTAGACCCATGTCCCTACTCTCCTTATCGAGCTGTATTTTGTTTTTATATTTAATACTGTATTCATTTTGTGTCACTGTTATTGCTTGAAAATGACAAAGGTCTAGATTTGGAACACTCTGTGCTGGCTATCTAAGGAAAGAATATCTGTTTATTTTAATGCTTTGCTTTCTTCCCATCAATGAATTTCATATTAGTATCAGAAATTGCTCTTTCATTTCATTTATAATTGCATATCATTGCGCTGGATTTTACTTGTTTCTTTTTCTAGTCCGAAAAGTTTAAATTGGTAATTTGTTGGGGACAGAATCATCGGGCCTTGATCCAAGGGAATAATAACAAATTGGTTTGAAGCTGGTAAGTAATAATAAGTAGACATTCATTATTATTAAGTCATTTATTTAAGAAAGGCTAATTAATTAATTCGAAGATAAAAAAAGGATGCTGGGGTTAAAAATTAACCCTGGGGTTTGGTTACAAACTTAATTAAAACACGGGGTTATACAATTCCTTTTTTTAAAAACAAAAAAAAGAAAAAGAAAAAGACTTAACGGCCGTCAGCGAGAGGGTTAACGGCAGATTCCTTGCAAGGACTTGGAGGGAGACTGGACTTTCCTGAAGCAACGAGACGTTGCACGAAACCCTCGATTCTCTCTCCGTTTGTCTCCGTTAGTAACCGTTTTACTCCAAACGGCGCCGTTTCCACACCTCTCTCTTTCAGCAACTCCTCCGCCGTTTTCGTCGCCCCCACCATCTCCTCTCCGCCTCTCGTCAAACCGTTCGCCTGCATGCAAATACCCTAACTTAACTTAATATATTACTATGATTTTTTTTGTTTTTGAAATCGTCATCTCTGTTTTCAATCGGTGACCAAAAAAGTTACCTGGATTCTTACGTAATCCGTACGGTTCCAACAGAAAGCGTTCCCCAGCATCTGATCGACGGTATCGGAAACGCCGTCAAGCACGATGTCCACCACGCCTGATGTGGAACACTCTCCGTTACGACGGAGTTTCCTCCCTCGAGAAGAGGACATGGTCGATGACCCGTTTCCTAACGACAGCACAAGCAAGTCATCGACGCCGTTAACTGACGGGAAATCTCCTTTATTGTGGAGCACGTGAGTGACGGCAGCTGCGGTTGGATTGTTCATCGCCAAACCGCCGTCTACGGCGGAGCAAGTCGTCTTCCCGTCCACCGACACCACATTGAAGGGTTTGAAGAGGCTAGGCGTTGCTGACGTGGCTCGGCAGACTTTCCACAGCTCGAAGTCGAAGCTCGGAGACTCAGACGCGCCGGCGCGTGAGAAAACGAAAGGTGCAGAGGTTTTGAGGTCGTAGCAAGGAACAAGGAGAGGCTTACACGTGTCCTTCATCGTCAACACCTTACCATCCTCTCTACGAAACGCCGCCTCCAAAACCCTCTCCATGCTCTTCCCCGAGTATCTCCGGTTCCTCCTCAAAACTCCGGTGTACCTGATCTGGAAGAGCTCCGAGTTCTTGTCCGTGACAAAGTTAACCGCGTCTCTAGCAGTGAAGATCGGCCTCCCGAAGCCGCCGTCAGCAACAAGGAGGGCGGCGAGTATGCCTCCGATACCAGTTCCGGCAACAATGTCGAAAAAATCAGAGATCTGAGCGTGGGGGTCGCCGGTGAGAAGGCGGATCTGGTCTTCGAGGTGGACAAGAGAAGCGCCGGCGACAATGCCAGTGGTTCCACCACCGTCGATGCTAAGGATTCGAGTCTTCTTGGAGGTGTGGCAGTGGGAGAGCCATTTATGTTCAAGCTTAGTGAAAATGTCAAGAGTAACCTTGCTGAGATCCATCTCCATTCTCTCTGTTAGGTTTTTTGATTGAAATAAAAATAGAGAAAACGTTAAGAGTATCACGATTTGCACGAGAGAGGCATATTCCCTTATTAATTGAGGGTAGGAATGCGCGCGCTCGACTGTGTGTTTCGAGTGAGTGGATTTGAAGAAGAAGAAGAAGAAGAAAGGGTTTATTAGTGATTCAGAGATAATTCCGGAATTGTGAGTGGGTGCTGCTTCTTATATACTCCCACTGACGGTGCAGACTTTGTTTCTTGTTTTTTCCTCTCTCTTTTTTTTTTATATATATATTTTCTATTGTTTTTTTTTTTTTAATGAACAAATATATTTTCTATTGTTTATATAGTATATATTTTATTCTTCTAGTTGATTGATCAGCTACAATTTCATGCTCTGTTTTTCCTTGTTTTCTTGCTCTGTTTTGTTTTCGTTTTTGCCCTGTTTTGCAAATGAAAAAGACCAAAAACCAAGTATACACAGGATTAAAAAAATAAAAATTGATAGGGTGGTAGGACTGTCCTCGCACGTGTGAGTAGGCATGTCAGTTTCAAGGTCAAGGAGTAAGCGCCAACCTCGGCTGCATTACCGGCTCGGCTCCCGCTAATCACATTGTTTCCTCTTACCTCCCCCTCCTAATCTCTTTTTAATTAACTCTCGTCTCGTCTTTATATCTCTCGATAATAAATGAAGGACGTGGAACCGACGACGAACCGGCAAAAGTGATAGAATTCTTTATGATGATATCAATGGATCATTCAATTACTATATTAAATACCCTATCACAATACATATACGCTTTGATTTGGACCATGAATGAAATCAATATGTTAAAATCCCTACTACGGAGTATTATTATATTACACTTTTCTTTCACCATGGTACAAATTACTAAATCAGACCATTGATTGTCGGGTGCCTATAGGGCTTCTTCTTTCGCTCAAATACAAGTATCCTGGGCTTAGGCCCAATTATGTAATTAAGGTTCAATCCCATTTCAATATCGCCTATCATATGTTTCTTCGCAAGCATTGGTTAATCACTTTTTAATCCTTTTTTTTTTTTTTTTTTGGAGCTTTCATCTTGTTTTGCCGAAAAAAATTCAGTTTATACTTTTTTGTTGGTAATGGACAGGGACAATGTCCCTTAAATTTATTAGAAAAGAAAAAACCTACAACCAACATGTCTAGAACGCGAAGTCCCTCGAACATCCTCCAAAACAATCGAAAGCATATAATCCGGGCATAAATCAAGCAAATGAAAGCCAAGCGGCTGAGAGAAGGCATAGTTCGCTAATCCGTCTGCTAGACGATTCGCTTCTTTATACACATGAGATATACGGACTATCCTGTCCTTTGATACTTTATGGATCACTTACTATTCACCTAAACATAATAATGACACAACAGTTAAAAAAAAAAATGGATAATCTTTTCATCTATGAAGCCACGCGACCGTTGTACATCAATCGATCGACAACATAAGACCACAATCATATCGAATACTTTAATCATTTTGAAAATTCAAAAAGAAAGTGGCTACAGGGCCGTCCCTGAGATAAATGAGGCCCCAAACAACATCGAAAATGGGGGCCTCTACTTTGACACTTTTTTTTTTCTTGTTGAAATACCTAAGAAAATTTTGTTAACAATTAATATTCAAATTAAAAATTAAGGGTAAATAGAATAAATTAACGTTCTAATAGTTTTTAGGAAAAATTCCTTTGGTCATGACTGCAGATTGAAGAACAGAAGTGGAAAAAAAGCTTCCATAAAAGTAGGTTTAATTGGAAGAAAAAATAAAAGTTAGATTTTAATAGGTTTAATTGGGATTTTTTATTATTATTAGTTGTGGGACCATGTTAATTTTAATTTATTTATATATATTTTTAAAAATCTCTTTCCTATTTGATGTCATTGTACACTAACACAACCTCTTATTATATATGTATACATATATATAATATAAAAAAAAAAAATGGGGGCCCATCGAAAATGGGGGCCCCAGTCCATTGCTTCTTTGGCTTGTGCTCAGCGACGGCCCTGAGTGGCTAGATAGAAAAGTGAAAGCAAAACAAGACCCAAAGCTGAAAATTAGCGAAACATAGGAAAAAACAAAGCGTGAACAAATCTCTTAATCAGTATAACACCAAAAACACGACAACACCACTCATAGCTGAAGTCAAAGCCGTTGACACTGACAGTGGAACGGCACCGTTTTGAGCGGAATCTTTGGAAGCCGTGGCTGGAGAGGGAGACGACCCTGTGGAAGGTGATAGAATAGGGGCAAACGTAGGGCTGATGCTGGGACTCTCTATGGTGGCACCGACGAGGACATGGAGCTTCTGGCCAGCTTGGCAGTGGCCAGGGAAGCCGCAGAGAAAGTAGAAGTGACCGGGTTTTGGAAGAGGCACCGTGTCGGAGCCAGAAGTGTAGGTGGCCACCGCTGATGTGGCGTTGCACGAGAGGAAGTCACGGCGGCTCACTTGCTTCACGTTGTGGAACTGACTGTTGTACACGAATACTGTAAAGTGTATTAATAGACCATGTATAAATTATTTAAAATTAGATCTAAAAAAGAAAACGAAAAAACGTAGATGTATGTGTGACTGTGACGTTACAGAGAGAATCGCCGGCGGCGAAAGTGTCGGAGGAAGTCCATTTATTGTAGTCGACTTTGCCGAGTATCGTCCATCCAGCGGAGCCACCCACTTTGTGGACCGAGGCTACAGATTCTCCCAACATACCCATTATTATCAACACCACCATAACCGGACACAAGTTTTCCCTAAAAAATCCCATCTTCATTCGATGAAGAGGAAACAGGAAGACGACACTAGCTGTGGAAACAATCTCTTTTATGATTTTGAAATTTGCATGGAGCCGACGGGTATTTGTAGAATAGACTAGACTAGAGACTAGAGAGAGAGTTGCATGTTGCATGATGAAAAAAGAAAGAAAGAAAAAGTTGCATTTCGGCCCATAGAAAGCCCAATTGAAAAAGATATCTGTAAATGGAGGAGAGTTGATTAAAGTTATCCGTCCTTCCAAACAGAAAAGCGTTCCTTATCCCCGAACAAGGACGTCGTCTTCTTCTCCCTCCGACTCTAGTCTATTCACTTGTACGGCTACTGGCATGGCGGCTTCATTCTCTTCCACTGCTCCCACGGCACCGTCTCTTCAATTCAGAGCGAATTACTCCAAGTCTCTTCTCTCTCTCCCAGGTACGGCGTTTATTGCCTTGGATTTCGTTTCCTTTCTTCACCTCTGGATTCACACTCCTGTCCTCTTTATTTGACTCGAAATCCTTCTTCTCTGTAACTTGGGTAGATTCGTGTTTGAGAATAATCGCTTCGGCGAAAACTCCCGCTGCACGCTTAATTGCGTGTTCGTCAAAGACCGACAAGCTTCGGCTCGGTGCCGGCGTCAGTCTCTCCGGTGGCCCCGTTGTCAAGCGGTCTCTACGGAAGAGGCAGGTTTCAGTTATTAGTAAACAAATGTGGATTTATTTCCTACTTGGTTTTTTGATTTTTGTTTAACAGTACCTCTCTCCTTGTATGTTTGGGAATTCTAGATTGGTGATAAGGTCTGCGACTATCGAAGAAATAGAAGCTGAGAAGTCTGCAATTGAGAATGATGTTGTACGTTTTTTTTTTTAACATGTTTGTTTGGTTGTTGATTAGTGGAATCACTGATTCTGCCTTTTCTTTTGGTGCAATCCAGAAATCAAAGATGGAGAAGACCATTGAAACGCTTCGGACGAGTTTCAATTCCATAAGGACAGGGAGATCCAATGCAGCAATGCTAGACAAGATTGAGGTCACAGCTGCATTTCCCCCATATGCTGCTTCCATATGTATAATAACTTGATGTTTTTTATCTTTTGGTTTTCTCAGGTCGAATACTATGGAAGTCCAGTAAGTCTGAAAAGCATTGCCCAGATCAGTACCCCCGATGGAAGTTCTCTTTTGCTGCAGCCATATGACAAATCCAGGTACATGCTTGTTGCTGTTTTCTATACAAGAATTTTCATATCTGCTTTGTCTTGATTGCTCCCAGTGCTTTCATACGTTTCAGCTTGAAGGCTATAGAGAAGGCCATTGTAAATTCTGATCTTGGAGTGACTCCTAATAACGATGGAGATGTGATTCGATTGTCCTTGCCTCCTCTCACATCTGAGAGAAGAAAGGTATCTCTTCCTGGCAAGCCTTTTAAATCATCTCCCGTGTATTTTCAAGCTCAGTAATTGGGCAATGTGCATTTTCTCTTTGCTGCCTTACTTTTTTTAATTGTACTACTGCAGGAACTATCCAAGGTTGTAGCAAAACAGTCCGAAGAAGGGAAGGTCGGTAGTATTTGTCTCTCTTTAGAGTGGCCTAAACGTACTATTTGGGATTTTCAATATGTTCCACATAAGCTTGTTATTGTTAGGGTGCATAATGATCCTTTAATCTTTGCACCCTTTTTTTTTTTTTTTTTGCGTATTTGGGTTCTTATAGGTTGCCCTGAGGAACATAAGGAGAGATGCTTTGAAATCTTATGATAAACTCGAGAAGGTAACAAGGTTTTTATAGCTTTGTTTTTTCTTGTTGGCTATTCCTTGTGATCCTATTCGTTGAAAGTGAAGCTTCATTTTCCCAGGAGAAGAAGCTGTCAGAAGACAACGTGAAGGATTTGTCAAGTGATTTGCAGGTAAACCAACCACACAAGAGTTTGTGTTGATTATACAAAAAGGCGAGAGCGAGAGAATTAAGTAGTGATGGTTAAGTGTGGCTGACAAAAAACGTTGATGTTATTTAATTGGTAATGGCAGAAAGTGATTGATGTATACATGAAGAAGATAGAGGAGCTCTACAAACAGAAAGAGAAGGTATCAGTTTTGCGTCAATGGCTCAGTGTCTACTTTCTTCCTTGATAAACTCTTGTAGAGTAGCCACTAATGACAACACGTATATGAATCCACAGGAATTGATGAAGGTATGACTAAAATGGTTGTTAGGAGGAGACCCATCTGGTAGTATTCGGCATTCCCAACTCTTTCGTTCCTAAGTATTACTTTTTCCTCTATCGTTTCTTGGGGTAGAAGAATGTCTCTGCGAATTGAGAGCAACTTTGTTTAAGTCTCTTTCAGTTGCAAAAAATTGGAAGAAGCCTGATATTTTGTTTGTTTATTAAAGTATCCCTCCTTGTACAGCAAACTCTTGTTGATTTGGTTCAGCACCCACCCAGTTACAAAATCTTATTTTTGGCTTATTGGGTTTGAACCTTGAAATTAAAAAGTACGTTTACAATATTAAACAAGTATTATTCCTTATACTATTATAATCTGATAAGATAAGGTTATTGGATCCACTTCAAATGCATTTTCTTTTAGTCACACACCTCGCCGCATTGAGAAATCCGTCAAACCCAAAATATGTTTTTCCACCATTATTCGCATCGAAAGTTGGATCAGTGGTTTAAAATATTAATTAAGAATACAAATCATTGAAATTGGCCATTAAATTGTATAGTTCACGTTTTTTCCTTCGTAGCTGGCGAATTTGACTTCAATGAACCGATATGATACAATGTATATATATAACTTTTTCTTTTTTTTGTCGCATACATTAGTAATCTCTAGTTTTCTAATAACATATCTATGCTTTTTTTGAAAATTAATTTTTTAAAAAAAACACCCCGATCAACATGATTATAATCCAACTTACCCTTTCAAATCTTTAGGAAAAAGGTGACCTGCTATAGCAAACGCCAAACGGATCTCGATTTTAAAAAGTCCTTAAACGGGAATTCAAAGTTATAAAAAAAATAAAAATAAAATGGGAATTCAATTACATTTATTCGTGGTTGTAACCTTTTTTTTTGGTTTTCAATGTCAAAAACTTTTTTTTTATTCGTGGTTGTAACTTGTAAGACATGCATGCATCAATAGTTGTGTGTGTCATTTAAAATATAGATTGTTAGTCAATTATAAAGATTTGTTGTTAAAGATGTGTTATTATTATTATTATTAATAAGGGATCCCATAACCCGAGGTTTAAACCCATGATGAAATATTTAATTAGTAGGCTTCATGGGAGGAGTATAATTTAATTCGTCTGTTGGCACCATAAGAAAAAACATATACTACTATTATATCACTAATTATTATACTACTAATCTTTATAAAAAAGCATCTATATACTGTTATAGTAATGTCAAGTGGCTGAGATGTTGGATTTCTTACATCGGAACTCCAACAAAACTTTCGTTAATTTGTGCTTTCGCAGTTAAAATAAAAGTTTTTTTTTTTGGTTGTATTTATTTATATAATATAGGGTAGGGTCAAAACATTATTAAAGCATTTTCAAATTAAAAACAATGAGTATAGTAGTATTTCCTTTGATTCTCCCTTCATTTAACTGCATAAGACACCGTTCGTCAGTCAACACTTTACGATAATTAATTAATAGTTGATACACCATCATGTAGCTCTAGTCTCTACAAGTATATTTAAATCTTCCTACGTTTGTTTCGTTTGCATTATCTTGGCCAATTTTTTATTCAAACGATTTTTTAATTAATTTTATCTTGTTACATTAGTATTAAATTTTAAAGCTCGTATTGATATGATTATAATTCGTTTGGACCGAGTCGTATAATATAATACACAAAAGTGGAATACAATAATAATAAAAATTTGGTTATATATTTGCTTGTGGCTTGGCCAACGGTAATCTGAGGCCATCCCATGAGAGAGCGAATCGACGTGGATCTTTGGCTTATTCGACACGTGGCAATATGAATACTCGAAAGGGGGGATTGGCTGCTTCTACTCGCGAAAGTACGTTTCCTCTACACTCGCCTTGTGCCAAAAACAACCATGTTGACATCAGCATTGTTGCAATGACAAGTCATCTAATCTTTAAATCCAGCGGCCGAATATACTAACTACAAGTCTACTTTTATTAAATTTGTTATCTCGTTTAAACTCATCCAATTATTTGACTCTTAAGTAAATAACATTTGTGGAACAGATATATAAAATATATCGTTGTACAAGAGGTTTTTAACAGTGTCTAAAATTATAGTGTTGCTGTTTTTATATATATAAAAAAAAATCTAACTGCATATAACTAAAACTAATACTACTGTAATAAAAAGATACTGTATAAAAATAAGGGATAACTACTACCCACAAAAAAGATAAAAAATTAACTGAGTTTTTAAATTTTAATGTACCCTAACAATGGTACGTGGGCCCTCACCAAAAAAAAAAAAAAAAACAATGGTACGTGGGTATCGTTCCCACGCGTATGGACCGCGCGTGGCTGATAGTACAGCTGTTAGCATTCATATAAAATTACAAAATTTGATCTCTAAAATGTGCACTCATTTTAAATTAAATTTGTTAATACGATCATGGAGTGAATTAGTATTTAAATACAAATGCCATGAAGATGAAGATAGTATTATTTTTAATTATATGTTTTTGGGTGGGCACAAGAAATGAATAATTATTATATATGATGGACTTGTATATAAAAAAAGGAAAAAGTAAAGTCATAGAATATATAAGAATATGATAATGATAATGTGTGTGACTAAACATTGAGCAGTGGCTTTATTCCATAAGAAAGTGACGTTTCTGCCATGCTGGCACCTCGAGATCGCAGCCGTCCAAATCACGGGATGATCCAAGGGTTAAGATGGAGACATTCTGGTCACTGGAAGATCTGAACCGTCTCTTACTTCCTTTTCCCAGGGGTAGGTGTTTTTTTCTGCACAAAAAATATAGGAGGAGACGACGAGCGCTGAGCTGAAATATACAGAAGAAAGCATCAAAACTACTTTGAAGGAGTGAAAAAGATTATACTCAGTTCATGGGAGATTAGTTGTTTCTAGCTTGCATGAATGGATAAAACCAGGGAAGCTCGAAGATCAACAACTACCATGGCTGCTTCAAATGGAGTAACAAAACGGAGACAGAGAATCTCAGGTATTGCTTCTTCTTCTTCTTCTTCTTTCGAGCTTAACTTTTTTTCCGATTTGGTGATGAGTTTTTGTTTTGTTTATCAGAGAATAGTCGTGGGCAGATGCATCAGGAGGTGGAGACGGTGAGGGATCGACCGGGGAAGAAAGAGCGAGATCCGGAATCGTTCAATCGGAGTAAGAGGAGACGAAGCGAGAGGTTCGCGCCGAGGAACGAGAGAGATGTAGAAGAAAATAGCTCGGATGAGAGTCAGGGAGACGACGATGTTGAGCATAATAATCAGAGGAAGAGCTTTCCGTCGGGTCGAATCCCCAGGCATGCGGCGTCTTTCAAGGTCGCCGATGAAATGATCGGCGTACCTGTCCCGAGAAAGGCTCGTTCAGGTTTGAGCTCCGTTGATTTTTTTCTTCTTGTTTTCTGATTGATCTCGCGTAGATTTTTTGACATGTATTCATAAGGTTTCCTTATTGTTTTCTGGCGATTTCAGCATGTATAAAGAGGTCGCATGACTGCCGGACTTCGTCGGGAAGCGGTGGCGGAGGATTTGGAGAAGAACGGCGAACTTCTCCGGGGAGCTATAGCTTCGAGGTTGTTTCACCGTCTTCTTCAACTGTTTCGGTCAAGCAGAAGAAGGTCCGTTCACTATATCACCAACACAGAAATGGTTTCGGACCATGTTTGAGATACTAATTTCAATTTTGTTTTTCCGATTATCTTATCGTAGATCATTAACGGATCGAAATCCCGGATACCTAAGCCACCGAAATCATCCGGCACGGTCGAGGAAGACTTGGAGATCGAAATAGCAGAGGTTCTATCCGGATTGAAAAAGCAGCCTCATAGCTCTAAGAGAGAAGACGATTCGGAGAGTTCCTTCAAATCATCAGAGGTCAAAGGTATTGCGCAGATAGATAGAGATATCTGCACATTTCTTTGTGATTATCTAATCTCAGAATTTTTACATCGCTGCCTGATTTGCAGGTGCTAACAAGTTGAAAACGGAAGGTTCAGCAGGCGTAGAGATGGTTGGTTTAATCACTTGTAAAGCGAGAATCGAGTCAGCCAATACTGATAAATCGACCAACGGAACTAAAACTTCGTCAGCAGTTTCCGATATTCACAAGGAGAAAGAAGCAAGGCAAGCCACACCTAGCATATTGGATGACGTTCAAGATTCGCCGGTGCCAAAAGGGTAAATATATCAACAAATTTGATATTCTGTGTTTCGATCCATCTTTAGAAATCTGATATCTGTTTTTCTATTTTTGGGTCTCCAGGGTATCACAATTGGAAAACAACAGAGATGAGAGCAATTGTAGTAGTAAGCTCGATATTGATCTCATGGTGAGAAATCTAGCCCTTCAAGATTTTAGCTATAAAGAGTCTGAATGCTGTACTAAAAAGATCATTGTTCTGTCAATAGGTTCCTCCAACAATGCCTTCCTCGCCAGGGAGAGTTTCTCTTCCTCCATTGGTTTCTGATTATTGCAAGGCAAGTGTAGATTTAAATACCTTGTCTTGTCAAGCATGTCCCCATTTGGTATTATTTTTAACACTGCCTTGCTTTTAATGCAGCGAGATAGTTCTGTAATGAGCAAAGAGAACATTAACGTCAAGAATGAGATGACTGAAGAAGAAGTCAAACAGAAGAAGGTTGAAAACCACGAATGGCTGAATCTTGATATAGAGAGACCGAACCAAGAGACAGGCAGAGGTTCTAGCCTAAGATTACATAATTTGGATTGGAGCCAACCTCAGCAGGCTAAATCTGGTAATCAACCTTGAATATGATTACGAATCACCAACCCAGTTCTGGTTGTTAAAGTTGAAAATTTTTCTAGGATACATAGATTTACCTTGTCTGACCTATGTCTATCACAATTTCAGCTCAGCAAAGTTCAGTCTTACCTTTTTCGGTAGCTGTAGGCAGCTGGCCTAGCGGGCTTCCTCCTCAGGGGTGAGTTCTGAAAGCCTAAATCTGTCTTTAGGTTGTCTTATGTTATAGCTTAATGGTCATACCCTAAAAAGAAAAAACATTGGCAGATATGTACCCCTGATCCAGACCGCTAAACCTGTAGATGGGAGCAATGGATCTTCTACATTAATGCAGGTATATTCTGTTCTAGTTGCATATGTTCTTCATATATGAGGATCATTGTTTCTTCTACTGGTTAAGACCATGATTTGTTAACAAATGCAGGGTACTCCATTTCCTGCCTCTCAGCCTACGCCTAAAAGATGTGCCACACACTTTTTCATTGCTCGGAACATTCAACTACATCAGCATTTCGTCAAAACAAACCATCTCTCTACACCAAACAAAGGTTCTGTATATCTGAAAGGTGTTGACTTGAGGCCAGCCGCTGGAAACCCATCCGTGCAAGGAAGCTCTTCTATTCTCAGTTTAAACTCCCAGGCACACGATAGAATCGCAGATAGTATTTCTACGCCTAAGGATAAAGCCTCTCAAAGTGGTTATTTTGCCTCAACCAGACAGAAGAAACCTCAACCACCCCCTGCATCAAGTAGTATAGAGGTATGTACTTCCTTGGCTTTTGATCTTGACATGAAGTTGTGTTTATTGCATTTGATTTTTATTGAAAATGTTCTCTGTAGCCCTTTCTCCTGAATAAAATCATTTTTCTCTCTTAACACAGCCTGCTCCAGCTTTCATCTTTCCCACAAACCACCATTTGCAACCAGTTATGGTAGCTTCTAAATCACCTCGCCCAACAAAGAGCCCACGTGTGGCTGTTGGTTCAGCAACCGTCAACGTCAGCCATCCAAGTTCATCAGCCAGCGAAGCTTCTTCTCCATACTTTACAGTTCTTCCAAACAATGCATATTCTTTTCAACTGTCATCAACCATCAGAGGTGGGACTCCAAGCCAGGCGTTGCCTTTCTTCAATGGGTCCTTTTATTCGCCGCAGATGTTCCAACAACCTCCTCAGCTTCTGCAAAGACAGAGTCAAGCCCACAGGGAGTCAAAGGCATTAAGCTGTTCCTCATCATCCCACAGGCAACCGCAACCGCAAGTTAGTGTGAATAGTCTTTTAAGCCAAGCTAATGTTCAGCAACACCGTCAACAGTCACAAAAGTCTGAGGTTAAAGCAGCTGGAGATAACTCTGACTCAAGGGGTAGCCACACTCAGAAAGGAGGCCCATATGGCCAGATCATGACAGCGCCTGTTCAGCCACAAAACTTTTCCATGTCGTTTGCATCTTTCGCCAGTGGTGCTGCTCCTGCAAATCTGAATTTCTCTTCCAATGGCTACCACATCGTATCTACACCTCCTGTTCACCAGAAAAACCATCAAGCAAGTGAGCCAAAGACTGGAGGTGGAAGCTGTTCAAGCAATGCCGAGGACCCGAAAAAGACTTTTCCCGGCAAGCCTCCAGCGATGATGAATGGACAGACACTGGTTTTTGACAATCCATCGAGAACCCTCAACTTTGTTTCTGGTACTTGGCCTCCTCCTGCAGCAACAACAATAAATGGAGACCCTTCAGTGTTTACCCAGCATCTTACGCAAAGGCAGCAGCAATCTGGTCGGAGTAAACCGATGACTCATTCGCAGGCTGACTCTGTTTCTGCCACGTCTTCCCAGTGGAAAAACCCTGCACCCTCATCACTCACATCGTGTAATTCCTTAAACCTCAAGCATTTCCAGTCTCAGCAGCAGATAAGAACACACGGACAGACTCAGATTTCCTTTGCAGCACCATCAAAGACGCATCCTTCTCAGGGGCAACAGGGGAGATCTGGTGGCTCATCTTCAGTCACTGGGTCTGCTTCACATGGCAAAGCAGCAAACCCTAAGGTCAGCAATGGCAAAGCATTGCCACTATCACCTGTTCCTTCTTCATCTGCACACGCACAGGAACGGACGGAGAATTCAGCTTCCATGTCGACCCAGAAAACCTCTCCTGTTTGCGGAAGGACCGTGCCGCCGATTATAACTTCGTGCCCAGGTCATCTGTCTGAGTTAAAGTACTAGCTTCGTTGAAGCAGATATATAAAGCCACCATTTTTGCAGTGTCCAGCTTCGAATTTAGGCTATCCTCTAGGGAGTGAACGCTTTGGGTCGGTATCTAAATTATTTAATGTTTTATATATCGACGTTCTTTCATATGATTTGGTCTAGTGTAGATATTTAGACTAACAAAATGCCAATTTATTTCAAATACATTCCTCAACATTATACCGTATATATAGAGAATCCGATAAGAAAGATAGCAAACATTGTTTTATTCTTCTCATGAACTAGTTGTCGACAGCTAGAGAAGCTACATTGTCTAGAAAATCTTCTCTTGCATTTTTATCAAACGGTTCTTCACCAATGTACAAGTCTAAGATTGACCTACACAAGAGTTGGCTCTTCACACTCCCGACATGGTTTCCCTCAACTGAAAAAACACAAAACAAAAACAAACAAGAGTTAAAGAATTTCTCAGGAAACAAGTAAATTAAAGATGCAAAAAGATAGATGGGATCTTCTTACTTGCAACGCTGAGTACATGGCCTGGTTCTTTTGTCAAATCAATGGTGGAGTTTCTTGGAATCTTATACTCGTCTTTGAAGAGGCTAGTGAAGCTACAAGTGTTGTATCAAAGTAAACTTAATTGAGCACAGCTAAACACAAATAATATGCTTTTATCTGGCAAAAGGAAGCTGAAATGTGTTAGTTAGTGTACCTTTGAAGCAACTCGTCGTTGTCTAAGCCACCGAACTTCTTGAGTCGGTTTCCAACAGATTCTTGAAAAGCATTGCGCACGGATCGGATGTTGAGTTTGCCGTACACAATCTGCAGCCTTATAGTCATCTGAATATCAGCTAGCATGAGATCATCCATGAATGCCTTGTTTCCCCTGACCTCCGAAGCTGGAAGATTAGCGTATTTCTGACCCACAAGTTTCTTCACATCATCACAATCAGCATACACGCCTGCGCCATGCCAGAGAAGCTCATCAATCTCAATTTTTGATGATTCCAAAACAGAAGTTTTTCTAGTTGTAAAAGATCAACAACACCAACTACTCGACTGCTATCTACCCTGAAGATGTTTATTTTGCTTATAATGGCGTAAACTGCTGCTGATAGCAATTTGTAATAACTAAGTTAGATCTGTTGTTTTGGTCACTTAGACAAGTAAAAGCTCTTCACCAATTCCACTAAAGATCATAATATTTGCATTTGGGAAACAGCAATCAGCCAATCACGGCGAAGGACATTTCAACGAACATCAGTTTCGGAGACGAAATTAAATGTTACCAAATGCGTAGACATCAATGTTCTTCAACCCCAGTAAGCTCTTCTTCCTCAGGCCGACGCCGAGTAATCGCCTGGAATCTCCTATTGAAGCGGGAAACGAGAAACCGGTCTTAGGTTCAACAACGGATTCAGAGGTAGAGTCAGCTAGAGTTATAGATCCCCATGGTAACAGAGACGAACGGTGAGAGGAGAAGGCCCACTCCACAATCGGATGCTTGGGATTCCGCGACGCTACGATCGCTGCTCCGGCGGCTGCGGCACCGACGGTGACGGAGACTGCGACATGGGAAATTGAGAATCCGGAGGATGACGTGGCACGAAGGGGCTGAGAAAACGAGAAAGGGAAGCGAAACGAAACCATCGTCTTGGTGTGAGTTCACTAACTTTTTGGGTTATTTGTTACACTCTTTTTCTTTTAACATTAAACACTTCACTTCACACGCCATTGATATGATTCAGCGCACAACTACTTCCACCTTAATCGACACGTGTACTGCACGTGATCTCGAGTATTCGCAAATCACAAGAGTCTCTGTTTTGGGCTTTCCTCGTTTACTAAAAGGCTTCTACTACGTGTATATTGGGCCTTCCTACTCATTTTTTAGAAAGGCCAACGATACTTCACCCTCGCTTATGTACATCACACCTTCGATAATATTACTCTGGAATATATAAGAGAACCATTATGTAAATATTAAGATTCCCTTGCTGAAAATATCTGGATAAAAAAAAAAAAAAGCACGAGTAGAAAATGAAAAAGAGGTCTTATCTTCCATGTTCGATTGAGGTTCATTTAGAAATTGGAATCAACCAAACTTGTCCTTTTCACGACACCAAGCTTTGTTTTCTAGCAAGAAGCCCAATTTAGCCCATATTAGGCCCAAGTGTATGCATAAGCGACAACCGTTCCTCTCACCAAATTCTGACCGTCGATTATTCCATCGACGGTCTCAAACGGGATCACTCGAGATTTTTTACTCTTTATCGCTGCTTTATTTGTTCTTTAAAAGTTGTTGAAGATAGATCAGTCTGAAGACGAAGGGTGTTGAAGTGAAGAAGAAGAAGAAGCAGCAGCAATGGAGAAATCAGGAGATGTCAAATTCCCAAAACTGGAGAAACCTACAGGCAAGAAACAGACAGCGACGGTTGTTGTCGGAGTGTTGGCCGTGGGATGGTTGGCGATAGAGCTCGTGTTTAAGCCATTGTTCAAGAAGCTGAGCTCCTCTAAGGACAAATCCGATTCTCCCGCGTCGGACGATGCCACCGCTCCTCCTCCCGCGTCGGACGCCTGAATTGGTGACAATTATAAAGTCTCTGCGTGGAGGTCTTAATTACTTTTCTTAATGAAGGTTCATATTAAAAGCAAATTGTTGTGTGTTCTTTTCTTGCTTCGTTTGTAATATCTTTGGGTCTTTAGACGATGTTTTTAATTAATCTCCCTTTCCCTTATAAATAAAATCCCGAGAGAAGGAATAATAAATCAATGAGACACCATGTACTAATTGGTTTCATTTTTCTGATGCCTTGGGGGCTTTGTTGGTCTTATAATTTGATTATAAATAATTAATGGTTTATGAGTCACTTCGTCGTAAATTGTTCGTAATATCAGTTTGTGGTATTCGATCTTAATTACACACAACGACCGAGCATGGACCTTTAAAAGTATATTCGACGATGGTCAATTTACTCCACCAAGAATTGAGTTTGGTGTTTTATTTTGGCCGTTACTTGTGGTTACATTGTAATATCACTACGCAGTAATATAACCTTTTTTTTTTTAATAAAAAATATCTCCTATAAATATGTTATCATTAAAAATTGTGTACATTTTACATTAGAATTAAAAAAATATATATAAGAAGCAGCATCCCTGTATGTATTTAGTATGTAACTTGCAACAAAAAGTCATTTATATAAAATGTCAAATTTTCATTGGCTCTTGTCTAATTTTTATAATATTGATATTTTGAAGAGAAGAAAAAAAATGCAAGGAAAATTGCACTTGTTTTTTTTTTTATGTTTTTTTTTGAACACCAGAAAAAAGTGTAAATATGAAACGGCGTCGGATGATGAAAATAGCTGTATAAACCGCTTGTGATGCTTCTGAAGCCGTATAAATGGGAAAATGTAGGCCCATTAAGAGAAGAACGTGATGGCGAAACAAGCTTGCAGAGCACGTGTCGGGTCAACCCGAATAGATAATCTGGAGCATCCATCCACGTCAGTCGAGGCTGGCAAGTAACATCGTTCGTTGATTGGGTTCTCATCTCCGACTCATTAACCGTCAATTTCCCCCCCTCTCTCTCTCTCTCTCTCTCTCTCTCTAATCTCTCAGTTTCCGACTCCGATGCTGGGTGGATTCGCTGGAAAGTCGTCTGCCGGAGGCCGTA
Organism: Erysimum cheiranthoides; assembly: GCA_011420285.2. Classification (NCBI taxonomy): domain Eukaryota; kingdom Viridiplantae; phylum Streptophyta; class Magnoliopsida; order Brassicales; family Brassicaceae; genus Erysimum; species Erysimum cheiranthoides. The sequence continues at coordinate 16,600,396 of CM022183.2, read as the reverse complement.
AAAGCCTCCGAGTCGCCGTCGCTGGCGACAAAGGAACCGGCAAATCCAGCCTGATCTCTGCCGTCGCCTCCGAAACTTTCCCGGATAATGTCCCGCGCGTCCTTCCTCCGACTACTCTCCCTGCCGATGCTTTTCCTGATTATATACCTATCACCATCGTCGATACTCCCTCCAGGTCCGCTCTCTCTATCTGTCTCTCTAATACTCCAAATTGTCAATGGTCGCAACGTTATGAATCATCATCATCAGTCGCTCATCGTTCAATGGATTAGAATTTGTAAGTCCCTGTACGCGTAATCCTCAATCTACTGATATCTCTGATGTTATTTGCTATTAGTATTGACAATAGGATAAAGCTCATCGAAGAATTCAGGAAGGCTGATGTGGTGATTCTCACTTATGCATGTGATCAGCCTGCAACTCTTGATCGCTTGACTTCTTATTGGCTCCCCGAGCTCCGGCGTTTAGAGGTTTGTGATTCATTGCTGTAAAGATTTGTCATATATTCATTCTCCTTTTAGTAAGTTTTCAAGTTGTAGTTATATATGTATATATTATCTAGATCAAAGCACCAGTCATTGTGGTGGGCTGCAAGCTTGATTTACGGGATGAACGCTCTCCCGCCAGACTTGAGGATATTATGGCACCAATCATGAAGGAGTACAGAGAGATAGAAACCTGTATTGAGTGTTCTGCTCTGACTCTTATACAGGTATGTTCTTGGTTTTATTCTCTTAGCGAAATATCTTCTGATCCAGTTTAAAGATTAGGATATTATCCTTTGATTAAGAGGGAAGGAAAATGCCGCAAAAGATGCAAGGCACCTTTAAACAGATAATACTGAAAGACCAAGCAAAAGTGTGCCCACGATTGAGCTCTTCACGTGATTGACCCATGTCCACAAAGATCGTAATTGTATGCCACTAAGAAAATCAGGCTTATTCTTTCTTTTTCAGGCCCCTGATGTTTTCTATTATGCATCAAAAGCGGTCCTTCATCCAACATTTCCATTGTTTGATCAAGAAAAACAATGTTTGAAACCTCGTCTCCGCAGGGCAGTACAAAGAATATTCAACCTTTGTGATCATGATTTGGATGGTGCCCTTAATGACGCAGAGTTGAATGATTTCCAGGTTGTCTCTCTGTTGGACACTGATTATTGCATTCATGAAAGCTCCACATCCTTCTATTAATATGATGCTGCAAATCTGGTTAACAGGTAAATTGCTTTGGTGCCCCACTTGACCCTGTTGAGCTTATGGGAGTTAAAAGAGTGGTACAAGAAAGGCAACCAGATGGCGTAACTGATCTTGGTCTTACACTTCCGGGCTTCCTTTTTCTTTTTTCTCTATTCATCGAGAGAGGTCGCCCTGAGACAGCATGGGCTATCCTGCGGAAATGTGGTTACAATGATTCTTTAGAACTCAACGCCGAGTTACTCCCCATTCCAGCGAAGCAGTCTCCTGATCAGGTGTGTGTGTTTTTAGATAGTACTTAACTACGAGAATATCTCTAAATTGTTCTGTTACTTAAAGGATATGAGAAACTGGCTGGCCTGCTTTTAAGATAATATCTCAACTCTATTCATTTTATTTCCCTGGCAGAGCATCGAGCTAACAAACGAAGCTATGGATTTTCTGAGTGGAATCTTCCAGTTATATGACCTAGATAATGTGTGTATGATCGTTTCTCTAATTACCCAACATTTATTCTGTTGTTCTGTATCACCTAAAAGCTTATTTGATCCTCAAGGAGCAGTGGTAGCTCTTTAATGCTTCTTCGTTTTGCTGCTATTTAGGATGGAGCATTACTGCCAGCTGAGCTAGATGATTTGTTTCAAACAGCTCCAGATAGGTAATTTTCTGGCGATTATTTTTTGCGTAATTCGTTGCTAATTCTCACCTCTGTAATCAATGGTTATCAGTCCATTGTTTGTTCAGTGAGTTAACCTTCTTTCTATTGAATTTGCCTGACAATGTCTTTAATGCTTTTATACATGAATATGTATATTATTAATAAGTTCGTTTACATGCACAACTTGCTTTTACGATTTCAGTCCTTGGCTTGAGGCTCCTTACAAAGATGCTTCAGAGAACACGTCAGGCGGAAATTTGACAATCAATGGGTTTCTGTCTGAGGTCTGTATGCTTGCTGTTGTGCGGATGCTGAATTAGAATCAAGCTTTCATTGCTATCATGATCAACTATTATATTCAACATTCTTTACCATGGCTTATTACGCTCTGTTATATATGTTAATGCAGTGGGCTCTAATGACTCTACTAGATCCTCGAAAAAGTTTAGCAAACCTGATATATATCGGTTACGGTCACGACCCAGCTTCAACATTTTCTGTTACTAGGAAAAGATCAGTTGATCGTAAGAAGCAGCGAACAGAAAGGAATGTGTTTCAGTGCTTTGTATTTGGCCCTAAAAAATCTGGAAAGTCTGCACTCCTCGATTCTTTCGTAGGGAGGTAAACTAGATCTAACATTGCTAAGTATCCGTCTTATTCTGTGTCATATTCAGCGCTTTGATTGTTTCTATGGGTCTACTCATGTTATATTCTCTAAGTTGTATTTCAACTTCAGGAAATTTGCGAACAGCTATAAGGCAACAATGGGTGAACGATATGCAGCAAATATCATTGATCAGCCTGGGGTGAGTAGCAATAGTCTGAACTCTTACGTTCTCTGTCACATGTGGGTGGTTACTGTGGTTTTTGTTTCCTAATTGTTGGACGCATTTTTCAGGGTACTAAGAAAACCCTCATTTTGCGGGAAATACCAGAGGACAGAGTGAAAAAGTTTCTGGCAAATAAGGAATCGTTGGCAGCATGTGATGTCGCTGTGGTTGTCTATGACAGGTTAGCTCAAAAATTCTTTCCACCTCGTATTGTGTTGATGACAAGACCATGGACTTAGCTAGAGAAATTGATGTTTACCAGTTCGGATGTATACTCATGGAAAAAAGCGAGGGAAATATTGATGGAGGTAGCAAGGAGGGGAGAAGAGAGCGGTTATGGGACCCCTTGTCTTCTTGTTGCGGCTAAAGATGATTTGGATCCGTATCCAATGTCAGTGCAAGAGTCTGATAGGGTAATGCATCACTTAACTGTAATATGATTATATACTCTTAATATGATTGATGATTGTATGGTCGGATAACAACAGGTTTGCATGGAATTGGGAATAGACGTCCCTGTGTCATTAAGCATGAAACTTGGGGAGCCAAATAGTCTCTTCTCAAGAATCGTGAGTACAGCAGAGAACCCTCACTTGAGCATCCCAGAGACAGAGTCAGGACGGAGAAGCAAGAATATCCGCCAACTCGTGAATAGCTCACTTCTATTTGTGTCAGGTTATTATTCTTCACAAAATCGAGATTTCCTTGCTTGGGCGAAACCATTTAATCATGGAAAGCTTTTACTATTTCTTGTGCAGTGGGTACAGCTATTGGGTTTGCTGGATTGGCAGCTTACCGTGCGTATTCTGCAAGGAAGAATACTTAGAAGATTTTGGCTCATTCACCCCAAATAATAAATACTTGATGATGTTCTTCTTTGACGATCATCTGCTTTGTATATCATAAAGGTAAAACCTCGTAGATGGTGGCGTCAAATCTCCGTTTCCTTGACACCCTAATTTTGGAGTTTTTAGATACTTTTTTGATTGTCGTTAAGACATTGTGATATGCTTTTTGATTGAGGTGTGTTTGGGTTGGATTTTGTGCTCATTTTCGAGGAACAAATCTGCTTCTTTTTTTTTTCCTTAGTACTAAAATAATGCACATTTTTCGGGGAACTAATACTACTAGATTACTAGCCATGTGTACATACAAAGCGATAATAAGATTTCATGTAGTATTTACTTTTGGTTGGATGAAACATAAAACTTGGGGTTGATTAATTGGCAACATCATCCTTTTACTTTAATTGGAAACTCAATTCATGGATTAGAACTTTAGTGGTAGTAACTATAAAGTTTTACCTGTTGCTGAATCTTTGGAGTCTGTAGCATCAAGAAGATTTACTTTTGGATGAAACATAAAACTTACTTTATTTAGACACTAAATGCGATAGATTCATTCTAACTACAATTGTAGCAAGCCTAGTAGGATGATAGCATAATTGGTTTTGAAAGAGCCCATGCAATTCCATTGGCCCAATCTAAAAAAATGATAGTCAAATGATAATGATGATGATGATATAATAATCACATAAAACGAGAGATGAAATGGACCGACCGTTATTATGTTATCTTGTACAAGAGCCTTACATACTTCTTCTTCTGGTTCTCTGAGGATCAAACCAGATTAATAGAAGACAAGTCAGAAGAGAGTGAGAAAAAAATAAAAAAAATGGCGGCTTTATCATCCTCCACTCTGTTTATCTCCTCGAAAACAACTTCTCCGATCAGTAATCTCCTGATCCTGCCATCTCTCCACCGCTTCTCTCTACCCTCCTCCTCTTCCTCCTTTTCCTCTCTCTCTTCTTCTTCTTCTTCTTCTTCTTCTTCTTCTGCTTCTCTCTTGACATTCTCTCTGAGGAGTTCTCCAAGGTTATCTCCTCGGGGATTCACCGTTAAGGCCAGCTCCGTCGGTGAGAAGAAGAATGTACTTATAGTCAACACCAACAGCGGCGGTCACGCCGTGATCGGGTTTTACTTCGCCAAAGAGCTTCTTTCCGCCGGCCACGCCGTCACCATCATGACCGTCGGCGATGAATCTTCCGACAAGATGAAGAAACCTCCCTTCAGCCGATTCTCCGTAAGATTTTTACATCCCACCCTTTTGAGATTTTTACAAGATGAAGAAACCTCTCCTTCAGCAATCTTTCATCTCTCTACAGGAAATTGTCAGCGGCGGAGGAAAGACGGTGTGGGGAAACCCGGCCGATGTTGCCAATGTGGTCGCAGGTGAAACATTTGACGTTGTGCTTGACAACAATGGCAAGGATTTGGATACTGTTAGGTCTGCTTTTTATAATTACGTACACAGACAGCATTTGTGTTTTTTTTTCTTTTCTTTTTAATTCAATATTTTGATGATCCTACTGTGTACATCCTTTTTGGATTTGTGTGACATAGGCCAGTGGTGGATTGGGCCAAAAGCTCCGGCGTGAAGCAACTCTTGTTCATAAGCAGCGCCGGGATCTACAAGTCCACCGAAGAACCTCCTCACGTTGAAGGGGTAAGTAAATATAATAGACAAACACAAACCCTTTTTTCACTTTTTTCTCATTTCTCACCACTTATGTCTTCTTCTTCTCCAATGTGCAGGACGCTGTCAAAGCCGACGCAGGTCACGTGGCAGTGGAGAAGTACTTGGCAGAAACATTCGGGAACTGGGCCTCGTTTCGCCCACAGTACATGATCGGCTCTGGCAACAACAAAGACTGCGAGGAATGGTTCTTCGACCGTAAGTCTCCTCTCTCTTTTCTTGGATCAAATTAGACTGCAAGTCTCTCAAACCCAAAGATTTCAAAACCAAGTAATGGTAACATGTATTCCCAGGGATTGTGAGGGACAGAGCAGTGCCAATCCCAGGATCAGGATTGCAGCTAACCAACATATCTCACGTGAGGGACTTGTCTTCCATGCTGACTTCTGCCGTCCACAACCCTCAGGCTGCGTGCTGCAACATCTTCAACTGCGTAAGTGACAGAGCCGTCACTCTTGACGGTATGGCCAAGCTCTGTGCTGCCGCTGCTGGCAAAACCGTTGAGATCGTTCATTATGACCCTAAAGCCATTGGGGTTGACGCCAAGAAGGCTTTTCCATTCAGAAACATGGTAAAACTCAATCCAATACAAGGCTCTTCTCCTACTTCGTTGATTAGTTTTATAACCTTGTCATTGTATGGTCGCAGCATTTCTACGCGGAGCCAAGAGCCGCAAAGGAGATTTTAGGGTGGGAAAGTAAAACGAATCTACCTGAAGATCTCAAGGACAGATTTGAGGAGTATGTGAAGATTGGCAGAGACAAGAAAGAGATGAAGTTTGAACTAGATGATAAGATATTTGAAGCCCTCAAAACTCCAGTGGCCGCTTGATCAAATAGGCCATAAAGTTTCTTCTTCATTTGTAACTTCTAATGCTACGTTGTGCTCTCTTTTTCCCCGGCTCATATGAGATGAACATGATTTCAGATAAAAGATCATTTAAATTCATAACTAAAAGAGCAATAACAATTCTGGTTTACGCAAAGATAGCAATGTAGTTTCAAGGAAATAGATCTGAAGACAATCTTAGATCCTTACATACCTACTTAACTACGTTTACCAAATCAAGGGAGAGAGATAACACTGAGCCTACCTACATAACAACAAGGATATCACATCATGTTACCTCCTCCTATTCCTCCTCTTGCTTGATTTTCAGACCTCCGAGCTTTGATTCCAATGCATTGTCTTCTTCGCCTTCCTCCTCTTCGTCTTCATCTTCAAAATCTTCTCCTTCAGGGTCATTGTCGTCCAAAGGACCAAGCTTGCCCAGGGAATCCTTAAACATGTCATTTACCTCGTCAATACCTTCCTCAGATATGAAGTTTCCATTAATGTTCAGAAGCTTGAAAGCATCTTTCTTCACAACAGTTTGTGCTAAGGCTCTTGCCCCAGCTCTTCTGATCATGTTGGTGCTCAGGTCAACTTCAACCAACTGATCATGACCTTCAACTGCCTCAGCGATTAAGATAGTCCCTTCGTCTTTGAGTTCATTCTCAGATAAATTCAGCTTTGAAAGAGACTGTTTTGAGGCGATGCAAGCTGCCAACTTTCTAGTGGATTTCACAGTAATATCGTTCCCAGCCAATTCTAGAACTTCAAGAGAAGGGGCAGACTTAATTAGAGCTTCAGAAAGTGCATCTGTTCCTTCATCCTCCAAGTTCAGGTAACTCATATAGATCTCAGTTAAGTCAGTCAAAACTGATAAAGTCTTGGCAAGGGCGATCCCACCTTCGACTCCAAACATGTTGTCACGAAGATCAAGTTTCTTCAAGTGGCTACAGTGTCCAAGTGCTTCAGCTAGCGCAACACCACCTTCTGAACCAATCCTCGTAGAAGAACACCGGAAGTCTTCCAAAGATGGACACTGCCTGACTATCTCTGCAATGGCAATTGCTCCTTCATCTCCTGTCATGTTGTTATGAAACTGAAGAACCCTGATTTTGTCAGTAGAAGGAAGTAGCTCACGAACTGCCCGTGCAGCATCCTCAGAAATGCCATCATTCATCAGATATAGCTCCTCTAAGTCGTTCTGAGACTTGATGAGAGAAGCAAATGCTCTAATTCCCTTTTCTCCCAAAGCATTTTCGGAGAGATTCAAACACCTTAGCTTACAACCCTCCAAAGCAGTTGCAAAAATATTCATGACTTCAAGTGCTTCTGCCTCTGGTCTTCCTGCAACAAAATCGGAGAGATCCACCTCCGTCAGTTGATCCTTGATGGAAGACAAAACGGTGGCAGCAAATTTGGCTGCTTCGGAGCCAAAACTCCTGTTGCTAAAACGGATTTTGGTATAGGAGTTATGAGGGTCAGCCAGAGGCCTCAAAAGCTCACGAGCCTCCTCTTCATCAATAAATGCTCTGCGGCCAGAAGAGATATCAAACAAGATATCCCCAGCCTTGGTCATCAATAGATGGTGGGAATCTTCCTGTGGACCTCGTTTGATGACATGAAGCATAAGCTTGCTGGATTCTTTGGCATAGACCTGAACAGCAGAAGTTCCATCACCATCAGGCTCGTTCTGGAAGTGTTTGTTGGCAGTTGCAAAGGCCAGGTCTTCGATACGCTTGGCATCTAGCTCAGCCTCTTGGAGACTCAAAAGGCCGTACTTCCTGGAGAAGATGGAAGGGGTGGTAATGTTCTTGGTCATGCGCTCAACAAGCATGAGGCGGGTACTCTTACTCGGTGGCCACATCTTGACTGATAGAACACGGTTCTGTGTGGTTTTCACTGAGTGATCCATGCTACTTGGTTCTGTGATTCAACAAGACAAAGGAAAACATTACTCATTCTGACATATTATACATTCAAAATAAAAAAATAAAAAAAGTAGATCCAATCGAAAACGAAGATGGCGTTGACTATACAACCAAAAAAAAAGCTCTATATTATGACTACATTTCTCTATTGGAGATAGAAAAGAGCGTAATTTCAGAAGAAAAATTGCATTTTTAAAACAAGGCATTTAAAAATGAAGATGGACAAGTAGAGGTTTGAAAGCAAAAAGAAACCTAACAGATGATGCTAGCGGTGAGGATATTAAGATGAGAAACATCCAACTGTACCTTTTTCTCAGCGGATTGGATTGAAATTAACGGAGAACCGAAGAAAGAAAAAGTGATTTCAGAGTGAGAGAATCATTGATCCGCGTGATGATAATGGAGCCAATGATGCTTTTGAAAATCAAATTTGAAAATGCAACCACCCCAAAATTCAGATTAGGGTTTATTCAATATCTGAAATGACGATAAAGCCACTAGACAGAGAAAACCAATATAAAAGCCCAAAGCCCAGTAATAGCCTTAAATTAATTTAGAAAGCCCAGTCTTCTTTCAATATCCAATTACAAGTAAGTAAGTAAGTAATTAGGTAGATGAAAAAGACAGGCAGAGATGATGATTGATAATGAAGGTGGGCCACCACAGCCAGGTGGACTCACCGACGGTGAACTGTCCCTCGGCCTCCTTCTCTTCTCTTCTTTTTCTTTTTCTTTTTCTTTTTTATTTTAATTAATAAATAAATAAATAAAGGCAATAATGGAAACTTTCCTTCTTCTTCTTCACCATTCTTCGCGGCGCCGGAGATAGAGGGATGAAGAGAGAGATCTGTCTTCTTCCATGTCCGGAACTTGTTCATCCTCTACTTCAAGAATCTTCTTCTTCCCCCTCCTGATCTCTCGTATGTTTTTCTCACTCGCTTTTACTAATTTCAAGATCCTTGTTAGTTAGGTAGATACACATATAGAGAGAATTAATTGGCTCACCAACTTGACTGCTCTCTATCTCAGAACCCTAATCCAAGATACCATATCTCTCTTTTAATTGCAGATTAATGGACTCTGCTCTCGCAATTGATTCCGATGTATACCTCAGATTAGGGCTTATTGTAGGGGCCAAACGTTTGAAAAAGCCACCTCCAGTTCTTTCACGCCTCGCTTCATCTCTGGAGCGAGAGCGATCTGTCTTGCCCTCTCATGCCAATATTCTCTTTGAATCGCCACAGGCTCAACACTCTGTCACCCTCTTTGACGGCGCATCTCCTCCTGAGATCACCATTGCACACTACTTGGATCGCATTTTCAACTACTCCTGCTGCAGCCCCTCCTGCTTTGTCATTGCCCATATCTACATTCATCACTTCCTCCAGCGGACCCGAGCCCTTCTCAATCCCCTTAATGTCCACCGCCTTGTCATCACTAGCGTCATGCTAGCTGCTAAAGTCTTCGATGATAGGTATTATCTTACTTGTTTCCTTATTTCAATTGCTTTTATCTTATCTTCTTCTTTCTAGTACCACTACTAGCACTAATTAAGATGTTTCTAGTTGTTGATGCCACGTTTCTTTCTCTTATAGATTCATTGATCTCTGGTGTTGTGCAGGTATTTCAACAACGCATACTACGCAAAAGTGGGAGGTGTGAGCACCAGAGAGTTAAACAGATTGGAGATGAAGTTGTTGTTCACCCTTGACTTCAAGCTTCAGGTTGATCCTCAGACCTTTCACACGCACTGTTGTCAGTTAGAAAAACACAACACCACCGACGGGCTCCAGATAGAGTGGCCGATTAAAGAAGCATGTCGAGCCAACAAAGAGACTTGGCAGAAGAGGACACCCAACTCAGTCTGCTCTCAAACGACAGCACGCTGATCAGCAAAAGGAGTAATATAGGACTTTGTGTGTTTGCTAGTGATGATATGATTCTTTTGCAAGATTGATTGTTGTGACAATTGTGTAGTAGAAAAATCTTAAATTTCTAGGAACTCATTCTTTAAGACTATAGATTTACTTTCCATCTATATAGTATCAAACTATGGAATAGATGTTCATTAGTTTTACATCAAACGGCAACTATTCCCCCGGCTGCTGCAATTCACACTAGCAACCGGAGGTTCTGCTGGTTTGCTGTTACAAGGAGCATCGTTTATCTTGGGCGGTGGTTCAGCAGCAGTAGCAGAAGCCGCAACCACCTCGACATTACTACAGCCACCTGAACCACCAACGTTGCTATTCTTAGAGTCAGAGGACAGTGGTGCCATCGGAGATGGTGAGTGGTCGCCGCTGGGATCATCAGACTCCTTGAACGTTATTTTGATGACCCTCTTGTCGACGATATGTTTGATTCCACGAGCGTTTTTATTAACCAAGTCCTGTAGATGTACTGTCTGGCCGTCAAAGTTGCTGACCTGGACATGACGTTGGCAGATTGATGGCGTAGCGAGCAGAGGAGTAGTCGTCGTCGAAATGTTTTCAGGAGATTCTGGTTCAGGTTCCCACAAAAGCTCGGCTCTTTTGCCAGCCTTAGCTGCCATTGCAATAAGCACTTGTGGGTCGATCTCACTATTCACTTCTATCGTCCCCTCGTTTGCGTTAACCTTTATCGAATGCACTCCTATTCATAAATCCACCATTGCTAATCAGATTCAAATCGACTAAACTAGTTACTAATTATGATATATGCATAATCACCTTCAACTTTTTCCATGGCTCGTTTCACCTTCCTCGTACATTCCGTACAACATTTGGGTTCCAGTTTCAGAACGCGAGTCTGCTGCATACATAAAATAAAACAAACAAATTAAAATTGATTTACCATATCAATAAAATTATATGAACCATGTAAAAACAATTTATGGACATGATTATCGTATATATAAAGTAAAAGGGATAAGAAACGAACCCCATGGAGTGGGGTATGATTTGAAGGAGGATGACCTTCCATTGTTATACAGTAAATAATTTGTATTAAGATGACACAAAACGAAATAACGCTTCTTATAAAAAAAAAATCTGTTGAGAACCGTTGTTACTTAGAAATTAATATAGGTGCGTTTATGTACGTAAGTGTGCTTAAATCTTAAAAGCGCGCATATGTTCAAGACTTTCCTTATTGATCAATGATCATGCCAAATAACAATTTCTTGGAATTTTGTTAGATTTGTAAATTATCAAGCGTGCAGTCTTTGTTTAATTTTATAATGGAAAATCTTGAGTTAATTATGACACACAACAAGAAAACTATTTTTTCTATATGAATTCTTTTTTTTTAAGGGTTTTATTTTTTCTATACAAGGTGTAATGTGAAAACAAGAAAGAAAAAGAACTCAATTTCTTAGAAAAAATGGAATAAATTAAAAAACATTTACTTCGAAAAATACTTTATTATTTACTTGTCTTTGTAAAAATTGCATGTTTGTATAAAGTTCTCAAAATATATTGTTAGAAGTAGACATGAAATTTTTTTAACAAAAAAAAAATGTTAAGAGTTGATTAAACGGTAAAACGTTAAAAACCAAAAAAAAACCGTTAAAAGTTTATCCCAAATTAAAATTGGGTAGCTAAGCTAATTTTCATATGCATATCCTACTTTTGTCGTTATTATTTTTTACTTGCAATACAGTTTCCACATTTGGAGCAATAATATAAAAACAACAAGAAAATCGCAGGTTGTATCTCTTACAATGAATGGACAAATGATTACCGAAAGAGATAGATAAAAAGCAAGTTAATGCGCAAGGCAGGCGTGAGTCGTGACTGCCTTATTGGTCGTACTATAATTTTTGACAAACGTGGGTGATGGGTTAACATCAATCAATCATTAAGCTTCTTATCCCAATTTATTTTCTTCGTATCTATCATGAACATTATATAAAATTAAAGAAGTGAAAAAGTTGGTGGCCACGAGTTCAAGCGAACGGAGGTAGCACGCATATATGATGTAACCAACGTAAAAACAAATTTGTTGATTTAACACCGTTACCAAGTTTAATGTTATTATAAGATGGAAACAAACGAGTGAATGTATCTAATGACCTAAGAGTCTTATTTTGATTTAGTATGTGAAAAGGTTAAATATACAAATTTAAAAGTGAATAAAGTATACGGTTAAATTTATATTTGTCTAAGATTTAAGTGGTGCCATTTTATTGATTTTAGGTTAATGTATTCATTCTTTATCTGGATGTGTGTGATGGACATTTGAGTAATCGAATGACACTTTTATAATATAAAGGAATTTTTTTTTAAGTGTACTAATCAACTGATAAGACAACAAAAAGCTAAGATTAAAAAAGAAACCGATAAGCTGATTTAATTTAATCCACCAATTTGATTGAAACTTATATTAATAAAATGATTTAGAATATAATTAATATCAACAGAGTGATCAGTAAATTAATGTACTCAAGTTTATTGCAGGGTGGCTTAAATTTTAACATAGCTCTAGTAAAAATATTTATAGTTAAAAATACCAGATGGGTTTAGTTGAATTTATATATATATGTTATTCTGTATATTTTTTTTTGGCATATAGGAATGGAGGAATCAGATACGTACATGGACGTGTAGGAGCATGTACACATTACTAAGCTCGCACACAAGCAAAATTACATTCCAATAGCTAAGAGTTGTCGCTGTAAGAATAATCTTTTTAAAGGCCCTTTCTCATCCGACCATCATATTTCTTATCTCATGTGAATAACTATGATGTAAAAATAAATAGAAAATAAAAAAAGTGATCTTTAGGTTTAATTTCCTGTCTTGAGATTATACGTAAGTGGAGGAGTAATAAAGAGACGTTCCCGGGGGTCTTTGGCCATTGCAGGTCGACAAACAATTTTGCCTCTCCGTTTCATTAATGGACGGTCCAATAGAACCTTTATATTATTCTACAAAGAAAAACAAAAGACTCTATTATAATATCAAAATATAAGACATAGAATCACATCTGCATAACTTTTTTCTTATGAAATTTATTAAATAAGAGAATAAAAGAATATCTATATATACATATAATATTTACTAGACCGATCATGAGGAAGCATCATAACCCTAATTTATTAGTGTTTTAGTTTAATAATGTCAATCCATCCAAGTTAATTACCGATCGAGTCTTTCATTACGACTGCTCTGATTACATGCAAACATCTATTAATTAAAAACAAATATAAGCTTGTATGCAACCCAGTTTTTTCATACAAAATAAAATATAGAATATAACGTACCTCTACTTAATTCATATATATATATATATATTTTTTTAAAAAAACCATAAAATTTCTTAACTAAACATAATTCTTTTTTCGTATTAAAAAGGGAATTAAGTGCTTCTTCAAAATTTCTGCCTCGCATGTAATCATTATTTTCCTAAAAAAATCGTATCTTAACTTCACATCAAACGTAATAGAAGTTTACATTTGATTGAGACATTATCAATTTATATCATCTGCACTGCACGCGTATCAAATATTTGGCTACCCAAAAAACAAATAGAGGAGAATAAAGTAAAGAGAAAAAAATAACAGGTTTGACCAATTAAAAAGCGAGCCAACTTGTCCTATATCATTCGTACAGTGTCCATTTCCCGAATGTGTGACCCTATATATATAAATCAGATCCTTCATGCAAAGTCACCTGAACATTTCATTAGTAGATACAAGCCTACCATACATAACAAAATATATAAAAACATCTGAACTTTGTATTGCAAAGCTTTCGTCATGATCATGAAGATATCTATGGCTATGTGCAAGCAACCATTGCCTCCTTCGCCAGCGTTAGACTTCCCTCCGGCAAGATTTGGTCCCAATATGCTAACTCTAAACCCATACGGTCCAAAGGACAAAGTTGTGGTCATCATGGGAGCTACCGGAACAGGCAAGTCACGACTCTCCGTCGATCTAGCCACACGTTTTCCGGCTGAGATAATAAACTCTGACAAGATCCAAGTACACCAAGGTCTAGACATTGTCACCAACAAGATCACGACCGAGGAGAGCTGCGGGGTACCACACCATCTCATCGGCGTCTTGCCGCCTGAAGCCGACTTAACCGCCGCGAATTACCGCCACATGGCGAATCTCTCCATTGAATCCATCCTAAACCGTGGAAAGCTTCCAATCATCGTTGGAGGTTCCAACTCTTACGTGGAGGCTCTAGTGGATGACGAAGACTACAAATTCAGGTCGAGATACGACTGTTGTTTTCTATGGGTCGACGTGGCACTTCCCGTTTTGCACGGGTTCGTGTCTGAGAGAGTTGACAAGATGGTGGAAAATGGAATGGTTGAGGAAGTTAGAGAATTTTTTGACTTTTCAGATTCTAGTTACTCGAGAGGGATCAAGAAAGCTATCGGAGTTCCAGAGTTTGACAGGTTTTTCAGGAATGAGCAGTTCTTGAATGTGAGAGACACAGAAGAGCTGTTGAGTAAAGTGGTCGAAGAGATAAAGATGAATACCTTTGGGTTAGCTTGTAGGCAGAGAGAGAAGATCGAAAGGTTGAGAAAAGTGAAGAAGTGGTGCATTCAAAGATTGGATGCGACTCCGGTCTTCACAAAGCGAAGGTCCAAGGTGGATGCTGACGTGGCGTGGGAGAGGCTCGTGGCTGGACCAAGCACCGATGCTGTGTCCCGGTTTCTGCTTGACATTGCAAGCCGTCGACCGCTGATGGAAGCTTCAACCGCGGTTGCGGTGGTCAGGGAACGCGAGAGGTCGCGGTGTCTAGTGGCATGATCAGTTGTAACCACGTAAAGATAAGGCTGGATTCGGAAAATGTGGTTCATTTACGCCAATGGTTTCTGGCGATGATGACGTGGCAGTGATGGGTAGTAATATACGAGACTACGATGAGTGCGGAAAAAAATATAAAAATAAGCTAGAAAAATAAAGTAATATCTATATATTATATATGCATCGTATATAGTATTGTCAGATACTGAAAATTTTGGCATAACTGTTATTCAGTATTATCATCTACTTTTTTGGATGTAAGTGAGACTGTGAGTGGAATGCTATATTTGGAAAGTGAAGACTTAACCGCCTTGTAACTATTTGATTTTAATAATATAACGACTAAGCTGAGTGGGGGATTAAAGTTGGTACGAGTTATAGTTTTTATTTTATGATTAATAATACATTCTGTGATTTCTAAATAGGGAAATCTTACCCAATATAAAAAAGAGAGAGAGAGAGGGAAATCTTGACTGCAGACACATGTATGTATGTATATAAGTTTATAGCCATAAACTATGAATGAGTTACTCTAAAACCAAAAAGTTAGTAGCTACCAGCTACAAACAATTGCTATTGTTTATAACAATCGAGTTTTACAAAATTTTACTATAAGGGAGCAGACATATAAATAACTAAGAATTAATTAGTAGCAAGGACAAAATTTTGTGAGCCAAATTATTTTTTCTTGCAAAAAAAAGAAAAGTTGATCAGAAAAGTTAAAACTCTCAATAGTTTTTTCATCTTAGATATTGCTGTTTATAAGGAAAGAAAAAAAGAAGCTGAACAAATAAAATGAATAAAACCACTCAAATGATATGATACAACAATCAACAAAGTTAAAAAATATTGCAGCAGCATTTTTTGTATGGAATCGTTTGAAAAAGATTAACCAGTTTGAGTCGGAACAAAAGAAGAAAAAGAAGAATAGACTAATCAATAATTGTGTAGCATTTAGCAAATGACCGTACAGTAAGAAACAGTACAACGCGCCTGAAGCCGTACAGAGAAGCCGTTGACAATAATGTGCATTATTCGGTTCATGTTGGTCCCATACATATCAGTCTTAGTTTTTAATGCGTTCTTAATTGGAACCCATCCATTTTTATTTATTCTCTAAGCCCCGTGTGCAATTTGCGTCTCTCTAGTGGCCACCTCTCTCCCTCAATTTTGTTTTACTGCCGTTGCTATTTTATTGCATTGCTCTTGTCATTAATATAAGTTTTTCGGAAACAAAATTGATCACTTATCCCTTTTTAATTAACTCCATCTATGTGGATAGTATTATTTACTTTGGTATATCAAAAACATATGTAGAGGTGAATACACCGTTTTGCCGTAGAATTTCAAACTATGGAACAAAGTGGAAGAAGACAAATAACAACTTGCCAAAAAAAAAAAAAAAAAAAAACGGAAGTTCGAGCAAAAGAATCACATCTTTTGAGCATACCCCAAAAAAAGTAAATTCTATATTTTGGTCCCATCAATGCGACTTTTTTTAATAAAAAGTAAGATTCCATGAATCTCCATCATCCTTTGTTTAATATATCATCGACTTTGTTTGTTTGTACTATATATTCGTTTTTGTCAATTGAAATTGCATTATAGAATGGATTCGATTAAATCATGTCAACGTTCATATTTATCTGTGTGTAATAAATTAGGGAGACGTCCTTTAAAATCAACAAACGATCCATAGTTAGTTTACTCCAGGTCCCATCCAGTGGCCACTCGGTGTAAATACAATAATAAACGGGCCTGAAACAAATTTAGAAAATTGCGATGTATGATAAAATAATGGGCCTGGCCTACAATAATCTCAGTGCCCTATGAAATTCGGCCCATATGGAATGGAATACGAAGCGCGCGCACAGAGCGAGTGATGCTCACGCGAATCGTTTGGTTGACTTTTGACTGGTGTAATGTTATGTGAACGCGCGGTACAAGAATAAAACTAAACGGCGTGAATAAAAACTTTATGACAACTAAGAAAAGAAGATTAACAAAGAAGAAGAAGACATGGCGTTATAGTTTTAGAAAGGAAAGAGAATCAGCGAATGAGTCTGCCTCCACATACGAAAGTGACGATGCATGACTCATCCACAAAGACTGTATAGTTATGTATAGGTTTGGCTAGCAATGGCGGAAGCCGAACCAGAAGGTCGCACACGCACTCGTTGTCCATTTGCTTCAACCACTTGCAGCACTCTTGTTGCGCAAACGTCTCTGCTCGGTGTCGATGATGGTGGTGGTGGTGATGACGGTGATGGCGGCTGCGGTGGCGATCGTGGCTATTGTCGTCATTGTTGTGGTGGTCGCGGTCATGGTCATGCTCGTGATCGTGGTCATTATGATCGTGATCATGGTCATGGTCATGGTCGTGGTTATGGTCGTGGTCATCGTGATCATGGTCGTGGTCATCGTCATCGTCATGGTCGTGATCGTGGTCATCGTCATGATCGTGGTCGTGGTCATCATCATGGTCGTGATCGTGGTCATCGTCATCATCGTGGTCATCGTCATGATCATGATCATGGTCATGGTCGCGGTCGTGGTGATCATGATCAGGAGGTGGTGGAGCGATGGGAGGAGGAGGTGGGGTAATGGGGGCAGGTGGCGGGACAGTGTTCATTGGGAGACGTGAGCAGGCGTAGTTAGCCAGCGCGTATTGAGACGCGCATAGTGGACGTGGTGGTGGGATCTGTATGATTCTCTGGCCTCGTGTGAGAGAGGAGAGAGCGAGGGCGAGAGTAGCTGCAAGAAAAAGTGTATCCATGGAGAGAGTGTGTGAAGAGAGATCTTAGGTGCAGTCTCTTTATATATTCAAAGTGGAGGAAGGCACAAAGAGGGTTGCAGAAGGATTTTAGGTGATATTGAGTTATCCATTTAATTTGCGTGACTTTGATGGTAGGTTGCTTGTAGAGCTTTCTTTTAGGAGAGTGTTTCACTTTGGTACAACAACAAGACCTGTTTCAAATTCCAGAACCAATTAAATTACTAAACTACTATTAATAGCTGCAACCCCAAATGCGTGACGACCAAAGAAATGTGATATAAAACTTGGATTGATCAAAAGAAAACACATGTTAAGAAGAAAAGGAGTCAAAGTTTTGATTGATCTTAATCTCTAAGATGATTCTTGATTAAGATCTGAGAAGAAGATATACACAAAACAAGTCTATACACCAATCCCACAAACGGTATGTGAATCATTTGGTGGCTGAGACCCACTCCATCAGATGGAGGAATTCAAGACTGCGATTGAGACAGATGATTAACATTTGATTATTTTTTTTCGCTCTTATTAGTCAAAACTCACAAACTTAACCACCCATCCTAAAGACCAGACCAGGCGAAGAACTATGTCTAGAGAAAACACTACTCGAGAGGCTTGATTGTTAAGTTAATCACAGAGACGGTCTTTGGGTTCATTGCTGCTATTGGCTGCTAACATCATCTCCCTATCCTTCTGGACTTGTTCCCTCTGCTGCTTGAGGCGATCTTTCCTTTCTTGCCATCCTTCCTCTAATAACCTCAAGAACTTATCCTTAATAGCAAGCAAAGGATCTCTATCAACAAGCTCATCGTCTTTATAAGCTTCTCTCAAGACTGCAGTCTTGATCCCTCCTTTTAGCGACAAGTAGAATATACCTGAATGGCGAGTGAAAACAGTGGAGAAGGCGTTTGAAAACCTGAATTCATCGCAGAACTTGCCTAGTGTAGGAACAGGGACTCTTTTCAAGAGGGACAGAGACAGCAATTCGTGCACAACAGCAACAGTTCGTTTCTCCATTTCCTTAGAAGCTTGGTCTAAATGAGACACATCCTCGTATGGAGATATGTAGTCTTGCTCTAACCAATCCCTAGTCCACTCTCTCATCTCTTTCCTTAGGAAAAACCCAGACGGCAATTTGACATTGAAATTGGGTCGAACCCGGACACCGGTCTTAAGGGTTTCTTCTTCTGCTCTCTGCTGGATCCTCGATTTGGCGAAATCAGGGTTCCAAGAGACGAGCTCGAGAAAGGACTTACCTTCTTCAGGTAAACCGGTAAGCCGGAAATAATTTGGGTATTTCTGAACCAATTTGATGAGAAAATCATTCGGAAATCCAAAATCTCTCTTGACATGAACCAGTTTATCGGCACTGATTACCTTGTCTTTGGCCATCATCAGCAATTTGCAGAGCTTGGAGACAATCAGGGGCTCATTCTCAGCGTAAATCCTCTGCTCTTCGTCGAGGAAAGCCCTGAGACGAGGCGTGGGGCGGACGAATTGAACGAGCTCTGACTTGGGTTTGATCCGATCGTAGTACATCTCCAACAGAGAAGGGTTCATATCAACAAAGCTCTTAGCTTTGAAAGTAAGTCGTAACCTCTCGCGCCGTTTCTCGAGGTATCTGAGAGGAATGGCTTGACCTGGCTCGTTCAGCACTTCCTTCACCACCCGAGCACAGAGCTTGTAACGCTTGTCCTGCTCGATGGCTTCGTCTAGCCTCGTGTCTTTCTTCCATACCACTTTCAAGCTCGAGATCGATCTGATTTGAAGCCCTGAACTAGCTTTTTTCCAATTTTTCAGAGATTTGGTGATTTCGTAAGAAATGGTCAAGTTTCTGAAAACCATTGCTGATTTGATTTCACCAGAAATTAGGGTTTTTCTACGGAAAAATCCCCTTTAAACCCTCCATATATGACCGGAACTACAAGAACCTCACGCGCGATCAGAGCGAGTTAATCCCCACGCGCATCAACTGAAACAAAATCCATGTGTGTATATATGCAAATCTTCAACTTATTTACACAGCTAAACCTTTGGTCTTTTGTTCTCGTATAAACATCTCTAATTAGTAACTACATAACAGAACATCCGAAAGTTAATCAGTTAGTAAATCAACAACTATATACATATTTCTATAATCAAATGATTGTAGATATCGATTTTCGATTATCACAATAGAATTTACATTATTGTACGTTTCAATAGTTAGTTTTTGGAACTGAACTAATACATAACCAAGAAGAAAGAAATTGGTGTAACAAAAGGAGATTCATTATCATATATCGATCGATCAATCATGGGAGGAGAGAAGAAAGACAGCACATTTCCAGATGATGTAAAGACGAGCCCTTTGCTCCTTTATCTGCTTCGAACATCTTTGCCATGTCCTAACCTTTGTAGCACTACTGCATCTCAACACAACAGTACCTGCCATTGATGCTATCGACAAACCTTCAAAGTAAACTATTGTGCTTTTGTGGGTTTTTGCTGCTCGAGAGCTAGACTGCTTATATAGTATACTTGCTGACTCCAGCTCCATTCAAATAATTTGGCAGATAGTGTAGATTTAATTTGGTAGATAATGTAAAATGCATATGTAAGGATAAAGATACATTATTGAATTGAATAATATGGAGGACCTACATGTTTCTAAGTGTGAAGAAAAGGCATGATGCTTTAACCATTAGCTTCCCTTTTGAACTAAAATCTTTTGTTTAGTTTCTATCATTGATTAAATGTTCAAAACAATTTGGTATAACTTTTTCCTTTTTTTGAAAAGTCTCATCAGTTTTCAATTTTGATTTTGGGATGTGGATATCGTTTGAACAGAAAACTTCTGTTCATGCACACATGAGGCTTAATGATGGAGCTGTGGCTTGTGGGGCTTTATGTCTTGATGTGTTTGGGTGGGAATGTGATGATTAACTATCTGATTCGGTAGTTACGAGATGTGATTAATTTAATCAACTTATCAATTATGCATTTGCTTAGGGATTTAGTATGAATGTTCATCCCACCACATATCACTCGTTTGATGCCCATAAGCTTTCCAATGACCCAAAGGGTATCGATATAATTAAACTATTAAAAGGGTTTAGTTTTTTTAATTTCACTATGTTGTTAAAGAAGACAAGTTTGTAGTTTCATTGTAGAATAACCATAATTTTCACTATATACAGTATCTCACTATGCTTCAACTAAACCAAATTAATCAGAAAACCAAGTACCAAAAAGAAAACGATACGTAACTTGAACTTTTATAAAAGTTAATTATATATTTGATTAAAACCCGAACCAAATCGAAATCAAGATTGTACAAAACTGTTAATTTTTTTTTTATGTATGTTAAAAGAAAATTCGAAAATATATCCGTTGTTTGGAGAAAAGAAAGAAAATTAAAAATTGCTGAGACAGTAGATTAGTTGTGATGTGTAATGAATGATTATCGGATAGGCCGGTCGCTTGTTCACAAAATAAACCCATGAAAATTAATTATTAATGTTAATAATCAATTGTATGTTGACTAATAGTATAAGAAAAGCAAAAGAAACTGATTTTACAAGTAAGAAGAAGGATGAATGCATCAAAGAGTGGTCAAGCTCTATCTACTTCACGTACTCCTTTTTCTCTTTCGTACTCTCTCTTTCTTTATTTGTCTGCCACGTCGCTCTATAAATCGTTGTTCACGAACAGAGCACGTGAGATTGATACGCCAATTATAATCGATACATTAATTGAACACATGAGACAGATTTAACCAACCTATCGTAACTGCAATCTGTACCATATTAAAAGTAAATGATGAGACCTAACAAACTAATAAGTCACTTATAAACTAAAATGTATCTGGATTAATAATTTTTTTTTTAAATGTATTTTAATAGTAACTTCAATTGGTATAAGAGTTTAATCGATTATGTTAGTTAAATAAGCACTTACAGATACTTGTATTTTTTTTCGTATTTTTTATTTTCTGACAACAAGATACTTGTATATATTACCTTGTGTGTTCTTGTTCATTCATTACTGAAGAAGAATTATTTTATGACAAACTTCTTCTCATAGTTGGAAATCCTATGACGAAGCTATATTGGCGTGCTTTTGACTTTTGAGTGAAAATTATTATTGGAGATACTTTCGATCAAATGTCACATGAGAAATGACTAGTTACAGATAAGATGAATATTAGGCCCATATGGAAGCTACAGAAGGTGCTATATATGGAATGTGGGAACTTTTGTGCGTCGAGTACGTGAGATAAAAAAAATTCCAAGCAGTCCAATGGTTGTGTGTGTTGAAGGGTTCATAGTTCTTGTGCAAGGGCATTCTCGATGTCTTTCTGTTAAGCAGAAAAACATCAAGTACGTAAGAGCGGTAACCTAAAATATATAGAAGAAGAAGATGAAAGAAGAGAGATATAGAAAAGAGTGGGAGACCTGGATGGAGAGAGGTGAAACAGTCGGGCCATAACGATCAATGACTTGACCATCTTTGCCGAGCAAGAACTTGGTGAAGTTCCATTTGATCCGAGTTCCGAGAAAAGTGGGTTTCTTTGATTTGAGGAATTTGTAGAGTGGTGCTGCGTTTTGTCCATTGACACGCACCTAGAAAAATACAATCATGGATAGAGGCAGAGAGCTATGGCATTACAGATGAAGAAAAAAAAGTGTCTTTATTATTATTATTATTATGTGAATATATCCTACATACCTTTTGGAAAACGGGGTATTCGGCCTTAAACCTAGTACAAGCAAATTGATGAGCCTCTTGGCTGGTCCCAGACTCTTGGTATAGAAACTGGTTGCAAGGAAACGCCAAGATC
This sequence comes from Erysimum cheiranthoides, assembly GCA_011420285.2. Classification (NCBI taxonomy): domain Eukaryota; kingdom Viridiplantae; phylum Streptophyta; class Magnoliopsida; order Brassicales; family Brassicaceae; genus Erysimum; species Erysimum cheiranthoides. Next base: position 16,578,076 of record CM022183.2, on the reverse strand, counting down.
ACAAACCCTAATGAGCCATCATGTAACCCAATCTTACTACTACATTTACAACCATAGATCTTGATCAACTACAAGGAAACCAAAACCAGACAAAGACTCTCTGACCTTGATCCTTATATTTCCGGTAAAGTTCCGTCAGCTGGGTGTAATTGGATTCGGTGAATCCGCTGTTCCCAAATATATATATATATATATCATAATTAACAAAAAAGTTAGAACGTAATTAAATTAAGAGATTAAAGACAGAACAAACACGTCCATGGGTACTCCGAGGCGGACCATTTAGAAGCCACATTGACGACCAGGAGTACTTTCCCTTCATAAACGCTTAGGTCAGCGTCCTTGCCGGAGCTATCCTAATTTCCGACCAAAAAACAAAATCAGACAGAAGAAACGCTTCATCTTCTCGATGAGGAATTAATTGCAAACAAATTTCCTAAATAAAACCTTGACGGTGAATTGATGGATGGATTTCTCGGGCACTGATGATGATATAGAAGCACCCATCGATCTATCAGGAGAGACAAATTTTTTTTAAAAAAAATGATAACTCACGTTATTCATTTTTATATTTCTATCAGCATTAGCTGTTAATGCGTAACTAAGCAGGTAACAACCAATCCAACAACACCTTTATTTATTTGTTTTTTTCTTTCGGTAACCATTTGCTATTTAATTAATCGTGTCTTGTCTTGATTTAGCACTACTCGTTTCATAAGCGCATATTAGCAAAAATAAAAAAAATGTTTACAAAAATTAAATGCCTAAATCAGTGTCAGGGTGACTAACTCATTTTTCTCAAGTCAAATCTCTCTACAACAAATGGCTTTTTACCATCTTTTGTTCTGCATTCCTCATCATGTTTTTGTCATATATGTACACATCTGTGCCTCTTTGTATATTAACATCTCTCTCCAAGTGCCCACAAGTATTCGACCCCAGACACGTAAAAGCCTTGTTTCTCTCTATTCCTTCCACGACTAGCCCAAATGTCTTTTAACTTATTAGAGCACATAGCGCCTCATCGTTTTCTGTAATCTCTATACTCACCTTTGATTCCACGTGCTTGGATCTGCAAATCCACAAACATCACAACTTCATATTTATATATTCAAGATACGACACCCATAGGAAATGATTGGTTTGCTTCAGGACACGCAAAACATATGATCCCAGTGAAAATAAATTGGCTCATCGTATGGCTGGTGTAGTTCAGTTCGTGGGGACTAAAGAATCAGTCCAAGTGAACGAGCATGAATTTCCACATTACCTCTCATTCCTACTGGAACAGGACCTTCCGAATGCGGCTTATAGTGAAAGGAGTGTCTACTGTTATATGCACGCGGAGAATGACTCCACCTATTGTTCTGGAACCTTCCAGAGTCACGGTGATGGCCACTGTATGAGCTCGATTGATAAGGGCCTTTGTGTCTCTCATGATATCGTAGACCTGCAATATGAAAAAGCATGCATCCACGCCTATTAGCATTGTTGTGGGGGCGCAAATATTCATATTCATATATGCCTATGAATGCATAAAAAAAAAACAAAAACAAGAAAAAAAGGTTAAAGGAGTCCTCACCATGAGAAGAGGGCGGATGATATCTCCAATTGTCTCGATTTTCACATGGTGCAGGCCTCATTCTCTCATGGCTATCATAATAATTCCTTTCGTCAAACTCCGGTGTGTAATGAGATCTGTGAGTGAATGATGGACCTTCTCTCCGCGACTTTATATGGTGGTCAGGCTCCATATATGAATAATGATGTGATGGCGGAGGTGGGGGATGAGAAGACGGATAAGGCCTATGCTGGAAGTTAGAACCCTCCCCACGTGGCATGCTTTTTGACGAAGATACGCGGGAACTATAAGATGATTCAGGACTTCCGTAATGCATTGGTGGATTCATCCTTGGAGGACCAACCTGATAATCTCCCTGGAATATTTACCATAAATGATGTTAGTAATCACGTCTCAAACATCACTATGTTTACCGCAAATTCTTAAAGAAGAAAAAGGACGAACATGCATGCTGGGGTTTGTGCGGCAGTCAAACCCATTTGAGTAGGAATCAGACATTGCACACTGAGCATTTTGCGCAGGAGGAGCTGGTGGAGATGGCGAGGTAACATTCTGATGTGAAGTACCATAGACAGGCTGGCAATTTGCAGACTCTGTATTATCAACTTGATCTGTGATCGCACTGGTTCCAGCTTCCCAAGGTGGAGCCACGTCTTCCATTTCAAGCTCGCCGTCAACATCTTCCAGTATACGGGTATGCCTTTCAGTAATGGAGGGTGTGACATGTTCTTCAAGGCTTCTGGACTCATGTTCAGGGGTGACAGACTCAAAATCACCCCCATCCGAGTCACTTCCTTCGTCTTCATCCTTAAGCATTGCAGGCATGCAGAATCCATGAAGCTGGAGAGTTGAATTACTGAAACACAAAGATTAATTAAGTTATGAAACTAGACATAAAGAAATCAAGATCCCAAGACTGAATAGCCTTAATTCTCACCTTCCATATTCATCCACCAGCATACCCTCCATATCTCTAACAGGGTCATCCAGCGCCCTTTCTGTTCGAGCGGAGCGTCGAGAATAGAGGCAAGCAGGAACATTACTAAGTGAATCAAGTTCTCTTATATGGTGACGAACTATAGATTCAGGAAGGATCCGTCTATCGAGCCAAACCCTCAAAACCTATATAAGAGCAGAAAGGGTGAGAGTTAATATTCATAACAAAAAGAAGATCTTTTTTTTTTTTTTGGGCAAACATCAAAAAACATCAAAAAGAAGATCTAAGTAAAATTATCACATACCTTCAAGCACAGTTTCCGGTTTTCTTGTGTGGTAGCTCCAGCTGGGACAGCAGCTGCCAATAGGCGAGGCAGCATAGCTTGAATGGATGAAAGATAAACACCACCAGTATCACCTGAATAGAAAGGTAGAATTGACAAATTTAACTCGCCATTGAGAACCTCAACGATGCAACTAAGCAAAAACATTACATACGTAACTCACCATTCAGACCTTTGGAGCACTGAGCAATAGAATCCACAAGGAAAAATAAGTCCACCCTCCTTTGTAAGTTTGACTCGCTTTCCAAAGTATGAGCCAGAATTTCCATCGCCTAATTCATCACATAGATTCAAAATATAGTGTCTTATAAATCGCACAAAGGCACAGTGCAAAAAAGTCCCTTTCCTCATTAAGAAGGTAGATAAGATAATAAGGCTTTCCCTAGTCCTATGCTTGTCAAGAGTGGCTTAATGCATACAGCATCCTAAAATACACAAAACAATATACAGAAGGGGTTTCTCTAATTTGTAGTAATGCATAAAGTTGGTCAGATTCATATGGTCTCGGATTGACTGAAGCAATTAACTATTTGGATAATGCAGATAGGTTTTTACCATGGGACAGATTCAGGTACTATGTTTTAACAATCTATAAGAAGAAAGTTGTTTCCAATTGGATTCCACCTCTACATAACATGTGGCATCAACAAACAGATATGACAAGATCACAAGCAGGTAGAACATCTCATACCTTTGCCGACACACCAAATTTCGACAAGTCCATAGCCAAACGAGTTGCTCGGCCAATGGTCTCCTTTGTCCTCACCAATGAGCCAAGTGCAGTCTCAAAAGATTCAATAGTGAATTGCACATCAGAACTAATAACTTTCTTCACCTGAGTTGCACCTGTTTCAACTTTGCTTTCTTCTTTGACAGTGTCATCATTCAATGATTTCTTCTCACCAAACTGAACATTGGTCCTGCGATTACTGTTGTGAATAGCATTTGCACTTTCTGCGGTAGAAATACGGCATACTGAGTTGCAATGTGGAGTACCCTTTGCAGGAGAGTCTGCAACATTACCAGGAGATGAACTCAATTTATCATGTGAAAGGTTCTCAGATACTGAAATAGAATTGGTGGCTTGAATCTGTTCCTTCTGCTCATCAACCTCACAACTGCCAATGCACACAGACATACCAAATCGTTAGTCAAGGAAAGACTTGACCAAGATAATGTCTGAAGAAACTTAATCTAATTGATGTTTGCTTAAACTCATTCTATTCTCTACATAAACTTTCAAAGCAAGAGAAATTTCAAAATACGAACTTGGAACCTTCAATCATAAAAGGGAAATGCAAATTACAAAGAAAGAAAGAAATAATTAAGAAATGGGTTCTTATGTCAAAATCTAAATAGATTGATTCCTAGTCATGTTGTGCATCAATCTGACTATGAGGACTCCACACATAATATATTCAAATGTGTTTAGAAATTGAACACCTGGTTGTAATTGCATAAGTTATTATAATAAGGAAAAGCAATAAGAGAAACAACATAGTATCGGAGGTTAATATAAGAGTAGAGACAAAATCAGTAGACTCACCTCTTTTCCAGCTCTCTGTTCTCCACAGCATCCTCAGAGTGACTATACAAAGTTGCATACTGAGGTTCCGCTTCTTCAACAATCATTTCACTTTTAGTAGCACAGAGGGCTGGATTCAGTATCATGTGAGCTCGTTTGTCACTATCAAGTTCTTTACCCGGACTTCCTTGATTTTCTTTCAGTAGAGTGTTTTCAGTCTCCTGCACGTTCTCAGTCTCCTGCGTGTTTTCAGCCTCCTGATAATTGACCACTGAACAGAGCAATGGAGGAGGTTCCACAGCTTGGGACTGAACAACCTGAGTCATACAGTAATCAATTTTCTCACATTTTTCGTTAAGAGAATCTCCAACAATGACCAATGAATGGTCACAAGAATCATACTCCTGGCTTTGGTGTTGGTGAGGAGATTGAGCAGGTACCCCTGTTATTGTCATATCTAAACTCGAGCATAAACCGGGGGACTTATTTGCAGATGAACCGGTAACGGGATTCAAAGGGGTTTCGTTTTTCTCACTTTGACGTGAGCATTGCACGTCAATAGGATCGGTCTCACTATTTAGACAGTTCTCGGTTTGTGATTCCTCAGAACATCCCTGAACTACTTCAGGAATATGACCTTTCCCTTCTGCCAAACTGCTAAGTTGATTTGATTGTGCTTGACTTACTTCGTCATTTAGTGTCATGGTAAACTCGTTCTCGTGGAACTTGACAGCAGTTTGTCTATCTCCTACAGTCAGAACACAGGCCCTAGACGGAGAAAATCTGTCAGAAGGTTTGTCCGTTTGAGAAGGCACTACATCAACCATAACACCTGGGAGCTTAGCAGACAGCTCAAAGCTGTTAAATTCTTCGGCTGCAGAAGTATCATGACCAGAAACAATATCATTCTCATGATTCACCGAAGGGCTTGTCTGCATGGCTGCAATTATTAGAGTGTCTTTCGATGATTTCTCTTCGAACTGTGAAGAGTTGACCTTTTCATCAGCATAAAAAGCTCTACTCATTCGGACTCTGGCTCGCTTTACCAGAGGCAAATGTTCATCACCATTCTCTTCACAGGGCCTCTCACTCAGCCTTTCATGAGAATTTTGAGATCTCTGGCAACTATCACAAGAATTGGCCCCAAGACCTTCTACTTCAACTTCAGTAGGAGGGTCAATAAGGTCACTGGATTCACGTTTTCTGGTGGGCTTCCTCTTCTTCCTCTTAACCATGGTGCTAATTTGGAAATCAAACCCTTTGTTAAGCTCATGACCTCCGTCACAACCCTCACCAACAGCATCCGAATGATCGACTTTGGAACCAGAATCCACACCATATCTACTATTATTGTCAGATTCAACTGTACCAATTTCAGATGCGTTCTCCTCATCAGAACCGTGCAAATTTAAAGCTGATGAAACCACATCATCTGAGTCAGACTGACCTAACCTTCGGACCCTCTTTCTCCTTCTTATAACTCTGTCATCTATACCATCAACACTCTGGCCACCATCATTGCATTGAAGCATGGACCTTTCAAGTCTATCCAATTCCAACCTTGATGAAATTTTAGAGTGTTGAACCGGTAATATTATATTCTGCGGAGCATACTTTAAAGCCCGCACCCTTTCATTTCTTCTCCTTGAAGAATATGTAGCTATCTCACATAGACCTTTAGCTGCTACACTATCACAGGCTCCATTATGAGCTAGAGTGTTATGACGCAGGGCTAGCATTTGTTCAGCAGCTGAAGCATCCTCGCTGAGAAGAGTTAATTCATCTCTATCATGACTCGAATTTGACTTTATTTGAGTGTTTGAACCAATTAGAATTTCAGGGGCCTGAGGCAGCTGTATAGTGTTCCCAGAACTTCCAACAGTTGTTTCTTCAGCAGACTTAGGATCACTAGCATGGTCCTGCTGCTTCAGCTTCTCGTAACTCTCTGTGATCTCCTTGACGGCACGGACAAAATCTGAACCTTTGGCATGCCGTTTTGTCAAAAGCGATTGCTTCTTCTCCTCAGTAAATGATTCAACATCAGCAGGATTGCAGAAAGCTCTGCACATACACCAAAAAGTATTATTAACTGTATACGCTGGCATAAAAAAACAAGTAACTGATCTAGAAGGAAGAGAAAGTGAGCACATTTTACAACCTTGGATTGATTCACTTAATTAATTAAACTTGAAAAGCAGGCAGTTGTGCTAAAGTGCTTTCTTCATAATAATTATACATCAGTATCACTTAACCGTGGGAATGGATGATGCAACAAAAAGAACATTCACTAAATGTTGATGCTAATCAGCTTAGTAATAAACAGTTTTCAGAGAATTTAAGATACAAAAGGCTTTAGTAAGGTAAATGAAACAAAAGTCACGATCCAAAGATGTGGAAGCTTAACCCAGATTTGCTAACTATATGTTCAACAAGATGCACTGTTGCCAACAATGTGGAATGAAAAAAATCCACTCAAGTGAACCCAGAAGTACGCAGCAGGAATAATTCTGATTCTAAATAAACCAAGTAAAATTAGAGCTTAGAGGTGTCTGTTAGAGAGCATATATGATAAAATATTTAATCCTGCCCGAACAAGACAAGTTAAAAATGTATGGCCATAACAAAGGTACCTGGTTCTACGTCCTAGCCTAGTGAGACAAGAACCAAAGTTCATCTCCTCGACTGAGAATCATAATAAAAATAAATTAATCTCATCAAATGGGGATGAGTTAATGACCTAAACGAAGTGTAGGATGAGAAATAGGAACTGAAAATGTTAACACTTGCCAAATAAGGGAAGTATAAGCAGAAAGCAAAACAATATATATGAGGGTGATAATAAAGGGCAGAGAACTCACATCTGTTGTGTGCCAAAAAAGTGAACCAATACTTTCTTCAAATCGGCTGAGTATCCCCATTTCTGGGGTTCGCTAACCTGAAATTACTTGCAACAATAAGCAGAGGAGCAAGAGATGCGAAAAAAATAAACTCGAACATGACTGGAAAGTGGCAAATGGGATAGAAGTCGCAATAATCATCATATTTCAAGCCTAAAAAATTTGCTAAAACAAAGTCTGAATCGGTGAGTGGTATCTACTAACAAGTGGAGTATAATAATTGCTCTAATATGCTAAAAAAAAAAGCAAGCCAGGAAGTCGCTAATCGACATAAACATCAACCTAGAAAAGATCTTCCATCTTAATTATATGCAGAAAAGTGGGACATGCAAGAGAAAAAAAGTGATTCATAGCAGAAAATGCAAAGGCAGAGATGCACAAACCGCGGCAGGCCAAGCAGGAAATCCTTTGACTTTGGCAAGCACGAGATCGCCAACCTTCCACTCTCGGCGAGCGGATGCTGCCGCCGCAGCCTTACCACCGCCTTTCTTGCGGCTCGGAGCCATCGGATTTCAGAAAAACAAGGAAAATCAAATTAGAAAGAAAAAGAAAAGGTAAGGATCCTAACTCTCCAAGCTAAGCCAGAATTGCAGGCGAATATTAGCCAGCTCGGCAGTGCCTAGGGTTTTCGGCCGCTAAAGAATTTGCAGGCATTGAAAAATCCCAACCCAATCGACGGATACAAGAAGCAAAGCGGACGAGCGAGAACGAGAAAGAGAAGACAAGATTGCTCGAAACGAAACCCACAAAGGGCAACCAAATTATAACTCTTTCATAGCCGATCAATTATTATTTTCTTCGGTCGGTGTAGGGTTTGCAAGTTTCCAAAGGCCATGTCTAACGTGCGCCATACACCGCGTAGGTTAAAAACTTTATTTCCTCCCTCCTTTCAACAAAACAAAACTTCTCCGCTGGGTAAAACAAATCCACGTGATATTTCAATTTTCAACCACTCCTCTAAGCCCATTGTATGTGTATGGGCTTTACTAAAGTCCACTCACAGCCCATTATTAGCTCAACCTCGTTTGACCATTACAAATGTTTTTCTGTTGGACCTTTGGGGGATCTTGCTTTCATGCGACTGCTTAGTTTTCGTCTTGGTGGTCTTGGAAGATTTTTTTTGGTTCGGGGAAAAGATGTTTTGGATTCGCTCTCGACACGTGGCGCTCCCATCCTGAATTTTGTTCCTTTGATTTACCAACCGATACGTCAGTTATACCCCGATTCTCTGTTGCGGCGTATACGCAATCACCAACGGACACGCGTCCAACTAACCAATCATATCTCGACACATTTAGTGGCGGGGAGCGTGATGGATCTCTTATTCCGGCATAACGCCACGTGTGTCATTCTGGAGCACCGGACCAACTGATATAAGTAGGTGAGATCACGACGCGCGTGTAGCCCGCAAAAACTCAATGCTTCTAGAGGGAAGATTCTCCGTCGTCCAGATGAACACGAATAGACGGCTCAGATTTAACCAACCGAGTCGATTACCCAGCTCGGGTGAGTCAGGAATAGAGAACGAGCGAGTCCTGGTTCTCGTCTTCGAGTCCATTAGCTGGGAAATCCACACGCTATGCGCCGTCGCCTCCCTCAGCCGCAGATTCTGCGCAATCGCCAGACGAATTCTGTGGCGGCGGCTCTGCATGAACCGTGCGCCGGGGATGGTGGCGGCATTGTCCGGCGCAGATCCCAGCGGGCGAATCGACGGCGGATGGCACGCGTTGGCGAAACTCATGTTCTTCTGCGGCGGTGGTGAGTCGACTCGGTATTTCAATCTTAGTCAACCGTCGCCGGGCCACTTCGCCTGCGAGTCCAGATTCTCCAAGACCTCCGGCAAATTTTTCCTGCCGAAGAATTGCCGCCGCGATCTGTTATACATGAGCGATCCGTGCGAGCATCACGCGGTGGGTGGAGATGAGCATTTAGGGGTTTTCAGAGGGGTATTTCGGGAATTTATGAGGTCAAAGACGAGGGAGTGTCTCGTGAGAAGACAAGCGGCGCTGGAGGAGAAGGTTCGGTGTCCGTATTGCGGAGGGCGCGTGTGGAGCATGACGTCGGCGCGTCTCGTCCCGAAAAGCGCAGCGCGGCGGCTGGGATCACGCGATGGTGGGTTAGAGTTCTTCGTGTGCGTCAACGGCCACTTGCACGGCACCTGCTGGCTCATTCCTCTTTCATCGGACGAAGAAGACAATGGTGAAGACGACAACAGTGACCGGCAGTGTGATCTAATCCAAAGATGGAATTAGGTCTCTTGGTGTGGCGGCATATGCAAACCACAAGAGGAGATCTCATCAGTTAGATTTTCCTATGACATGATTAGTTGCAGGATGATGATGATTTGGATCGTGACAAGATCTTTTTAGCATATACCTACCTTCCAACAGGCTAAGCTATATTTATTACCGATTTGTTTGGTTTTAGTTTTAGATGAATATGATGTTGGTATATACACTAGAAGACACTTGTATTGTCTCTGATTTTTTTCTTGTAACTTTTGACTGCGGAATGCCGGCCTTTTCATACATGGACTTTCATAACAATAATAACACTACTTTTTACTTGTTTAAAAACCCTCCCAAAACTCTCTTTCTAGTTAACTTGTTACTAGTTGCTTTTGTTCCAGGGAGAATCTCTGGTAAAAGTCCAAACTGTAAGTGCGAGTTCCAATGGATGCAGGTGTAGTATAACAAAGACAAAAAAAAAGGTTCAATGGTGACAGTCACAGCTGGTGACCATGACTCTGGTTCATAAAATAACTAAATGAGGGAAAAAGCAGAGCTTGATTATGATAATCTGATCAATGGTGAATCAAGCACTAGTTCTTTATCCCTAAATCCATGGAATGATGGAACGTGAAACTCAAAAGAAGAAGACAAAGTTTTAGGTTGTTTCAGGAAGAAAAGCATTATTAAATCAAAGGTTAGTCAAGTAAACAAACCTCTTTGATAACTAAAATTTCTTCCGAGCCTTATCCAGAAACCTCTTTAACGAGTAAAATTTCTTCTGAAACAGTATAATCTCAAGTCAAGAGCAGCATCATCAACACACGTGATTCACGCGATATGAAACGTGACAATAACAAAAGTGGAACATGGTGAGAAGTACTTTTATAGATCAACAAGTCTAAGTGTATAAAGAATCTTTTAAGTTTTCGTCCACTCAACCAAAATTTTCAGTGATAAGGGAGCTTCATCTTTCAATAAAGAAGCGAATCTCCAGCTCCAATGGAAGAAAAACTTGCACAAAAGCAAATTGCTTTATAGCTAAAGCAAACCAAAAAAAGAGTATGAAGAAGAAACTAGATAAATTCTGTTTTCTTTTGATATAGAATAGACAAAGACAATCACATTTTCCCCCAAAGCGTAGAATCAAAGCAAACCAATTGGGAAAAATCCATAATCCCACTAATTTTTTCATATAAACCAACACCATAATTAAACATTCACGTAAACAAGAGAGGATGCAGAGAGGAAAAGATGATGACAAGAGAGGCTTTTGTCGCTGGTTTTTCAGGTTGGTGGTCGTCAAACTCATGGCGGGTCACAAGGCAGATAAGTCTGTGACAAAGAAACTGATCAAGAATGAATCAAAATCTGATATCACAATTTATTTCAAGCAACGAGAAGACTCCGAGGATAACGCTGATCCCATCAATATCTCAAGCTCCGAGAAAGAGAAGGTGATCCTGCTGGTTAATGGTAGTAACGGCTCAAAGCAGAGCATAGCGCGTGAGCCGAGCTTTAGGGGGGTTGGAGCTGGTAGATCACACCCGCAGCCGCTTTTGAATGATATTAATAAGAAATCAGATGCTTTCATTCAGAGTAGACTCGAGAAGATGCGAAAAGGCTTATAGCCTAGAACCAAATACATGAAACCTCTATGCTCTGTTGCACAGAGAGAATCTTCTTTCTAAAAGGATTCCTATCTAAGTTTTTCATCGATTCATTTACACTATATAAATATTGCCCGCATTCTTCATGAATTACATCTATGTTTACTTGTATTTTGAAACATTTTTATTGCACAACATCAGATTTATATGATTTACAACAACTTTTTTTCCAAAAGTGTTGTAGACCTTTAGTCGTAAAGTGATGTCAAGGTACCTAACATGATTGACATGTCTCATTCTCTATGCTCATCTCACTATTCTGATAAGCAGATGGGGAATCAAATCATGCTACGGAAATTATAACAGATTGATTATTCTCTCTCAATATATTGTCCATGACATGATGTTCATTAATTCTTCCCTAATTAGAGATGTTTGTACCTTAGATTATATGCAAAACCACTAACAGCACTGTGTGTGAATGAATCCGTTTTATTTAAACCCTCTCTAATTCAATGCAAGGATCAATTATAGTCATTGGAACTTGTATCGTCTCTCTTTCGTGTTTCTTATGTTGGATTTGGACACGACTATGCACAGGCTAAAGCATGATGTACAAGTGGATAGTAGGAGAATCTTGACCTACACGTACGCATAACACATTAACACCCGTTGCATCTTGCATGTCACAAACCTCTATTTAGTATATAACACAAACATTTATCATCATAACCCGTATAATCTTATAACCATGAGTAGATGCATGGAACCAATAGAAGCAAAGTTAGTAGTCATCTCACTGATTTGGGCTATCCTGGTGTCGGAAATTGCAACAGTGTCAAGTGCAGTAGAAGATCTGGTGGTGGAACAGTGTAAGCACCACTGCAAACATGATCTCCACACCAAGAAAGAGTGTGAAGATAGGTGCAATGAAAAGATGATGACGAAGATAGAGAAAGAGACAAGTCGGCAGGAAGAAGAGGAACAAGATCACTTCTGCAAGGCATTTTGCAAATCCTTTGAAGGACTCTATCAACATTGCATGACCGTTTGCCCTCGCACCAAGTCCATACCAGAGATGATGGCCATAGAAGGAAATGGTGTTGCTAACGGGGATTTGCAGACAAATTGCAACAGAAAATGCACTTCTTACACCGAACAAGAGGTCCACAAAAGATGCATGTCTGGATGCGTCAGGTCCATGAGGATGGACAACGAGGCAGTCTGCGAGACAACGTGCAGTATTCTTCAAGAGGAACCGCTAGCTATAAGGTGCATCAGGGTTTGCCACGAGAGAATTCCCGGAGCTGTTGATTCTTCTCGAGTATAATACTTAATAGTTAAAATCTCTTATAAGGGGATTTCTAAGGAATATAAGTGTTTTGTGTAAGAATCCAACTTAAAATAATATTAACATTTTACTTTGAAATCGAGTTCCCGGTTAAAGCAGTGACAAGAGAGCATCCCCAGCTAAGTGATGTTTCATAACAGTTTTAGCGAACACCAAATCAAGGCATACTACAAAAGCATTGTTTTAGGGATCAGAAGAAACCTAGGAAAACGGAAAATATTAGATACTCGGAGATGATATATATATATATATTATTCTTGAATTGGCTTGAAGCTGCTCTTCTCAGTAGTAGAAAACTGAGTAGAAGTACAAGTAGCGATTGAATTCTGGATAGGAGAGGCAAGCTTAGGATGAGGAGGAAGAGTGTCTTCCATGACCTTGGGGACAGTGAAATTGAAGTCTCCGAGTGGTGCGCTGTTGAATTCTGGATTGGCTTCAACGAAAGCTGCGATTTCATTGCGACTCCTGAGCTTCTTCCCGGTAGGAGTTATGTAGTAGGTATCCATCTTAGAGTAGTCTTTCCTGAGAACTAAGCTCCTCTTGAAGCCTTTAGGAGTTTTGGGGATACCAGGCTTGTCCATGACCCATGTCCGTGAGGAATCATAGTCAATATCAGCAGGGTCTTGACAGGACTTGCCCTGTTTCTTCTGACAGTTAAAAGGATCCTCGAGCATTTTACTTCTGATATCCTCGTACTCGTCTTGGCTATCAATGACCCTCCACTTGTGACAGCTTTCGCATTGTGCAGCATAGGTATCAATCATCCTCCCTGGAGCAACGTCTTTCTGCAATAAAGTGTCAGTGAAACAAAAGGAAAGCACAAGACTTGTGAGAGAGTAGAAGAGATTATAATCCAATTTCAACATGTAAGGCAAGAATTACAGGAGCAGAGAAGAAGTAGACATCCCGAAACAAGACTCAATGTTTGCAAAACCAAAAACCCCAATGCCATACCCACAAATCATGAACCCCCAAAATTGAAAACCTAGAATCTTATTATGGCTTATATTACTAACTACAATAAGAGATCTGAGATCCCAGGAGACAATTAAAACATGCAAATGCATGCGCTTGGCCGGAATTATAAGGTAGAAGCCTATTCGCATCTGACCAAAAAAAAAAAAAAAAACGCAAAGAACAGAAGAAGAAGAAGAAGAAGAAGAAGAAGATGGCAATCTCGACAGCAAAATATAAGCAATTGGCTCACTACCTTTGCTTTTGGTTTCACTGGTTTCCCGATCTCCTCCTCCATCTCACTTGAATTCCCCCAGAACAAAATTAATAGTACTATGATTTTTTTTTTAGTAAGAAGACGAAACAGTTTTTTTCTCCAATACTTGCTCTGTGGAGCTTCCCATATAGTCCTCCTGCGAACAGTTCTTCTAATCGCACAGCCTATGGGAATGTATCACTGTAACAGACAAATCAGAAGTCAACACGTAGGCTTTATCTATTGTGTTAAACACCCGCGCAAGCGAAAGATATTGGGTTTCTAACAAAAATGTGTTTATATGGGCCTAAGTAGAAAGCCCATGTCATTTTCTTTCTGTTTCCGACGGATCAGACTACAATCTCGTTTTTCCCGGGAAATTAGCAGAAAATACAAAAAAAAAATCTAAGAGGAAGATCAGCGATTCTGTTTATCATCATTATCTTCTTCTTCTTCGTTTTGTTGACTAATTCTCACTGTTCCGATTCTGAGTCCTTCTCTTCCACGAACACTAACGATCTCCGGTGAATCTACTGCCACGCTGGCAATCTCTAGCCGTCCTTCGCTTCTCACTCTCCTGTGATGAAATCTCGGCCGTCCGTTACAATCCAGTGTCGTCAAAAATGGTGGCAGATCTCGCTTCCTCGCCACGCTCCTTCCTCTCCTCTCTTTTGATCTCTGCTCCGTGAGCAGCGGCGGTCCATACGCTCCCCACGCCGATATCTTCCCTCCTAGATAGAAACTGTAACTATTATTATCCGACGAGCACGAGAAATATTCGTCAAGATTGACTCCACACACACCTCGATGTTCCCTGTACTCGTCGGGAATCTCGTGATCTGATTTTATCTCCAGAGAGTTGCTCACGGAGAAGCTTTCGCCGCAGGAATCTACGGGAGTGCTCCGGCATCGTCGTCGGTGAGAATGCGTAGGCGTGTCGTCCTCTGCCGAAGACGGCGTGTGGTGTTCTCGTTCGTCTTCTCCGGTGAGAGTTGTAGGGGATGACGTCATACTCATTATTAACATAACCGCTCTTCCTTCTTCTCTCTACGATGGCAACTTTCAATGCGAAACATTTCCCGAGTTTGGGCCTCATTCCCACTTTTTATAGTATTTGGTGGGCCCAGAGGGCGTGGCTAATAGATTTACTCATTTAACGGTCCTTTGTAAACATTAACCCCCTTTTAACGACGTTTAAACCCTGACAAATACTTCTTCTTGTAAGATATTGCATGAGATTATTCTACAGAATTTTGAATAGTTTCTAACACTATCTAAGCCAATTACGAGGGTGATAACCTTTTCATTTGGGATTTAGGAAAAAAAAGATTGAATGGAAGTATGGAACTCGGTTTTTATTACATCAGACGCTATTTCTTTCCCGGAAACAATACTTATTTCTTCACTTTGATAGGCTTTTAAATCGATATTAGAAAGCCCGTTTATACGGCCCAAAAGATACTTAAGACGGTCGACAAATGCCAATCATTACTTTGATGACATTCAAACGTATTGCAATACTCTAGACGATGCTGTGTCATTTATGAGAAAACCCGTGACGTACGTACTACAAATTGTTATCGTTTAGACAATTAAACGGCAAGCAGTCTACTACTCTGGACTGATCCCTGTGAGTGAAGAAAACATGATGACGAGTTGATGATGAATGCAAAGTGATATGAGAGAGAGAGAGAGAGACTGAGAGAGGATGTTGTTTAATGGTGAATTGTAGGGTTTAGACTGTGAGATTTTCAAGATGAAAGGTTCGTGTCTTTTTTTTTGGTTCAAAGGGTTCGATTCTTTTTCTTTGAATATTTAGGGGTTAGGTTTATACTTTATAGGCTAATAAAGACAAAAACATCGTTGTTCTATGCTTTTGTCTTTTCTTTCCTTTCTTCTCTCTCGTTTTCTTTTTTCTATTTTTCTTCCATTTCTATGAAATCTCTGCACATCTATATCACTTTCCATTCAGAGTAGCTATACTCTGAATCTTCTTCCCAAATTATAATCTGATTATTTCCTTTTACCTCATTTCTCTCTGTTTTTTAAACAAAAAAAAAAAATTACGATTTATCCAGATGGACCAAATTGAACCAAATCGTTTATTTACATTGGTCGAGTTTCTAGATTGACTTTGCTAGACACAGTTTAGAGACATCTAAGACGTGGTTTGAACGAGTTCATCTTTTTGATATATTAGAATATATATATATATATACATATCTTCTTGTATTTTTCTCTTAAGATCTCTCATTGTATGTATAAACATTTGTAAACATTCATCAATATATCTACCACTAAATTTAAAGACTTATCCTCTTCCCAAGTACATGATTGACACCTCATTCAACATTGGATATGTTAATCGAACTTCTAATGTGAACTAGCTAGAGAAAAGTAATTTAATACCCAAAAGCTATTGATAATTTGATACCCTTTTGAAGCAAACAAAGATTCATCAAACCAAACCTTTAAGCTCGAAGTTAGTTAGATGATGAATATAATAATTTTGTAATTTTGGATCTAAAGCATTGAATATAGTCTAGAAACGACAAAGCCAATCCATTGACAAAAGAAAGAATCTTAGTGTAAACGACAAATTAATGAATTATGGAGAAATCAGAAGATGTTGATGAATCACCAAACAAAATTTAAGATTTTTTTGTCAGAATTAAAGACATCAAAACTAAATGAGAGCGATCCTTTTGTTACAAAAATCAAAAATTATTTTCTAAGCACGAAACATTAAAGATTTAGCATAAAAAATATTCACACAAATAAATTACTAGAGACACCCTCCCCAAGTAATTGCCAAGACAGTTTCATTACAAGACAAACGAGAGTCTGTGTCACGCACGCATCAATGAGCCAAAAGTTTGGTCATAAATATACTTTGACAAGATTAAAAAAATAATACTATAATACAACATTAATTTTGAAAGATGCTAGGACTAAAAAAGTCAATGTTAATCGAGAAAATGAATTATATTCAAAGTAAGAAGTTACCTGTAAAATGTTATTTATACTATCTTCTAGTATCATTATTTAAAAAGAAACCACCAACTAAACAAAAGAGAAAAAAAAAATCCCTTTTCCTTTTTTCTCCAAGCCTCGATGTCCCTACCACTTGGCATCCACAAGAGTAAGTATATGTAATAAAAAACAATCACACATAAGGCTTGTTTAATAGTATATTATAAAGAAATGTAGAAATGTATAGAAACAAACATATGTAGACAAAAGAGATTGTTTTCTCTAAGAAGGGGTCCATGTTTGATCCTCCCAAAGTTCATAACCACTACAAGGAAACACCAAAAATACTAAATAAAATACATGCACATAGAAGAGGCAATAAGGCAAAAGATGCCAAAGAAAAACTAAAACTATTAAAAAGGAATATAAAAGAAAAAACGATAGATGATTTTGACATTTTTGTCCAATCATTATTTAATATATTAGTTTTGGTTGTGTAAGCTTTTTTCTCATTTGGGTGGATGGGGGATTGGTATTGGCATTGGAAAGCTTTTGCCTCAAATGAACACACAACACTTGTCTTTTCTCTTCTCTCACACTTATTTCCTCTTCTTTCTTTCTTTATACTTCACTCCAACGCCATTGCCACATGTCTCCCTAGGGTTTTCACTTAGACCTTTGGATCTTTCTTTTTATGTTTTCTTTTTTTTCCCCACATTTGTAGCAAAGACAGAGCAATTGCTTGGAGAGTTAGAAGTTGGGAGACTTACAAGGAAAAAATTGGGATTTAGAAAGATTTGTCTTTTGAAAGACAAGAACTTTGAATGCATGAACAAAAACAAGAACAAGTCGAGCAACTACAACCACAACGACATACTCTTTCTATTAATAGCATAAGAACACAAAAGGTAATATAAACATACAAATCCACACCAAGGATAAGTTTTTTTCACAACATGTTGAAGACAAGTTAGTTGTCTTGTAATTTACCCTATGTACTCTAGAACCAATTAAAGTCTACCCATACTAATACTAGTACGCAACAAAAGTACCATGTCGCGGTTTGGCCCTAAACCGATCAGATGTCGATAACCGAAGTGGTCTTTCTTCAGGCGCAACCAAGATCTCACTAATAAGCCAGACTTATTATGCTTCAGGAGACCAAGGAACACAAAAAAAAAAAAAAAGGAAGCTATTGAACATTAGACAATACTTGTGGAAACTGTACAAAAACCCATCAGAGATAGGCAAAAGAAACCGATCCTTGTAATTAATCTTCTTCTTCTTCTCTTTATGTATAAATCAGCAACATGAGCAGAGCGTGTTGTTGCTAGCTAGGGAGAAAGAAGCAAAGGACTTGACTTGCTTTGACAATCCTCTACGGAGTGCACAAACTTATTCAACTCGTCCATAAGACAATGAAAGTGATCATTGTTAGGCAAGAAGTAAAAGCCAATGGTAGCCTGCTTCAAATACAAAAGATTAACTTGATGACCGGTCTTCTTAAGCCCATCCACATAAGCCAATTGCCAATCCTGAACAAGATCTAAACCAGCCACAACGACAAGACTCTTGGGAAAGTTGACTCCTTTAAGGCTTTGACCTCTGGGGCCAAAAGGATTACATGCTGGATGATCTCTATCTTCACCTTGAGGTAGATAAGCTCTCCAATACCAATCTCGATCTTGAATAGTGACAAAGTATTTGCCATCAAGGCTCTTCTCAGAGTGAGTCCTCTCTTGTCCACCAAACATTGGATGAAGAAGAATGTTCCCCAAGACTTTGACTCCTTGTTTGGTAGCCCTGACAGCAACATTGTGAGCTATGTTGCCTCCTGAGCTATCTCCAGCCAAATAAACATAAACATTGGAGTCTTTACCACTCTGAAGCCAGATTCTGGACTTGACCCATTGGAGAGCGTTCCATCCATCGTCGTAAGCAGAGGGGTAGCGATGCTCGGGGGATCTCCGGTAATCAACAGAGACAACGACAACGCCGCAAATGGTGACGAGGCGTCGGCAGAAAGTGTCGTAGATAGCACTGTTGGCTGAGGAATGAGTGAAGCTACCTCCATGGAAGAAAATCAAAACAGGGACGATCTGTGTAGTGCTGAGAGGTCTGGTAAGGTCGACGGTTCCGTGACGGGTGCTGTCAAAGAGAGACGCAGGTTGGTAGATTCTGGTAAGAAGGTTGGTGGGTGAATGGACGTGGTCGAAGGAGAAGACGCCGTCGACGGGGAAAGCGTTGGCGGGAACTTTACGGTCAAGAAACTCGGCGAGGTCACGGTTGAAGGAGCCGTCGGGACGACGGAGGACTTTGTAAGCGAGCTTGAAATTGGAAATGAGGACCCATGTGTTGAGTGGGACAATTCTCTACAGAGCATAAAAATGAAACATTAGATGATGGGACGTCTTAGATTTTATTAGACCCTTTTTAAGAATAACAAAATCAACCGTACGGCCCGGCTGAATCTAAATGATCTCCAATTAAAGAAACCAAAAACGACGCAAGGAAGAAGAAGAAGAAGAAGTTGGTAGAGGAAATCTGGGAAAGTAGCTAGCTAAAAGGGGAGGGGGAGTTTTGTGAAATGGAAAGTACCTTGCATTCGTTTAGGTTGACTTCGTTTCCACCAGCCATACTCTCAACAAAACTAATTAAAACTCCCCAGAAACTTTATAATCGAAACAAAACTATGACCTCATACGACTAAATCACTCTCTGGCTTCTGATTCCCGGGAAATTAATAATTACCAAGTGGAGGGGATGGAGAAAGAAGAAAGATTGAAAGCACCTTTTAAACAAAACAAACCCCAAAAGATAAAAGAATTACTCTTTTAAAGAGACCTGGAGAAAAGAGAGAGGCAAGCAAGCAAGTACAGAGAAACAAGAGAGCGCTCGTTCGTTGGGGTTAGTGAGAGAAAGAGAGAGTCAAAGGTGAGAGAGAGAGAGAGAGGGAGAGGTTTGCAAATGAACCCATCGGACGGTGGTGACCCTCTTTTACTGTTTCCATCTCTGGGTCCCACCTACTATCCACTTTTTTTTTTTTGTCGACGATAAGGTAATTTACTTCAGTCGGCTGATTAATTAAAAATACAAGTCGAGTATAAAAAACTGTTAATAAAATTTTAAAAAAAGAAAAAAAGAGCCACGGTGTCATTGTGAAGAGAGAGAGGATTGGCTATTGGGCACGCCAGTCCTGACACGCTCTCTCATAAGTGCTCCTTTTGACCACCTCCTTTTTTTCTTTTTTCTTTTTTCTTTTTTCCTTCCCCTCCCTATTTTTTATTTTTTTATTTATTTATCTATCAATACAGATTTCTCCAATTCTCCCTCTTCTTTTTTTCTTTTTTTTTCACCTTTAAGAATACCTTGATCACTTTTTTATACGTCCTCTATGAGTTGGCACTAAGATTATGTGGCTATGTATGTTAGTTTTTAACATAATTATATACTTTTTTGTCATTTTGTGACATCCTACTTAACTTAATGAACATTTATTTATTTTGCATTTTCTAGAGTTTTTCTGTCTAAGATTATATACTGTAGTAGTTCTATTTGTCCTTTCTATTACATTCCACGATTTAGTTTTACCATTTCATTAATTTCGTTTCAATGCTACCAATCACAATAATTACATACTCTTTTTTGGTCAATTAGTTCCATGTGATGGACACGAATTTATCACCTATATAAAGACAATCCATAAGCTATATTCGAGTTAATAAAAGGAAAAAAAGTTGCTTCAAAAGATCATTCATCATCTAATGATATATAAAATACAAAAAGTATGCTTAGGCAGCTTTAAACTATTTAAAGGGAAAGAAATATTTCTTCTCATAACAAAAGTTTTGGATCTTGTTTTCTAAATGATGGCTGTGACTTATGATGGGTGAAAGACAGAGAGAGCTCGTTTTGGTTTTGGTTTGTTTTATCATATAAATGTGAATGCAAATTGGAAATAAATTAAAATTAAAAATTAGTTAAAGGAAGGTGACAAACCAAAAAAAAAAAAAAAAAAAAGCTATTCAGCGTGCGACCAACGCCATGGCATGTGGCGACAAAAGGGTTGTGTTGTTTTCTTTTGGTTAATTAAAACAGATGCGAGATTTCGAAAATACCCTCCTCCTCTCTGTAAAATTACGCATATTGCCACTACTGCTGGCTAAACGTGTTCTATTTTGGGAAGATGACATCATGCCTTCAGTCAGGGACCCTCTCTTTTCAACGTTGGATTTTCACAAATTTATAGTATATTATATATTTTGCGCAAATCTATTTTCTTTCTTTTCTAAACCCAATTGTTAAAAAAAAAGATTGTACTATATGTTTTTGAAAAGTGGAGAGAAACCCATAATATCACTGAACGTACGACTTACTTATCATATGTCGCTTTTTTTTTTAATACGTTCATGGAAGAAATATGTGTGTAGTTGATTAATTTTAGCTATTTAGTACTACTACTTATGTTTAATCGTTTTCTGTCATTTACCCGATTTTCAACTGCTTTATACGATTCTATTAACTCAAATGTTGTGTCGTTTTTTTTTTTTTTTTTTCTGTTGTATTTACTCTCTAGATATGTTGCTTATATATATACTTCCATTTGCAATGTGTCATGTTTTGTTTGACTTGTCATTTTAAATTCATCTATGGGGAGAAAATATGGCTTGGAAAATATATATAAATCGGCCGCTCAAAATCCTTGATTTGTTTTTTTGCCTCAAACGGGCCCATTAGGTAGAATGTGGGAATGGGCTTAGTGTTTTGTCGTGTTGTGACAGAAGCGCGTGGCGATCACACGCCGGTAACTCTGTCAAAAAGACTAAACCTTCTGACTCCACCCAGGGGTCTTATTTTCTCTCTTCCTTGACTAATGACATCTCTCTCTCTCTCTCTCTCTAATTCAATTAAAACTGGATTCAATGCATTTGGACGCTCCCCCAATCGATTGAACACATAAAACCGCAAACAACTACGTACTACTTGTGAATTGTGATGATGTTTTAACGGGTTCGCCGAGGCTTTTGCGGGTGTGTGAATCGGAATATAATCAACAAATGAATTGAAAAAATTAAGGTTAGGGTAGGCATTTTACCAAAAAAAAAAAAAAAAAAAGGTTAGGGTAGGCAACAAAGTTAAACGAAATTAGAATTGGGGAACGGGCCCTACTTTGATGGCTGCGCAACCAAAACAAAAAAGAAAAGAGAAAACGGAAAACCCAACTAACGACGTTAATTTACAAGATAGGTCCTATAATGTTGCTTTTTGGTCTATCTTTCGGATTTGACAAATCAGAACCATGAATCTCTCGATGACGAGACCAAAACAGTAGATCTCAGCCGTTGTTTTATCCCGATACAACCTTTTTTTTTTTTTTACTGTAGTAGTTAATAAAAGAAAAAAAAACATGGGTTAATCAGACTTATCTTATTATATAAAGTTGGGTTTTCGAAGTTAGTAACTCAAGAGATCGCGACACGTGTCATATTTATCGGTTATAGATTTTGACACGTGTAAAAAAATTTTTTTTTTAATAATTTTAAATACGTAAAAAGATAATTACGAAAAATAATAAAATTTAAATAAATTTGAAAATATAAAAAAAAATGTTAAGAAAATTATAAATAAAAGAAGTTTTAAAATATAAAAAGATAATGTTAAGAAACCTCATAGGGATGAACTTTTTCTACTTCATGAAAAGTGAATTTTTTTTTTAAAAAAAACTCATTTAATAATTACGGGTAAATATATGTATTTTTAAAAATATATAGTTGAATTAATAAAAAAAATTAAAATTTTCACCCCTACTTCATTAAAAGGGAATTAAAAAAAACTATGTCGATAATTACGGGTAAATATATGTTGTTTTTTAAGTATATCGTCGAATTAATGAAAAAAAAACCTAAAATTTTTACCGCCTCTCAGTTTCATATATATATATATATACCTTTATAGGTTTTCATATAAGCTCATATGGATTTATTGCGTTTTATAACTGTTGGTTGTAAATTTGGAGGATGTGGAACAAACCATATGTACTGATGCATGAAGATTTCGGTGATGTTTCAACTGATTGGTGTACAAGCTATCATCGTACAATAATGAAAGTTTTGATCAAAACTCTTAATTTTTTTGGTATTGGTTTATATGTTTAAATAATTGATGTCAAACTATTTTGTTAACGTTTAGTAGGTGGATACCCTATGATTTATTTTATTGAATGAATAGGTGAATTTCTTTTAATGTATAATATGTTTTACTTTTAATTTGATTATTTAGGATTAGTGTACTAATGTTTTTGTGGATGCCAAGATTTAGAGATGTTTGATATGACTATTGTGTTATAGTAGAAGTTTTGATCTAAATGTGATATTTTCGTATGCTTCTACAATTTTTGATAAGTTACAAATTCTTTTGTCAACGTTTAGGATCTTGATGCGTAAAGATTTATTTTACCGAATGAATATATAAAATTTTGAAACATGATTGATAATAAAAACTATATAACTAAAATATATTAAAATAATTAATAAACAAAGAGAAAAATAAAATTAAGTAATTTATTAATATTTTACAGAATATCTAATTTTGTTTTTTATACGGATTATAAAATTTTAGTTATAAACCCGTGTAGGCAGATCTTAATTTTTTTTTCTTACACGGGTTATAAATTTTTTATTTTAAACCCGCGTATACGCGGGACCTAATCTAGTAACTTATAAAGGACTGTAGTATTTCACCAAAAAAAAAAAAAGAAAAGGCTGTAGTATTTTTTAAGTCTTGAAAATCTTGTTACCCAGTCATTTTTTTTTTTTTTTTTTTTTTGGTAAAATACCCAGTCATGTTTACATAGTGTGTTTCGCATGTAAGACCTAAAACATATATAATGAGACAAGTTTTAATGAGACCTAAATCATATATAATGAGACAAGTTTTAGGTCTTTAAAAGATTCGAGACCAATGTGTTTTGTGTTAGCAATATTTATTGTAAATTTCATTTCTCATCTATTTGATAAATATGGTATAGTGTTGTTGTAAATTGATTTCTAACATATGACAAAAAATGTTCTTATTGATTACAACTTTAACTAACGACATTTAATTTTAAGTTAGTCTAAAGTTACATGATGACAAAAAGTTACAGAATATTAGTTAAAGTTACATCCTATCAAAAAAAGTTACATGATGACAAGATAAATTTATGGTATACAGAATATTACTAAAGCAATCAACTAAACAAGAAAAAGAAAAAAAGAAAAAAAAAGAATCAAAAAGAGAACACGCTAAGGTATATGATTCGCGTGTCTAAATGAGGCTTTCTTAATTTTGTCGTCATCAATTTTGTCTGTCTGGGACGTGTGCTCACATTTTCCACTCCTTACTTTTTTTTTTTCAAATTGATTAAAAATAAATACTGTACTCTGTAGAACTTTCACACATTGATTATTTTATTTCACTTATCGTTTGGGAGTAGAAATATCAAACTCCGTTAATCAGGCTTTGGAAGAAACATTAATCTTCGACACTTCAAGGTTTGTGAATGTATTTTCCTTCATAGATATTCACAACCAATATAATTTTAGATAAATTATAATTTCTTCTTTTTTTGTAGTGATTTGGTAATGTTTTTTTTTTTGGTGGGAAGTGATTTGGTAATGTTGAGTCATTCATTTCCCACCTCAAAGAAATTTTAATTACAATTTTTAAAATTCGTGGTTTTAAATCTGAAAAGAAATAAATAACTGGATTAAAAATGCATTATGGATATATGGTATGTAAAAAAGACCAAAATAATGTAGATTAAAATTTTTTTGTTTTCAATACTATAATAAATTTGTGTAAGCATAAGTAAATGAAATAGGACTCTCTAGCTCCCTCATTAATAATAATAATAATTAAAAAAAAAAATGACAATGGATAGATTAGTTAATGTGTTTGAACGAGCTTTTAAACCAAGTCTTCCCCACTATCAGACTTTTATTTTTATATGTTTTGGGATAAAATTTCAAAAGTGGAAGAAGACGACGCCAAAAAGTATTTTGTTTGCTGTCCGCTCTTAATTTGTCGTTTTTTGTCTTGAAAAGCAACCGTCCAACATCAAAAGTTTGGGCTTTAAGATGATTATAAACAGAGAGGCTCAGTCCAACATATAATATTCCATTCATATAATTTTATTTATTAAAGGATTATACACGATGTTTACAAGAGGGGATGTAGCTCAAATGGTAGAGCGCTCGCTTTGCATGCGAGAGGCACGGGGTTCGATCCCCCGCATCTCCATATTAAAGTTTTAATTTTGTTTATTTTCGAAAAAGTAGCAGTTGAGGGAGGAGTTCAAAAGATGAATGAAGTAAACCAATTCATGTTTCATGGAACTTGAATTCCAAATGTCGTACATAAGCACAGATGTCATGATACATCCAAAAGAACCTACAGTACTATTAAATATCGAGATTATATTTTCTTCTGTATCTTTCTCTTTTTAATTCATGTTCTAAATCAACATATATATAATTTAAAGAAACAACTATAAATATGAACACAGGACATATAAGCTCAAATTTCTCCACAAAATCATTAACTCTTGGTCACCATCTACTGCAAAAAGATATCCCAATTTTCTCTGATAAACTCATCTTTCTCAGATCAGATTAACCTTCCTTTTCAGCACATAAATGGAAAAGCTTCTACCAAATTCCATGACTTCAACATGTTTTTTTGTTTTGTTTTTTCATTACTTCAACATAGCTTCCTTAGCATTTGTAGAAGCTTTTCATCTAAACAATATGATTAGATTAAGCGATATTTTATTTCGAGGGTACAATTTGATATCTTTTGATTTCGAGGGTAGAATTTCGTATTATTAGACTTCTAAAATTACCCGCAAATAAGTTTCAAAAAGGGGATGTAGCTCAAATGGTAGAGCGCTCGCTTTGCATGCGAGAGGCACGGGGTTCGATCCCCCGCATCTCCAACCTTTTTACATGGATATGCATACGTTATACAGATATGATATCTTGAACAATAGTTACGGGTTTCATGGAACTTGAACATGACAATAATCCAACCGAAACTACCATTTAACATTTTCTTAACGTTTCTAAATCTTTCTCCTTTAATATTTCTTTTTATTTTTTTCGGAATCCACACATAATTTAAAGCAAGAAGTAAAAGTTGTACACAAATCTGAAGGAGAGAATATGAACACACAGACTTGTAAAACTAAGAAGTATTGGCCATGGAGTCGATGAGCAACTCATATCCCTCAGGGACATGAGACTGAAGACGGACGCACTCAGCCAACGCAGGGACGTCTGATGATACGTCTAGAAACTGGGCCACAAAGAGAAGCAGATGAAAATCAGAGATCCTCTTCACGAATGGGAGGCTCCTTGCACGCTCCATATGCGTTTTCAAAGCCCGCATAGTTGTTTGAATGTTTCGGTTCTCTATTGGGAAGGTACACGACAGCGATCCCTGGCAATTGAGCAACCAAATGCACCGTTATACATCATCAACTCATATGAATGTTGTAAATTAATAACAGTCTAAAGCACATAACACGCGTTCATCATCGGAGCAACCAAATACACAATTATATATCAACTCATGAATGTTGTAAATTTATAACAATCTAAATTACATTACGCGTGTTCATCCTATCAAAGGCTAGCCAAGCTCTTGATTAACACGAAGATGTGAAAACTAGTTGCTCAATGAGCTGCCAAGTTCTTCTAGTCTTTAAACGATTCCCACCTAAACTAAAAAATAGTTATGAGGCTAAAAGGGTAGAGAAAGAAACCTGATGATCCAAGATCTTGACGACAACGAGGAAGAAGTCATTGTCCACTTCTTTAACATCCTTGACTCCAACAACAACCTCTTTCTTCATCTTGGAGAGCTTGGGATCATCCTCAGATCCAATCTCAGTCTGGAACCATCCTTCCTTAAACAATCTAACGCACATATCACTCATCTGAAACGCCTCAAAGTGAACATCAGCAGCACCATCCTCGTTGATCTCAAGCTTGACAACGGCAGTGACCCACTCCTTCAAGTCGCTCTCAGCGTGAAGCTGGGCGGCAAGCAAGACCTCAACGTTAGACAAAGTGTACTCCTTCTTGTCCTGAGTGACAGTCTGGTTGAAAATAAAGCCAACTTTGGTCATCCCTAACCCTAAGGCGATGGCATCAACACGCTTCTCTTCGTCAGAGTCTCTCATGAGAATGAGATTATCCTCCATGCCTTGCTGCGGTGGCTCGTAGATGAAATTGACCTCAACCTGACCTTCCTCAGAAACGTTGCCGTACATGAATCCACCGCGTTTGACAGCGAAGGCAAGGGACTCGTTGACGTAATGCTGAAACGCATTGGCGCAATCGCGATCGAAGGAGACAGAATCGCAGTGAGACTTGTCCTGGCGACCGACGCGCATCTGCCGTGCGATTAGATCTTCGACGGTCATCTTCCTCCCGAAGGAGCCAGCAGGTGTAACCGCAGGGCCACCACGAATGGTACGCTCACCTTCGTAAGCAAGGTAGAGCATAGAGCCGTGGGAGAGATTGAGAGACGAGATTGGGAGGTTAGGATCGGTCATGTCGGTGAAGCCTAGGAAATCAAGAGGAGTTTTAGCGAGGAGAAGGTTTCGATTGGTGGATAAGGTTTGGTTATGGATAGGGATCTGAAGCTGATCTTGGATTAGGGTTTTGAGTTGGGAGACTGTGATATGAGGTCCATCGACGCTCACTCTCTCCAATCCATCTCTGCTTCGGATTCTGAGCATCGTCATCTTCTCTACCTTCAAAACAGATTTGAGGAAATAAACAAACAGATTCGAGAAAATCTCGAGACCAAAGAAGAAGAAGAAGAAGAAGAAGAAGAAGGAACACTTGCTGCAAGTGTCGATTTAATGGAAAGGTATATGTGATTTTCTTCTTCCGATGGGAAACGAAAAGCTCTGAGATTCCAAGGAAGACTGATTTGAGATGAGATGAATGCTCTTTGCTTTTCCAGTTAAAAGTTAAGGACGATGATTGCGTAAACGGTGGCGTTTTCCTTTTCTTGGGCTTCCACCCATTTAACTTGAATGGGCTTTACTAGTTAGGCAGCCCAATTTTCAACAACGAGTCATTTCTCGATTGCTTTCTTTTTATCCGGAAACGCTTTAGGGCTTCCTTTTTTTTTGGGCAAAAGATATGGCATCTTCTCCGGGAAAACGGCCGAAATCAACCCAAACTTTTTCCAAAATGCCGTTTTATACCTGAACTATACGACCATGCCAAAATCAACCTAAACTAACTCGTAATTCAAATTCCATACCTGAACCGTAACTCCGTTGCCGTTTTCTACATGAGCTGTAACGGTGTTAATTTTCCGTTTAACGGCGCTGACTCAGCCGCCACGTAAGATGCGGGCATATCAAAACGACGCCGTGTTGGTTAAATTTGGTGGGTTCTTTCATTTGTCAAAATGACGTCGTTTTGATTTGGGGAAAAAAATCAAAATTAAAAAACAATTAGGGCTTGTGTTTTCTTTGTTTCTTCTTCATCGTTCTTCGTCTAAGTAGAAACAATTGCTAAACTCAAATTTGACGATTTTGTATCCTTTGTTTTTCTCACTTTCTCTTCTTTCTACTTGACAAAGAACGATGGAGAAGAAAGAAAACACATGACTTATTTCTTTTCTAATTCTTTTTTTTTTTTTAAATTTTGATTTTTTCCCCCAAATCAAAACGACATTGTTTTGACAAATGAAAGAACCCACCAAATTTAACCAAAACGGCGTCGTTTTGAGATGCCCGCATTCTACGTAGCGGCTGAGTCAGTGCCGTTAAATGGAAAATTAACACCGTTACAGCTCGTGTAGAAAACGGCAATAGAGTTACTGTTCAGGTATGGAATTTGAATTACAAGTTAATTTAGGTTGATTTTGGCATGGTCGTATAGTTCAGGTATAAAACGGTATTTTGGAAAAAGTTTGGGTTGATTTTGGCCGTTTTTCCCATCTTCTTCGAATCTCTTTTTTTTTTTTCTTTAACTTCAAATCAGTTCACAATAAATAAATAAATTACTTTAGATCCCTTAAAACTTTTGATGTAAATATGTTATGTCCAAATAAAATGTTATTGCATCAGATTATTGATTCAACATGTATTTTGATTGATATATATATATATATGGTCCCTATGTATTAATACAATAGATTTCAATGTTTTCTGAATCCAATACGATCATACAGATATATTAGTATTTTAAAAAAAAAAAAAAAAAAAAAAACTTTTGTGATGGGATTCGTAATAAAGTTTTAAAAGGAGATTGTGACCATGTAGCCCATCAACATTTATAGTAGATGATGAGAGGAGGAGTACTCTTGCTCATAGATCACCATCAATAAATAATCAATTTCTTTTGTGTGTGTGATTTTAAGTTATTTTTGTTATTCAAATTAATTTTAACAAGACGCTCCTGTTGACTAAGTGATCAATTTCCGGTTTTAATGCAATACCTGATGTCGGCTTGATTAAGCAGATAATTGAGAATTAGGCCGTGAGTGGAGACACTCTTTTTGCGGTATTCAAAGCGGTATTAGCAAATCCGCTTTCAAGTCACCAATCAGACATATGTGTGTAATTTTTTTTTTTGCAGATAATTCCGCACACACATATCGAGGCATGGCTAATACACTACGGATAAAGAAACCGCACTATACTTTTGTCCAGCGGGTATTTAGCAGCGGTCCAGTAGAAAACCGCAAAACACAGTGAATAATAACTCAATTATTTAATTAATAATACAATGTACCTATAAATAAAATCATGTACTCACAAAACATTCACACATTACAACCCAAAACAAAATCCTCTCATCCGATCCAAAAGAAAAAAAAATCAGTCTCCCACCCTTTCATCATATTTTACAGCATTTAAAGGTAAATTACTTTTACTATACTATTATATTAATTATTTTACAAAATTTAATTACATAGGAAAACAAAATATTTTTATGTAATTAATGTCTCCTTATAAATAAATAGTACTGAAATTTAATATATACAATTATTCAAAATTTAGTAAATCATAAAATGTTATATTTATGTACATATCTATATGACTATGTTTTAATTTTTATATTCATAACATCAATATTAAATTTTAATAAAATCATAGAAAATTTTAAATATGAAAAATAAATGGTTGTGATAGTATTTACTAATCAAGATGTATATATATATTTATTAAAAAGAGAAAAAAATTATGAAGATATACAAAATTACTATAATTTTTTAAAATTATAGTTTAGTATATTTATATTAGATGGTAATATGATTATATGCATTTTTTCAAAACTTAATCAAATCAATTAACACAAAAAATTAATTAATTATTAATATATATATATATATATATATATAACCGCACTTGTCCCGCAAATAGCTTTTTTCACCAATCAAATATTATTTCGTACCGCTTATTTTATACAAACCGCACTTGTCCCGCAAATATATTTCTCCCGCACGTCCCGCAGTTGAACCGTACCGCACTGAAATACCGCATTTCTCCCGCACCGCAAAACGCAGTTACCATTCGGAGCCTTAGTTTGGTTGCTGTGTTGGTTTAGTTAAAAAAATTCGAGGCTGGATTTTTACTTTGTACATAAATTTACCTAATTCGGTGCTGGACTAACTTAATAGTATTACTTTATTAAAATCTTTAATGAATCATAGATTAATAAAATTATGTATGGTTCGTTGAATCATAGGAAAAACATGTTTATCTCATGGCCTTTCACAATACATTAATTTTAGATTATGAGACTAAGACTTATAGAAATTTGAAATGTTTATTTTAAAGTCGCAACCTGCTGTTTTCTAGTATCAACATTTATAAAGACAATCACAGTCTCCCTCTATTAGTCAGCTTTTAAAATTCAAAAAAGTGTATGAAAGGTGAATTGGATAGGCAAATTAACAAATATACTTAAAACGAAAAAATATAGAAGAACACTGCAGATACTGAGATAGCCGGTGTGATAATTAAGAGATTGTGCACTTTGTAGACACGTGTAATATATAAATGATTAGACATGCTTATTTAGTTTTTGTTTAAAGAGATGAATGCGAAAAGTGTCCGTCAACGTTAAGGGAGCCGAGCCGACCAATGAGTTTTTAACACGCACGTTAGTTTACTCCATGGGATAAAAAGAGAGACTGAACATTGGACCAACTACAAAAAAGAAAAAAAGACAAATGATATTAGTATGACTTTTCGGAAATTTAAATTCCATATTTATTTTTTATTTTTTATTTTTTATTTTTTGGTAAAAAAATTCCATATTTATTAACTTCAGTTTCATTCAATGACTTTCGTTTAATAATTCTAGTTGGATGTAATCGATGATACATAAAGGGTTAAGCTTATTTCATTTATAGAATTAAATAAATTTGTTCTGTGTTGATCATTTAGTTCAAGATTTCTTCTAGAATATTATTGCAAATCCATGGAACGTTCACACACTATTAGAACATACAATAATTATATTTGATAAAGCAGAAAATATGTGATTGGACAAAACATGAACGGCAATAGAAGAAGAAGACTCGACGTCCACCCCACCTACTCACCCCCACCCTACTTTATGGCCCCCACTAGCTCGGCCCATTGGGCCTTTCTAAATAATGAGAAAATAATTACCGTACATCTCTTTTTATTTTTATTTTTATCAGTTTGCCGTTGTTTTTTGGCATCCATTTTTCATTCCTTTTTAGTTTCTTTTTTGGTCAAATTTATACACTTAATAATGCGTTTTCGTTTTCGTTTTTTTTTTTTTTATTTTTTTAAATAACCAGAGTGCGTTGACAAATGTACTGTCTTCTCCTTAAAATGATGTGGTTTTCATGCGTAACCATGAACCATCCAATATCAATTAAAAAAGCTAATTATGAAAAAGTATAGTTGCGTGACGTATTTTTGCAACATGGAGAATAAAATAACATAGGAAAAATGGCTAAAAATAAATGCGGAAAAAGTTATTAGTAAAATCGTGATTCGGAGGGACACGAGTTAGAGAAATTAGAAAGCGAAGATATCAGAATTTTAATTGGTCAGAATTTTAATTGGTCAGAATTTTGACAAATCATATAACGATATAGAGAAGAGAACAATAAAATAAAAAAAAAGGAAAAAAGGATGGCTTCCACTAATGGGGAGGTCATTATAATCAACACATAATCCAACTTAGCTTTTTCAATCACGTGCCACTTTACTTGTACACCACCTCTTCATTAATCGCATTATCACTCACCATCTTTCTTACATTAAACATTATATGGAGTATTCTTTTATATGTCCGTCCACACATGCGTACACATATTTCTATCTTACATAAACAGTAGTATAATGTTATATTCTCTCTTTAGGTACACAATTTAAATTTCATTCAAGTTGGATCTAATAATCGCTGAATAGATTTTTAAAAAATAATTAGGGAGATAATGAATAATTATACAGCAAAGTGCAAGCTAGTTTGAGTACGAAACCCGAGAGGAGAAATAAGAGAGATTCGCGGGGGAGCCATGCGTGGGATTATTATTCTAATCATATCCTTAAAATTAATTACTACTCAATGACCTCTAATATGATAGTAATATGATAATATGGGAGTAAGTATTAATTAAATTAGTTTCCCTTTTTCTGACGACATAAAAACTATAATTAAATCCTACCAAAAAAAAAAAAAAAAAAACTATAATTAAAAATAATCGCGTATTACGTGCAAGACAACTCAGCTCCCCACTTCTCCATCTGACTATCCTCCCTATTTGTTTTTTCCTAATTATGTCTTTCTTCGTTACTACCTACATTTCTGAGCACTTATTACTTTTTTTTTTTTCCCTTTCTATTATCGAATTTGTTAATTTTTTTCCAACACATCTTACTGTTTTTTTTAAAGTACACATCATATTTGTTTATCACATTCTTTGTGCTTTTCATTATACCGAATGTTTAATTTGAACAAATCGAATCGATTTGAACCAAAGAATATACACACTCCTTTTTATTTTTTTATTACAAAACAGAAAATTTAAAATATTATTTGATACACAGTGAAAAACTATTACAGAATATAAATGAATATAGAATATGCCTCAAAATATGAAAAATAAAAAATGAAATAAACAAAAATTTATATAATAGTTTACGTAAGAGAATAAAATTTTTATATATTTCAAAAATTGAGTAACAATCATTTTTAGGTTATAATGGTTAATATAAGATTTTTGTCAGTTTTAAAAGAAAAAAAAGGAGCAAAAATTTAAATAGTAGGTTAAGATGTTGATGACTGAGGAGGATAGAACTGTTTGATTTTGCGACATGTTTATTTAGGAGAGGACAGACCTATCAACTCCATGCTCAGGCACTGCAGACTGCAGAGCCCATCATACACTGTTTCTCTCTTCTTCTTCTTTTTTTTTTTTATAATACCCTTCCTTGTAATTATTCACAATACGCTTCAAGATAACCAGGGCATTTTCGTCATTTCGTTGAACATTTCTTTCATTTTTATTAAGCGATTAACCCGATGTACGTGCGACAGAGTTCGAAACAATTTAGTTTTATACGTTTATTAGTACACTTAGACGAGTTAGGAAGTAATTGTTTTTTAAGTCACGATTTTGTCTATTGTCCGTACACTGTTAAAAAAAGGGGTCCCAGATCTGACGGTCGTGATTAAAATGCGACGCCGCACTTTCTTTCTTTATGTACTTTATTCAAAATTTTCAGTATCCATTTTCTCTTTTTTTTTTTTTTCTTTTTTTTTTCCTTTACTCCTAAAGTTGTACACTTTAAATTATTGGATACTTCCCTCAAATTTACACCTTACTCTTGGTACAATAATTTCAATTTTAGTTAACATTATTCAGCAATCTGCAAAAACTTACAAATAATTTTTTATCCAATCCCGCAAATTATACTATATATATATATATATATATTTGTAATCATTCATGAGAAATTGGAACAAATGCCCCTCCTTCTATGTCACTTTGGAAAAATGTCCCTCACCTTTATCTCACTAAACTTTAGGTCGAAATGGACGATTTTGCCCCGCAAGACTTTGACGACATGGCTTTCTTCTCTAGCGTTGTTTCTCCGGCGGTCCTCATTCCTAATCAATGTTTGCTCCTTAGACGACATCTCTCCGGTGACTTCCTTTTCCGGCGACGTTGCTTTTTCCGGCGAAATTTTCTCCCTGGTAAGATGAATTTCACTTCTCCGGCGATTTCGAGTTCCTCTCTTCTATTCCCGATGTCTTCGGTCACTTTCTCTGGTATGAGACCTCCTCCGGCACCGCCACCTGAGCCTCCTTCTCCTCCGGCCCCGCCAGAACCGCCGGACCCTCCAGACTCACCTCCTCAGATCCGCTCCCTCTCCGAAGGAATCGACTTGTTTTTATTGGATCGGATTGATATCGATTTGTTCCCGCCTCGCCTTGTGACTTTTTTTTTTGTTTCCAGGGATTGCGGAGCGGCTTTGATTTGATTTCGATCTGTGACAATGGTGGAGACTAGTAACATCGACATGGAGGAAGGAACCCTCGAGATCGGAATGGGTTAGTCACCTCACCTTTCATGGATTCGATCCACTTCTATTCTTCCGTTTTCATCTTTTCACCTAAGTTTTTTGTCTTCGTGAGAGAGTGATTTGAGAATCTTTGTTTCAATTGTAGAGTATAGAACTGTCTCCGGGGTTGCGGGACCTTTGGTCATCCTTGATTTTGCAGACCTTTTACTACAAAAATGGAGCTCGAATTAAAGATTTAGAGGCATTGCATCATATAGCAGACTTGGGGAACTTGAAGATACATGAAGCTTATATGCCCGCCGTAAATCACCATATTCTATTGCCTTTTTATCTTTGTATAGTACTGATTAGGTGAAAAGCTAATGAGAATGCAGATGGAATTCTTCTCTTGCTATACTTCATAAAGTTTGGTGTCTTGTCTCAAGTGATCCAGGTTTTATGCATATCACGTCCTATGGGTTTAGGCCCGCTGAAGTAGCTTCATAATTCTTTGCACTCTAGGGCCTAATGCTTAATGAAATATTAAGTGATTTCCTAATAAACTAACCTTGCTGCCGCTGACTCCATGTAGTGTCACTTGGTTATTTGGCTATTTTTTTGCTATGAGTTGTGATAAAGAGCTGCTACTTGAATTTGCAGTTTTTGGATGCTTTTGTTGATACTTCTGAGAGTGAGGCTAGAAACATTCTTAAACTGGGAAAGCTGCCTGATCTGAATCTGGTCAACAAATGTGTCGATGGTGTCCTAAAAAGTTTAGAGATGTATCCACAGGTTGGTACATTTACCTACATTTATACGCACACATTTAAACTAATACAGATCAAGACTTCCTCCACTCACTATTTCTTTTGTGGATAATGTCTTATTGGAATCTACTTTACTGAATTTTGTAGGTTTTGGTGGGAGGAATTGGGAAGATACTAAATGTTAGAAGTCTTCTGAAGAAGTTTGTCTCTATCGTGTGATAAGTTAGTTTTATTTTGTTTAAAACTTAGTGATACTTACAATGTTGTTAGTATAAAGACTTGGTACCATATTATGTAAGATTTATTTTGGTTAATGTACATTGATTTTATATGGTTTTTATATGATTTTTACAAAGTTTAATACATTTTATAAGGTTATTATAAGGTTTTTCTATGGTTTTTATATGGTTTTTACAAGGTTTATTACTTTTTATAATGCTTTTATAAAGCCTTTATATAGTTTTTACAAGGTTTTTATATGGTTTTTACAAGTTTTAATATTTTTATAATGCTTTTATAAGGCTTTTATATGACTTTTATATGGTTTTTATATGGCTATTATATTGTTTTTATATGGTTTTTATACGGTAATTATTGTATGGTTTTATATGTTTTAATATGGTTTTTATATAATTTTTACAAGGTTTTTCTATGGTTTTTATATGATTTTTATATGACTATTATATTGTTTTTATATGGTTTTTATACGATAATTATTGTATGGTTTTATATGGTTTTTATATGGTTTTTATATGGTTATTATATTGTTTTATATAGTTTTTATACGGTAATTATTGTATGATTTTATATGGTTTTTATATGGTTTTTATATGGATATTATATTGTTTTTATATGATTTTTATACGGTAATTATTGTATGATTTTATATGGTTTTTACATGGATTTTACAAGGATTTTACAAGGTTGTTTATATGGTTGTTTATATGGTTTTTACATGGATTTTACAAGGTTGTTTATATGGTTTTTACATGGATTTTACATGGTTGTTTATATGGTTTTTACATGGATTTTACAAGGTTGTTTATATGGTTTTTACATGGATTTTACATGGTTGTTTATATGGTTTTTACATGGACTTTACATGATTGTTTATATGGTTTTTACATGGCTTTTACAAGGTTGTTTATAAGGTTTTTGTATGCTTATATAAGGTAATTATTGTAAGATTTTATAAGGCTATTATATGATTTTTATATGGTTTTTATATGGCTATTATTTTGTTTTTATATGGTTTTTATAAGGTAATTATTGTAAGGTTTTATAAGGCTATTATATGGTTTTTATATGATTTTTATATGGCTAATATAAAAACCTTGTAAAAACAATATCAAAGTCATATAAAAACTTTAGAATTGGTTGCTTTATTGATAGAGACTTAATTATATTGTTTCTTATACACATGAGAGAGAATTTATGAACAATATCATCTTTCAGAGCAATGGCTAACTCAGTAGAAACGAATTCACAGAAACTCAGCATTACTTTTGGTTCAACAATGACAAAACCTTAGATTCAGACAATTCACCAAAAAGACATCTCAGTCTCAGTCTTGAGATCAACCTTCAAATCCTCAACAACACACTTACTCTCAAGATCCCAAATCCTAATGCTATTCTCTGTTGTTGCACACAACCAGTATCTGTTGGGGCTGAAACAGAGTGAATGAATAACAGAGCCAGCCTCAAGAGAATACAGCTTCTTCCCTTCTGCCAAATCCCAAAGCAAGATCACGCCATCTTTCCCACCACTGGCACACAACGAACCATCAGGTGACACAGCCACAAAAAATTGTCAAATTCAGCATAAAGTGCAGCACTTTCTATAAAACAATGGCAAGGAGGATAGGGAAAGAGGAGGCTTACAGTGATTTCGATAGGGACACGAGAATCGACACGATGCTGATAATAGAGATCAATGCAGGCAACATCAAGCCGCTATAAACTTGCCTCACACGCAACCCTAACATACTCATGATCTCCTCTTACCTCTCTCTTTCCCTCTGCATAAGTGGCTCCAAATTTGGTCGCAAGTTCCACTTTCTCCCTCACCTTATCAGAATTCAAATTCTCAACAATGAAAATCATTTCTACAAATGTGAATCTCAAATAATCTGAGGCCAATTCCTACATCAAGTTTTTCGTTCTTTGTTTCCCAAATTCATTTAACGATCACTCCAAAATCAATGATTAGCTGAAATCAAAATTTAAAAACACGATCAAATCGCAGATCGGGAATTTTCGAAATCGAACCTTGCCGAGGAGAAGCTCATTGGTTTCAGGACCCTAGACATCAGGGGTATCGAGGAAAGTAACGCCGGTGAAGGAGAGCGATGGCGTCAGTTTCCGGCTTAGAAGGACCTTGCGCCGATACTTCAAGGCCTTGGCTTCCCAGCTTCATCTTCTTCACTCTGCAAGCTTCTGCCATTGATTTCTCTCACACCTCTCCTCTCTCTCGATCGATCGAGTCTCCCACTCTGACTCTGGAGTTGCGTTGTTGTGTTACACTTGTGGTTTTGTTGGTGAACGGTTTAAAAGTTGGTTTACTAATCAATCGATCGATTGTTTAAGTAGAGTGAAACCCTTATCATTACCATCAGACTCACCAGAGCCACCGCCGGAGAAGGAAGAAGAAGAACGGCGGAGCAACAAAGACAATTGATAGCTTTAGGGTTTGGGGGGCAATTTGGTCTTTCTGACATAAAATGAGGGGCATTTTTACAAAGTAACAAAGTGAAAGTGCATTTTTGCATAAGGGCATGACTGAAAGGGTATTTTTGCAAATCTCCCATCATTCATCTATATTTATTACAATTTCATGCTATGAGAAATGATACACTTGAGTGAAGTGATCTTGGTCTAGTGGCAAGTCCACAGAAGACAGACACCATCACACCAGGGATCGTGTCCCCGACCCTACAATTTGTAGGAATTAGGCTAATGGACCGGCCAGTTGTGGCCCAAATGTTGACAAAAAAAAAAAAAGAGAAAGGATACACTTGAGTCAAATTTATTACTCCCTCTGTTTCAAATTAATTGATGTTTTAGAGAAAAAAAATTGTTTCAAATTAAGTGATGTTTTCAACTTTCTATGCAAAAAATAAATGTCATAAATTTTGTTTGACCAATTAAATTTTACATCATATTTTTTTATTGGTTGAATTCAGTTTATTTAATGATGTTTTTATATAAAAGAGAGAAATTAAATGAATATTTTGTGTTTTTTTAATTAGTGTGTCAAAACTTTAAAAGTCACTTAATTTGAAACAGAGGGAGAGGGAGTACATTTTACCCGAGAATAGAAGATGAAAGTGTGTGATTTCGTCCTGGGCGTTCGGCGACTTCGGGTTATCCGGGTCGGTTTGTTCGGTTTTGGGGAAATTCGGTTTTTGCAAAATCCTACCGAATAGACCCGAATTAAAATTCGGTTCGGGTCGGTTCGGATGTCGGTTTGTTCGGGTCGGTTATTTCATTTTTAAAAACATCCGAGAACATGTGTATACAATCCGAATTCGGGTTTTTTTACCCGATTAAAACCAAAAAACAGTCAAGACCATGAAGATCAAGCAAAAATAGAGGACAATTCAATGTTTTGTTGCTTTTACATCTTGCAACATTGACAGACAGTACATCTGAATGTGCTCTTCAGACATCTACAATATACACAAACTCGGATTAGTATATATGAAATAAGAAGCAATTCATTAGCAAAGTAGAAAACAGATTACAATTTCAATTGTTATAATAAACTCTAACCCTAAAATGACAAATTCGATACAAATACACAAGATAATGAGTATATACAAACCGCAAAACAACAAATAAACAAAGAAATCATCGATTAAGAACAAAGCCCCAAATCGGATTTCAAACCCTAGCCCTAAAATGATGTTAATCGATACAAATACACAATATATTGACTGTAAACAACCCACAGGACAACAAATAAACAGATGAACATCGATTAAAAAGAAAGCCCCAAATCGATTTTAGAACCCTAACCCTAAAAGTACCCAAATCGAAACCGTAATAAACAAAACCAACAAAAACAAACCCAAAATAACAAAAAATCGAAGAAGAAGCGATTAGGAGAAAGAAGAAAGCTTACCTTTACGATTTGCGATTTAGGTTTTCAATCCTAGAGATAGGCGACAGGCGAAACGATGTCCACGATGGTGAAAAGGATGTCGAAGATGATGGAGATGATGAAATGATGGAGAAGAAACAAAGGGATGACTGCAATCGGAGAAGATGAACGGAAGTATCAGTTGTCTCGTAATCGCCTGAGGAAGAGAGGAGGCTGAGTAGTCGAAGATGAAAGGAAAAAATGAGATTAGGTTTTAGTTTTAGGGTTATATAGGTCGGTTTAGGCAAACCGATCGGAATCCGATTACCGAACCGAGCCGAACCGAAATCCGATTTCTAATTAGAAATCAATCGATCGGTTCACTCCCTACAAATCGGATGTTGCCGAAAACCGAACACATCGGGTTGTTCGGTTCGGTTCTTACGGGTTGGGCCGAAAGCCCAGGACGAGTGTGATTTAATCTTGATGGTTTATCCAAAAATATAAATAAACATGAAAATTATATGGAGTAGATATTAATAGGGGAGGAGAAGCTGAGATTCCACATCAAAACATGATTGGACGGTTGTGATGTCATCATAACATAAATAAGAGTACTGTAGTAGCTTTTTGATTGTTTAGTTACCGTCAGATCAGATCATTTGGTTCATTATTTTTTAACATTCTGTTGTGGTCCCCGCAATTTACGGGGCTTGCCCTCATATCCAGCCGTGCATCGCGTATCATTAGATTCCCTCTTCCCCTACACCTTACCGCACCCTATCATTGACCTCATTCTCGCGATATAATGAGCTCTCAAAATATCGTCCCGTTTTCTGCGGTTGGCCCTTGTCGATAAGATAATCTCCCGCTGGTATTTGAAGTTAATAGGACACGTGTCGTGATCAGAATCGACAATCACAATCACCGAAAAGGCTCACATGGATATGTTTGACCATGGTTAACATTTAACCAAACCATAGTTGGCTTTTTAACTTGACCTCCTTCTCCGTCCCCTATCCTCCTTGTCTTCTCTTCTCTTCTCTTCCCACACACTCTCTCTCTCTCTATCTTGTTCATCTTTGTTGGTGTTTCTGCTTCTTCTTCTTTTCTTTTTTGAAGCTAGATTATCTCCGTCAATGGCGCCTCAGATCTAAACCTCGCAAGGATATTAATATATATATATATATATATATATATAAACTGGTTGTTCAACTCTTTGTTCTCATCTAGATTTGGTAGGCGGCAATGCAGAAGCGAATAGCGTTGTCGTTTCCAGAAGAGGTTCTAGAGCATGTTTTCTCGTTTATTGAGGTGGATAAGGATAGGAACTCAGTGTCGCTGGTGTGCAAGTCATGGTACGAGATCGAGAGGTGGTGCAGGAGGAAAGTGTTCATCGGGAACTGTTACGCGGTGAGTCCAGCGACGGTGATAAGGAGGTTCCCGAAAGTGAGATCCGTGGAGCTAAAAGGAAAACCTCACTTTGCTGACTTCAATTTAGTACCTGAGGGATGGGGAGGTTACGTGTATCCATGGATTGAGGCCATGTCGTCGTCCTACTCGTGGCTTGAAGAGATAAGGCTGAAGAGGATGGTGGTGAGCGACGAGTGCTTGGAGCTCATAGCCAAGTCCTTCAAGAATTTCAAGGTTCTCGTGCTCTCTTCCTGCGAAGGCTTCTCCACCGATGGTCTCGCTGCCATCGCTGCCACTTGCAGGTATTCCCTCCCTTTGTGATATTGGTGGGATTATTCGGTCAGTGAATCTGCTGAGGTGGGAAATCTAGTCAATTTTGTGGGGGACTTTCCTTTTACCTTGTTTGGAAACTTCTATCTCTTTTCAGATTCCCTTCTTCCCACGCTTTAGCTCTCTAAATTTGTTGAGTATTCTTCTTTTCTTAGATTGTTTCCCAAAATGATCCACATTCTCATGGTTTTTTTTTTAATATCAATTAATTATATGCAGGAATCTCAAAGAGCTTGATTTGCGCGAGAGTGATGTTGACGATGTTAGTGGCCACTGGCTTAGCCATTTCCCAGATTCATACACTTCTTTGGTATCTCTCAATATCTCATGCTTAGCTTCTGAGGTCAGTTTCTCTGCTCTCGAGAGGCTCGTCACTAGGTCTCCCAATCTCAAGTCTCTCAAGCTTAACCGCCCTGTTCCTCTTGAAAAATTGGCTACTTTACTTCTAAAAGCACCTCAATTGGAGGAATTTGGCACTGGTGCTTACACTGCTGAACTGCGACCAGATGTCTTCTCTGCTTTATCTGTTGCTCTCTCTGGCTGCAAGCACTTGAAGTGCTTCTCTGGATTTTGGGATGCTGTTCCTGCATATCTTCCAGCTCTTTATTCTGTTTGCACTCGCCTCACAACTTTGAACCTCAGTTATGCAACTGTCCAGAGCTATGATCTTGTCAAGCTTCTTAGTCAATGTCCAAAACTTCAGCTACTCTGGGTGAGTCCACTTTAATATACACTAACACACGAGAAAGCTTATGTTTATAGTTTTCTTAAACACCGTCAATGATTCACTCTAGTGTATCTGAAGAATATATGCATCAAAGCCTGTTTTTTTGTAACTGTGGTATGACTCATTGACAACAGGTGCTTGACTACATCGAGGATGCCGGTCTTGAGGTGCTTGCTTCAACCTGCAAGGACCTACGCGAGCTGAGAGTGTTTCCGTCTGAGCCTTTTGTCATGGAACCAAACGTGGCATTGACGGAACAGGGGCTTGTCTCCGTCTCCATGGGCTGCCCAAAACTCGAGTCAGTTCTCTACTTCTGCCGTCAAATGACCAATGCTGCATTGATAACCATTGCTAGGAACCGTCCCAACATGACTCGCTTCCGTTTGTGCATCATTGAGCCAAAAGCCCCGGACTACCTGACTCTAGAGCCACTGGATGTTGGATTTGGAGCCATAGTAGAGCACTGCAAAGATCTCCGTCGCCTCTCTTTATCAGGCCTCTTGACCGACAAGGTTTTTGAATACATTGGGACATATGCCAAGAAGATGGAAATGCTCTCAGTGGCATTTGCAGGAGACAGTGACTTAGGCATGCATCATGTTTTGTCAGGGTGCGATAGCTTGAGGAAACTAGAGATAAGGGACTGCCCGTTTGGAGACAAGGCGCTTTTGGCAAATGCTTCAAAGCTGGAGACAATGCGATCCCTTTGGATGTCTTCTTGTTCTGTGAGTTTTGAAGCCTGCAAGTTATTAGGACAGAAGATGCCAAAGCTCAATGTGGAAGTCATCGATGAACGGGGTCCACCAGACTCAAGACCCGAGAGCTGCCCTGTTGAGAGAGTGTTCATATACCGAACAGTGGCTGGCCCTCGGTTTGACATGCCTGGATTCGTCTGGAACATGGACCAGCACTCAACCATGAGGTTTTCCAGGCAAATCATCACTACTAACGGATTATAAGACAAATAAACGAGGTACATTTTTCATTAATCCTTGTTCATCATCCCATATAAAAATCGTCCCAGTTCAGGAACACACAGAGAGCTCGGTCGCCAATAATTTGATTCTCGGCTGCTTCATATAACCATCAAGCTCATGAGCAATGAATAAGTGAAGAGAGAGAGAAGGAGAAAGAGATCTAAGAGAGCTTTGTTTTATTTATGTAAGAATTATTTATTGTTGTATGTTTGTTTATCTACTTACTGAGAGATCCTGGTGGGGTATTTTTTCATAAGAGGATAAGAGATTTTTAAAAGACAATGTCAAAAATGTAACTGCTCTACGTGTTTGGGCTCTTTTATCCTTTAAAATGTTTTATATCTCTCTCTCTGCCTTTGCCATTTCCTTTTGTCCCGTTAGAGAACTGTGTGCAGGCTTTTCAGTTTTGGAACAGCACCCACTTCTTTCATCTCAGGTCCCTACACTCTTTATCTCCATAATTTCTAGTGTTGAAAAGAAAACATATTAAAGATTTTCTATTTACAGGGAAAAAGAGAAACCAAAAAATAGAAACAAGAGAATCTTGCTTTGAGTTTGTTGTATCTTTTAGCAACTAACTATATATGAATGAAGCTATTCTAGATAGGAAGCAACTCGAGTTGGGTTAAAACTTGAATAACAACGTCGTCAATTTGTGTATACTTGTATATCAGTAGTTATTCAGTCGATAATTTACACATAACGGTCGAAGATTATTGCGTATATCACCAGTCAAACATCAAGTCTAAAATGCAACTCTTGTCTTTCTTCTATTTTGAACGATATAATATGGGCTTTTAATTTTTTAGGTTCATGATTCGTAACACAGTATTTCACATTAAATACTTGCATTATACTCTTAATCTTGTTTTTCTCTCCCGAAAAATTTTCATGTCTCCAGAAACAGAGCTCATTTGCGTCTTTTATGATTTATGAAAGGAGAATTATAAAATTATGCTAAAAATGTAGTAGATTGTTTTGTTCTTATAATTTGAGTTCATTTGTCTCGTTTGTATAAATGCTGTATTCAACTTCTTTTGAACTTAATAATTTTTGATTATAAATTGAACCGTGATTGATTTTAAAACAACCGGACCATGGTCAAACGTCAACCATTTTGCAAACATCTACGTGCGACCAGACCTGCAAACCAAACCGGATCACTTTATGTAACAAGCAGAACACAGAGCCGTATTGCTCTATGGTTGGACCAATGATGGGCAAATCCAATCAAGACGAGTTTGCTCTCCGGATTCAGAAAATGATCACTCTGTTTCACGCACTGGATCTTGTGGAGTTGAGATTCTACGAGTGTTGTATGAACCACAATGCCCACACTTGTGTCCCAAAATGTGGAACATAGCTTTGCTCCCCTTGTTGCAGTCATTGCAAAGAATTGCAACCTGCACACAGTTTCTTGGTCGGATGTAAAACCATGGACACAAGAAACTCAAACCAAGAGGTGGCAGAACGTTGGATTTATAGACATTACCTCAAAGTTATACTCAACAGGCATCTCTGTTGCGCTTATCTGTAAAGAGAATGTTGGTTAGTCTTTACCTCATTGAATATACCAAATCCAAAAATTGAAAGTTACCTCGAGATCTAATAATTGCCACGACAAAGACATGTCCACCATTGACTTGGAACAAATGGGGCACCGGTACCTGAGAGAGAGAGAGAGTATGTATAATAAAATCCATATCGTTATTGTGAGGAACAAATTGATTCGAAGGAGAAGTTTCAAAGAGAGTATTACTGTTGATTATTGATCATTCGTTCGAAGCAATCAATATGCATAGTATGCCCACAACTCATCACATGTGCGGCTTTTACGGAATCAAACAGATACTGCCAGGTTGAGCAAACCATAAAAGTTAAATACAATATGATCTTTTGAATCTCATTATTAAGGATATGCAGCACAGAAGACCATCTAGAATAAATTGCACTCGGACAAACCTCATAACAGACAGGACA
The DNA here is from genome assembly GCA_011420285.2 of Erysimum cheiranthoides. NCBI lineage: Eukaryota > Viridiplantae > Streptophyta > Magnoliopsida > Brassicales > Brassicaceae > Erysimum > Erysimum cheiranthoides. The sequence continues at coordinate 16,533,583 of CM022183.2, read as the reverse complement.
AGAATTTTTAGTGGAGTTCTCAATGCACGAGTGTTTATGGCGCAAGCCCGTTGCATAGCAAGCTCCTGCAATATTTACAAAGGAATTTCATAACAACATACGATATAACTAAAACAGGTGTATAACAAATATGCACACAAGATTCTATAACTACGGACAAGAAGAATTTTGTAACCATAAAACTAGCTATAGACTTACAAATAGCATGTGATACTTAGCTACAAGACAGACAGCTCCATGAGCAACAAATTCAAAGATCCTACTTTACCAAGAAGAAACCCTACAATAGAATTGTCACTTGTCGAATAGATACTTATGTTCCTAGAGCACAGTTTGATGGAGACAAGTCGCAATCTTACACACCACCAATGTGTTTTGGAACTTGCTTTAAAGAGGTAAAAGAGAATCCAACAAAAGCAAGTTGATAAAGGTACAAAACTACATACCACAGTTGTGGCAATGGAAGAATTTGTCACGCCCACCAACTCTGGAAATTAATAACACCACAAGATTAAGTCAAGTTTTATGCTAACAAGATAATTGTTATGTAGCACAAGTTGTCAAGATCTGTAAATCCTGACCTACAAATTCCACAGTCATCACAATGAAATTGTTCTTTAGAGGTCTGCAAACATAACAAGGACCAGATACTTTTCAGGAACCAACACAACACTGACTCATAGCATTTGAATCTGAAATAAATAAAAAGACAAACATATAGAATGAAAGAAAGGATTCAAAACTCACATCGTCGTCAAAGAATTTGCAGATATCGCAAAAGTAATCCCCCATAGAGACGCCGCAATTGGAGCAGGCTTGAGCAACCTGAGAAATTAATTTTAGGATTATGAATCAGAGAAATAGAATTTTGCAGATAAAAGAATAAAAAGATCAACCTACCTCTTGCTCAGTTTGACATATGGAACAAACAACCTGAAATAAAGAGTTTGACAATCATTTTTTTAATTACTTATCTACCTTAAGAGATTGAAACACAAGAATCAAACCTGTTTGACGTTTTGACGGACCAAATCGTGTCGTTCTTTAGGATCAGATAGAGAATTCTGAAACAAGAAGAAAACATATATTCGTTGAGAAATCCCCTAATACCCTAACAAAATGAACGGCCGATAGAGAACGAACCGCTGCCTCGTTATGGCAATGGCGGCATGGGAAGATGAGATTGCAGCAAGGAGCTCTGATTTTACATCGTCTCTTGTAGTGTTCGCATCTGATTGAAACAATGAAGAAATTTCAGAAAATCCGTAATCAGAGAGAATCGGAAATACTAATAATCGAAAATAACCCGAATTGGAATTTGCCAAAGTCTTTGTCTCGGGGAATCGCAGAATCTGCTGTTTCCATTGAGTGGAGATTAGCAGAAGCACCCATCAGGTATTATTAGGGTTCGAGATAACCACCAACCTAATAACAGAGTGATGACTCTGCTACCAGCGACTGTACACGTGTGAATTTCTTATTGGGTGTTAACCGGCGGTACATAATGTTCCCATTTGCACTTTTATCCCCCAACCCCAAGTATAGCTTAAGATTCACTTTGGTGTTTTCTAATTACAATTAACGTTGCCATCAACTTTGAACATTATATATATTATCCATATTTTATAAATTTTCAAACTCTCATTTGCTGCTTCTCATAATTGCAACGTACGTTTAGTGACTGGATTTTTTTAACTAGTAGTATTGAGACTCTAACCGATTTATTTGATTTTATACAATTATCTCCTTATCAAAAAAAAAAATTATTAGTCATCCCTCTAGCTTATTATTCAAATGTCTACAAGGTTAATAAGACGGTCGATTATTGAAGAAATGGGTACGTTATTGGATCGTGGATGCATTGTGATGGAAGAGACAAGGGTATGCTTTTCTCACGCGCCAGCCAAGAATATTCGGATCCGACAAAGACAGCAAGTGAAGGTAGTTGTTACACGTCCAAAAAGACTTCCTTACCAATTACATTCTCCCAAGATCCCAAAGAACTCGGAAGTTAAGTAAAGCTATTCCACACATCTTGCAAAGCCTTTTCCTCTTTTCCCTTTCCTTTTTTTTTTGCCACCAATCATCCATCACTTAAAAGTTTAGAGTTTAGACCTATGCTGTATTTTCTTTGTTCATATCGATAGGGTTAATACATGGTTATTTGTTTCTTCACATCGATAGAGTTGTTAATGCATGGTCTTTTTTATCAGAATGTGTACGAGCGCGGTTCAATGTTCAAGATTCAGCTTCTTGGTAGTTTATGAATGAAATCGAAGAGATCAAATAAAAGAGAATTGTGTGCTTCGTTATCTTGATATAAAGTGAGAGCATGGAGAATAAATGAATAATTGTTCCTAACAGTAACAATTATTTGTAGATTCAATCATTTATTTTTTCACGGGTTTTGAAGTAAGAGAAAGATGAAAAGAAAAAAACATTTCAGAGTGTTAAAATTTTGATATAGGACCGCTCAAGATTTTTTCTTCTAGCGAGTCATTGTGAGGGTTTGAAAAAATGTAATGGCCTCTCTTGTTTATTATATTTAGGACATACTGTATATTTAAATATCATTATACTTACTAGACACATTTCGTCAGCTCAAAGATACTAAGAAACAATACTAATAAATTCAAGAAAAAGAATTGCTATATATCTTTAGTTTAAGACGTTCTTTTGTCTTAATTTATTTGGATATTTACATTATATTTCACAAAATTTGTAAACAAATATCTTTAATTCGAACCAATACATGCATGCTTCTTAAAAAAATTATATATCTCTTTTTATTGTTAGTAATTTATATATATCTTCTTGTTTTTCATGTGATAAATTCATATCATTTTAAACGACCTCCATATTATTAAACTCATTCAGAGAATATGGTAATATAGTATATTAGTATTATAAGAAAGGCAAAAACAAAATCGGAAGAAAATATAACATATATATGATAACTAAATTTTTCAATAAATAGATAAAGCACATCAGTACATCCACTGATTAATATTAAGCTGGAAATACAAAGCTAGCTAATTAATTTCTTAGACATCATCAGCTACACAAGATATAAAAACTAGCTATAATTAAATAAGAACCTGATACACATTTACGTGTGATCTTTCCATCGTTATTCTCGCTATCCAATTAACATATACTAATCATCTTATTTAAATCTTAAGCATCGTTTATGTTTTTAGTTATGAAATGATTGATACGGCTTGATCAATGGAACGAGAGAGCCACTTAGGTGAAGCGACATGACATCGTTGGTCGAACCCACGAGCTTGCCACTTACAAAGACGGCAGGAACCGCGTTGGTGCAGCCAAGACGGACTAAGGCCTTCTCGATCTCGTGACAGTCAGGATCGTTGTCGATCTCGTGGATTGTTGGTTGAACCCTAAGGTCACGGAAAAGGATTTGCACGGCGTAGCAGAGACAGCATGAGCTTTTTGTGAAGATCACAACTCCTTTCTCAGTTGACATTCTCATCACTTTGTCCATGATCAGATTCTGATCTGAGGGCTAGGACGATCAAGAAATTATATATCTTTAGGTATATATAGCTTTGGTGTATGTTTTTTTGTTCGTTAGAAAACTCGATGATCTGCTTGGGCTATTTATAGAAAAGCAAGTAGTGCAAGTCTTTGGACTGGTCTATTTTCTTTAAACGGGAAATAATTTTTAAAAAAATCTGATTCCCTTAAAGCGGCTTTGCGAGAAAAAGACCATTTGTTAATGTTCTGTTTTGGCTGAACAAGTTGTAATAAATTATTTATTTTTATTTATTTTGCAGCTATAATATCGAAGAATGGTACGATAACAGTAAATTAAGCATAAGATTCTAGAGGTTATTATATACATTGTAACGACTTCGAATCTTTGTGTCAGATAAATGAACAGTACCGCATTACTGAATCTCATGCCAGGCGAGTGAACACTACGCGCGTGTTTTTGTTCTACACTTTTTTTGACGAATAAATAAAGATTAAAAGATCAGTAGTTAATCAAGCAGCAAAGAAATTAGGTAAGTTTGTTTTGATCGTGTCGATTATAGAATTATGAAGAGACCGTCGAAAAGCATATAGCAACGGCATGTACGTCAAATAACAGACACGTACGACAATTAGGAGTGATTTTCATTTTATGCGCTGGATATATAATTGGTTACTACAGAATTAACACAATGTTTAGACTTTATGCAATAGATTTCAATTAACGAAATCAGGTAAGAAATCCTAATTTGTGCTCTTGTTCATCAAACAATTTGATTGACCGGTGTTGGTGTTAATTAGCATGAGAATGTTTTTCTCAAAAAATATACTTTCTCTGAACATTCTTATTTTTAATATACATTACCACTTCGTATCTCTAAATTATTATTTAAAAATACCGACAAATAATAGATGTAGTTTTAAGCCAAATTACTGCAGAATAAATATGCGTTGTCTTTTGCACAAAAAAAAAGAATATGGGGTTGTCAATTTATCAATGCCGGATTCTCCCGAGACCTCATTATAGCTCATTGATTGAATCCTTAGGCTAAAAAGAATAATGAATAACCAAAACAGGATTCGAGCTTTCGGTGATCATATATCTATCAGCTATATGTAATATGTAGCTAGTAAGTATTCCTTTATTAATTGTGCGCCCCTACCACCAACTTGCTTTAAAGACAAATATTCCTTGTCTATCACACAATGTTTGATTCTGCTCTTGCCGTCTCTCTACCGGGACGTATCTACATACGTGTAGAACGGTCGATCGATCGCTAGTATGTCTCGTTTTTATGGAGGATGATCATTTTGCAAAATGGTTTTATTATATTCAGACGAAATTTTACGTATCTAACGGATATAACTGCAAAATCTTGGTTCGTATGGTTCATATCTGCTCACCAACCAAAATTTTATGATGATTTTATGTTCACATTTCGATATATATGTAAACATTTTTGAAATCGATTTCAGTCGATAAAACAAACCTCATGATCTTTATACTTCCTTGTTTTTAATCTTATTTTTTGATAAGGGTAGTAAAAGTATAGGTTTTTTTGTAAAGCCTCAACAGTTCATTTTGATATTTACAAGTTTATCAAAAAACTTATTCTGTAATGCAACGTGAATTTTCGCGCTGACCACATGCATGCTTTAGCTAGCGTTGTTCCATGTTCCGATGACTTGTGGGCGAAGCTTTTGTAGTGTATAAGATTCTCCCTTTTTTCGATTCACCAAAGATAAGGGATTCTATAGTACGCACCTACGTGTATGATTCGTTATTGATAATCATCATTGGTCTTGTCACGTCGTTGATCCATCAAATCATCATCCGGATATTTTGCTATTACATCTATATTCATTCGTTAGTACAATAATACTAAACTCAATTCGATCTATCAAATCATCATCCCAATACTAGCTACTAGTATTTTTACGCATGCGATTTTAAGAGTTGAGTTTGCTCTTTACATTGAAATCTAACACTAATGTTACACAGTGCGTAAAGGTACACTTGTCTTTTCATCCGTACAATATAAGTCAACATACATATATATACATCTATAAATGTATATAACTTAATATAATAACCTCCACGCGAAGGAAGCAAAGCATTTTAATACATCTATGCTCCCTCCCGATTAGATATATTACATACATATATATGCGCTTTTAGCATATCGAATTATTGACACAATACATGTGCATTCGTATACATATATAGATAAAACATACATGTACGGTGATCGGACGCTATAACCATATGGCCTTAGCGTCTTTAAGCATCTGCTTAAGCGACCCGTCGACGTGGAACGAGATGATGTCTTTGGCTGATCCGATGTACCTTCCTCCGACAAAAACAGCTGGAACCGCCGGGTTTGATGAGCCGAGGGCACGTAGGGCCCGCTCCATTTCACGGCCTTCGGGGTCTTTGTCGAGCTCGTGGATCGCCGGACTCGCGCCTAGTTCGTAGAATAGCGTCTTGATGCTATGACACATACAACATGAGCTCTTTGTGAATATCACCGCCGCTTTCTTCGACGACAAATCTCTTATTCTCTCCATTTGCTATAATTAATAAAAGTTAGTAATCAAGTGCTGTTTTTTTTTGTATTGAGAAAGGGTTAGGTTGTGTTGAACATAAGCTTCGATCAGCCGTTATTTATAATGGTTATTTTGGAAGATTTTGGATTACTTTATTTTGGTATTTTTTTCTTTCTAAAAGATATAATGGATAAATATATAAATGATATACCCCACACTAAATTTATATTGTTACTGAAGTACCCCACAAATAAAATTTCCTAGAAAGAGGCTAAGTTCTTTGTGATGTAATAATTTTGGATAAGAAAATATGCTTACCCTTATAAGATTACCTATGATGGAGACACTTGTTTCTATTATTATTTTTTTGTTGAATTTTTAATTTATTTTAAAAATGTACTTAATATATTACGATACATATAATATCAAACACTAATAGAGAGATGAGTTATATAGTATCACTTTCGGTCCGTGGCTGGCAGTAGCATCACGTACCCAAAACATTATTTTTTATACATTTATATTTTATTCCTTTTGTTATAGTGGAAACGTGGAAGGTTAATAATTTGCTGTAATGTGGCATAAACAAAAAGGGGATTGTTGATGCGTTTTGCTGAAAATAAATATACTAATGACATAATGTAGTTAACATTATTGTATCTATACTATAAAGTCTAATTGGCTGAAAAATATAAAGCCATTCCTAGACAAAATCATCTCGTATATGTTGGCACTAAACGTGGACGACAAAAGATACATACAATAATAATTGGTAGATAGATGCATGAATTTCGTAATAGGGCTAAATGTAAATGATTACGATTAATGAATTAACAATTATTTAAAGGTCTATGCATTATGTTTCATAGTTGTTACAATATTTAAAATAAATAAAAACACAGCAGGCTTGAATGTCAAAAGTTAAGTGTATGCAAAGTGGAAAAAGAGCAGAGATTTGGTGGTGGGTGGTGACTGTTGCGTCATCTTTGACATGGAAAAAAATCTGAGATAAGAAGTTTATCCATATCTGACCCCACGATCCACAAATACATACATATGCATTACATATATAATATCTGTGATTGTACAGGAATAAATGGCAATGTATGAAAGTTATTCTATATATATATGATATGTGTAATGTGTGTGTGTGAATGAAGATACTATCCATATGTCGCCTACTCGTCTTTTTCTACTCATGTAAACCATTAGATATATATTCCTTCTTTCTCAAACTAATATCGAAATCGAGAATACCACTAGTTTATTCAAATTATTGGGTTGACATTTATGAAAAGAACCTTTAGAGATGGTTGGCTTGTAGCCGTCGAGATACCGGTCTGAAACTATGTTTATCATGTTTTCCATGCAATGCAATCATCTTATTATAGTAGTAGTTTTTTTTTTTTTTTACATTATAGTATAGTTGTTTCATTAATACAAGCTATTAACGATATGACACCGGTTATAAATTATTATTTTGTATTAATATATACTATAACACACAAAAATCAAACTTACATATATAATAATTTTTTTTTTTTCAGTTTATGCTATTCTGTCACTATACTGTTTTATTGTCATTTGTCCCATTGATATAATTCATTAACGTATAAATTATTGTTATTGTATTCAAGAGAAGACATAAGGGGTGAAGATTTGATACGAATCATATATAAGAGACGCAATATTAAGAAACTATAAACATTTATTTTTTGTTCAAGGGACTTGCCCTTTCTAAGAATTTTTATGGCCAATATGCTTAGGCAACTAAAACTACAGTTTAAGACACTCTCCACTTGGCATAGGAGAATCGATCTTTAGACAAAACATATGAATAACTGTAGTATTTTATACTTATGTTTTTATTGTCCTTTTCTGATTTATATTCTTATAAATATCTTCACCTATGTATATATAGGTTAGATAAATTATTTAACCATTGTCGGAAAATCGAAACCACGTGGCGGGTATGTCTTCATGTAATCATAGTACATAGTACATACATAAGTTTTGATATTTATTTTTAGGTCACATCTCGACCGTCCATAGATTCTTCTTACTTTTTAATAACCCAAGCGTTGACAGAATAATATATAGCCTCTCTACTTGTCAAGATTTAGGTTCCTGAATGATTCGATAATAAGTGGTTGCGAGAAAAGAAAAAAAACCAATAATGATTTCGAAAGTCTACGAAGCTTCTAAGTAACAGAGAGGGTCCAATCGAATAAGAAAGCTAACGAGCTCGCTTTGATAGGCCTTTTGGCCCAATAAGTGTAATTTTCGTCCATTCTTGATAGAAGCCCAATTTCCTTTTTTTTTTTTTTTTTGTTTCTTTCAGTTTTTATATTTTATTTCCTGCTTTTGTCGCCTGAACTGTAAACCCTAAATCAGTAATCTTGGATTCTTTTCCTACGATCAAAGGTATGAAACTCGGAACCTTTATCTCGCGTATTTTTTTTCGATAATTGATAGTCGAACCCGTTACTTCAACTGGAATTTGCGCGCTCTAGATTTGTCTTACAGATAGAAAGAAAATCGTATGCCCATCTGCTGTATCAATGTTTTAGGAATCTATGATGGGGCCTTAGATTGGACATTGGCTGTTTCTAGAGTTATTTTGTCCGTTGGATTTATGTCAAGTAAAAAATTCGCAAACTTAATCTTAATTGTGTCTGAAGTCTAAACCAAATTACTGGGTTTGTGGTTGTCACTTGACTCATTGTTTTTGATTGTTGTTGGTATGATTTTTAGCTTCGTTTTCGATTTTCAGGCTTCTTAAATGGCAGAGAGTAAAACATCTGGAGATAATGTATCCGAAGAAACTCCCATGGAAACAGTTGATGAGATGCTTGCTCGCCACAGGTAACATCATCATTAGGCTTTCTTATTCTTCGATTTTAAGAATCAATTTTGCTATCTTTGGATAATTTGGCAATGCCTCTTGCTCTATATCATATATCTTTACTGTGTTTTTCTTTTTTTTTTTTTGTTCCAAGTGTTGTTGATGATGATGATGTTGTTGTTGTTCTTGTTTATTGTAGGCAAGAGATAAAACAACTACAGAACAAGGAGACGGAGATGAAAAAGGCTGCTGCAAAAGGAAGCAAAGCTGAACAAAAAGCAAAGAAGAAGCAAGTTGAAGAAGACATATCCAAACTCTCAACAAAGCTCAAGGACAAACAGTTGAAAGAGCTTGCCTCGCAAGGTTTTAGCAGCAGCAGCAGCAGCATTGCCCTGGACGAAACAAATGAGAAAAAAGGAGACATGGACACTTTAGTGAGAGCTATTGCCGGAGTCTCTGTCACTGCTCAGCAAGAGCACTCAAAGCCCAGCAAGAGCGTGAAGAGGCGCGAGAAACGGGCTAAGGAAGAAGCAGAGAGAGAGCAGAGAATCAAAGAGGAGCAAAGCCAAGTGACAAGTGACCGTATGCTCGAGAACCAAAAGCTCGAGAAGAAGCTTAAACCATTGGGATTAACTATAAGTGAGATAAAACCAGACGGGCACTGCCTTTATCGGGCTGTTGAGAATCAGCTTGCCAATCGCTCAGGCGGTGCATCTCCTTACACATACCAGAGGCTAAGAGAAATGGCTGCTTCATACATGAGGGAGCACAAAACCGATTTTCTCCCGTTTTTCTTGTCAGAGACCGAGCCAGAGTCCGAGGGTGACTCCAACAGTGGATCTGCAGAAGAGCTGTTTGAGAAATACTGCAGAGAAGTCGAGTCAACCGCTGCTTGGGGAGGTCAATTGGAGCTTGGAGCGTTAACACATTGCTTGAGGAAACACATACTGGTGTTTTCCGGATCATTTCCGGATGTTGAAATGGGGAAAGAGTATAAATCCAGCGATGACTCAAGTCTCATGTTATCGTATCACCGGCATGCTTTTGGGCTCGGGGAACATTATAACTCCGTCGTGCTTGTCCACAACATTACTGGATGATGGATGATGGGCTTTATCTCAAGCTTTTGTATCAAAAGTTGTAACATTGACTGAAATTCTTTCTTGTTTAATGTTTGTTGGATTTGAGAAAACCAATCTGTAACTTCAATTTTTCCTTTGATACAAGGCCAAGCATAATCAATTTCTATACAGTCCCAGGTTTTTCATTACAGAACACGACAGTAGCAATTCGTACGGAGAAACATATGATGGCCTTTGAGCAATTTGGCGAGCCAATTTGGCAGACAGTTCTAGAGATCTGAAAGGGAATACATATAACGTACACAAGTTGTTCCTTCCGAATCTTGAGATTTTATCACCGGAAGAAGAAAATCAGGAAAAATATAAAAAAGAGACGAATCTATGCTTATTATCACCCATAAGTTTGCTAATTCAATCATGGTGAAAAAATCGACACATGGCCTTATCACGAATCTGCCAAAGATTCTTCATTTCATTAGATTTCCAAATCTGGTGTCAGAATCATGCTTTCCTGTTAAAATCTGCTAAATTTTGTATTTTAGGAAAGTTGAAAATGCTATGAACATGGATTCTCATCCTTATGAGTCAATGCAACAACAACAATGAAGGCTTAAAAATGGTTTTGACAAATAGTGTACAGCTAAAAGCAACAAGTGTGTTTGATCACTTACTTGCTCTCTAGACTCCAGGTCATTCTAGCAGAAAAGTTTCTCAAAGACGATCCTTTTTTTTCTTTCTTGCTTTCCGTTTCTTTTGAGCCTCAAACTTGTGGGGAATCTATTGTTGCTTAAAAAGATAGGCATCTAACTGGATAAACCATAATCCAATCTCTACCTCAGTGGATTCATCAAAAGCAAAAGATTTTGCCAAAAAAAAAAAAAGGCACTATGGAGTAGACATAATCACACTGTTGCATACCTCTCTGTATCCGTGGATCATTACAAACCATATGGCAAGGATAGTTCCGTAATTAGAAAGAAAAAAGTTTACATGAACTGTATATGCAACTTGGTTCTGATATCGAAATCAAAAGAATCTACGTTCATGCAGTTTTTAGAGAACGCCAAAGGGCACATCACTAGGAGGGAAGTAAAGTAGTGACAAAGATCTGATTTATGCAATCCTACCATCCTCCTAACTCTATAAATAGGCTTACTTACTTTGTATAGCATCAAAGCAAAAACAAACATAAAGATCCTTGAGTTCCCTCTCACACAGACACTACGTCCTACATTTGTATCACATTTATATACATCAAAATGGAAAGCATTAGAAGTTTAGTTGAAGACAAACCAGTGGTGATATTCAGCAAAAGCTCTTGCTGCATGAGCCACTCAATTCAAACACTGATCTCAGGGTTTGGGGCGAAGATGACCGTATACGAGCTAGACCAATTCTCTAACGGTCAGGAGATCGAGAAAGCATTGGTACAGATGGGTTGTAAGCCCAGTGTACCAGCTGTGTTCATAGGGCAACAGTTAATCGGTGGTGCTAACCAGGTAATGACTCTCCAAGTCAAGAACCAACTAGCCGTGTTGCTAAGAAGAGCCGGAGCCATATGGGTTTAAAAGAGGACACAAGAGAGTCCAGAATGCAAGCTAGGATAGAATAAGATGAGAATGATATATAGTTGTTTTTTGCTGCCTTTTTTTCTTTCTTTCGGGGATTCGAGTTTCTACCATGCACGGATATGTTTTCAACAAGTGCAACTCTGTAGTTACACAACCCTAGACCTTAGTGCTAAGATAATGAACTTGTATCCTCAGAGTTACCATACTTGTTATATCAATCTATCTTAAGCTGAAAAGACTTATGAGCAATAAAAGAGAAACATGTGCTTATTTTCATTGATCTCTGAAGATTGTTCAACAAAATGAAAGGGCTATCTTCATCAGCCATGACAAAAGAAGAAAACAAAAGTAGGGGTTCACTCAACTTGGTCACTTATAAATGTAATCTTTTAGAAGGCCATTAGCATGCTCTAGCTCAGACTGTCTTCGCCAATTATCAACTGCTCTAGTCACTGTAACTTTTGCATCCCGAATCTCTTGAGCCGAGAACTTGTGTTCTATGATTCCCAAAGGTCCAGGTTGCAGAACACTGATCACAGTTTCAGCTTCTTTCTCAAGCTGCCTGTATAATGGAAATCTTTACTACTTCAACATAAATTCACACACAAAAACGATCTTTCGACTACTACAAAAGCTTGATACAGCATTACCCAACCTAAAAGTTGTAATCGAAACGAAAGAAAATCCTAAAAAAATGAACATATATACAAGGAAGAAAAGAAAACAATGAAGGAACCTGAAGATCCCGGAGAAGGGTAAGGCTCTGGCGATCCTGTAAATCGACATGGTCGCCGGAAGAAGATGAAATTGAGGACCTGATTGGATCTGTATCAGTAACTTCCGGACGTTTCAGAAGGTTCAGTTTTGACTCCACATCCATATTGGGCTACTGACAGGTGAAACCGAAAATGTAAGTTAATATGGGCTTATAGGCCCAATAAGTAAAAGGGGCTTTTTTTTCTTTTTCTTCGGCGAGGATAGTTTAGTTGTAAGAACCAAACAAGTCTCATCATCTAAAGGCTATTCTTCTTATCCAGCAACTCCCGCGCCACTCGTCGTCTTCCACCTCTCTAGACAATGAATAGTTCGATGACGACGAGTCCTCCGGCTCGAGCCTTCATGCATCTTCACTCTTTACCATTCACTTTACGTTCCAGGCAGCCACCGGCTAGACTATGTTTAGCCTTGTGGCCGTCTTCTCCGTGTCGGAGAACTCGACGACTCCTCTGTATGGCCGTAAGTGATTTTCTGTCCCAATGTTCGATTATTTCGAAATTACAAGTTTTGAGATTAAGCATCCACAAATTGTTCGATGATTTGTCTGTTGGAAATTTTAGGAACCTTACCTCATTAGAAAAATGGAGTCTGTTGAGAAGACCTGGAAGGAGCTATCGGTATGTTGTTACATTATTGGGTTTTTTATTCGTTCTTATTTTTGTTTCTCATCTTAGAATTATTTGTAGGTGAAACTAGCTGACCCAGATGTTGTCTCAAACCCTTCGGAATACCAAAAACTGGCTCAGTCCATGTCGGAGCTTGACGAGGTATATTTGCACATTCTTAGTGTTCAAAGTTTGCAACTTTTTCTTAAGGTTTTAAGAAAATTGACTTCAATGGTATCGCAGGTTGTATCAGTCTTCAGGAGATTCAAGGACTGTGAGAAGCAGTTACTAGAAAGCAAAGGTCCCTTCAAGTCTCCTCCTTTCTTTTCCTTTCCTTCCATTTTGTTCCCCGTAAACTGGTTTTGATTGGTTTATTGCTTCAGTTTTGGCCAAAGAGGCTGGCGATGATGAAGATATGGCTGAAATGATAGGAAGTGAAATCAACTCGCTCACTAAAGAAATTGAGGAGCTTGAAAAACAACTTAAGGTTTAGACTCTTTTACTTCAGCATTTAACTAGGCAATGCCCTTGGTCTTGGTTCCATATCCGAGTTGAAAGTCTGAATGTTGCTCATCTTAAAAAAATTTAAGATGCTCTTTTTCCCTCTCGATTCGGATCCTCAAGTTGTAACATTGTGATTGCTTGTGTTAGGTGTTACTTCTTCCTTCCGATCCTCTTGATGCCAGAAACATATTGCTCGAAGGTAACTGACTAACTCTTATGTTGACAAGTAGTATCATTTGTCTACACTTTGCTGGAAAATCATAAGTTTTCACTTCACTGAAAAACTGCCTTTTGCTCGGACTTCCCTTCATTGTTAAACAACTTGTTTACTTCTGGACGAGTCTGAAATTCTAGTTCCTTCTGCAGTTAGAGCAGGAACTGGTGGCGATGAAGCTGCAATTTGGACTGGTGACCTTGTAGGTACATGCTTTCCTTTATTTCTTCTGCTCCTCTATCTGATTCTAAACTCTTCTGATCGGGAATGCTTAGAGTTTATAAATGTAACACGCCATATGACTGTGACTCACCGTTTTGTTATGATCCTATTCATAAACACCTTTCCTATGTGATTGTCCCTATATTTCATGGCTAAGTGAAGCAAATGCAATAACTGAAACCTCAGATCCTACAGTGAATCAATCTGCTTTGCATTATTATTTTGCTTGCAGGTGCGGATGTATCAGAGGTACTGCGAGCGCAGCTCTTGGAAGTTTTCTCTGGTTTCATGCTCAGAGGTAAGATGCTCTGCTTTTTGGCATTGTAACGAGTGTGTGATGGATATTGCTGTAGAGTAGCTTAACAACTTAGAGTCATGTTGTACACACGTATAGCTTCTAATCTTCCTACTTTTATAAGGCTGAACATGGAGGTTACAAAACGTGTGTGATGGAAATAAAAGGAAATCGTGTCTATAGCAAGCTCAAATACGAATCTGGTGTTCATCGAGTCCAGCGTGTTCCTCAAACAGAAACACAGGGTCGTGTACACACTTCTACAGCAACTGTAGCTATCATGCCAGAGGTAAACTAGCTATCGCATGTTGCATTTATTGATATTCTGATTGAAACTTGGTAACCAGTCCAAAACTGTCATCTTTGTTTTTGTTGTTATTATAGGCTGATGAGGTGGAAGTTGTGATTGACCCAAAGGACATAGAACTTTCCGCTGCAAGATCTGGCGGTGCTGGAGGTCAGGCTAAAGAAATTCACTTTCTGCTTCTCTCACATTTCACTTGCTAATAATACTAAAAAGTGGTCTTGGTGCAGGGCAAAATGTGAACAAGGTAGAGACGGCTATAGATCTATTCCACAAACCATCAGGTATACGCATTTTCTGTACAGAAGAAAGGACTCAGATAAGGAACAAGGCTCGTGCATTCCAGCTTCTGCGAGCAAAACTGTAAGCAACATTCCAAGGAGCAAGCTCTCTGCTCTTATTCTTCATCCTCTATCAAGTCCCACCTTAGTCTTTTCTTGTTGATACATTTAAGATATTTCTATTATAGGTATGAGATAAAAGTAAGGGAACAACAGGAGAAGATAAGGAATGAAAGGAAATCTCAGGTTCACTTTATATTACTAGTATTCCCGTAGTCTTTTTTAGTTCAAGTTCATTTTCGTATATTCATCTTATTGATTCTTACGGAAACAGGTTGGGACTGGAGCTCGTTCAGAAAAGATAAGAACATACAATTACAAGGTAATACACAGATTCAGAGCCTTGCTTTAAAAACATGATGATTTCTGTAATGTCTATGATGTCTGAAAATTACAGGATAGTAGAGTGACTGATCATAGGCTAAAAATGAACTTTGGGCTTCCATCATTTCTTGACGGTGGCTTAGAGGACGCAGTGCAGGTCCTAAACCCTAAACCTTCAACTTTTTTTTAACATCTTTATTAGTTAATGTGAGTCTTAAAGAATTTTCGTATAATTCTTGTTGCAGGCTTGTGCTGCTTTGGAGCAAAAGGAACTCATGGAAGAACTCTCCGACTCTGTGGCTGCTTCTTCGGGATGAATCCTCAAACTATACTCAAATGAAAACTTGTGCACACATCATAATTTTATAAGATTTTTTATTTATATCCAAGCATATGAATGATTCTACGAGCAATTTAGCAATATTGGTGGCCATACCTGATTGGACCAAGCCCAGACCGAGTTAACCAAACATAAAACTGAAAATACGTTTTCATTAGTCGACTCATTTTTGTTTATTGATGAAAAAGAGCTTCAATGCATCTTTTTTTTGAATGAAAACTTCAATGCATCTTGAAAGATCGAGAGTCAACAACAGTAATTTATCTTTAACTGTATGCTGCAGAGAATTTAAAACTGTATTACCAGAAACTCCTTTAATGGGCCTTGATATCCAACTACGATTTTCTTAATATCCAAAGTTCAATGTTAATGGGCTTCCAATTTCCAATAGGATCTCGAAACAGACAGCTTCGTACTTCCGATTAGCCGCCGAGAATCACTTATTTCGACGGTGAACAGCCCAGGTTGATTGAATCGATTTATTATGGGATAAAAGGATATCTTGGAATTTTGTGAGTAGCAAAAGAGAAAGATGGGGGAAGAAGAAAAAAACCCTAATCCCATCTGTGCCGATGTGGTGGAAGAGATACTCCTTAGGCTGCCTTTGAAACCAATTCTCAACTTCAAAACCGTCTCAAAACAATGGAAATCGATACTGGAGTCCAAGAGTTTTGCCGAGAGACGTAAGCGTGTTCAAAAGAAGCCGATAATCCTCGCTGTCGGAGATCGGGACGAGTCACGATTCGAAGGAGACGCAGAGATCGACATTGTCTATTTACAACGCAACGACGTCACCACACGACCTTCGTTGACATGCGACGGTTTGGTTTGCATCCCGGTACCAGATTGGATCAACGTTTTGAACCCTTCCACTGGTGAATTCCTTAGATTCCCTTCCTGTGGGATCGATCTCTTCACCGGTAAATAAATCTAATAATAATACTAATACTAATAATAATAATAATAATAATAATAATTAAACGGTTGTTTTGTTCTCCGGTCTTAATACAAATTTACAATCGCAGAAGAATGTTGGACCATAAACCCTGAATATTGGGCGATGGGATTCGGTAGGGATCAAGTCAATGGGAGCTATAAAGTAGTGAGGCTGTTATTTGATTTCAACAATTTCGAGATTCTTGATCTTCACATTGGGGAGTGGCGGAAACTGAGCCCGCCTCCTTACAGGATTGAAGCCACAACTATAGGGAAGTCAGCGTGCGTGAATGGTTCCATCTACTGGTTAAACTTGAAGCATGCATATAAGATACTAGCTTTGGATCTTCACACACAAGTGTTTCGGGATGTTCCGGTACTTCCGCAGCCTATGTACTCCAATCTAGCTCAGATAGTGAACCTTGAAGACCGTTTAGCCATAGTCGACACTCGTGAATGGGTACTAGAGATATGGATCATGGATGCACAAGAAAAAAGATGGACTATGACTTACTCCATAAGTTTATCCCGTTTCCCTTCTTCCCCAGATTCGTGGAGATGGTGGTTCAGGCCCATTGCTGTTTCTAAGAAAGGGAGTCTTTTTTTATATGGCAATGAGAACAAGTTGTTCGAATATCATCCAGAGACAGACTTCCTTCGTTGCCTCTCTCCACACATTTATGTTATAACTCCTTTCATCGAAAATTTGGTCCCACTTGGTTCGTGTGTTCCTAAAATCAGCACATCTGGACACCGATATGGACTAAGCTATTTACAACCAGCATGTGTTCCAAAAATCAACACATTTGAGCACCCATCTCTAATATCTAGTGTCGTTGGGCGGATTAAGTCGCTGATCCCAAATATTTTGCTTACCTCTACTCTAGTGTCTCTAATTATGTTTGGCTACAAACATAAATTCTCTACTTGAATTTCGGTTTACTTATCTAGTTTCTCTCAGTCCGTTACACAATATGTGGTTTCGCTTATGTTTACATCTTACTTTTTAATATTTATTCTGATAAGCTTTTCCACAATCTATTGTATGTTTACTTGTTGTGTACAATTGTGAAGTTGTATGCAGGTGCAAGACTTCGGTGATGTTATCAGAAGTTACAAGTCAGTGTTTCGCTGAAATCCATCCAAAAACCTTCCAAATGAGTTAGAAGGTTTCAGGGACCGTTCTTTTACTTTTTCTTTTATCTGAATCAGTCAGTAAGTGATATGTAAGCAGACTTGGCTTAACCGTCACAACAAAGATGTCACTGCAATTTTCTCAATATTCAAAGATCCTTTAAAACTAAAATTGGTCATTACTCAGCACATACCGTGTTGCGGAAAAGAACCAGAGACAATAAGCCTAAAGATTCTATTTAACATTCTATCTCTACAAACAAAAGAGATATAGCTTAGCAGTCTAATATTCTTGGTTTGACGGTACAAGAATAAAAGATGAGGCGTGTTTTTAAATCAAATGTGAAACAAGGGCAAAACTGTTTTTTTGTTGAGAGACTATTACAGAAGTCAGAAGTGCCATTTCTTACCATTTCTATCAGATCCTATGATATATACTGATCCCATCTTTATCTTCGAGATTCTTGATGTTCAAACTGGGGAATGGCGGAAACTGAGCCCGCCTCCTTAACCGACAAGGAAGTCAGCGTGCGTGAATGGTTCCATCTACTGGTTACATCTACTTGAGCGTAAACATAAGATACTAGCTTTGGATCTTCACACACAAGTGTTCCGCGATGTCCCGGTACTTCCGCTGCCTAGGTACACGGATTTTGCTCAGATAGTGAACCTTGAAGACCGTTTAGCCATAGCCAACACATGTTTATATCCTGAGTGGAAACTAGAGATATGGAGTATGGATGCACAAGAAGAAAGATGGACTATGACTTACTTGATAAGTTTATCCCATTTAAGTCTTTTCCATATACTGGTGGAGAAGGTGGTTCACGCCCATTGCTGTTTCTAGGCAAGGGAATCTTTTTTTATATGACAGTGACAACAAGTTATTCAAATATCATCCAGAGACACACGTCCTTCGTTGCCTCTCTCCACACACTTGTGGTATAACTCCTTTCATCGAAAATTTTTTCCCACTTCGTTCGCAAGCAGGAACTCATGGAAGAACTCTCCGACTCTGTGGCTGCTTCTTCTGCTACTTCGGGATGAATCCTCAAACTACACTCAAATGAAAACTTGTGCACACATCATAATTTTATAATTTATTTATATACTAGTATTAGACCCGTACTTCGTACGGGGAATTAGTTTTTTTTTTTCTTAAATATAGTTAAAAATTATTTTTGTTTTATAAAATAACTAAACAGATAATTAATTTAAATTTAAATTTTAAACAGTTGAAAGAGGTTGAGATAGAGATCGTGATTTCAGAATAAATGTTGGATTTGAGAAGATTAAGCAGAAAATAAAAAAAATTATTATTTTGAGTTATTAAAAAGAAAAAAAAATCCATGAAAATAGCATAGAAACAAATATATTATTTTGTAAAAAAAGTACAGTTAATTCTAATATTACCCGTGCAATTAAAATATTTTTAAAATAGGTTGTTTACACAAATAGTGGGGGAGAAGTTAGAAAAAGATACCGTGGGAAGTTAGAAATATATTATTCTCTTTTAGTTTTTTTCGTATGGTTTAGTTGTTTGAAAAGTGAAAGTATAAAATTTGAGACTTAAAACACGTGTCAGAAGGAGAGAGTTGCATTTATTTGTGAATTGACTTGTGATTTATTATATAAAGATATCCAAGGATATGAATGATTCTACGAGCAATTTAGCAATATTGGTGGCCATACCTGATTGGACCAAGCCCAGACCGAGTTAACCAAACATAAAACTGAAAATACGTTTTCATTAGTCGACTCACTTTTGTATATGCAAACCATTCCTTTTCTTTCTTTTTTTTTGTCGTCTGGAGTTTGTTGATGAAAAAGAGCTTCAATGCATCTTGAAAGATCGAGAGTCAACAACAGAGCCTCAAAGATATAAAGGAGAAAATTGTAATCTCCTCAAAGCTTCTCGATCATGGAGCCAAGAAGGATCTCCAGGCGAGGTAAGACTGGAAGCGACCATCACTAGTGAGTTAAAAGCCTGGCCAACAAGTCCAAAAGGGGACATGTTGAAACTTTGATAGTAGGCATCTAATCTTGTATGATATGCAAACCATTCTAAAAACAAGATCTTTGTAAGTCAATACTTTGCTGAAAACACTGTAAAGAAAATTATTTCGATCTTTTTTGGAGAACTATTTCAAAATATTGTCAATCAAAATATAGAAGCTCTGCAAAAACGAGACAGCAAATGAACAGATTAGAGTCATAGTTAAAGCATTAACGAACTAAACAAGTCTCGAGGAAAACAGAGAATTGACATTGATCTGAAAACTGCAGAGGTACGAAGAACAAGCTCTTTCGTTCACCGTATGCAACAAATAGTTCTGAAAATTTCGTAAGAGTCTTGAAGAGGCCCAAATCCGTAAAGATCATATTATTAAGTTTTGGGGATATTAGAAGCTACAATTTTGACATGAAAAAACATGCGATGTTGACAGAACCAATCAATAACAAATTAACAATGTAGTAAATGTCATAATCACAAAAACAAACTAACTAGAAACAAAAATTGATATTTTTTCTGTCAAGGCCTCAAGGGCATGGCTGGAGAGCAAACCTGCTGAAATTTTGAAACAAACTTATCCATGAACACACATTCTTTGATCTTAAGAATCTGGAAATAGTTCAAGTCTTCTTTCTTCAGAAACCTTTTAGACAGAAGCTCAGAGATCACCATGTTCCTTGGTTTGATTCTCTTCTCCAAGCTCAGACCCAAAACAAAAGGCTGCGTAGCAATGGCACCGGGCTGGAGGCCCACACTGTTTACGAGGTAATCCATGGTTCCCGTTATCTTCTCATCCGATATTTTCACACAGTTCGGGAATCTCATGAATGCTGCCACGCATTCGTCTTTAGACCAACCAAATTGCTGGTACAGCTGAAACTTGTGTTCCACAGTGATTTCATTAACATGAAAGAAAACTAACATAGCATGAATGAAATACATCTTCTTCGGGTCAAAACCAAAGTTGCGAACTCTGGTTAGGACCTCGTTGAACTTTTTCTCAGAGCAGAAGAACACAAGTGGACCATTTTGGACCAGTGTTTTGATGCTTTCGTCCCGGACTCCAAGATCTCGACAGAGGGATAGCCGTGTAGCCAAGTACTTTGCAGTGTCCAATGTGAAAATCCAATATCCACGTCTCAGACATTTGAGGACATTTTCTTGCTCGCCGAGTATGCTCTTGAGGGAATCATAGCAAGGGATCAGCCTGTTGTTCAAGCTAAGGGAGAGCGTTGTGGGACAATTTGAGATAAGTTTCGCGGTATCAGAGCTGGATAACCCGATGGAACGGAAAAACATGAGCTTTGGTAAGAGTACAGCCTCTGGGTTCACTATGAGAATAGTAGGGAATGATCTGACGACCCTGATGATCTGCTCACTGGTGAAGCCACTGTTCTTGAGCAGTGTGAGCACAGAGTCTGGTCTTTCGGAAGATGACAACTTTACGAATCTGGACTTTGACTTAGCAGATTCCAAGGACAAGCCACATGAATTCACGAGATATGATACAGTAAAAGATTTCAAATATGGTCTCTTCTCTTTGGCAACCTCTGAACACAATGTTCTACTCAGCAGAAACCTTAGCTTATGAGTGAGAAATTGCGAAATGGACGCAGGGTCTCCGGAACTAATCGGACGGGAAGATCTCAGACAGAACCGTCGGCAGTATAACAGATTTGACATGATACATAAACCCTAAATACTAAAGCCTCTCTTCCAAATCGAACGTGAGAGCAACAATAAACTCGCCGGGAACTTGGGATACACCAAATCAAGGCCAAACCCGATGATAAAATCCTAAAAATTAGATTCCTTTGTCGCCCAAATGCATTGGTTCTTGAAACAAGGAAAAGAAGAGACTCACGGGGATGTTGCCGCAGCAATAGATTGCTTCCGTCAAGACATCCCTGACCTTCAATACCAAATCTAAGGTTCTTCTCGCTGGCGCTCGCAAGCACAAGTCGTTGCCTCGTGCGGTGTTGAGGAGGAGGAAGATGAATAAGATTGAAGTCTGAGGACTTAACTTTTCCAAATGTTACTTACACACCCAGAACTTCTGAATTGAAGCACTGATACCCAAACTTCTATAGTTCACCAATTTGACCTTTCTCAAATTTTGATAACGTTGGATTTTCTATAATTACTGTGGATAATAATGCAGAGTCTCTGTTTTTCTTTGTTTCTACACTAGTGCATAGTAGTTCTTTAATTATAAATTTACAGCATTCCAATTCCTTGCCTCTACGACGTCTACGTTATATTTGTATAAATCGGAAATATATGTTTACATTATTGAGTATTGACCAAAAATTCTTTTTGGATCTCAGACAAATTTTTATAAACGAAATGTTTTTACACTTATTTAAAAAATAGTCAGATTAAGCAAATAGTAACAGCCAAGAAAAGAAAAAAAGTTTGTTTAGCGAAGTTGGTGAACAATAAAAAGATGTGTACGTGTTCTAGAGTGAGCACGCATTTAACGTGTTTGACTCTTAAAGGTTATCTTTGACTTTGATATGAGATTTGTTCGCTGCGAGGACGAAACTACCCCCCCCCCCCCCCCATTTACCGAGGAAAGTAGTTTATTACAGCAATCTGCTTAGCTTTACCATCTTTAGTCCATATCCAATTATCCACAATTCCACACGATTGGTGGGGCTAATTTCGTCAAATCATAAATGTTGTCGAGCATGATGAGTCATCCACTTGTTGTACCGCTTTGGGAAGATGAAAGCTTGTATAGACGTCAAGTCAATACGAAAAAACACATGTTATTGCTTTCGAATACAAAATCGTATAATACATTTACATTTAAAAATTACTAATTTAATTACACTATGTAGACGCATTGACTCGATCATATTATGTGGAAATAATACTATGTACTTGCAACTTCCTGGCACGTGACATTTCCATATACACCCAAGCTTCGCCGCAGAGCCGTGCAACCACTTTCTTACGCATCAAAGGAGATATCATGTATACCTGGTTTGTAGTCACGAATTTTGTCTCTTTACGTTTTTTCTCTTTTTTTTTTTTTTCTTGTTGGCAATGGTCTCTTTACGTTTAATCATATTTATCGCTTATTATTTATTAACTGTTTATAGAACGAAGCTATTCAGCTATAATTATTATTTGTCGGAGTACATTTTTCTTCGTTAGGTTTGTGAAATATGGGTATCGAGATCCAAAAGAATATCCCATAAGTCCCCTCTCGTACCGTCATCAATATAAATCATTATATGTAACGGAGTTTCCAATATTATTCATTTTTTATACTCCGGTTATTGATCTAGAAGACAAATGCTGCCTTTAGACGAATAAATAGCTCAGTTGGCTTTACAAAATATGCGTGCAAAATTGAATTTATGTTTCCAAACTAGGGTTATAGGTCTATATTATCTTTACTTTTACATATTTTGATAGAAATTTGTTTTTACTTGGGAACAAATTTGTTTTTACTTGATCTATCTAATGTTCTAAGATTTAAAAAATTCAAAATAAGGACTATAATTAGACATAAAATTTAACATACTTTAACAATTTATCTGTGGAACTTGTTTTTTCTAAACCGTGTTTTCGAGAAAAGAGTTGTATTTTTATCTACAAGATCTATAATTCTCTAATTAATACTGTAAGTCTATAACTAATAAGCTAGCGTAGATTGACAAGACTTTTATAATTTAAATATACGGTAGTTTTTTTTTAACAGCAAATATACGGTAGTTATATCACATAAATACAAATGAAATGGAATTAAGATGTCAAAATCAATGAGAATGGGGAATCTTTACATTTACTCTATGACATTTAGTCACATAAACTATAATCACATGCGGTACATAAATATAGGATTCCGTGTGTTTCATAATCTTTTGAATATATAAGGTGGGTACCTTTACATTTTACTTGATGAAATTTCAGTTTTGATACTTGTTATTTTTTCTCCTGCAAATTAGTAATTGAATATCTATCTAAACTGAAAAGCCACCGTACATCACCATCGTATAAGTTGCTGTATGGAAAAAATCTTTGTTCCTGAGTTGGTCGGAAATATCATTTTCCACATTTTTATTACAATTAATAGGAAAAAAAATATGTGTATGACAATATTCCGAGAAATAAACTGAGTTTCGTTTTTTAAAAAAGGGTTAAAACACTCGCTAGATTTACCTATTTTACATTTCTTCAGACCACCAATAAAGCTAGTGGGACGTAAGCTAGAGATTTTTTTTTTTTTTTTTTGCTCAACTTCAACTTTTCATTTGCCAAATAACATTACAACACCACATCTAAGTCCACTGTGGATTTTAACCAACTTGACACAATAGAATACAACTTAATAACTTATGATTATAATTCTACAAAAAAAATAGACTCCTTAGCTATTCTATCGGCTACCTTATTCCCTCCTCTCTGCATAAACACAAACTTTATATCTTAAAAAAAAGCTAGAGATTTAGAGTAACTAAAAAAAACTCAATTATTTTATTTTTCCCTCAAATTTTTTTTTTTTTTTGGTATCACATTACATAATTTACTGTTATGTTACTTACACGAAGAGAAGAAAAAAAAATGGAAATAACCTTAATTAATTAAAAAAAAAAAAAAAAAAAACAGCGGCTGCCCTATACCAAAACCCGGGAGATTCTACGTTATTTTTTTTTTTTCTGGTTTGCTTAATTGATTTGTCCAGCGAAAGAGATCGAAACACATTTTTGATCCTTGGGACGAAAACGGAAAACGCAATTCTGCTTTCATTCGATCAGATTGTTTCTTCAATTGAATTCGTCGATACTGCGTAATTGAAACACCAAATTCCACTTTCTGGGTTTCTACTTTGTCTGTTGTATTCGCTTTGGGTCTTGATCGGATTTCTAATTTGATCAAGCTAGGGCAAATCCTTTTGTAGATTTGGGTGGGGTTTTACTGTTTCTTAGATCGGTGGGGTAGACTTTTGTGTTACGGTGTTGTTTTAGGGAGGATTTGGTTCTGATTTCAGCGCTTGATTTTGAGGGTTCGGTGATTGCAATGTTAGAAAGGGGCTAGTGTTAAGTCTAGGGTTTTGAGGTCAAGATACTAAGAATTGATATGGAGGAGTCTGAACTTGAAGAAGGAGAGGCTTGCTCTTACAATATTACTAACGATTACGGTGGAAGCATAGACCCCGATAACGATCTCTCTTACCTTGTGAGACCTTCTTCTCAGCTAACTAGGACTACTTTTATTTATTCTGCATCTTATTGAGAGCTAGATTATGAATTGTTCAGATGTTGATGTTGCAGTGTTGTCTTGCTTAGTCTCTTTGAAATTAGATTGCATCAGTTTTGTTGGCATATTTACTTGTGGAGTTTTAGGGATGTGTATTCAGTTGATATGGTATGTGTTTAAATGTTTTGGATATTTTGTTTAGTAATTTCATTATGATTTAACTGCAATGAAACACGCGTTAGTTGTGCAGTAGCGCATTTTTGCAGATTAATCAAATTCTTTAGCTATCCAAGGTTTATCTACCTATCATTTGGAAGTCTTTAGTTTCTGAGTGCCGCGTGTGTAGTCTCTATTCCATGAATTTTTACAGAGCATGTACTGACAAGTTTCAACTCATCGGTTACTTTTTTACTGGAAATGTGGTGATAGAGTTTTTAAAATGCCTTTTTGATTCGCTTCAGTAGTATCGAAAGAGAGGTTTCGTACACTCATCCACATCTAAGCGTCTAGAATTTGTTATTTGGGAAGTAATCTATGTTTCTGTTGTTCACTTTTACTTCCAATTGTTTCTTTCCAAGGATGAGAAGCTTCAAAACATCCTTGGACATTTCCAGAAAGACTTCGAGGGCGGTGTCTCAGCTGAGAATCTTGGTATGTTGATGTGTGGCAGCAACTATTCTTCTTGGTTGTTCCACAAAGTGTGAAACTAGTCCTTTGAATTTGATTACAGGGGCGAAATATGGTGGCTATGGCTCTTTTTTACCAACTTATCAACGTTCCCCTGTTTGGTCTTATCCGAAGACACCAGCAAAACCTCAAAGTTCTACTGGGACTAGATCTCCAAACAACTTACTAGGGGAGGTATTATGTTTCTCTCTCTCTCTGCGGCTTCCACTTTGTAAAGGCTATAATATTTAATATCTTACCTTTTTTCATCTCTCAGTCCCAGAGTGGCAATGCAGCTTCGTCTAGTGTTCCTAAAAAGGCAAAATCTGGGCTTGCTTCCTCCGGAAACCCCAAAAAATCAATGAAATCCAAGAAACCCAATTCCAGTTCTAGACTGGAATCTGCAACCAAGAAACCGGGTGTCTTCAGTAAACAGAACTCTTTGAAGCTTCGGATAAAGATGGTATCAGATAGTTTGTCTACTGAAAAGAATGCTGCTGCGATATACAGTGGCCTTGGACTTGATGTGTCACCTTCTGTGTCATTAGATAATAATAGTCTTTCAGGTAGTGAGGGGATGAATGGGGAACCTCATAATTATTCTCCGGAGTCACCCACCAGTATTCTTAATGTGAGAGTTTCCTTTGTTTTATTTCGCAATACTGAAACAGTCTACTTTGTCTTAAGATGCTTATCGTGGTAATATATTCTTATATGCAGGTAATGACTTCCCTTCCTGTGAATCATTGTCGGTTGCTATCTCCTCTCTCTGATGATCTGATTCGATTCATTGAAAGGGGAAATTCTGAAAAGGGGTATAAGTATACATCTCCGTCCAGGCTTTTCACTGAGAGTTCTTGTGCAAAAGCGAGCGGTTTGGAACCTCAGAAGGCTGGAGAGAAACCTTCAGTAGAGAAGCAGAAAAAGATGGCGGAGAGGAAAAGCCTTTCTGCAGAGACAAATGTCCGCAGTAAGAAGGGCCTGTTAGATGGAACTGATGCCACCGTAAAAGAGCCAATGGAAACAAACACATCATATCCTACTGCTGCGGAGAAAGAAACAGCCAGTAGTAGATTATTTGATGCATCCAAGGAAAACTGTAACGGCACTGTTAGGGGTGAAATGGCGAGTGATGTCGAGAGAAGATTGTGGGGTCTAACTCGTCATAAAGATCTTGGGACGCATCATGAGAATCCAAAGACTAGTTCAGCTGGAAGTGTTCGGGAAGATAAAAAAACTAGATATGGTGATGATGATGCTTCAGGATACTCGAGGAAAGTTGGCAAATACAAAGGAAGCAAAGCTTCTGATTCAGTCAAAAAGGAATCGAGTGTGTCAAAGGTGAAAAGTGGTCATAAGGCGGAGCCAGAACATTCTCTGAGAAAGCAGAAGTCTGATCAGATAGGACAGGAGCCACATTTATCGAAGTTTAAGGAGCACCAAAGCTCTGTTGTTTTTGAGACTAAGATGAACGGTCAAGCTGAGAAAAAGGAAGTGGTAGCCTTGAAACAACAAAATGATGGCAAAAAAGCCGAGGACACTTACAAAGACTTTTTTGGAGACATAGGGGACTCTGATGAAGAAGAGGAACGAAATTGTTCGTTGGAAGTAAAAGATTTGCGGATGTCAGGAAAGGGACTTCCGGCCTTAGAAGATATGCCTGAAAAGTCGAGCTTCCCGTTGGCAGAATCTCAAAATGTCGGTCCTGCACCCATATTGAGCAAACTTGGTTCTGATGCTTCTCTTCCGAAAGCGAACCCCGTGATCATACAGGAACATTGGGTTGCTTGTGACAAGTGTGGAAAGTGGCGGCTTCTTCCTTTTGGCGTCTTCCCAGAGGACCTTCCTGAGAAATGGATGTGCACAATGCTTAATTGGCTGTGAGTGTTTCCATAACTGTGTGTTATTGGTCCTCTAATTTTTTCAGCATGAAATATTAGGTCGTTGGTATAATGTGTTTGATTCTCTCTGTGTGGCTCCTAATTTTTGTTTTGGCTTTTTTGGTCCTATTTTTTCCGGCATGATGAATTAAGAGAAACTGATTCTCTTTGTGATAATGTGTGTTTTAGGCCTGGAGTGAACTATTGCAATGTTCCCGAAGATGAAACAACGAGAGCTCTGTATGCGATGTATCAGATCCCTGTCCCTGAAAGCCAACCTCCAATGCAGAGTAATCCCAGTGGCCCTAAGCCTCAGGTTAACCAGGGAGATGACAGCACAAAAAAGAAGAAGAAGGGTTTTAAAAAGATAGACAATGGGATGGATAAAACTGCAGAAACTAACAAGAAGACCATCCAAACATCGGCGAGAAATGGAAGCATTCACAATTCGCATGGACTTAGTGACTTGGCTGAGGAAGAGAGGCAAAAACATAAACAGAAAGAGAAAGGAAAAGCAGTGGACCACCACTCTGATGAGTCGAAGAGCTTGAAGGTGAATAACAAAAGGAATGCAGAGCTAGACAGTTCTATGCTGGCCAAGAAAATGAAAATTGAAAGTTTTCTGTTTCCTGATGGATCTGAACATGGAGATGGACGTCCTACCTCAAGTAGCGGTGTCCCTGTCGCATTAGCAGATATAAAGCCCAAGCCTCGAGTCTCCTCCAAAATGCCAAAAGAGGAAGGAGGAGCATCAGACACGGGAAATAGCAATAGCACAGGTGGGATTAGAAAGAGGAAACTTAGAGAAAGCCATGGTTCTCGGGTTAACAGTGAGAAAGAAAATCATGAGCGAAAGAAAGCCCGAGTTCTTAATGAAGAGAAAGAGCCTAGTTATTCTCAAGGCAATGGGAAGTCCGAAAAGAAAAATAGAAGTCATTCGAAAAGAGAGTATGGACATGTTCATAACTCAATCGCGGCTACCTCAAGTTCTTCTAAGATTTCTGATTCTCATAAACCCAGAAACAGCTCCCATGAAGCTAAATGTTCGCCTGTTGAGTCGGTATCTTCCTCACCTATGCGGATTTCCAACCTGGAGAAAGGTGTATCTGCGAGAAAGAAGAAAGAAGAATCTTATGATGCTAATGTCTTTGCATCAGGTAGTTTGAGAAGATCCTCAGATGGTGAAGGTGAAGATGATGGTGAGAGTGATAGATCGCAAACACGGGTGAAGGACAAACATGGATCCCATGAGTCCTCTGTGCTTGATGTTTGGGATAATAAAGGATCTTTGAAAGCCAAAGAGCACGCTGAACCTTCTCTCGATGCCAATATTGATAATGGTGGCCACAAGGATTTACCGCGAAAACTGGATCATAGTCTTGGTGAAGGAAAACAGTCGAACGATCATCATCGACGTAGCAATGACCCCTCGGCGAAGAAGTCAGGAAAAGGTTCATCTTCTCGGTCCAAAGACAAGAGCCAAACCATTAGGTCTGATTCACGGGACGGTCCAAGACATATTGAAAAGAAAATATATGATGGTAGTCCTGACAGTAGAGTGGATATGGTCGTGAGACCAAACATTCCAAAACCTTATGACTTTGAAAGAATATCAGAAAGGAGTAATAAAGCAGATTTAGCTTCTCCATCACGGCCACCATCTAGAGGTGTCCAAGGTGATTCCTCTATGCTTTCTGTCCGTAAGAAAGTCGATAAATGTGGCACATCAGCTGGGAATAATAATATTCAAGTTGATGATGCGACAAAGGCAACAGCCCAAATAAGAAGGAAAAACGAGCCTTCTCCAAGCCCTTTGCGAAAGGAAATAACATCTGCGCAGACTGCACATAATATTTTGAAAGAAGCTAAAGACTTGAAACATACAGCTGACCGTCTTAAGGTTTTTCTCATAATTCAGTTGCATTGTAATTTAGCTTTCCCTTTTGTATTCTCTTCTCATGATCTTGCTTTTGTTGTTGCTGCAGAGTTCCGTATCAATCCTTGAGCACATTGAGCTTTACTTCCAGGCTTGCCTCAAGTTTCTTCATGGTGCTTTTATCTTAGAGATGAGCAGCAATGAGAGTGCTAGACAAGGAGAAACGATGGTCCAATCTATGAAGATTTATAGCAGCACAGCGAATCTTTTCGGGTAATATAGAATTGTGAGGAAAAAGGAAAAACGTCGTTCATTCCTTCTTTTCCATTTGTAAGCATTTAAACCTTTTTTTGGTGATAGATTTTGTGCCCAGGAGTATGAGAAGTCTAAAGATATGGGAGCTGCTGCTCTGGCTTACAAATGCATGGAGGTCGCGTATATGAGAGTGGTTAATTCCTCCTACACCAGTGCTAGTAGATATCGAAATGAATTGCAGAATTCTTTACAAATGGTTCCTCCAGGTAAGCTAATCAGATAGCCAAATTCCTTCTTGTCCATGTTTTTAAATTATCTCGCATTGTAATGCTCTTGTCACTGACTTTTAGGTGAGTCTCCTTCTTCTTCTGCCTCGGATGTTGATAACGTGAACCACCCAGCAGCAGCAGACAGAGTTGGCACCTCAAGGGGCATCAGTTCTCCTTTAGTTGCTGGGAACCACGTCATTTCTGCGCAAAACCGCTCTAATATTTTACGTCTGCTTCAATTTGTAAGTGTGTTAATGCCTCAAGTTCACTCCCCCACAGGCCACAGCTGTACTTAGTTATAGAGTTTGTTAATTGAATGGAAGATGAAGTGATACAACTAACGTGGAAACCTAAGCCAATGTGATTAATTTCAGCTACTCGACTGTTTGTAGGCTCAGGACGTAAATCTGGCAATGGATGCCTCAAGGAAATCACGTGTGGCATTAGCAGCTTCTATTGAAAACTTGGGGGAGGCTCAACAACAAGGAGAGGGTATTGTATCTATTAAAAGCGCCCTTGATTATAACTTCCAAGACATGGAGGGATTGCTACGTTTAGTGAAGCTTGCAATGAAGGCCAATAACCGGTGAAAGCAAAAAAATGATGCAACTAATTTGCAAAAACTTAGAAGAAGAGGAAAAGTTCTGATGGTAAAAAAATTTTTACTATTACCTTGCCGCTCTGGGTCCATTTCCATTCACAAACGACATTTCAGGATTTTCTTTGGATCTGATAATCCTTTGTACAATCCAAGAAGAGTTTTTTGTTCACAGAGTCTGTTTGAAGAGGTTTCTGGTAGACCAAGGAAGGAACCTGGCATTTGACTTCTTCAGATGCTTCTCTTATTCTACCGAGGAACAATTCACAAAGGCAACATAATAACAGGCTTCATTGCCAACTAATTATCCAAGAACCATGTATCGATTATACAGAGCAACCAAGGTGTAACTTCTGGTACCGGATTTTCTATTTCTCGATCCCATGACTGTGAAAGATAGTTCTTCCAGTATCAGGTCAGTCATTGATACATCCATTTTTGGTTCAACAAGCTCATGTATTGTATGTGCTAACCTAGTTTGAATGTGTTTTGCAGATTCTTTATCTGTTGTCAATCTAAATAAGCCATTTAGGGTATTACAAAAAAAGGATATATTAAGATTACAAGAGTTTGAGTAATAGTAGCTTTTACCCTGTAGCAGTGATAGGCTTTCTCAGTTTTAGGAGGTAAGAAAGTGTTGCATCTTTTCATTTTTGCATTTCTGTAGTTATCTTATATTTACTCAACACAACTCTGATGTCCTTTTGTTGCTTTTTCTCGTGGCAGTGTTGTCTCTTTTGTAGATAAGATTGTATAAGTTACAAATAGAGTTTTGCCGGAGGAGCTTTCCTTGCCACTGGTAACTTCCCGATCTGCCTTCCAGGAGCAGTTTTCCGGCAAAGTTTTGAAACAGGCTTTGGTTCTTGTAGCTGAAACAATCTGTTTGGTTGAACGAAAATCTCGACTTGAGTGTATATGTATTATGCCTTCTCTGATTTGAATGGCCTTAATGTATAAACTGTACATTGTTCATCAAAGATGATGGAATTTATCTTAATACAAAACAACATATATAAGTGAGAATTTCGCTGTCGACTGATTATACACTAAACAGTTATTTTATTCCTTGATATTTCAAAACCTTGCAAAATTCAGCAATATGTGTATTACCAGTAGTCTCTGCAAGAGCAAGACCCATCTATAAAATGGTGAAATCTATTACAGTCTCTCACAACAATCTCTCTACCAAAAAGCTTCGAGATCATCTTCATCACAAGATGACAATCCCTACAGATTCTGAGGTTCTTGATGATCCTCACCGGAGTTCCAGGCCTTGTCTTCGTCAAACAAAACGCCATCGCCAGTTTCTCACTGTGGTAAGACAAAGCCATCACTTTAGCTTCCTCGTCAAGATCAAGTAAAACCTCCTTAGTGTCTGAAACATATCCAGCTTCTCTCAGCCTCTGCATGATCTCATCGAGCATAGCATAGATCATTTCGCTCTCTTCGTGAGATTCGTCTCCTACAACAAACTCGTGAATCACACCCTCTACTTCAACAGAGCTGCATCCCGGAACTTTCTTAATGCCCTTAACCTGTAGAGAGAATCTGTAATTACTTCAGAAACTGTGTAACAGTATAGAAAAGAGTCAGAAAAGAGGGAGATAGTTTTGTATTTGCCTCCATTTCGTGTCTGATATGCTTAACTTCTATCCACCTCCCTGTTTTGGCATAGACGTTCGAGAGAAGCACATAGGCTCCACTATTCATGGGATCTAGCTGTACGAGTCGCTTGAGGGCAGCTTCACAAGTCTTGATATCCCCAAGCATTCTCGATCCGCTTAAGAGAGACCCCCAAATGAGAATATCAGGCTCCATAGGCATAGACGCTATAAAGCTCTCTGCTTCTTCGATCAAACCAGCTCTTCCATAGAGATCAACCATACAACCATAATGCTGGATTGATGGAGTGATACCGAATTTCTCAACCATCATTGTAAAGTATGATTTTCCTTGGTCTATTAGACCTCGATGTACACAAGCACTGAGAACGCCCACGAATGTCACAGAGTTTGGGTTGATGTTGTTGCTCATTGTCATCTCAGAGAAGAGTTGGAAGCAGTCTTCTGTGAGACCGTACATTGCTAAGCAACATATCATAGCACTGTAGGCTTTGACGTCTTTCTTGGATCCCAAGGCATTAAAAACCCGTTTAGCTCTCTCGAGGCTCCCACATTTGGCGTACATATCAATGAGAGCTGTGCCCAAGACAATGTCAATCTCCACTTGGTATTTATCGATGTAAGCGTGAACCCATTTCCCTTGCTCGAGCGCACCCAATCGCCCACAAGCTGAGAGCACAGTCGACATTGTAAACTCGTTGGGTCTGACGAAAGCATCGTTTGGTTTAGGGGATTGCATCTCTCGGAACAAATGAAGAGCTTCTTTGTATTTCCCGCACATGACGTACCCGTTTATCAAGCAGCTCCACGAAATGACGTTTCTTTCAGGCATTTCGTCGAACAGTTTCCGCGCATCGTTGATCAAGCCGGCTTTGGTATAGGCATTGACGAGCGAGTTCCACGCCGGTAAATCCCTTGAGACCGAGTCATCGAAAACTCGGTGAGCTGAGGTCAGGTCGCCACAAGAAGAGTACATATTGAGCAGAGAAGTTCGGACAAAGGGGTCTTTATCAAGTCCAAAAAGAAGAATCTGAGCATGAGTTCGTTGTCCAAGAGGAAGATGAATCGGATTGTCAAAAGATGGGAGAAGAAACGGAAAAGTATGAAAGTCGGGTGTGACGCGATGGTGGCGCATACGGAGGTAGACTGAGATCGGAGAATGTCGTCGAGCCGGCGAAACATTCTGAACATTAGCACGAATGATGATGTTCCATACGAACGATTCAAGCTTTAGATGCCGAATATGATAAATCGGTGATATTATTATTGCCTTGCCCTTGCTTGTAATTTCCATTTCTTCAATCCAACAAACTCTAAAATTCCATCCCTTTTAAATCTCATCAATACGGTTATTAACAAAACCGAAGTGAACCGGTATTTAATTCATCAAAATTGGTTTGTTTTGTTAATACTGTGATGATACTGGAACAACAAAAAGGGTTTCGTTGGGAGAATCTCGAGATGGAGGAAGAGTTGCTCTCCGCCGTGCCGTGCTCTTCCGTCGCCGTCGAGTCAGTTATCCGCGTCGCCACGGTAAGAACTTGTATCCATTTGGAGTCATGTATGTATATATGTCTGAGATATTCAGATTTTGTTGAAGCTTAGGCCGGTGGATTATATGGGTTTTGCGCCGGACCTCGTGACGCTCGTAGAATAGGTATTGAAATTAGTTCCATTTAGATGTTTTCTACGTTTCAATCATCCATTCATCTGTGCTTTGTTGCCGGTTTGCTTCTCCAGGTTTAAGCGGCGTTTCTCAGGCTTCCTATGTGGTAAAAACTAAAAACGATTCTCTCTTGCTTTTTTTTTTCTTCTTCTTCTTCTATTTGCGGTCTCAAATTAATCTATCTTGAATTCTGACTTCTGCAGGCGAAATCCATGGGCAGATTCGGATTTCAATGCGGTAAGTTGCTTCTTTGATTGTTTTTACACAGCAGATTTGGGTACAAGACTCTAATTTTACACAGCAGATGATGATGCTCTTTGTTGGTTGCCAATACAATGCAAATAGCTTAGCTCTAAGATTTTGGATTAGTTGATTGAATTGCTTCTCAGTTTAACTTGGTGGTGCAGATACACAACTCCGTTCCAAATTTTTTGGATTAGTCATTTATTAGATCTTGTATATGCATCAACAATAATCATATATCCATTTTGTATTTATTTTCCATTCAGGTCTTGTAAGTGGTGTTTTTACTATGACCCACTGTGGGCTTCAAAGATATCGAGGCAAGAGTGATTGGGTGAATGCTTTGGTAGGAGGAGCTGTGGCTGGAGCAGCTGTTGCTATTAGCACAAGAAACTGGACCCAGGTTGTTGGCATGGCTGGCCTCGTCTCTGCTTTTAGTGTTTTGGCTAATTGCACCAGGACAGAGCCCAAACAACACTAATTAAGGTCTCAGCTGTATCAAGTTTTTTTTGCCCTTAAGGTGAGTGTGGCTCCTCAGATGTATCCATATTTAGCGGACACTGTTAAAGCCTGCTCACAAATGTTGATTTTGTTGCTTGCAGGTATCTGGCCAGTCCATTCATCAAGACACTGTGTCTTGGAATTGGAACGTGGAAGATCATACTGCGACTCTCTGGCTCTCACACAAATTTAGTTGGCTGAACCAGTGGATGGTCGAATTCCTCTGTATTCATGTAACTCGAATGAAACAAAGAAAGTCCCTCGGAACACAAAACAGCATTTGCATCAGTGCTGATTATTACTGTATAATGTTTTTTTTACAATATAGTCATAAAATAAGACATCAAAACAAATTCTTTTAAATGAATGAAGTGTATTTTAATTTTTAACAGCCCTGTTGTTTCTTAAGAGTTTCAACTGAATCGTAAGTATAGGATTTTCACTCATATGCAAATCTACTAATCTTCAGTTAAAAATTTAAATATATATTCTTCTTGGATCTCATAGCCTATGTATGGCTTTGATGATTTGATGCTAGTATTTTCGCAATTCTGTAAAGAAATTTTGTTTCATAAATAATCTTGGTGTCCAAAAAAAATAAAAATTTACATTTACCTTTGAGATGCCAGTAAAAAAATACTACTACTACGGTTGATAGAGGTGTCCAAAAATGTAATTATGATTGGGTCAGACCTTTATAAATAGGGATAACACAAAACCCTAATCCCAGTGCTTTGCCGCTCTTCCTCTCTCAGCCGTCTTGTCTACCTTGAGAAATCGACAACTATGGTACGTCTCTGATTTTTATATTTGGGTTTCGTTTGTTTTGGATCCATAAGTTGTGTGTTTCCTCGAATTTGTTCTTGTTCATGAATCTCTATGGAAAATCCGGAATCGACTTTACTTGTTTTTCGCAAATCTGGATTTGAAGTGCTTTAGGTCCCTCCCTCGAGGATACTGTCTTTACTTGATATCCTAGTTTGTATAGTGAAATGCATCTGAGTTAGTCGTTTCTTCTAGCTATGATGTGTTTGAGTCTTCTTTCTGATGCTTATCGCCGTTTGTTTGATCTGTTCAGGCACCTAAAAGGGGAGTTAAAGTAGCTACCAAGAAGAAGACTGTATGCTCTAACACTTCCGTTTGAGCATTCTCCGATTATCTTCACTTTCTTTGGGGTTCTCATTGTAGTATTTTTGTGGTGTTTTAGGAGAAAGTTACGAACCCATTGTTTGAGAGACGCCCTAAGCAATTCGGTATCGGTGGAGCTTTGCCTCCTAAGAAGGATCTTTCTCGCTATATCAAATGGCCTAAATCTATCCGTCTTCAAAGGCAGAAGCGTATCCTTAAGCAGAGGTTGAAGGTTCCACCGGCTCTTAACCAGTTCACCAAGACTCTTGATAAGAATCTTGGTAAGTCTATATTTGTCTTCTCTTTGCTTTGAATGATCAGCTGCTTACTGTATATCATGTATTCGCTATTGCAGCAACCAGCCTCTTCAAGATTCTTTTGAAGTATAGGCCAGAGGACAAAGCTGCAAAGAAAGATCGCCTTTTGAAGAAGGCTCAAGCTGAGACCGAAGGGAAGCCTTCTGAATCCAAGAAACCCATTGTTGTCAAGTATGGACTCAACCACGTGACTTACCTCATCGAGCAGAACAAGGCACAGCTTGTGGTCATTGCACACGATGTTGACCCGATCGAGTTGGTGGTTTGGTTACCTGCACTGTGCAGGAAAATGGAAGTCCCTTACTGCATTGTAAAGGGGAAATCTCGTCTTGGAGCGGTAATATATAATTCACCCTCCATGCATCTAAATGCCATAGAGAGTTTCTCTTTACTTTACACCAACCCTCATATCTGTCCACTTCCTGCTTCTGCTTCCAGGTCGTTCACCAGAAGACTGCTGCTGCCTTGTGCTTGACCACTGTCAAGAACGAGGATAAGCTCGAGTTCAGCAAAATCCTCGAGGCCATCAAGGTAAATAGCTGGCTCAACTATTGACAATGGAATGGTAGTGAATCAAAAACATATCCTCATAGACTTGAACAACACTGTAACGTGCTTGTGTGTATTTTCTTTTGGGTGAATAGGCTAACTTCAACGACAAGTACGAGGAGTACAGGAAGAAGTGGGGAGGTGGCATAATGGGATCCAAATCTCAAGCCAAAACCAAAGCTAAGGAGAGAGTTCTTGCTAAAGAGGCTGCCCAGAGAATGACCTAAGCATCTGTTTTGTTCTCTGTTATGATGATGGTTTTATTTAGCGATATTTTGAATCACTGTTTTTATTTTAATCTTTATGCTCTTTTGGGATGTTTACACACTTGAGAATTCCATGCAGTTTTGTTATCCATTTACCGTATTTTCTTGTGGGTGTTTAAAATTTCGTAAGTAGAATAGTTGGCCCTGCTGTACGAAACGGCAAATATTGGCGTCTTCTGGGATGTGGAGGATTTGCTTAGAAGCTTCTATATCTTGATTCTTATTTTACTTGGGGTTATAAAAGTTTGAAGTGATAATTTTGGCCGATGAGTAGTTGCAACTGTAAATGATTCACGCACATGTGTGTTCACCATCGTTAGCTTCTTCTTCTTGGTGCTTGTTTTTTGTGTGTATGTGTGTTATTCCCGTGTTTTGAGAAGAGGATCAGCGTTTTCTGATCTGTGTTTTTGCCTTTTCTCCCATATGCAGAATTTTCTCCAAGTTAAGATTTTCTAGAGGTTGTTGATATGAGATGTTTGCACGATAAATTGAAAATAGATAAACATATGAGGAGGATAAAAGGCTTTTAGTAAGATGAACATTTAGGATCTAATTCTGGATTGGTACACCAATGAATGGGCTTCTGCTTCACACGCCCAGCATGACGTCATGTCAACAAGTTTATATAATTTGGGATTTTCCATTAAAATTAAAATTCCTTTTTATTATTCCAAATTAAAAAAAAAAATAGGAAAGAGAAGAAAATAATCTCACTCTACAAAACCGCCTTCAATCTTCCGTCTCGCTCTCTCTTTCTCTGAGACGCAAAAACTCGGAATCTCTCTCTCTCTCTCTGAGATAATTCAGACATCATCAACACCAGCATGATGAAGTTCAAGTTCGAATACGAGGAGGTCTCTGTCTCTCTTGATATATCAATCTCTCTATCCGGAGATCCTTAATTGCTTTCTTTTTCTTTGAGAATATCTGTTTCAGAAAACAAAAACGAAATCACCTCTGATAGATTCTTTACTTGTTACATAATATACACAGGAATACATAAAAAACTCGAGAGGCGTTGAGTTGTTCGCTTGCAGATGGGTTCCGTCTTCTTCTCCCCGAGCTCTGGTCTTCCTCTGCCATGGTAACAACAACTATCCAATCTTCCTTTTGGAGTTAAATATTCCTAATTTATACTTGTGATGCATAAAAATGAAGAATTGGTCAATGTGTGCAGGTTACGGAATGGAGTGCAGTAGCTTCATGAGAGGTTTTTTATTTTCCCCTCTCTCTCTCTTTTAATGCTCCGCTAGCTGGCCCTATAACATAACTTTATATAAATAAGTCCATAAAAATATACTCACTCTATTATTGGATAATTAATTATTTACTCTGTTAAAAAAAGAAAATCTTCGTCTATATTGAGTCAACCATTTAGTTGATATGATGCATATATGCTTATTTGTATGGTCTGAGCAGAGAAAAGCATTAATGTTAGCGTTCGTTATAAGAGACATGCATTAGATAGAGTATTTATCGAATTAGATGAGCTTTTTGTGGTGATCCATGATTTATGTTCTCGACTCTCGAGCTAGGAAATCGCAACTTACTTTCCTTCAGTTTACCGAAAATATGTATGGTTGTGTTCATTGTTGATCCTTAATTTCGCTATCTAATCTCGGATCTTTTGTTTTTTTTTTCTTTTTTAAAAAAAAAATAATTTAATGGTAGATATTATCTTGATAAAAAAAAAAAAAAGGCAAAGACAAACAAAAAGAAATTAATCGTATCAAGTGGATATATGAAACAAATAACAAGATAGAGAGCACTAGAGCAGCCGATAAAGAGGAGATTAATATAATTTTTATAACAAAATGTATAGTTAGTTGCAGAACGATTCTCACATCTGAGTTTTGCACTTTTGTCTGCTTCCTAGCTTTTGATTAAAAGAATGTTGTTATCTTTATTTTGGGGAAGCGTTACACTATCCTTATCTTCACGTTTTTCGTATTTTTCTGCTCTAATTTTATCTAAATGCCGGTGTGGCCGAGTTTATTTTTGGTAAAAAGCTCGATGGTAAAGTCATATTAATAATTTTTATGAGATTAAGTTGGTTGTGGGGGTATGGTACGTCTACTGTCTGTCTAATTATCTCGAATAATTATCAACGTGATTGTGTACCTAACTAGAAAAGTAATAAGAAATTGACATAATACAAGACAGAGTCCCCACGGATTTAAAATTATAAATATTAAGTTATGTTTCTCTTTTCCTTACACAACGAGAAACTCGTGAACCGTAATTGCTTGTGATCTTTGACAACTAAGTGTGCTTAATCACCTTGTCAATACATTCTTTTTTTTTTTTTTTTTTTTTGATAAAAAAACGTATTCTCAATATATGTCTCAATGAAATTCAAAAGTTGTTGAATAATAAATTTTATGTTTCAAATAGAATGCGGAATAAGGCTGGCATCAGCAGGATATGCAGTGTTTGGGATGGATTACGAGGGGCATGGCCGATCCAAAGGTCCTCGTTGCTATATCAAAAAGTTCAGTAACATAGTTAACGACTGCTACGACTATTACACTTCCATTTCTGGTACCTACATTCACCTGAAACTACCTATTTCCTCCATTATCTTTTTTCTTTACATGGACCTTTCAATTAGAGTTTTTCAGATTAGATTTTTCGATTTATGTAATACAGAAATCAATTACCTTTTGGTTTGGTTTGGTCCAGTTTCAGTTTGAATTAATATATATCCTTAATGTTGCCACAAATTGAGGTTTTAGACTTTTAGTCGGTTTATTTTCTTTTTGGTTTTTGACAATATCTAATTCCAATAGTTTGAAGAAGTTTCATTTTGTTCCGTTTTTTTAGATTGTTAGATCTCTCGGGGTTAGACATGACTGGCCACATCCGATATTTTAAATGTCAAATCTCCCATCAACAAGACTAATCCCTAGTTTTTTGATGATTTGACAGCACAAGAAGAATACAAAGAGAAAGGTAGATTCTTGTATGGAGAATCAATGGGAGGTGCAGTTGCTTTGTTGCTTCACAAGAAACATCCTTCTTTCTGGAATGGTGCCCTTCTCGTCGCTCCTATGTGTAAGGTCACGTTTCTTCTCCTCTATCACCAGGACCCTTCCAATGATTACTTTAAACAAGTTTGATTCATTAATTTAATCAGCACCTCATTAGTTGTATGTGTGAGCAGATATCGGAGAAGGTGAAACCACACCCAGTAGTCATAAATCTACTAACGAGAGTCGAAGACATTATACCAAAATGGAAGATCGTTCCCACAAAAGATGTCATTGACGCTGCCTTCAAAGATCCGGTCAAGCGCGAAGAGGTAAAATCGAACCAAATTAAACAAATAATTTCAAACTAAAAAAAAATTAAAAACTAAAAAATAATTGGTTCCCAAACTGTAGATAAGAAACAACAAGCTGATATATCAAGATAAGCCAAGACTGAAAACTGCACTTGAAATGCTTCGAACGAGCATGAACCTGGAAGACACTCTCCACGAGATCACATTGCCCTTCTTTGTCCTCCACGGTGAAGCAGACATTGTGACTGATCCAGAGATAAGCAAAGCCTTGTTCGAGAGAGCAAGCACACGTGACAAAACCATTAAGCTTTATCCAGGCATGTGGCACGGGTTGACTTCTGGTGAGCCTGATGCTAACGTTGACCTCGTTTTTGCTGACATCGTGAATTGGCTTGACGTGCGTACCGGCGATTCCGCTTCTCTCACCGTCACTCCCATACATGATTTTACCTCCAATGTTCAAAAGGTGGTTAGTAAGGGTGAAGAGAAATCTAAACGACCACAAGCTAGTCTCCTTTGTGGTTTAAATGGTGGTGGACGCCGTTTGGTCCATCGATCTTCTATGTAATAAAAAGTACTAAACACAGACGAATCTGTTTATTTTGTATTTCATATTCGTTTCCCAAAAGAAAACCATCAACGTGTCCGTATCCCTGCATAAACTTAAGATTTTTTGGTTTTTCGTAAGGAATTTAATTTTATATACTAAAATACATAAGAGTTCTTGTCACGAAACACAAAACACAAAACAGGTGCACGATCTTTCTTTTCATTTCTTCTGGACTCTTAAAAAAAAAAAAAAAAGGTAACTGTGTGTAGTTAACAACTAAAATATGGGCTTTAGTCTAATTAGTGATATACTCGTAAGGCCCAATAGTTAGGTGGGCCGCCGTCTTAAACCGCCACGGTACTTTTATTTATCGAGTCCCTCCCTCGTTCAATCGGGATCTTTGGTAAACGAAAGCAGGATTTAGCTTCGCTGGTAAAGATAAAACCCTAATTTCTTCGATCTGCTTATCTACGGAAAAATCTGATAATAGTTTCTTAATCGAGCGTTTTCATCCTTTGCAGCTTCCACCTTTTCGGAGAATTTTGTCGAGCTTCTAGTCAACATGAGGTATACAATCCTCTCATCTTCGTCTTCTAATTTTTATCCTTCTTCTTCAATATTTGTTCTCACACTGTTTTTTTTGTTTTCTTCTTGACTTCAGTAAGCCAATGGAAGAGGATACCAATGTAAGTAACTCTCTCTCTCTCCGTCTATCTTTCTCGATCTATTTGTCTTTTTTTTTTTTTTTTTTTTTTTTTTTAATCTAAGCATAAACATAAAACCCTAATTTCGCTATTTGCGCCATGTATATGTTTAGCCTTTTAGTGCCTGCAAGCAGCTGTTCATTCTATATTGCTTTCGTTGCCTGATCCTCAATTTTGGTTGTTAGGAATTCTCAATCCGGGATGTGTTGATGAGATACCTTTAGAAGTCATGTGGTTTCTTCTATCTTCTAGTGGTTGTGCTAGTTAACAGAGACACTGTCCTGAGTCCTGACAAGTGTCTTCTTGGGTGTTATTCGTTTATGTGAATGTTACTGGTTTCGAATGACTACTTGTTCTTCTTTAATAAGACTATTTGTGTATTGGCTACATTCTTGTTTACCGTGGATCCTAATTATTCCTCATGCTTTTATACTTGTGTAGCAGGGAAAGACTGAGGAAGAGGAATTCAACACTGGACCGCTCTCTGTTCTCATGATGAGTGTTAAGAATAACACTCAGGTGTTGATCAATTGCCGAAACAACAAAAAACTCCTTGGGCGGGTAAGAGCCTTTGACAGGCACTGCAACATGGTTCTTGAAAATGTCAGAGAAATCTGGAATGAGGTAAACTTTTGTATCCCTTTTTGTTTTTTTGTGTGTATTGGCAAGTCCCATTTCTTACATGGCTTCTCTGGTTTTTTTAGGTCCCCAAAACCGGAAAAGGAAAGAAGAAAGCTCAACCTGTCACCAGAGATCGATTCATCAGCAAGATGTTTCTGCGAGGAGACTCGGTCATTATCGTCCTCAGGAACCCCAAG
Organism: Erysimum cheiranthoides; assembly: GCA_011420285.2. Classification (NCBI taxonomy): domain Eukaryota; kingdom Viridiplantae; phylum Streptophyta; class Magnoliopsida; order Brassicales; family Brassicaceae; genus Erysimum; species Erysimum cheiranthoides. The sequence continues at coordinate 16,491,631 of CM022183.2, read as the reverse complement.
GCAGATTAATTGACATGGCTGCTCGTGGTTGTCTTCATTTGATAATTCTCGCTTCTTCTTGTCAATCAAATCTTAATTGTTGCTTCAGCGGAGAAACATGTTTTGATTATGAGCCTTAAATCTGGTACTGAATTGCCTTCACATTGTGTTCTTCTATCTTGTTGACTTGAAAAAACTCAGCGCTGAGTAATGCCACTAAACTTTGTAATAGCAGAAGACAAAAGTTTTTTTTTTTTTTAATTGTAGTGAGGTCCATGAATAGTAGTAAGTAAAGACACCAAATTCTTACTCTACTTTTACACGATTATCAAAATAGAAATCAAAACCAAATAAATTTAAAGAAACGAAGCTCTCCTCTCTTCATGTTGTAGCCCTGCAAAGTCTTGCATTTTGTTATCAACCCACTGCCAACTGTAGTGGCCGCTACTTGATTCTGCGTTTGCTCAAGCTGAAGTTGTCTTGGTGGTGGTTGCAGCCGTGGAGGAGCCTTCCTTCTGGTCACCAAAGACACGTTGACGGAAATCTTTGACCATGAGAGGAAGTCCCTGACGAAGAGACACCTTTGGTTCCCAACCTAAAAGCTCTTTGGCCTTTGTGATGTCGGGCTTTCTCTTGTGAGGGTCGTCTTCTGTGTTTGGTCTGAACTCTATGTTTGCGTTCGGATCAATCGTCTCTTGAACCACCTTCCAACAAAAACCAACCAAATCACAATATCAGAAACCAGGGTCATATGTAAGAATAGAAAAAGGTATATATATAATAATATATCAATAGAAAGAGACCTTAGCGAGCTCGAGCATAGTGAATTCACCAGGGTTACCGAGGTTAAATGGCCCAACATGTTCTCCTTCCATCAATCTCATCAAACCTTCCACCTTTTGCATCACACAAACACAAATTCAGATTGATGATCCTACAGAAACAACTAAAAATAACCAGGACAAAGGAGCAATAAAGCTCAAGACCCCATACGGTCCTTTGGCACATGATATTGATACCCATCTTCATAAGATTGCTAAAGTGGGGACCATTTCTGACGTCTCTCAGAGATTAGGGTCTCATGTTTTAAAGCCCTTGTTTTTAGATCCCACGACATACTCACCAATATATTACAATAACATGTGAGCTCACTTGGCACATATTAACTTCCCTTGTTTTATTTTTCAGCCTCTTTATACCCCCAAAATATGAAAAGTATTGGAAGGCATTCTACACACAAGTAAAATCCTTTCCTTTGTAAAGGCCACCCTAAAAAGTAGTCTCCACAGTCCACAACATACAAAAAGAACTTTAAGGTCTAATACTTATAAAGGTTGAATATACAAGTGATTTGACATAAAACCACCTACCAAGTTTGTCTCTTTTTGTTTTTTTTTTATTTCCAGAAAAAAAGTAAGAATCTATCTTAAGTTTGGATCAAAGAAACAATAGAATAAAAGATATTTGTTTTGGCAAGTTGTAGTACTTTATTGAATCGTTCTTTGAGGGGAAAAAGAAAAAGGCCTTACCAGATCGGAAACAAACTGGAAACTCCTTGTCTGCTTCCCATCACCGTAAACAGTCAATGGTTCTTTCCTTAGTGCCTGTTCAATTATTACCAATTCAAACCATCATTACTCTAATTATCCACTAAACCCTTCTTTAACCATTTATTGTTTGTGGCGCTAGATTGTTAACCAACCTGCGCAACAAAGTTGCTGACAACACGCCCATCATCTATACACATTCTTGGACCGTAGGTGTTAAAGATCCTAGCAATCCTGACCTGTCACCAATCAACAAGGCAGACACAAACTGAGTCACTGAAAAACGCTCCCTTTCTCATTGATTACTAGAAAAAACATAAATAGGCTTGAAAAGGAGGGAAAATGAAAAGGTGTGGCCAACCTCAACATTGGCACCTCTGTGATAGTCCATGGTCAGCGTCTCTGCCGTACGCTTTCCTTCGTCGTAGCAACTACGAACACCTGTTACATTACATACAAACCAAATTAGTCATCAATCAAAGCACAAGAGAACATGCACGTGTCGTTAAAATTACTGTGTCAGTAAAATTAAAATAATGTCAAAGCTCTATAATTTTAAAAGTAGGTATTTGAATGTTAAGGGTAGAAGTAAATGTGGAGGCTGCGTCTAAGGTAGAGACACGTATGAGAGCCGCACGATCACATAGACCCATTATTCACGGTTCAATGGTTTGACCGTACAAAGAAAGGGGACCAGATCTGAAAGGAAAGCACATGAGGGGCGCACCATAAACCACCTGTTTTTCAACCCTCTCTTCTCTCTCCTAACGTGCGCATTTTCCGACACAGAAAAGGAAAGAAAGCACAAAAGACAGAGAACGCAAAAACGTCGTCGTGTCACGTGACGGTGGAATGTTGTTTGGAAAGAATAACGCTTCGTTTTCAGATTCCGACTAAGAGGACAACAACCAATGAACAAGAAAACTGAATTAAAATAATTGGGGGATTACCGATGGGATTAACGTTGCCCCAGTAAGTCTCGACCTGAGGATGCTGCAGAGGATCACCGTAAACCTCACTGGTACTCGTCAGCAGAAATCTAGCACCGACTCGCTTCGCCAAACCAAGCATGTTGAGCGTTCCAACCACATTCGTCTTGTATAATCGAGTCAAGGAACAAACACAAACAAACAAACGACAATTCCAAAATTGAACCGACAAAATTTGAAATCAGAAGAAATGAAATAGAAAGGATATGATAGTCTTGACGGGATTGAATTTGTAATGGACAGGAGAGGCAGGGCAAGCCAAATGATAGATCTGATCAACCTCGAGGAGGATCGGTTCCACCACATCGTGACGGATAAGTTCGAAATTAGGGTTACCGAAGTGGTGCATCACGTTCTCTTTCCTTCCGGTGAAGAAATTGTCAACAACGATCACAGTGTCTCCTCTCGCCATCAAACGATCCACGAGATGCGATCCGACGAATCCAGCACCACCGGTGACGACGACTCGTAGCCCTTTGCGTTTCAATCCGAGTGGGATTTTCCCGCCTGTTGCTCCGATCCGGTTGAGGTACTCGAGGTTGGGTTTCCTCTGAGCCGGAAGGTACGGTTCGTCGGGTCTGATTCCGTAACCGGAAAACGGATCCGAGTAAGCGGTCGATTGGGTTGAGCGAGGGAAAAGTGTGAAAACCAAAGTCGCGATTGCAATGCCAACGAGAACAAAGAGAAGCCTCTGTTCACGGAGCATGTAACGCATCGGGCGAGTCACCATGAACCATGGTTTGATAGGTTTCGGGTAGTAAGCATCGGCTTCGGGTTGATCCGCCTCGTGTCGTCGATTGATCAGCTCGCTCGCCATCGAAATTGAATTCGACAAGAAAAAAAACAGCTACGCAATTTCTAGATCTAGAATCGAGAAAAAGGAGAAATCAAAATCAAATCAATCGTCAGAAGAATTTTACGGTGATCTTTTTTATTTTCTAGGAAAAAATGTCCGAGTCGAACTCGCCGTGAACTGAGTCAGACCTTGAACGAGAGAGTGAAAAGCGAATCGGTCTTTGTGGTGTATTTAAGTAGCGGAAGCGTTACAGGTCAAGGCTTGTTTTTCACTCTTATTACCATATTACCCTTTCGATTTTAATTATTCTTTTACCTTTCAACTTTCCTTCAAAATCGGACTTTAATATTTGTTACTTGGTCCATTATTTTGCACCAACAACGAACACACACATATATTTATGTAATTTAATGATGTGAAAGGTTCGTTAGGTAGGCTAAATTGCTAATGTCACGTAAACAAAGTCAATGCCAAACCCTAAATTATCACTCAAAGCCAAATTGGTGGGAGCTTTGAGTGATTTCGACGTTCGTTTTCTTTTTTTTTCTTTTTTAAACATACATTATTAACATTTAGATTTGTAAGTTTCTGAAAGGTAGTTTAAAAATTATAAGAAAAATATTACATTATATTTCACATAAAAGCTATCATGTCCTAACAAACTAACAGTTTTTTTACAAATCACATTCATAACGCTCTCGACCGTCACGATGTGGAAAACGTGACATGTGCTATGTATCAGATACAAAAAGAATTTGTGATGATCTAAATGTGACTCACTATTGTTTTATTTGGTCATATTGTTAGGCTTAAAAATCCCCAAAGCAAAGCAAAGCAAAGAGAAATACGGAAATGAGCGATTGAATAATGACTGCGTTTGAATAATAACCAAATATTCAAACGTTATAACATAAATCTCGTCTATGTGAACATATTTTCTTGAGTGTTCTGATTATAACATAAAACGTTATTGCGAACTGCAATATACATATGGTTTTGGGTACGTTAACTATGTATGAGTTAAACATAACAATAAAGTGATCCGTTGCATCTTTACAGCTTCGTACAACAATACTAATTTTAATAATACACGATCTGAAAAGATAAACTATAGAGTAGCAATACTAATTTCAAATCTCAGCACATAATTGAGTCGTGACAAGAATAAGCGGCAGCGTCCCCTCCCTCCTCAGTCCTCACCTCCCTCGGCGTCTCCCTCACTCTCTCCACATATCCCTCGCAAAACTACAAGAATTTTAAAAACATGAATTTACAAATAATAATTTTTGTGACTTTAATTTTTATTATACTTCGGCGTGAAAATTTTAAACATTGATCAATCATTGAACTAAAAATAAAATCAAATAAAACTTTGTATTCGGAGGTGAATACATATTTTAAAATGAGAGGAGCATTGGCGTTTACGTTGACTTGTGATTCCAACGTGGCGGTACTTAACTATCTCACCCCACACCTCCTTCACTTTCTTGCCTAATTTTTTGGATTTGTGATGGCTATAACATAATTGCTTTGTTCTCATATCAACTTCTTTGTTTCTTTGTAAATAACAATTTATTTTAATGACCCATATTAAAAAATGGAATAGGACTAGCCACCTTGTTGACAAAAAAAAAGGGACTAGCTAATTGTAGAGTTAAGATAAATCTTAATTGGCCTATAGATGAAATTATGAAAGTGACACAAAAAAGAGTATCTCGTTTAAAAAATTAATATATTGGTCTTAACAGAAAAATAAAAATAACACAGTGATGCTATTGGTGTGGACAATTAAAGTGTTGCAACTTGCAACTATTTGGTACCTAAATACATATAAGATTTGGAAACAACAATGCTAACAAAGTAATAATTGATAGATTTTTTTTTTTGTGAAATTCGTTATATAATATTTTGGCGTTAAAAGTAATAAAACTCATTCTAGTATCATAAATTTCCATTTATAAAGGATTAGAACGGTTTAAGAAAATGTCTAAAACAATCTAAAGTGGTAGAAACAATCTTTTAATTTGAGTAATTATTGAATCATAAGTCATCATGTTGACACCGACTTCTTCTTCTCATGTTTGACTTTATAATAGGTTCGTTACTTGTTAAATAAAAACGACAATACTGGACTAATATTATTGGCCCAATATATGACATTAGGCCGATAACATTTTGCATGTAGGATGATCGACTGGCCCAAATAAACGGTAATAATTCCATCATAATGAGATAGATACACTTATCTTTACAATCGTAGTGTAGTGTTCACTGTTCAACCATGAACCACATCCACCTTATTAATAATGATCTTACGTATACATGGAAACGAAAGCAATGTAAAATTTATTGATTTATGGGATTACAAACCATTAGCCGCTAGCTTGTTAAGGAGTGCGAGCGCATTGCTGGACACATACAACGATGTCGTGACTCTCTTCCTAACCATCCTGACCGTTGATGACCTCGTCGACGTCTTTTCAAATCCATCAAGACACGTGTCTTTGTCCGTAAGGGAAGTGCTAAGCCACGTGGCAAGATCACTCATCTGCTGCTGAAACTCGCTGGCTCGGAGTGTTCGGAGGACGGCTAAGGACTTGTGGAGACTATCGAGAGAGTCTTGGAGCAGTTCTCGGCAGTCCGACAAAGCGACGCGGTCGCGTTTCCCGATTGCCGAAAGCCGCGTTTTGAGAAGATATCTAAGGACGTCTTTGTTGTCAGTTATAGCCACGGAAACACCGGCACGTGCCCATTTGCTGGGACTGTTCTTGGCAACTGATGCAAACGGCGCTAGCGTTTTAGCGCAGAGATCTTGGTAATGTGTAACGCTACACGCGTTTTGAACATAGCTGTTGCGTTTAGATGATAATGATGAAGTTGGATTGAGTGAAAGGAGAAAGAAGAAAAGTGAAAATGTGATAGACGAACTCATGGGTTTTTTTTATGGGTTGTAAGAAAAATGTAATCTCTTTGTAAGAAAAATGTAATCTCTTATACGAAATAGGTGTGGACGAGAGAGATAGTATATATAGACACGTATAAATTTAATTTTTGGGTTTTGGTAGGTTTAAAAGTGAAAGTGTAAATAGTATGGCGGTCCATTTGTAGGTGTCGGAGTTATGATCACGACGTTTCTAACGGTTCAATGTTAAAAATTTGTTGTTTTGGCGATAGCAATTCGTGGGTTAACTCGTAATTTGATTGTATTATTTTGACTAAATAAATAAATTTCAACATCTGCTCCAACCTACTAAATCTAGAAGTCGATCTATTTAATTTATTTATTGGCTTGGTAATCATCGTTGATCTACTTCTTACTCTACTGGCGGACTTGAACAAGATGGAAAAAAGTGAGTAAAAATTATTCGTTGATAAGATCTTTACATAATAGTTGAGAAAGAAATGATAACTTTATTTCATTATTAACTGTTTATAAATAGAAGAACAGCTAGTTGTGTACGGAATGAGGTTTGTAGTAGCATTACATCGTAAGAAAACAGAGCTACATTTTGTAGTTTTGTCATCGACATGAGGCCCATGACCGTATCTCGTCGAATCCTTTTATTTTATTTTTTCTTTTTCCCTCTCCACGACGTAGCTACTTTCTTTAGGATGTGAGTGAGTTCTTACATACATAATAATAATCAGGTAATGCGTGAGCACTTATGAATACAGCTCAAAATATTAAATTAAACTCACATGAACTGTGAGAACAAAGCATATATATGGTTATGGCGATTCACATGATTCCTGTGAAACAAAAGACAATGCTCCTCAACACAAGAATCTAAGGATTGCAATTTGCACACCAGAAAGAACATGACTGAGACATTAATAAGAGAAACCTAGAAATATGAACTTAATTATGAAGACCATAAAGCACTTCTGCGCAAAACCATGGACACTCATGAATGGCGGTAAGGAGAGAGAGGATTGTGTAGTGGTTCTATGGGACCCCGTATGGGGAAAAACTAGAGTGAAGATCATGGCTTCACTCTTCTCGTAGAACATTTTTCCAAACTTCTCATCAGACTCTGTGAAATTACACAGCACAGACTCGGTGACAAGGAAAACTAGAGAGATGATCCCTAAAGCTGATGCAGGAAAGAATTCTATTCCAGTCTAGCACTAAAAGTGACAAATATGATGGATTTGATGATGATACAAGAAATGGGTCTCTAAGACAAGACAATACTTGGAAGATTATTGAATCTACTATAGCTTAACAGATAACAGAATCAATATGAGGCATGGATACAAGTGAAATTCTATAATTCTTGGACAAATCTGAAATGGACAAATCTCATCCAAAAGTTTATGTAAGGATCTCCTTATTGATTAAATATAGATTGATTTAGCTGTGAAGAGAGAAAAAAACAGAGAATGACAAAAAAGTCCCACCTTTCCCGATTAAACAAAACTAGTAAGGGAGAAGTAAATCCAATTTCGGAGACAGTCCTCTGATGGAAGCTCCAAAGTAGATTGAGACTTTACTCATACAGATTTTTTACGAAGCATTTCCTCTGATGGAAGCTCCAAAGTAGCTCCCGCGTGTTCCTGACTTGCTTTAACCTCTACAACCAAGAAGCACCAAATTTCCAAAATTGAAATGAGATTTTCAGTCACGCATTTCAACAAACAGATGGTGAGCATTTATAGATAGACACCGAGAGGAAAGAAAAGAAAAGAGTGTGATGCGTCAAATGTACCGTATCCGCCGCGTTCGTTGAGTTTAGCCTGGACGATCATGGTGGATATGAACTGCGTGGCCTCACGCGCCTCTTCGAGAAGGCGAGGGATGTCTGAGCTGGAAGCCACGTGGCGGTTCTCTTCGAATTTTTTACGGATCTCAGAAGCTGAAGCCTTGAGCATCTCCGAATCTCCGGCGAAAGACTTCCTTGTAGCCCTGAGCAGAGCTCTGTACGCGATCAACGCTTCTCCGGTCACCATTTCTCCTCTGTTTCCTCCGCCGTCGTCTCCTTCACCTAAAAATTGTGGAATTTGGTATGGTTTCTTTCCGAGAACCGAAGAAGATTTCAAGTTTCGATGGGCCTTCGTACGTTCATGATTTAGCCCACTTTTTGGCCCATTAATGGATATTTCGGATAATACCCGTTGTTCCAGTTGGATTAACCCGAATCGTCAGGAACCTTTCGAGGATATACTGTATGGTTCTTGTCGATGAATTTCAGTGAAAGTGTTGTCTCATTTCTTTCCCCCCAAAAAAAAAAAAAGCATTGTCTGATTTCTGATTGCTCACTACTTGGAGTATCTTCGCCATTCCAAAGGTACGCTTTTTTCTTTTTACCTTCTAGGCTTCGTTCAATTCGTTCTTGTGTTGTAATCGTCATCTTCACGCTTTGATTGCTTGATAAATCTTTACTGTTTTTATTGATGATTCGCCCTGTTAATCAGTCTGCACGAAACCCTACATCATTCAGTATGATCAATTCAAGCAATTCTGAAACTCGTCTCTTGGTTTGCCATTTATTTCTAATTAGGTGTACTTGTGTTTAAAACATAAGCTTTTTGGCTGGAAACAAGAAATGTTTCGTGGTTTCATGAACTTCAGTGAAATTAAGTTTTTTGGTTATCAAAAACTTTTTTAAGTTTGAAAGAGGTTTTGTTGAATTTGGTTATGCTTTAGCTTTTATGTTTCTTTTCTGAGCATATAACATTGATCTTATGTTTGTTTATTTCTCCAGCTTAAATAGAGATGGATCATGTATACAAGGGTCAACTGCAAACATATGCCCTCAAACAAAATCTGGAGCTACCTGTGTATGCCACTGAGCGAGAAGGGCCTCCTCATGCTCCTCGATTTAGATGTAAGGTTACATTTGCTGGACAGACTTTCGAGAGCCAGGAATTCTTTCCGACACTAAAATCGGCTGAACATGCCGCCGCAAAAATAGCATTGGATTCATTGGCACTGCTAAGTCAGGAGGCAAGATCTCACTCCTTTTGGAGCATGATTATGAGCTTTTCAACGTTGTTTAATTTTTTTTCTTTCTATGCGTCATTTTTGTCATTCAGGGAGTTGATGTTGCTTACAAGAACCTACTACAAGAAATTGCTCAGAAAGAAAATGCTCCTTTACCACTATATGCAACTGCTACATCTGGTCCATCGCATGCGCCTACCTTTAGTTCAACTGTTGAGTTTGCTGGGAAGGTTTTCAGAGGAGAAGAGGCTAAAACCAAAAAGTTGGCCGAATTGAGTGCTGCTAAAGTAGCATTCATGAGTGTCAGAAATGGTATAGTGTAGACACAAATCTCTCAAAATCAAACAAGTTATTTTAATTTTTAGTTGGTGCTTCATATAAGATAAAGAATGATGATAGATTGTGTCTAGTTATGTTTACCACTGTTCTTGTGAAATGCTTTTCAATTCCATTTAGCTGTTGACTGTTTGATTACAGTTACTCATGTGAAGTGCATCTGAGATTATTCTTGTCAATCATTTGATGTTTTCTGGATTGGTGAATGTTAAGAACGACCAAATCGTGAAACCCCGTTTTTCTCTTTTCTAAGCCATTTAATTTTGCTATCGTGGATGCATATTTCCATGGTTTCAAACGAGACAAATTGGAGCTTTTCCTTTGTATGAATCAGTTAAATTATGTGTGCAGGGAACTCAAACCAGACCGCATCGCCTTCTTTGCCTTGTGAGAGACAAGAAGCTGCAAATTCAAATGTGAAGAGCAGTCCACAAAAGATCCATTCCCAACCTTCCAAGTTGGTGACCCCTGATATCCCATCAAAGTGGATTGAAGTATATGAAGATGGTTAGTCTTCTTTGAATACTACATGAATAATGCTTTGGTTTGTCTGTTAAAGCAAAGACCCTCTTCGTTTGTTTTAACTTGTGGTCCTATCAGATGTATCATATTTCCTAAGTTAGATAGGAAGCAGTTGCGGATCAGAAATCTGACCTTACTCTTAACTCTATGAATTGGGTTCCAATTTCAGTTTTCTACTGTATGGTCAATATGGTTGTTCACTCAAAACTCATGAACTGTCATTCTCTGTGCAGAACCAGAACTTCCAGATGTTCTTAATGCACCAGCTTCTCCTGTGCCTGAGAATCCGACAGATGTTGGTACTCTTACTGCACTTGCTACTAATGGTGTGAAGATAAACATTGCTGCTTCTTCTTCGCCTATGCGTCAGAATCCCACAAACGTTTGTAATGAATCATCATCATGTGTAGAAGAGAGTGAGAAGAAGAAGCTCATAATGGGAACTGGCCACGTGAGTATACCAAGTGGCCAGCATGTAGTTTGTCGTCCATGGAACCCCGAGATGACTCTTCCTCAAGACACGGAGATGCTTTTTAGGGATGATAGTTTTATTGCTTATCGTCTTGTGAAGCCATAAAGAGCTAGCGTTGAACTTTATTGACAGAAAAAATCAAGGTTAGCTGGTTTGGCTGTCTGACTCTCTAGTTACCGTGCATGTTGAGTAGCTCAAGACATCATCTTTGATGCATAATATTTGTACCGTCAAACCAAGAATATTAGACTGCTAAGCTATATCTCTTTTGTTTGTAGAGATAGAATGTTAAATAGAATCTTTAGGCTTATTGTCTCTGGTTTTTTTTTTCTGCAACACGTTATGTGCTTAGTAATGACCAATTTTAGTTTTAAATGATCTTTGAATATCGAGAAAATCACAGTGACATCTTGGTTAAGCCAAGTCTGCTTCCATATCATTTACTAATTCAGATGAAAGAGAAAGGAAAAGAACGGTCCATGAAACCTTCTAACTGATTTGGAAGGTTTTTGGATGGATTTCAGCAAAACTCTTAACTTGTAAACTTATGATAACATCACCGAAGTCTTGCACCTGCATACAACTTCACAATTATACACAAGAAGTAACCATACAATAGATTGTGGAAAAGCTTATCAGAAAAAAGTAAGATGTAGACATAAGCGGAACCACATATTGTATAACGGACTAACCACATATTGTATAACGGACTGAGAGAAACTAGATAAATAAACCGATATTCAAGTAGAGTATTTATATTTGTAGCCAAAAATAATTAGAGACACTAGAGCAGAGGTAAGCAAAATAATTAGAGACACTAGAGCACTGGCCACTGGTTTGTTTAGTTTCTTTCGCATCTGATATTGTTCTTAATAGAACATCTTGACATTTTTGTCATATGTGACTGGTTGTTGTGTCGTTTCTTCTTGCTTAAAACACTCGAGTTTGTAAGAGAAAGTCAGAAAGGCCAAAGCTACATTAGGTCTATTAGTACTCATATGTGTTGTATGTTACTTACACGGTCAATTTTGGCAATTTGGTAAATGGAATATGATATGGCCGGTTCCGATGTATTTGACTCTTTATGCTCTAAAAACATTGCAATGTAGATATTTTATCAACGAATACAAACGGCAAAATCTCAGCATAGGCATAAGCAATGCGCAGAGAACTAAAACAAAGCTTGAATTCAAAAAGAATCACAATATAAACCAACACAACTAGAGGAATATGGCTACAAATCAATACAAGACTGAACGTTGTTATTAAAATTGTGTCGAAGTCTTGCACCTGCATACAAGTATACACAACAAGTGAACATAGAATAGATTGTGGTAAAGCTTATCAGAATAAATATTAAAAAGTAAAATGTAGACATAAGCGGAATCACATATAACGGAGTAGAGAGACACACTATTTATATTTATAGCCAAAAATAATTAGAGACACTAGAGTAGAGGTAAGCAAAATATTCGGGATCAGCAATCCCATCCGTCCAACAAGACTAGATATTGGAGATGGGTGCCCAGATTTGCTGATCTTCGGGACACATCCTGGTTGTAGATAGCCAAGTCCATATGGGTACCCAGATGTGCTGATTTTAGGAACAGATCCTGCTTACGAACGAAGTGGGAACAAATTTTCGATGAAAGGAGTTATAACACAAGTGTGTGGAGAGAGGCAACGAAGGACGTGCGTCTCTGGATGATATTTGAATAACTTGTTGTCACTGTCATATAAAAAAAGATTCCCTTGCCTAGAAACAGCAATGGGCGTGAAGCACCTTCTCCACCAGTTTATGGAAAGACTTAAATGGGATAAACTTATCAAGTAAGTCATAGTCCATCTTTCTTCTTGTGCATCCATACTCCATATCTCTAGTTTCCACTCAGGATATAAACATGTGTCGGCTATGGCTAAACGGTCTTCAAGGTTCACTATCTGAGCGAAATCCGCGTACCTAGGCGGCGGAAGTACCGGGACATTGCGGAACACTTGTGTGTGAAGATCCAAAGCTAGTATCTTATATTTAAGATCCAAAGCTAGTATCTGAAAATTACCCTCAAGGCGTAACCAGTAGATGGAACCATTCACGCACGCTGACTTCCTTGTCGGAAGGACCCTGTAAGGAGGCGGGCTCAGTTTCTGCCATTCCCCAGTTTGAACATCAAGAATCTCGAAATAGTTGAAATCAAATAACATCCTCACTACTTTATAGCTCCCTTGAACTTCATCCTTACCGAATCCCATGGCCCAAGATCCAGGGAATACGCCCCACCATGGTTCTGCAATTGTAAAATTTTATTAAGACCCCGGAGAAGGAGAAGAAAAGAAAAATAAGCAATCTTATAATTAGGACAGAGTTAATTTACTGGTTAAGAGATCGATCCCATTGTGGGAAGTGCCGGAAGGGAATCTAAGGAATTCACCGGTGGAAGGGTTCAAAACGTGGATCCAATCTGGTACGGGGATGCAAACCAAACCGTCACATGTCAACGAAGGTCGTGTGGTGGTGGTGGCGTCGTCGCGTTGTAAATAGACAATGTCGATCTCCGCGTCTCCTTCGAACCGTGACTCACCCCGATCTCCGACGGCGAGGATTATCGGCTTCTTTTGAAAACTTTTACGCCTCTCCGCGAAACTTTTCGACTCCAGTATCGATCTCCATTGTTTTGAGACGGTTTTGAATTTGAGAATTGGTTTCAAGGGCAGCCTTACGAGTATGTCTTCCACGATATCGGCGACTATGTAGATTGGATTAGGGTTTTTTTCTTCTCTCCCCATCTTTATCTTTTGCTATTCACAAATTCCAAGATATCAAGGAGATAAGAATGCGACAAAAAAAAAAAAAGTATATATCATAGGATCTGATAGATATGGTAAGAAACGGCACTTCTTGACTTCTGTAATAGTCTCTCGGCAAAAGACAGTTTTGCCCTTGTTTCACATTTGATTTAAAAACACGCCTCATCTTTTATTCTCCGAATTGCTTTTTTTAGCTCGATCAAATCCTCTTGCAACTGAGAATTTTAAACAAGAAATAATCAACCTCCATCGAGAATAATTGATTCTCGTCGGCCGATCGATAGTACGAAGCTCTCTGTTTCTCCGGATCGACATCCTATCGTAAATTTGATTAGGTGGAGTATTTTTTTTTTTGCTTTAATTATAGAGATTAATAATGATCGATCTTCTTTTTCCTAAACTCAAGCATGCATGATGCATCCAATCTGGTTCTTCATTCAATTTCAATATCAATCGAATCTTTTCCTCAGATAAACATAAACCTTTAGGGATATTTATCAAAAAAAACCTTTAGGGATTGTGAACGAATCGATATCTTCACCAAATCCGTATTTCTTATTGTAATCAAGATTTTGGAATGCTGTTGAAGTTTATCGGTTGATTTGGCTCCGATGGGTCGAGAATCGATTCCGACATCGGCTCTGTCTTTGAAATGTGGCTCGTCGGATTTAGGGCTCTGGGAGATGGGAATTTCAAGGATTCGGGTTTGGGATGAAACCCTTTGGATAATTTTGTTGGAATAGGAAGTGGGTTGTGGAGAAAATCTGGTCGCGAGAAGAGGTGCCATTGATGTGATGAATTCTCCTGCTATGATATCGCTCATTTCCAGATGGCGTTTAGGTATGGTTAATTTGTACTACTGCTGGAAATTTTAGTCGCATGCATGTTTATGTGACAGTGATTTTGGAATTGGCCTCCCAGGTACACGTATGTGGAGAAGAGGAGTCAATCTTGAGCTAATTTTGTCGAGTCTGAACAATAGTGGAGATTAATATATGGTTTCATTGTTGCAGGTATATCTTTGTTCCTGTGCAGTGTCCTGTTAATATATGTCTTCGTGTGTTTACCGCTTCGTTTGCAATATCTGTGGACTGATATTCATTGATTATATAAAGTGCTATGTGAGATTTCGTTCATAGCTCTGGAAAACTAATATCTAACGTAGCTCATTTATATCCTTGAAGTTTTGTCATTAATTACATATAAGGTGAAGTTTTGTCTTTCACCTTCTCTTGATTCAAAGTGTTCCTTGATCATACACAACAGGTGGTTTGAGAGATATGGTTAGTAAATGAATTTTTTTGACACATATGTCTCCGTTGATGCAACTAATTCAAGCTGAGCAGATATATTTCCTTATAGATGCAGACGAGAACATCCTTAAAGAGCACAAAGGAGTTATCAAATACAAACGCATTGACGTACCATCTCGACCGCACAAATGTTACCCAGATTTATTGAATTATTTCTTACTCTTGGTTTTTCTTTTCCAATATAGCCATCTTGATTGGTACGGTATGCATTTAAACAAATGGGTGATATGGGTAGTGAAGTCCAGCTTTGTGTCATCTGAGCTTTTGGGAACTTGGCTATGCATTTAAACTATTTATTTGGGTATTTTACCAAAATTAATCTCATTTGATCAGTCATCAGTGTGATGTAAAAAAGATATTTCGTACTTGGCATGTTTTTAAGATATTTCGTGAAAAACATGTTTTTAATATCTAATGAAAAACATGTTGCCCTTCACAAGATGCTTCATTTCAAATGCAAATATATTCAAACAATTTGTGCAAATTCTCCAAAAGAACAGATGAGAAGAACTAAAATCAAATCCAGCTTCAAATCAATCATAGTCAAGTAAATCAGAACTATACTACTTGGTAAGAACGAGTCAATACGGATCTCAGGAGCGTACGATTGAGCGATGAATGGCAAGATCGTGAATATAAAGGGAAAGCAAGGAGAAAATGAGTAAAGAGAATGTCAGATAGTCAAGTGACCACGTCAGCTTTTAAAGGAAGGGCGTGTTCTGTACGCGCTTCTAGCCCGCTCCCGATGTCATGAACCATGAAAGATTAGCCACGTAAGCAATTACTCATTATGACTTGTCCTGACTTTGTCTTTAGAATGCGGGTCTCAATCGGGTGCTTCTCCATCCAACGTTTGACTCTGTAGAGATTAAAACCCAGCACAGCAGCTCCTGCAATACCAGCAATTTTCTTCTTCTGGCTTCCAAGGATATCGAGAACTGCAGAAAAAAAAAATTAATAAAATTAAAAAATTAAAAACAAGCTTAAAAACCTAAAAAAAACCAAATGTTCAATTAGATAAAAATACTAAAATAAAATACTCACATTTAGCCATTGCTGACCGACGGTTTTCTCGATATAATCATGAAGCGATGAATCTATGTATCTGGTCATTAGATCAAGAGGCAAATTTTCGTAGTTCATGAATTGACCACATTCAGGACCAGGGCACATAAGAAACCTGCTCCTAGTCAATTGATCTGCAACAGATGCTGAAGAAAACAAAAAAAAACTTAATTCTAAAACAACCTAAATAAAAACTAAACACAGTAAAGAGTAAAAAACTTACCCAAAATGCAAGTTCCACAAACAAAATGACCACAATAGAAGTGTTCACAAAGAACACTGATATTGCAGCAAGCACATCGTTGTACACTGTTATTAACAGGCACAGCTTCTGGACATCTATCAAGTATAAGACGAAGCGTCCTCATTGTGTTGTAATCAGCTACAATTGATGATGCATCCCAATTATAGCGAAGAAGAACAATCAAAGCAGTAGAACGGGGAATGGATAAGGTGTTTGCAATTTCCTGGATTGTGCGCCAAAATGAAGCTTCGACCTGTAGAAGAAAAAAAAGAAAGAAGGTAAATCCTATGAAATCCAAGAATCGAAAGATTCTCAAGCTCTCTTAAATCACAGGATTGTTAAGCAGATTGAAGTTCAATAAATCGAATATCTAGCGATCAGCATCTTAAATCACAGGATTGTTAAGCCGATTGGAGTTCAATCAAAGATTCGATTCAAATCCTATGGATACAAAATCATAATGTAGCGAAAATCAAGCGAAATCGAGCGAAAATCGGGATGATTAAGCAGATTGAAGAAAGATTCTCTACAGCAAAACATATCTAGCGATCAGAATCTTAAATCACGGGATGGTTAAGCAGATTGAAGTACAAATTGAAGATCTCGGGATGGTTAAGCACCTTCAACCTCCATTGAAGTTCAATCAAAGCAAGTCCTATACTCCTATGGATACAAATCGTAATGTAGCGAAAATCTAGCGAAAAACTAGCGAAAATTTCAACAAAATCGATGGATCGAGAGCTTTTACCTCCGCCATCGCCATGAGAGGAGACTGAAACTTGAGTTTAGTGGGTTGAGGAATAACCGTCTGTGTCTGTGAATATATATACGAGAGAACAACGGAGAAGCAAAATGCGCTTTCATTTTAACTGAAAAATATATTGGAAAAAAAAAAATCACAAGTTTATTATGTATAGAGAAGAAGAACAGAAATAAAAGAATGGCGATAGAGAGATTGGCGAAGGAAGCGAGAGAGAAGAGACTTATATTGGGGTAAAGTGAAAGGTGTTTTTATATATAGGCATTAAAGGGCATAAATGGTATTATCGTATTTGTGTATGGTCCACACTCCACACGCATTGAAATTTAGCTAATCATATCTATAATTAATTCATTCTTTTGATACGGCACATATGTATGTAATAATTAGAGAAAGAGTATAATTCTATTACTAATAATTATAGAAAGAGTATAATTCTATTACTAATTACCTTGATATTGAGACATTAAAGACCCACGTAATTACAGGAACTCCTATCAAGGTAATTAGTAGTACTATAATTTATTTATTTGAACCGGTAAATATGTACTTGACTGGTTAATGTTAAGGAAAGAGTATTACTAGTACTAATTACTTGATATTGAGACATTAATGATAAACGTCGTAATTATAAGAATTCATACTGATATAATACTGTCTATATCAAAACCAGCTAAGTGTTAAGAAAAATGTACTATAATTCTACTAACAAAGTAATACTATTAATTCCTGGTTAAAGTTAAGGAAAGCGTACATTCTAGTAATAATTACCTTGGAATTGAGACACTAATGACAACGTAAGTACAGGAATTGATATCAAGGTAATTAGTATTGCTATTGCTATACCCTTAGAGAAAAAAAGGTATCGTTATACTCTTTCCTTGAAACCTAATTGGTTTCCATTTTTTTCTTATGACATCTATGTGTCACATTTTTAAGGGAGCATAAACTAATAAATGTATATACACGTAACGTGTTTACATGGGTTATATGACATGTATAACGGCCACGTCTTATCTTTGTTCCACTACGGCCACGTCTTATCTTTTCTCCATTACATAGGTTCGCTTCCAAGTTCCAAATGCTTGAAAAGAATCCAAGTCCTATGTATTTTTGTGTGTATTTTAAACTGAACAAAAGAATAAAGTTTTGTCGAGTATATTTTCTAAGCAAATCATATACTAATTCCTTACAGATTTTAATTAACGGTCAACGTCTCGGAGCTAAGTTGTTGAAGAAGGAGATTTGTAGACTTACTTAACCTGTGATTTTATCATGTCCCCTAACTTATGTTTTTTCCCCTCTCTCTCTCTCCCTTTTCGCTTTCTGGCCAAAGAAATTGTTGTGTTTTCTTTAAAATCTATGGAAAATCTTGAAAATATGGGTCATATTAAATCAAAATTTAAAAAAACTACTTTTCAAGACTTTAAACAAAATATTACATTTCAATACATGGTATATCGTATTTGTGTATGGTCCACACTCTCCACACGCATTGAAATTTAGCTAATCATATAATTATAATTAATTCATTTATTTGAAAATGGTAGGAAGCTCTCTGTCTCTCATCCTCTGAAGCCCTCTAAAATTGAACTTTGGATATTATTAAGAAAAATGGCGTAAAGGTTGTATAATTGGATAAAAAGGCCCATTAAAGGATTATATCGGGTTCTAAATGGATAAAACCCGAATCGATCGGATCCTTGGATGGAAATCAGGCGAACAAGTAGTAGTTGAGAAGGACGAAATCTAGTCACAGAGAGAAAATGGCGTCGGGGTGGGGAATCACCGGAAACAAAGGCAGATGTTACGATTTCTGGATGGATTTCAGCGAATGTATGTCTCATTGCAGAGAGCCCAAAGATTGTTCGCTTCTTCGTGAAGACTACCTCGAGTGTCTTCACCATTCCAAGGAGGTACCTTGTCCTTTTCCTTTCTTAGGGTTTCTTCCACCTCGTTCGTGTCTTGTAATCGTCAATTGATTGCTTGATCAATCCTTTACTGATTCGCCCTGTGATCGGAAACCCTAGATCATTGATGGTTTCTGGATCGCGAGCTCAAGTCATTCCTAGATCAGCTGGAGTAATCCCATTAATTAGATGTACCTTTATATATAAACATTTGCTTTAATTTTGCTTGAAGGTTTCATGGATTGCAATCTCACAAGTAGTAGTATAATGTGGATGATCTTGTCGTAGAATGGTCGTTCGTAGAGATTATTAGGTTCATATAATACCGCTTTCTCTTGTCTCAGATTTAGTTTCATATACCTAACCCCTCAAATACCTACCTCAGGTGATAAGTTAGGATCATTTCTTGTCTCTGTTTGTTCCACTGACACACATGTTCTCTATTTGTTTTAGTCTTAATTGAGACTCTCTTAATTGAAACTTTGAGATAATATAATAGAAAGCTTTTTTTTTTTCTTGTCTTCGATATCTATTCTTTGCTTAATAACTTATGGTGGACTGATTAGGGAAGCTGGGGCTTTGTGTTTTTTTTTTTGGTATTTGTTGTAGTTCCAACGAAGAAACAGGATATACAAAGAGGAACAACGTAAACTAAGAGCAGCTTCAAGGAAAGGCGAAGATGCCGGGGATGGCACTCATACTCATCACTAATCCAAAATTTTCCTCCTACTCTAATGTTGTTTGCATCTTTCTCAGCCAAGCAGAAGAATAAAAAAAGGTTCTTTGAAGATTTCTGTATGTTGTGTCAAACTTCATTTGATCGTTTTCAGTTTACTTTTACAATGGATTTTTCTCTTCTTGTTTATCACCTTTGACTGAGTTGTAAGATGCCTTTGGCTGTTCATCAAACACATTCTCCTTTTCATTCATGGTAATAATTTACCTCTTACAGGTATATTAAAATCATAGTTCGATAAAAATAAAATTAAAAACGGAATAGTGGATGGAATAATGAAAAGGTCTATAAATAGCTGTCATTGACTTTCTCCAAGTCTTCTCTGCAACTTCTACTTCTATATGTAATGTGTGTTGAGAGAACCAGCTTTTGCATTTGACCTTTGGTAAATTCAAAATGGAGACGAGATCTCTAGAAATAACGGTGACGTCAGCAAAGGGGCTTAATAAGGCCTCGAAGATGGATGTTTTCGTGGCCGTTAAGTTATTCGGCGATCCCAAATGCTCCGACCACCGTGAGCAGCGGACACAAGTGGCTAAAGACAGTGGAACAAGTCCCAAATGGAGTAATGATGTCATGAAATTCACCATCGACCAAACCTTAGCTCAGGCTAACCGCCTTGTGATCACTTTCAAGATCAAGTGCGAGCAACGTGGAGGTGGAGATAAAGACATTGGCGAGATTCACGTTCCGGTGAAAGAGCTTTTGGATCATCTCGGAAACGATAAGACCGGTCAAAGATACGTCACTTATCAAATCAAGAAGCCTAACGGAAAATCCAGAGGCGATATCAGTTTCACTTATTCGTTCGCAGGTCCGGTGGGGATTACGAGCGATGGCGGCTACTCAAGGTACCCAGCTCACGAGCCTTTGCATCCTGCAGCGACGTTCCAGCCTGTTTCGAACGGACCCGTGTTGAGTCAGTTGCTTCCAAGTGTCGGATCATTTAGTTACAACCATGTTCCTTCTCAGCCATCGATTTATCCACCAATGACTCATCCGGAGATACTGCCGCCGACTTGTTTCTCAGGCGTGTATCCGCCTCATGGATATCCGATGAGTTACATACCGGAAAGTCCACCGACAATGTATTCACATATATTTCCTGGTTTATCATGTCCGCCGGAAGGTTATCCTACGGTGGCTCCGCCGCAGACACAACCGGGACTATATCCACCGATGAGTCCTTACAGATTTTAATTAACGGTCAACGTCTCGGAGCTAAGTCGTTGGTGAGGAGATTTGTAGATTTGTGATTTTATCATGTCCCCTAACTTGTGTTTTTTTTCTCTCTCTCTTTTCGCTTTCTCGCCAAAGAAATTGTTGTATTTTCTTTAACGAAATCATAAATTGTTTAGTTATTGTAATTTTTGTACCTATGGAAAATCTTGAAAATATTGGTCATATTAAATCAAAATTTAAACAAACTACAAGACTTTAAACAAAATATTATGTTGACCAAAAAAAAAAAAAAAATATTACATTTCAATACATGGACTGCGAGATTTACGTAACAAGTAATAATCCTAGTAAAAAATCTGATGGAACATTATCTATGTTATATCCTTCTAAATAAATTAAATGAAGTCAAATAATACATGAAATTTTCTACGAAGTTACAACTTTGTTTTAATTTATTTCAATTTTATAAAATTAAATATTTTCTTTGGAATGTTAATAGTATTGTGGCTAGGATCTATTTCTATACTACTGTATTTATATATCAGGAGTTGATATGAATCTTAAAATAAAGAATCTATAAAATTAAAATTTGGTGTTATCCACAAAAAAAATTCTGAACTGTAAAAGATTGAATCAAAAAGAAAAAAATCAGTTAAAAAATTCCCGTAATATTTGATTTTATCTTTTTTTTTTTTTTTTGTTAATAAAGAAGACGAGTAGCCGCCTGAAAGATATGACGGCAACAAGCAAAGCACGAAGTCATCTTCTTCTTCCTCCATCTTCACGTTTCTTCTTCCTCTCTTACGATTCCTTCAAATTCCTTCTTCCATGGCCACCGTCTCTTCTTCCTCCTGGCCGAACCCCAACCCTAATCCCGATTCCACATCTGCCCCAGATTCCGCTTCCACTTTTACCACGCACCGCGACCGCGGAGACGAAACCGAGTCTCTCGATTCCTTCTCCTCCATGAGTCTTAACTCCGACGAGCCTAATCAGAATTCTGATCGGATTCCGAATTCAAACCGGGACGTTAGTATAAATCAATCGCCTATTTCTTCCCTTACGCCTAATTTACCGGCGACGCCTCCTCCAGCCGTGCTTCACCTTTCCTTTAACCAGGACCACGCTTGCTTCGCTGTCGGCACCGATCGTGGCTTCCGGATCCTTAATTGCGATCCCTTTCGGGAGATTTTCCGGCGTGATTTCGATCGTGGCGGTGGGGTTGCTGTGGTGGAGATGCTTTTCAGATGCAACATATTAGCACTTGTAGGTGGTGGACCTGATCCTCAGTACCCTCCTAATAAGGTCATGATTTGGGATGATCACCAGGGCCGATGTATCGGCGAGCTCTCTTTCAGGTCTGATGTTCGATCCGTCCGGCTTAGGAGGGATCGGATTATTGTCGTTCTGGAGCAGAAGATTTTTGTTTACAATTTCTCGGACCTCAAGCTGATGCATCAGATTGAAACTATTGCAAATCCCAAGGGTTTGTGTGCCGTATCTCAGGGTGTTGGTTCCATGGTATTGGTATGTCCAGGTTTGCAGAAAGGGCAAGTTCGGATCGAGCACTATGCTTCTAAACGAACCAAGTTCATCATGGCTCATGATTCCAGAATAGCTTGCTTCGCTCTCACGCAGGATGGACATTTGTTGGCCACAGCCAGCTCCAAGGGTACTCTGGTTCGGGTCTTCAATACTGTTGATGGCACCTTGCGCCAAGAGGTACCATATAACGCCTTATTGTTTATTTTTTTTTTCTATTTTTGCATTCTATTGATCCATGTAAGAATCCTGGCAAATTTGGTGGTTCCTAATTCTGAGAATGAACTGTGTTAAGTAGGATTTGATTTTGATGATCTCATTTCATATATTTCTATTATTAGCTACAAGAGTGATTGTTTCAGGTTGATTTACTTACTATTGTTGGATGTGTGTTTATCATGATAGAGGCGGATAGTTTTTAAGCTTGTGTACAGTCGATTTAGCGTTTTCTTCTCTGTGGATTTCTTTCGTTTTTCACCTCAAATTTCAAACTTTTAGATGGTACACTATTCTTGATAGATTGCTGAGGGTAAGACATGTTGAAAAAGGATGCATATTTTGCTTACTGAGGTAAACCACCAGGTTCTTGATGAATCCATCAGCAAGAGCAATAGTTATTAGTTCTTATCATCTTTCTTTATCAAGATTTAGGAATCACCCATGATGTATAAGCTACAAAACTTTGTGATTGTAATATTTTGGAAATCTCCAATGTATCTGTGAATGTGATCTTTATAATAATGCCGTATGAGTTTGGAATCTATGATACAATAATGCCAACATGATGTGACTGTACAGGTTAGGAGGGGTGCAGATAGAGCGGAAATCTACAGTTTGGCCTTCTCTTCAAATGCTCAGTGGTTAGCTGTCTCAAGTGACAAAGGAACGGTCCATGTCTTTGGTCTCAAAGTCAACTCCGGATCTCAAGTGAAAGACACATCCCGAGTTGCACCTGATGCTACTCGTTCTGCCTCATCCCCATCTTCGTCTCTGTCATTATTCAAAGGTAAGTACTCTAGACCCAAAATCAGTTACTTTCACAACTAAGCAGCATATTGGTCCAAAAACTCCTCTCATAAAGCTCCCGTTGACATCTTTAAGTACAACTCTTTGCTCTATGCAGGAGTGTTGCCAAAGTATTTCAGCTCAGAGTGGTCTGTGGCTCAGTTCCGGTTAGTTGAAGGAACTCAGTACATAGCCGCCTTTGGCCATCAAAAGCACACGGTTGTTATTCTTGGCATGGACGGGAGGTAAGCAAAAAAAAAACTCTAATTACGAATTTGCAATTAAGAAGCCTGCTAAAGCACTTGGATTCTTTATGATATGTTCTGTGTATGGCATATTTGATCTGACCGGAGTTGGGTCATGTTCTTTGATGTTCTTAAACAGTTTCTACAGATGCCAGTTTGATCCGGTGAACGGCGGAGAAATGTCTCAGCTAGAGTATCACAACTGTCTGAAACCGCCTTCTGTTTTCTAAAAGCTTTTATTCTCTTTTGTTCCCCTTCTTTCTCTCTTTGCTACTCAAGTGGTGACATTTGGTGAAGCCGTGGTGTATTGTATAGTTGTGTATATAATAATGAATGGGTCGTATAATTTGTAAAACCTTTGATCGCTAACCAGAACTGATTCAAGGCTCTCATTCCATTTGCGTCTTCCCAAACATTTCACTAAACCACTTATGTAAGAACGAACGGTCAGTGTTTGGTTGTTTGTTATACAGATCAGTCAACTTTGGTCCGGTCAAAGTAAGAATGGCCACGTGTACTGAATGCCTCGTGTACGCTCACGAATCCTCCTTATTCGCAAATTAATTAGATACTAACGGTGGCAGGTGAATTTCGTAAGCCGAGTTTCGAGGCACGAGCAGAAGGAATCCTATTTCAAACCATCAATTTCAGCGACCACAAACTAATAACTTCTGTAATAAAAAGTGTATAAAATTAGAAAGATTCGAGTACGTACGTTACCTAATGTTAGATTCGACGATATTCTATTATTTAATAATTTATTATAAGTCCAAGAAACAGGACCACATTCATCCTGGCTAGGTTATACAAAATTCAAACCAGAGGTCATATGTACAGTATATACATAAGCAAATGAGACCACAGTTGTGAACTCCCTCACTCTCTCTTACGAGTTACAAGTTAGTGTGACTCGGTCTGTGATAGAAAGAAAAAAAGAAGGAAATGGCGATGAAGGTATATGGAGATGAGATGTCAGCGTGCGTGGCACGTGTCCTTCTCTGCCTTCACGAGAAGAACACTGAGTTCGAGCTCGTCCCTGTCAATCTTTTTGCTTGCCACCATAAGCTCCCTTCTTTTCTCTCCATGAACGTAAGCGTACTTTTTTAACACATTACTACCATGCGCCTAAATATGTGCACATTACTATTCTACGCATATATGTGTAATGTGTCTATGTAATCTAACCATATCAGTTCTCCTCAATGCAGCCCTTTGGCCAAGTTCCAGTTCTACAAGACGACGACCTTACCCTTTTTGGTTCGTTTAAATAAATATCATTAATCTTTTATTACATACATGTTTAACGATGTTTTCTATCACAGAATAACAGAGTCGAGGGCAATCACGGCGTATATAGCAGAGAAACATAAAGACAAAGGAACGGATTTGAAGAGACACGGAGACTCTAAAGAAGCAGCGATTGTGAAGTTATGGTCGGAAGTGGAGGCTCACCACTTCAACCCGGCCATCTTTGCCGTCATCCATCAGCTCATCGTCGTGCCGCTACAAGGCGAATCTCCTGATGCAGCCATCGTGGAGGAGAATCTGGAGAAGCTAGGGAAAGTACTCGACGTGTATGAAGAGAGACTTGGGAAGACAAAATACTTAGCTGGAGACTTTTACACACTCGCCGATCTCCACCACGTTCCGTACACTTACTACTTCATGAAGACCAATCATGCCGGTTTGGTCAACGACCGTCCTAATGTCAAGGCCTGGTGGGAAGATCTCATTACAGTGAAGAAGAGCCAGAGAAGTTGCTTTGCAACTGAGTAATGACCTGAGAAGCAACATCAACCCAGAGCCGTGCCATAGTGTAAAAAAAATAAACATTGGCTTAGGGCATCAAAATTTGGTAAACAAATTAAGGGCATCAATTAGACTTAGTACTAATAAAGTTATATAAATATGTTCATATAGGGCTTAGTGGTTATGCTGAAAAATAATATATTAATAATGGGTTAATAGTAAGAAATAAATATTGGGCTTTAAGCTTTCAACAATCCATCGATTTTGGTTTATCTTGCGTTACGTCTCTCTTTGCCTAATTTATGAACAGAAGTAAGGAAACAAAACTTTCTTCCAATTTATTAAAGTAAATAAATTGTTAAAGTAAAATTGTTCAAATTTTTACGTTTCTGATACTATTTATTCTATTTTTTTGTTTTATAATAATGGTGTTTATTTTTGTAAAAAAAATTTTTTTTGTATTGGGGCATCTTTTTTTTTAATTGCTTCTGCTATCTGGTAGTCTTGGCACGGCTCTGCATCAACCGTACCATTGAGAAAACCAGAGTACCAAGAAGCAGAGAGCTTTGGAGACCTTTTGCGACCAGGATCGCTGAAATTCACATAGTACATTCCAAAGCTCTGCGTGTATCCACCAAATATTTCATATAAATCAATCATCGACCATACAGAGTAACTTCTCGTGTCTGATCCATTCCTGATCAGTCATAAGATTTGGTTAGAAACAGAGAGTCAAGTAAAGCATAATTAAAGTGGGACATAATCAGACCACTCAAACGATCAGTGCTAATATAAGGAACTAAACGATGAAGGAGAATAGTACTTGATGGCGTTGAGCACAGCACCAATGTAAGCTTGAATGTATTCAACTCTTGGTGTGTCTTGTAGCATCGAATCGTGTTTCATCGGTTTACCTGTTTTTGTTTTCGTTTTTTCTTGTTTGGTGCGATTTGAAGAATCTTAAGAACAAACAGACAAAACAGAGAATGAAGTGTACCATTTTCAAGAATGTATATTGGAGGATTGTTATAGCTCTGCTTTAGATATTCAAGAACACCTTCAAGACCCCATGGAACAGGTTCCCACTTCAAGAAAAGAAATTGAATAAGGAAAATTTTGAGATTCAAAAAGATCAAACAATAGTTTTTAGCATAAATATATATATACAGGACCTTACCTCTGATATTGAAGAATTCCCAGCCACTGCCCGAAGAACAAGATTTATCAGCTAAAAGAGATTGCCAAGTTTTTTGAATTGACTGATGATGAAAAGAAACTAGACTTACTGATCATAGATGCTCCCATGTCTGTAA
The DNA here is from genome assembly GCA_011420285.2 of Erysimum cheiranthoides. Taxonomy (NCBI): domain Eukaryota; kingdom Viridiplantae; phylum Streptophyta; class Magnoliopsida; order Brassicales; family Brassicaceae; genus Erysimum; species Erysimum cheiranthoides. The sequence goes on along the minus strand of CM022183.2, from coordinate 16,465,177 downwards.
AGAAGACTTTGTTAAGTCTAGTAAAGAGAGGAGGTGCGGGTTGGTTTGTGACATACAATGTGTTGTAGTGAATAATTCCTATAAAGTCAGAGGATCCTTTAACTTGCTCTGACTCTTCCTCTGAGAAAACCGGTAATCTCGATCCCACCGTTGTCTTCATCTCGTCCGGATAATCCCCAAATACCAAAGGCTTCAACATCCTGAATTATCAATTTAGTCTTCAGATTTTGTCCTCAAGTTACTGAAACAAAGAGAACATTTTTCTCACCAGCCAAAGAGGAAAGCTTTAGCTCTTTGAGTTGCGATTTCGTCGTCGTCCTTGGAGTTTGTATAAGGAGATAACCCATATGCATATATACTAAGGCCTATGGATCCTCTTTGCTTACTCTGCACCATCATATGAATTATGCCATACGGGTTTAGGGTATTAAGAGCGAGAAAAAGATATATACATATAGACACGGTATATGTATACCTTGTACTTCAGTTTATACAATGTTGAAGCAGAGCATGTTATGACCTGCAATATATGTGTCTGTACAAGAATTTCCAGTAGAGCAATTGATGAATTTGGTAGGAGTACAATAGCCAAATTTGATTCCTTCGCCATACGAAGCAATGGCGAAAAAGGTGGCCTCGTTGATTGTAGTCCATAACTTCACATCGTCTCCAAATTCTCTGCAATGTAACTAATAAATTTTGTTCTTATTTTAAAAAATGACTTGTTAGATCAAAAATCTTCTTTAATCCTTTACATGATTTTGCGGTTGATCCATCCTCCGTACTCATCTTCAAGAGACTGAGGAAGATCATAGTGGTAAAGAGTAACGTGTGGTTCGATTCCTGTTAATAGTGTTGGCAAAATTTCTATCAGAAGCTATGAATTGTTTTTAGTTGGGATTAATAAATATAAAGACAACAACCTCACCATGGCTTCGTAGTTCTTTGATCAGGTTCTTGTAAAACAATAGACCTTTTGGGTTAATGCGTCCTCTTCCATCTCAAAAATCACACAGACAAAAGGGTCCAAGAGGTCAGAAACAATATCTGTACTTAGTTGCAAATTAAGAAACAAGGAAGAGGCGTTACCAGGTAAAAGTCTCGACCAGGAGATAGAGAATCTGAATGATTCTAAACCCATATCTGCCATCAACTTAACATCTTCCTGCACAATTCACAATAACATCGTGTTTGAGAAAAACACAGCCAGAGACTTACGATAACTTCTTCGACAAGTAAACGGCAAAGAAGAGAGAGAAACCTTGTACTTGTGATATCCATCACATGCTATATCTCCATTACTACTTCCATGGAAACTAAAGCATAACCAGTAGATGGAACCATTCACGCACGCTGACTTCCTTGTCGGTTCGACGCTGTAAGGAGGCGGGCTCAGTTTCCGCCATTCCCCAGTTTGAACATCAAGAATTTCGAAGATAAAGATGGGATCAGTATATATCATAGGATCTGATAGAAATGGTAAGAAATGGCACTTCTGACTTCTGTAATAGTCTCTCAACAAAAAACAGTTTTGCCCTTGTTTCACATTTGATTGAAAACGAGAAAAAAAAAAAAAAAAAAAAAGTATACTTATATCATAGGATCTGATAGATATGGTAAGAAACGGCACTTCCGACTTCTGTAAAAACAGTTTTGCCCTTGTTTCACATTTGATTTAAAAACACGCCTCATCTTTTATTCTTGTACCGTCAAACCAAGAATATTAGACTGCTAAGCTATATCTCTTTTGTTTGTAGAGATAGAATGTTAAATAGAATCTTTAGGCTTATTGTCTCTAGTTCTTTTCCGCAACACGGTATGTGCTGAGTAATGACCAATTTTAGTTTTAAAGGATCTTTGAATATTGAGAAAATTGCAGTGACATCTTTGTTGTGACGGTTAAGCCAAGTCTGCTTACATATCACTTACTGACTGATTCAGATAAAAGAAAAAGTAAAAGAACGGTCCCTGAAACCTTCTAACTCATTTGGAAGGTTTTTGGATGGATTTCAGCGAAACACTGACTTGTAACTTCTGATAACATCACCGAAGTCTTGCACCTGCATACAACTTCACAATTGTACACAACAAGTAAACATACAATAGATTGTGGAAAAGCTTATCAGAATAAATATTAAAAAGTAAGATGTAAACATAAGCGAAACCACATATTGTGTAACGGACTGAGAGAAACTAGATAAGTAAACCGAAATTCAAGTAGAGAATTTATGTTTGTAGCCAAACATAATTAGAGACACTAGAGTAGAGGTAAGCAAAATATTTGGGATCAGCGACTTAATCCGCCCAACGACACTAGATATTAGAGATGGGTGCTCAAATGTGTTGATTTTTGGAACACATGCTGGTTGTAAATAGCTTAGTCCATATCGGTGTCCAGATGTGCTGATTTTAGGAACACACGAACCAAGTGGGACCAAATTTTCGATGAAAGGAGTTATAACATAAATGTGTGGAGAGAGGCAACGAAGGAAGTCTGTCTCTGGATGATATTCGAACAACTTGTTCTCATTGCCATATAAAAAAAGACTCCCTTTCTTAGAAACAGCAATGGGCCTGAACCACCATCTCCACGAATCTGGGGAAGAAGGGAAACGGGATAAACTTATGGAGTAAGTCATAGTCCATCTTTTTTCTTGTGCATCCATGATCCATATCTCTAGTACCCATTCACGAGTGTCGACTATGGCTAAACGGTCTTCAAGGTTCACTATCTGAGCTAGATTGGAGTACATAGGCTGCGGAAGTACCGGAACATCCCGAAACACTTGTGTGTGAAGATCCAAAGCTAGTATCTTATATGCATGCTTCAAGTTTAACCAGTAGATGGAACCATTCACGCACGCTGACTTCCCTATAGTTGTGGCTTCAATCCTGTAAGGAGGCGGGCTCAGTTTCCGCCACTCCCCAATGTGAAGATCAAGAATCTCGAAATTGTTGAAATCAAATAACAGCCTCACTACTTTATAGCTCCCATTGACTTGATCCCTACCGAATCCCATCGCCCAATATTCAGGGTTTATGGTCCAACATTCTTCTGCGATTGTAAATTTGTATTAAGACCGGAGAACAAAACAACCGTTTAATTATTATTATTATTATTATTATTATTAGTATTAGTATTATTATTAGATTTATTTACCGGTGAAGAGATCGATCCCACAGGAAGGGAATCTAAGGAATTCACCAGTGGAAGGGTTCAAAACGTTGATCCAATCTGGTACCGGGATGCAAACCAAACCGTCGCATGTCAACGAAGGTCGTGTGGTGACGTCGTTGCGTTGTAAATAGACAATGTCGATCTCTGCGTCTCCTTCGAATCGTGACTCGTCCCGATCTCCGACAGCGAGGATTATCGGCTTCTTTTGAACACGCTTACGTCTCTCGGCAAAACTCTTGGACTCCAGTATCGATTTCCATTGTTTTGAGACGGTTTTGAAGTTGAGAATTGGTTTCAAAGGCAGCCTAAGGAGTATCTCTTCCACCACATCGGCACAGATGGGATTAGGGTTTTTTTCTTCTTCCCCCATCTTTCTCTTTTGCTACTCACAAAATAAGGCTTTTATATCGAATATAAAAGGGACTATAAATAGATGATTACAAAAAATTATAAATTAAAATATATTTTTTTTAAAAAAAAAGATAATCATAAGAAAATTATACGTATATTTTCCATATTTGAACAGGTTCTAAGATCAAACATCAAACGGTCTTATTGCCATTATTTAGCAAACATCTTAGTATTAAAAAAAGTCAAAAATAATAAGAAAAGTTGGTTTAGGGCAAGACACAAGACTTGTATAAGATGTTTTAACACTTAAGTCTTAGGTGTTAAAAAAAAAAAGGTCTTAGCTACAGTTGTCAATATAATATTAAAAAAAATATTAAGATCGATATGGGGATAAGGATGGCCTAAAGGAGTTACCTGGGTCTGTGAAGGAATTTGAAAAAATTAGAGACTTGGAGTAGTTGCCGGGTGGTTTGTTTTTTATCTCGCAAAAGAGACACTGCGTTTCAGCCTGTGTTCTGGGTACTGTAAGTGAAGATTTATGAATCTAAACAAAGCTGAAACTAAGTTAGAGTCGTTTACCTGTGCTACACATTAGTAAGAAGTCAAGCCTCAGATCAGTGTGAGACATTGCAAATTTGCAAGACATGAAACAGAGAACGGGTCAGTTTCTGATTTTAAGCAATTTTACCGAAATTGAATTCTAAACAAGGAGGATGAGTTGTTTAGAGGATTAGCTGGGTTCCATGAAGAAGGTGGAGTAGTTTAATTTCGGGTCTCACCTAAAGATGGAGAAATCAAAAGGCTTGGTTAATTTTCTTTTGATTTCACAAAAGAAAAAAAAAATTGAGAAATTCTTTTGGGGGTTTCAAGAGAAAATGGTGTAAGCTTACCGAAGCTTGGAGATCGGAGTCGCGAATGACTCCGTGAGGAGCGACGTCAGAGATTGTTGAAACAGAAGTTGCAGGTTTTTCTGGGAATGTTACGATAGTTTATTGCTGAGAATTGGAGGGCCTTAAATAGCCAATGACATGAAGATAAAGTCTCCTACAACTAAACAATGAGAAACTTGCGGAAGTAAACTAATGACTAGGACCACTACTACTTGACTCCTACAAACTAGGAGCTTATTCAAAACCCATAAACAAACTAAGACCAAATCATCAAGACCAAGTCAAAACCCAACAGAGATGACACCAAAAGAAGTCTGAGATGTCGGAATCTACATAGATGTCGTACCATAATGGTTCATTTGTAGTGTAAAAGTATATCTCGTAGAATAATAATAATAATAATAAAAAAAGTATATCTCGTAGAATAATAAATTTAGTGGATTTAACATTTTTTTCTTAATTGCCAACCAAGTCTACGTACTGTATATAAATAACATCATAATGATATTTGAACTCTAAAAATATTTTCGGAAGTTAATAAAATTAGTGAATTTGAGTCCGTACCGTCGTTGTGACTTATGTGGTTGTGTTAAGAGTGTCGTTATCTATCTTACTATCTTCAAGAATCAATGCTACCCTTGTTGGTCTCAAAAGCAATATTATTTCATATGCAAATTTTATCAAAACATTTGCCAATTCACGGTAGGATACATGAAATAAACCAAATCAGGATCGTTTAGTTTAAATACATTACAATGAAGAAGAGCCTAAGAAGTTTCTTTGCAAGTGGGTAATATCTTGAGAAGCAACATCAATTGTACCATTGAGAAAACCAGAGTACCAAGAAGCAGAGAGCTTTGGAGACCTTTTGCGACCAGGATCGCTGAAATTCACATAGTACATTCCAAAGCTGGCCGTATATCCAGCCATTATCTCATATAAATCAAGCATCGACCATACAAAGTAACCTCTCGTGTCTGATCCATTCCTGATCAGTCAAAAGATTTGTCAGAAACAGACATCTGACCACTTCAATGCTAATATGAGGACTAAAATATGAAGAAGGAGAATCATACTTGATAGCATTGAGCACAGCACCAATGTAAGCTTGAATGTATTCAACTCTTGGTGTGTCTTGTAGCATCGAATAGTGTTTCATCGGTTTACCTGTTTTTGTTTTTTTTCTTTTTTTTTGGATTTGAAGAATCTTAAGAACAAAAAGAGCAAGAAGACAAAAGAGAATGAAATGTACCATTTTCAAGAATGTATATTGGAAGATTGTTGTAGCTCTGCTTTATATACTCAAGGATACCTTCGAGACCCCATGGAATTACACCAAACTTCAAGAAAACAATTTTTGAGTAAGCAAAATCTCCAGATTCAAGAAGATCAAACAAGAGTTTTTGGCAGATCCTTACCTCGGAAAATGAAAAGTTTCCAATGGCTGTCCAAAGAAGAAGAGTTATCAGTTAAAAGAGTTGAGAAGCTTTTTCTATAGATTGATGATGAAAAAAACTAAGCTTACGGATCATAAATACACCAATGTCTTTAAAGAAGCCTTCGTTAGTGCTGGGAAAGATGGAAGGTGTGGGTCGGTTTGTGACGTAGAATGTCGTGTAATGAATAATTCCTATAAAGTCAGATGATCCTTTCATTTGCTCTGATTCTTCTTTTGAGAAAACCGGTAATATTGATCCCAAAGTTCTCTTCATTATATCTGGATAGTCCCCAAATACCAAAGGCTTCAACATCCTGAGTTATCAATTTAGTCTTTAGATTTCGTCTTCAAGTTACTAAAACAAATAAAACTTTGTTTCTCACCAGTCATAGAAGAAAGCTTTAGCTCTTTGAGTTGCGATTTCATCGTCTTTGGAGTTTGTATAAGGAGATAACCCGAATACATATATACTAAGGCCTATGGATCCTCTCTGCTTACTCTGCACCATCATATGAACTATGTTCTTACAGATTTAGGTTTTAAGGTTTCAAGAGCGAAAAAGAGATATATATATATACCTTGTATTTTAGTTTATACAATTTTGAAGCAGAGGCGTGAGCTAGCAACATGTTATGGCCTGCAATATATGGTTCTGTAGAAGAATTTCCAGTAGAGCAATTGATGAATTTGTTTGGAGAACAATGTCCTGGCGGCGCAAGTCCTAGGCCATAAGAAGCAATGGCGAATATTGTGGCTTCGTTGATTGTAGTCCATAACTTCACCTCCTCCCCAAACTCTCTGAAGCATACATCTGCATAAGCAGTGAAGTCCTCTCTGCAATATTACAAATAAAACAACATTCTTTATTTACAACTCATAGTTTTAAAAAGTGACCGAGTCAGAGCAGAGTCTTCTTCTTTCCGTTACATGATTTTGCGGTTGAGCCATCCTCCGTATTCATCTTCAAGAGACTGAGGAAGATCATAGTGGTAAAGTGTAACGTGTGGTTCGATTCCTATTAATAGTTTTGGCAAAATTTCTATCATGTATTGGCTTAATCTAGTTGCGATTAAAGTATAAAGACAAAAAGCCTAACCATGGTTTCGTAGTTCTTTGATAAGGTTCTTGTAAAACAATAGACCTTTTGGATTAATGGGTCCTCTTCCATCTGAAAAACCACCCAAACGAAAAGGGTTTAAAGAGGTCAGAAACATTAGTGCTGATAACTTGCAAACTAAGAAACCAGAAGAGGCGTTACTAGGTATAAGTCTTGACCAGGAGATAGAGAATCTGAACGATTGTAAGCCCATTTCTGCCATCAACTTAACATCTTCCTGAAAAAGTCACAATAGCATCGAATTTGAGATTAACAGAGCCAAGAGACTTACGATAACTTACAGAATGGCAGAGAGAGAGAGAGAGAGAGAGACCTTGTATTTGTGATACCCGTCACATGCTATGTCTCCATTACCTCTATCATCTACAAGTTTCGAAAAAAGGTTAAAACCTGTAAAATTAATGTTTGTTGACAAAAACCAAAACACACAAAAGAAAGGTAAAATGATATAAGAAAAAAAGAAGCTTACCAGAGTGGGAGAAAGTATCCCAGATGCTACGACTTCTTCCGTCTTCATCGACAGCTCCTTCCCACTATTTTCGCAAATTCCCAGCAATAAAATAAAAAGCTCTACTTTCTAGACAAAAGCAATTTAAAAAAAAAAAAGAACGAAAAACACACAGAAGCAGAGTCGAACCTGATAAGCAGAAGTAGCGGCTCCGAAGAGGAAATCCTCTGGAAAATCGTTTCTGGTAAAGGCATCACTCTTGTTTGTTACCAAAACGATGACCACAATAATGAACAATAGAGAGAAAGGTTTCATTTTTATTTTCCACCTTTCGTCGAAAGATTTCAAGACAAATAAATAATTGAAGAGTCTTTAAAAGAAACAAAACAATAATAATTGAAGGGTTTCGTCGATTTCATCGAGATCACTTGGACCGTTAAGTAGCGAATGAGACCTATCTTTTCTATTCCTTCTTCCACTCGTAAAAACCGACAAATATATCAAAGAATGGATTTTTTTTTTTTCCGATATAATATTCCTCGTGATGTAACGTTCATACATTTCCAAACTATTTCATTTTTGAATTGCCAACCAACACTACATATTAAGAATGGATTTTGGAAAATAATTTAATTGGTGAATTAAGATTTTTTTCCCCTTTTGGCTCATGCTAAATTCGTTATATTTTGATTAACAAAAATGCTAAATTGGTTAAATTTTCACATTTGGAGAATATTTTGTTTCTAAGATATTTGTATGTACCAAATTGAAAAAGAAAAGTGAGTGGAGTTCTGTGGTTTCATCTTTGCACGTAAGTTGCCTAAGGCTTCGAATGGTGACCGTGGTTAGGGCGGACAAAATCGTCTACGGATTGGACCGCTCCAAAAATAGAGCGGACACCAATCCGCCGCGGACCGAGTTTATTTGCTTGTAAAACTAGAACGCATTTGGTCCGCCGCAGATTTTTTTTATTTTCGTAAATCCGCACTATTGCGGTTCACAATTTATGAATGGTAAATTAAAAGCGGTTTAGTCCGTAGACGGTTTTGTCCGCCCCAACCGCCGCTACCATTCAAGACCTAAGACAAGACAGTTGGGCCATTTCCAAACTGAGAGCTACCACGTGGTTAAAAATTCTTCAACTAAAGTCGAATTATACATCTTCTTTTAACTTAACAAAAATATTCAAAAACATTAGACTGTGTAACAGAAATATCTAAGATTTTTATTGTATTAGTGATTTTCAGTGACAAGTAAAAGCACAAATCAATAAAAAAATTGCGCATCCAGGGAATCGAACCCTGGTCAGTACCGTGGGAGGGTACTATGATACCACTACACCAGATGCGCTTTGTTATTATTTCAGAGCCAAATAATTTATTTAATACGAAATTCCAACATTTTAGATTTCTTTTAGCCGCAAACATTGAGATTTTGTTTCGTACCAAAGAAAACAGAGTCAACCCAGATCTCATGGGATGGTTTAGAATTACAGTAGTCGGTTTATAAAACAAACAATTACATAAGTCCATTCTAAGATAAGGCCCACGAGTATCAGAAACGAATGAGCTTGTGAACGCTTTGTTCTAATGTTTTAACTTATTTATTACTTTGCCCGGCAACTATGTACGAGAACGAGATTAAAGGAAATATGTGCCGAAAAATCAGTGAAAATTTTTACATTCAAGAAAAAAACTCTAATTTTCCATGTCATTTTAAAATGCTTTTTCAAACGACCTTTTTTCTTAGTTAAATGCATAGATTGGTTGTTACAATTGAGTATTCACCACACTCCCATTTTACTTTCTTGACCTGTGGTTGTAATTTCCAAAAGTTTATAAGGTATCGATATCTTCATTTAGTCACCATATTAAGTTACCACGTCTTCTTCTTTTTTGGCCCTATCTTCCATACACCTACTTTGATCGGTTGAGAGTAAAGAACTAAACATACAGAATATAACAAGGGGATATATATATATTAACGTATGATAATAATATTTATTTTGCTTTATCAGGTAAATCATGTTAATTACCTCACGTAATGACAAATGTTATGGTAGTTAGCGATTTACGAAAACTTGTGAATATTCCATTAATACCAAACTAAGCTATTCACTTAGTATTCACGTACGTATTAACAAAAAAGATTTAAAAAAAAAAACAAAAAAAAAGGAAAAAGAACTTAGCTAGTATTCACGTAGGGTCCAAAACAATTCTATTCTAACCAACATAATAAATAAATAATTTTTAAGTATTATCCTTAAGAAAATAAAACTACAACCCTATATAAATTGCTAAGTTCTTGCGTACATGCTTTGAAGACGTAAAATTATTGAAGAAACAAAAGGAAAAAATATGTTCAAACTCTATCATGTTTTCGTCTTGCTTATTGCAATAGATGCAAGTCCGGTTAACTCCGGTTATCTTAGCTGCTCGGGGAATATATCAGCGAGCGATGTAGATCGAGTCCATTTTGCGATGAACTTGGAGTTCACCGAGGCCGAGTTCTTCTTGAAAGCGTCTACCGGGAAAGGACTCGATGCGTTTAATGTGACCCTTGCTAAAGGCGGACCACCTCCGGTAGGGGCCAAGAAAGCCAATCTTGATCCTATAACTAATCGAATCATTGAGGAGTTTGGTTATCAAGAAATCGGTCATCTTAGGTAATACGACCAAATTCAAGTCTCCTTGCTTGTTATGATCGTTAAAATTTAAAATAAGTTAGTTGATATTGAAGGGCAATTGCGGATATGACGGGAGGGATTCCACGTCCGCTGTTGAATCTGACGAGAGAGAATTTTGCGGTCTTTATGGACAGAGCGGTTGGACGCAGATCTAACCCGCGGTTCGATCCTTATGCCAACTCACTCAACTATCTCTTAGCTTCATACTATATCCCTTATGTTGGGCTTACCGGTTACGTCGGTACCATCCCTTACCTTGTCTACTTCAATATCAAACGGGTAATATATCAAACTATGATTATATATATAATTTAGCAGAAAATAAATTATATGACTTTCCGTACGGATTCACATTACAGTTACAAAGAAAAATCTGACAACAAAAATATGTATCAAAATTAAAAGTAGTTGAAATATAATCATATTTTTAATTCCAAATTATTTAAGATTTAGCTGTTGACAAAAAAGAAAATTATTTAAGATTTAGCTTATATATTTTTAGAACAAAAATTTAGTAAAAACTTTACTAAGTCTTATAAAAATATAGTCTAATGCAAAGATAAATGTTAATATCCAAAATTATACATGTAATATATACGCGTTATTGGATACACTGACTTCGGGTACAAGTGAGTTTGATAATTTGCTAGTACATATAAGTTACCCTATAGCATATTACTTCGTACGATGGAATTAATTATTTGCTAGTAATGATTATTATATAAGCTTGTGGCGGGTCTATTGGGGGTGGAATCGGGTCAAGACGGAGTGATAAGGACGCTCCTGTACGAGAGACAGAACGAGACGGTGGAGGAATACGGCGGAGTCACGGTGGCCGAGCTGACCAACGAAATATCTAACCTCCGTAACGAGCTAGGTATGTGCGGGATCAAGGACGAAGGCTTGTGCGTGCCGCTGTGGCTAGGTGCGGAGAATCGTACCACTAGCAACATCCTCTCCGCCGATCCTTACTCTCTCTCTTATGACCGGACACCGCAAGAGATCCTCAGGGTCATGTACGGCACCGGTGATGAGCACCGACCCGGCGGGTTTTGGCCGTGTGGTGCCAACGGGAGGATCGCTAGGATGTTTCTTGATGAAGGGTCTTACGGTGATTGCGTTGTATGTTCAGATGACAATTAAATATTTTAATTGATACTACACTAGAAATTAAAATAAAATCGGTACTAAGATTGTAATACTATTCTCATTAATATGATACTGGTGATTAGTCCATGTATTTTATTACTATCTAAATTAAATAAAGCTGATTCTATCTGTGTAGATTATTTATGTGGGTCCCGAAATAAGCAGATTTGAATCATTTGATGATAAACAAAAAAAAAACGCAAATTTCCTGACTTGTCTGGTGGGATCAGCTAAATTGAGAAATAAATTAGCTAAATGACTGTGACGGTAGAAAAGGTAACGATTCACAGTAAGATATGAACTGTAATCAATCATTTCTACTGACGATTAGGATGTCGCACGTATGCATTACGCCCGTGAGACGTAAGAATACTGCTCTCTCTCAACTTCCGTTTAATTTCATAAGAAGTAAGGATACTGTTCTCTCTCAATATAGAATTATTTTAGTGAGCCAATTACGTACTGATCCACAGATTTTAACATAGATATTGCATATAATTTTGCAAACCATATTAAAAATAGTACTATCGTGTCATATGACTCATGTTTAATAATAACAAAAATTATTGTCGTGTATTCTACAAAGGAGGCGGTTTTGGAGTTATACACGTGACGTATATGTAATCTCCATCATATAAAGGAACTTCAAAGTCAAAAACTAAAAACGCAATAATTCACCAAAAGAAATTATCTCTTAAGTCATTTGAAACGTTTTAGTCTCCAAGAAATTAGGATTCCCAATTAACCATTGATCACTCCATACACTCCACATCAATGGGAGCTCAAAAAGACGAAATGATTGAATTCAATCAAGGAACTACAAATGAAGGAAGAAAACAAAAAATGTGTCAACTTCAGGCAAAACAATATTCCATTACAGCACAACGTTTCCGGATTTCAACTAATATTCTAAAGTAATGCTACAACTGTTAATAAACAAAAAATCTAGGAGCATATGTAAAAACAAAAGAGTTACGGGTACAAGACTAATATTCTAAAGTTACGGGTGAAACAGTTATAAAAGTCTCTGGCACATAACTAGGGAGGTATACCCCAAAAAGTCACGAGAACAAAGGTAAGTAATTCAATTTTTGAGCATTTATTTGATCCCCTATATATTAAAAGAGAAACATTTTCGCCACGTATCGTTGTTAGAGAGCTCGCATTAATTATAAAAATAAAACCCTATCCAAAGTTTTCAAACTCTCCTCTCACCTATTGAATTTATTTAAGTAAATATTGAATTTTCTCTTCCCTCTAATTTTGTTAACAAAGTTATTTCCCTTTAATTTAGAAATATTTCAAAAATTTTATTAAAAACTTATCTCTCATCTTTTTATGATCATATTTTTTAAAAAAATTGAATCAATACATAGTCTATATAATAAATAAAATCTTTTTATTTTTCATATATGTTGTGATTTGAATTTTTAAAAACAGACATAATTTACTTAATTAGTAAAAAAAAAAGTGAATTTTAATATTTTAATATTTGATTTAACACACATCCAAAAAATATTTAATATTTTGAATAAAAAATAAAGAAACTTTGACGAAAAAAAATTAAGAACAAAACTATTCAATCAAAAACAATAAATAATCATTTAAAAATGTGAAGAAATTGCATTGTATCATAAAGATTAGCGAGTTACTGAAATTTGAAATCGGAATATATAAACAAGCGTTTGTATCATAAAGATCAACGGGTCACTATGTCTTTGATTCGTTTAATATCTTTTATAGATCAATTAGAGTTTTATATTTACGTTACAAACAAACTTTCAAATCGTGAATTTTAAAATTTATAAATTTAATGTTTATCCCGCGGTATACCGCGGGTTAAGACCTAGTATTCTAAAATTACAAAAACGTATGTCTGTCTACAAGAAGATAATTTCCCAAAGTGATTATGATGAAATTACGTCTACAATAAATTTAGGAGGAGGACAATCATTTAAATACTCCATACACGACTCCACCATCAATGGGAGATGAAAATAATTAAGGAAACTACAAACAAATGAAATGGAATAAAAGATAATGTGTGTCCCTAAAGGCAAAAGAAAAACAAAATAAACAATATATCCTCACGTCGTCGTCGTAGTAAGCTTGGCCGCTTTAAACGGCGGATGAAGCAGGCCAAACTCGTCCTTGGCATCAAGAGGCCGGTCCGTCTGGTTGCGCGTGGGTTTGACGCGCCGGCTCCCAAGCGATTTATGCGTAAAACCATACATCTGAAGGATCTGATTGTCTCCAAAATTAAAGGCTCTATCCATCTGCCGTAGACAGCGTTCCACGGGATAATCTCCGAATTTACCGCACGGTTTACACCCGACAAAATGAGTAACGAGTGGCCAGCGATGGTCTCCAAAACCCGGTTTATGATTCTCAATCATTTCCTCGTACCGGTCGACCAAAATCCCCCAATAACCGTGCAAGTAATAAGCACTCTCTAAATAAACTTTGCCTCCCCATTTCTGTCTCTCCGTCGCCAGTAGATAAACCATTGCCGATTGATCGTCAGCTTCAAACGCGGGTCGGTCTTTAAGTTCCCGGGTCAAAATTTTACCCGCTTCTTCTCGGATCTTTCCTTTAGGACCCATAGGAGCCCAAGCGTCGAGAAGATCAAGCGACCACTGTGAGTTCCTAAGCAAGAAACTTCCTGTGTTGAGACCAATCCAATTCTTCTGGTCATAAACCATCTCGTTCCAACCGTGCATCACCAAGTTGTAATCTTTGTACCTCTCCCATGGAAGCTCGAACACCATGTCCGTAAACATCGCATCACTGTCCATCCACCACAGAAACTCAATCTCAGGATGAGACAATAGTAATTTCCTAATCAGCGGAAGCTTAGCCCAGAACCCAGCCATCTCAGCATCGAGCAACGCCATGTTGTAGAAGATCTCGATTCCGTGTATTCTACAGTAATCGATTTTGTTCTTAATCGATTTCAACAGGTAATGATCTCCCACAGGATTCTCACACGGCTTAGGAGCTGAACCTGTGACAAGAAGAACCCTAGGCTTGTTTGGCGCCACGAAATTAGGGAAGTTAGGGTTTTGTTTGAGCCAATGAAGCCTCTGCTCATCCCAATCAGAGATCTTTGGACCAAGAGAATACGGTTTATTCCGGTCTGCAGGTTTCTCTTCATCCCCTTCATCAACGAATAGTTTGTTGATATCAAAGGTCTCGTAGCTGTTACCATTTCCATTCCCATCTCCGTCTTCAGACGACGTCGTTTTGGATGAGACCTCGACGAGAACACGGTGAGGCTCGCCGCGTTTACGCGTGTAGAAGAAATGCTCACGGATCTCTTCGATATCTTGCTCCGGCGTACCAAACTTACCGGCTCCGATTGTGCCACGTAAGACGATGACGGTGAGAACGAGGCAAAGAAGCGTCACTTTTCCTTGACGCATGACTCTCTGTAATCTCCGAAACCGATGCGCTCCTAAACACTTCTCTATCATCTTCTTCTTCCCACAGATCTGGTCTTGATTCAGACACAGAACGAAATCTAGAGAGAATCAGAGGGAAATCTAAAGGTGTTTGTAATTTGTAATGACGACAAGATAATTAATTACGCGTTTTGGAATTTCTACCTCGTAAATGGAAGGATCAACCAAGAGATTAAAAAGCTTCAAAAAAGGGAAAAAAGAGCATTCATTGAAGATTTTATTTTAGATTAAACAAGTAAATAAGAATATATTACTATTATTATTTATTAAATAAATATTTGAAATGTCAGACAGAACATGCCTGCCTGTCTGGACGCGTATAACTTGGTGCGGATCAGTGGTACTAGTGGTGACAGTAGTAACACTTGAGATATATACAGTATTCGCTTTGTATACTAATTGGGCCTCAATAATCTAAAAGCCCACTTAGCCCAATTAAAATTTCAGCCTAAAAAGTTACGGGAATTTTGTTATCGTAACAGAAAACGGCAAGTCGTTGATGGAGAGATAAAACAGAAATGTAGGGATTGGAGCTCACACAACTGTCGGTATTTGTTTTCGTTTTGTTTGTTGTAAATTTAGAGCGGCAACAAATAATAGACGCTAACTATTTTACCGTTTGGGATTAATTAACGGCCTTTTCTAAGAAAACATAATACTACAATTTAAAAAAAAAAAAATCTATAAATTCTCTCTTCTTGTTTATTTTTCAATTCAGGATTTAGAAAGATCACTATCTTTTTAATCAATATTCTGAATTCTCCCTGATTAAGAAGAGTCTCCATTACTGGCGGCGACAATGTACGGCGTCAGGAGCTTTTTCTTCTCGGCGGCGGTGATTGTGTTATTGTTTGCCGCCCGTTATGGAGACGCCACCGCAGCCGCCAGAGGATACATTAAGTACAAAGATCCGAAAGTAGCGGTGGAAGAAAGAGTAGAAGACTTATTGGCACAAATGACATTACCGGAGAAACTTGGTCAAATGTGTCAAGTTGATCGATTCAACTTCACATTTGCTGGCCCACCACTCTTCACAAAGTACATGATCGGTATGTGGTACAACATATATACTGTTATATATCGAATTTTTGAATAACTTTTTGATCTGAAACTAATTATAATTGAATTGGTGCACGAGTACAGGAAGTATTTTGAGCAATCCGTATGATACCGGGGGCAAAATCTCAGTCCGGATAGCCCAGGCGAACGAGATGAAGCAATTGAGTCTTTCGACGAGGCTCGGAATCCCTCTGCTTTACGCTATTGACGCCGTTCACGGCCACAACACTTTTCTTAATGCAACCATTTTCCCCCACAACGTCGGCCTCGGTGCCACTAGGTTTATATTTTAAACGAATCATATATATATAGCTTCTTGTATAAATTGATTTTTATAATTCGACGTATTTGACGGTTGTCAATCTGTCTTGTTGTAGGGATCCTCAACTTGTTAGAAAGATTGGAGCTATCACCGCCCTCGAAGTAAAAGCTACAGGAGTCGCTCAAGCTTTTGCACCTTGTGTTGCGGTAATTAAGTGGAAAATATGCAGTGAACATAAATATAGATATATAAATTAAAGCTTTCTAATTCGGATTTCAAAAATTGGATGAACAGGTTTGCAGAGATCCTAGATGGGGAAGGTGTTACGAGAGCTATAGTGAAGACCCTAAAGTTGTGAATATGATGACCGAAAGTATCATCGATGGATTACAAGGAAATGCTCCTTACCTGGCTGATTCCAAGTAACCAACAACTACAAACTTAGTAATTCGTATCTAAATAAATTTTTGTTGATCTTGATCACTAGTAAACTAATGTGAAATTAATATGCGTCTATGCGGTTAGGACTAATGTGGCTGGTTGCGCCAAACATTTTGTTGCGGACGGAGGGACAATAGATGGAATCAATGAGCACAACACTGTGGCTGATAACGCTACTCTCTTTGGTATCCATATGCCTCCATTTGAGATAGCGGTGAAGAAAGGGATCGCATCAATCATGGCTTCTTACTCTAGTCTTAACGGTGTTAAGATGCATGCAAACCGTGCAATGATCACAGATTACCTCAAGAACACTCTCAAATTCCAAGGCTTTGTTATCTCTGATTGGTTTGGAATTGATAGAATCACAACGCCCGAAAAAGCAAATTACACTTACTCCATTGAAGCTTCCATTAATGCCGGCATTGACATGGTTGGCTTTTTACTCTCAGTCAAGAAACGGATTCTTGATGTGTTAAATATTTTAATCGAGAGAAATTAAAATTTGGAATCTTGCTGCGTAGGTTATGGTTCCATGGGCGTATCCAGAGTTCTTGGAGAAATTGACAAATTTAGTGAATGGAGGATACATCCCTATGAGCCGTATCGACGATGCCGTTCGACGGGTCTTGAGAGTCAAATTCTCTCTCGGTCTCTTTGAGAACCCAATGGGAGAGGGAACTCTTGCCGCCGAGTTTGGATCTGAGGTAAATTCAAGAGGACACCAGATTTTGTATTATATACATAATAACTTAAAAAAAAAAAAAAAACATTTTTATTTGATTAAACATGCATCTTAAAGAGTTGAAGGAAAAAAATATATAATATAGACCATGCGAAATAATAATAAAATTAAAAAAAGGTACAAATTGATATTAGTCACCGTTTCGTAAAAAGCCTAAGAACCACAAGGTCCACAAAAACTATCATGAATTATAACGCATCAGCTAGTCTTATTGTATCTACGTGATGCGATAGTTTTTAACAAAATGTTGTAGGCTCATCGAGAAGTAGGGAGAGAGGCGGTGAGGAAATCAATGGTGCTTCTAAAGAACGGGAAGACGAACGCCGATAAAGTTGTGCCGCTCCCGAAGAAGGTGAAAAAGATTGTCGTCGCTGGAAGACACGCTAACGACATGGGATGGCAATGCGGTGGCTTTACTCTCACTTGGCAAGGATTCAACGGAACCGGAGAAAATATCCCCTCTAACAAAATTTTTCGACTCCCTACCGGTAAAACAAAAGGTAACATATATAAAATGCTAGAGAATATAATATTAATTCGTCACACATGCAATCTCTCTTATATTAAAGATTTAAATCTCTTTTTTTTTTTTTTTTTTTTTTTTAACAAACAAAGATTTAAAACTCTATATGACAATATTCATTATAAATTGTTATTTCGATGCATGTATAGGAACTACAATATTGGAAGCCATCCAGAAAGCAGTAGATCCCACCACTGAAGTTGTCTACGTGGAGCAACCAAACCAAGATACATCGAAGCTTCACGCCGACGCAGCATACACAATTGTGGCCGTCGGAGAAATTCCTTACGCAGAGACACGTGGGGACAGCAAGACGCTAAATATGTTCGAACCAGGTCCGGACACGCTCAGACACACGTGTGGTAGTGGGATGAAGTGTCTAGTGGTCCTAGTCACAGGACGTCCCCTCGTGATCGAGCCTTACATGGACATGATCGATGCTCTCGCAGTCGCATGGCTTCCCGGAACAGAAGGACAAGGAGTAGCTGATGTCTTGTTTGGTGATCATCCCTTCACTGGCACGCTTCCTCGGACGTGGATGAAGAGTGTTGATCAACTTCCGATGAACGTTGGCGACAAGAACTACGACCCCCTCTTCCCCTTCGGATTCGGAATCCAAACCTAAATCAATAACCATAACCATGTAACTATGTCATGCACGAATATAATTGTAACACATTTCCGATCAATATTTAAATAACTTCTGTTACATGCAATCCTATGTTAGCAATTGCATTTTTTAAAAAAATGAAAGAAACCTAAGATAATATATATATATATGGGCTATGGCCATAGAAATTGACATGCAAGTTGTTCACGATTTGATGATCGATAATGCCTATTTCATAATGGGCTAGAGAGCCCAATCCTTTATTTTTGTCTTTTTAAGATGTGAAAAGATTCTTATTTCGAGGAGAAAAAAACACAAGTCTTTAAAGGTTTTTGACTTTTTGTGAAAATGGTAGAGAAGAAGACAAGAGACGTTGTGACGGCAAAACGGGTCCTACCTAGCACTATGCACTGTCGGATACTGACATGCGTTGATATTTCACGGAAAAGGTGCTTTTTACAATAATGAAATGATTGCTAACTGTTTGATAAATGGTCTAATTTTTGTGTAATTAGTAATTACAACGTAAACTTTGCTCTATTAAATAGTCTACTATTCTTATAAATGACCTTCATAAATAAGAAATAAATAAATAAAATCCCGTTGCCATGAAACTAATCAATTACACCCATATAAACTATATAACTTTTTTTTTTTGTTAAAAAAATATTAAATTAGTCAATTACTATCAAACGCGAGCTTTTGAGTTGGCGAAAGTTTTGCTCTCATCAGTCCTGTTTTCAACTTTTCAGAATTTCAGTCATATATATAAGGAAAAAGATATACAAAAAGAAACAAAATCTCGGCTTTTCATATAATGTGATTAACAGCGATAATGATGATTAATATCCTGTGTTAATTTTATATATGTTGAAAAAAGCCTGGTGTATATCAGTATATAATTGAAAATTCTGAAATGCTGTATAAA
Source organism: Erysimum cheiranthoides (assembly GCA_011420285.2). Classification (NCBI taxonomy): domain Eukaryota; kingdom Viridiplantae; phylum Streptophyta; class Magnoliopsida; order Brassicales; family Brassicaceae; genus Erysimum; species Erysimum cheiranthoides. Next base: position 16,445,891 of record CM022183.2, on the reverse strand, counting down.
GCAAATGAGATGAATTAGGCCTGGGCGTTCGGGCCCCCAATCGGGTTCGGTTCGGTGTCGGTTCGGGTTCGGATTTTCAAATACCGAAATTTTAATCCCATTCGGATATTTTAAAATTTCGGTTCGGTATCGGTTCGGGTTGGTTCGGGTTCGGTTCGGGGTTAGTAACAACTATTTAACTCGGTTAAATCCGAAATACTTTTGGGTTTTGTAATAATTCGGGTTGTCATACTCATTGGTTGGGATCGAGTTCGGTTCTTTTTACCCATATATACTTAAATCTATCCGAATTAGTAGAAAATACCCGAAATAACCAAAAAAATACTAAAATATCAGTTACTTTTTACCCAAATGTACCTAAATATACCCAAAATATCCGGATAAAAACTAAAATATTAGTTACTTTCATCTAAATATATCCGAAAATACTCGAATTACTCAAAAATATCTAACATATTCGGATTTATGATTAGAAATTTGAGTATTTTTGTTGTTATAAGTATAAATATTACCAAAAATCTTAGATGTATATTTTTATTTCGGATACGTTCGGGTGTCCATGGATATTCGGTTCGGTTTGGGTTCGGTTCGGATTTTTCGAGTAACAAAATTTAGGGTCCATTCGGATATGTTTAAAAATCGGTTCAGATTCGGTTTGGATATTTTTCGGATGGGTTCGGTTCGGTTTTCGGGTTTCGGATTTTTTGCCCAGGCCTAAGATGAATAATAACCCAATATATGTTATATACAATATAGAGTTTTATTGGTGTACTGTAGTTGATTTTTTTGAAGAGCGTGCATTCCAAAAGTAGTAGCTAGGAAAAGATTACATTAACAAAGTAGTACATAGTTAGGTCCACAACTTCTAGGCTATAGACAAAAATGGGTGCCATAATGCATAACTTCTGGTCGATGACAAAAAAATATCTGGTGATTCTCCAGGAAATTAAACACACGTGAGAAAATTATTGTAATCCTCTACAATTTTCGATTCGTTTGAGGTTTATTTTCGGCTAATAATCGATTTCTTTCATATAACGAGGCAACGAGCATCTTCTCTACATATATGTTATAAGTGCGTTTAAAATTGTAAAAATGTATAAAAAGCATATTTATTTTATAGTAATGTTTTTAAAAACTTGAATTCACAACCAAAAAAAAAAAAAAAAAGTGTAAAATTTTGTCATTATTTTATATATACAGATTGATATAACCATCAGAACTTACTTAATCATCAATTATTATTAGTTTTAGACTTTTAGTGCTATTTATTATTCGATTGTCAATTTTCACAACAAAAAGAAAAACCCAAAAATGTGAAACAAACGTCACATGACTCACACATGGTCCATGAATACGAATTCTCGAACAAGGAGAGATTTGTCCACTAAGTTACAAAATAGTTTGTTTAGAAAGCCACATCCATTTTGCTACTCCCACTCTCCTCCTAACTCCAAATTAATTACTCGCTTCCACTCAATTTTTATAACTGATCTCTTCACACGTGTCCTGGACCTACAGTATATACTACTCATAAGTACGACTCTTGTCTTCTATTTCTACTCGGCTATAAAGTATATATTAAGTAGATTGAAACAGCATTATAGAGCAGCCTTGATTTGCCACAAATCTTTTCCAATTAACGAGTATAAATGTTTAATACTTGTAAATTACTAGTATAATAAGTTTTCTTGCATCACAACATTGATACATCATCTCATAATTATTATCTTGAAGCTTATCTTCAGAGACGATGCGGTGGCTTTCTTCTTCTTGGGTCTCCAATCTCTCATGTTCTTCATCGGCAGTCATTGAACCATCTTCATCTCTTCCAGCTCCAATCCAATGGCTGAGATTCATCTTACTCTCTCCTTGCCCACAGCGACTTCTCTCCTCCACCGTCGATCTCCTCTTCCTCCTCATCCTCCTCTTCTTCGCCATCCAGAAACTCTGTTCCTCTCCAAGAACCAACGGTGAAGCTGACATCACAAAACCTCTGATTGGAAGACGAACTCGTACCAGAACAACCGGATTGTTCAAAACGACAATCGTAGTGACCATTCTTCTGTCGTTTTGCTCAGTCGTGCTCTGCGTTTTGGCTTTCACCACTCGCTCCAAATTGAAGCTCGCTGATGCCCTGTTTTGGTTAACCCACGCCGTTACTAACGCCGTCATCGCCGTTTTGGTTCTTCACCTGAAAAGATTCGCATCTTTGACTCATCCTTTGTCGTTACGAATCTACTGGTTTACAAATTTCATCGTCACAACTCTCTTCGCCGTCTCCGGGATCCTCCATCTTCTCTCCGACGATTCCGCCGCCTCGAATTTAAGAGCGGACGACGCCGCTTCGTTTATCTCCTTCCCTTTAACCGCCGTTCTCCTTATCGTCTCCATCAAAGGATCCACCGGAATAGTAGTAACCACCAATAACAGTGTCGCAGTTTTAGATAAATCCGAAAACGTATCGCTATTCGCGTCAGCATCGTTTGTATCGAAAACATTCTGGCTATGGATGAATCCGTTACTACGCAAAGGCTACAAATCTCCATTAAATCTCGACCAAGTTCCGTGTCTATCACCAGAGCACAGAGCCGAGAAGCTCGCGACTCTCTTCGAATCAAAATGGCCGAAACCACAAGAGAACTCGAGAAACCCCGTCCGTACAACTCTCATCCGATGTTTCTGGAAGGAGATCGTGTTCACGGCTGTTCTAGCCATCCTCCGTCTCAGTGTCATCTACGTTGGTCCAGTTCTGATCCAAAGCTTCGTCGATTTCACTTCCGGCAAAGGATCATCGCCGTCACAGGGTTACTACCTCGTTCTCATCCTCCTAGTCGCCAAATTCGTCGAAGTCTTATCGACTCATCAGTTCAATTTCAATTCCCAGAAGCTAGGGATGCTTATAAGATCCACTCTCATAACAGCTCTCTACAAGAAAGGGTTAAAGCTTACCGGCTCGGCTCGTCAGAACCACGGTGTTGGCCAAATCGTTAACTACATGGCCGTTGATGCACAGCAACTCTCTGATATGATGCTTCAGCTCCACGCAATATGGCTCATGCCTTTGCAAGTGGCTGTGGCTATTGTGCTTCTCTATGGTACTCTTGGACCTTCTGTGGTGACTACTATTATCGGTTTAACTGGAATTTTCATGTTCATCCTTTTGGGAACGAAACGAAACAATAGGTTTCAGTTCAGTTTGATGATGAATCGTGATTCACGGATGAAAGCAACTAACGAGATGCTAAATTACATGAGAGTGATCAAGTTTCAAGCTTGGGAAGATCATTTCAACGAGAGGATTCTCAAGTTTAGAGAAATGGAGTTTGGTTGGCTATCCAAGTTTCTTTATTCGATCGCTGGAAACGTCATCGTGCTTTGGAGTACGCCGGTGTTGATCTCTGCCCTCACTTTCACAACCGCGATTTTCTTGGGAGTCAAGCTTGATGCAGGCACGGTTTTCACCACAACTACGATTTTCAAGATTCTTCAAGAACCGATCAGGACGTTTCCGCAATCTATGATCTCTCTTTCGCAGGCTATGATCTCTCTCGGAAGACTCGACGCTTACATGATGAGCAGAGAGCTATCGGAAGAGATTGTGGAAAGGAGTCAAGGGTGTGATGGGAATGTCGCTGTGGAGATCAAAGATGGAAGTTTTAGTTGGGATGATGAAGACGACGAGCCTGCAATTGAAAACATTAACTTTGAGGTTAAGAAAGGGGAGCTAGCTGCGATTGTAGGGACCGTTGGGTCAGGGAAGTCTTCATTGTTAGCTTCAGTTCTCGGCGAAATGCACAAACTTTCAGGCAAGGTTCGGGTTTGTGGGACAACGGCTTATGTAGCGCAAACTTCGTGGATTCAGAACGGAACAGTTCAAGAAAATATATTGTTTGGTCTTCCTATGGATAGAACCAAGTACAATGAAGTTCTCAAGGTTTGTTGTTTAGAAAAAGATATGCAGATTATGGAATTTGGAGACCAGACTGAGATTGGGGAACGCGGAATTAACCTTAGTGGAGGTCAGAAGCAGAGGATACAACTTGCGCGAGCGGTTTATCAGGAATCCGATGTGTATTTACTCGATGATGTCTTTAGCGCCGTGGATGCTCATACTGGTTCAGACATATTTAAGGTAAGCACTTGATCTCTCAGTTAAGTTCACAGAAATCAAAAGCATAAAGCTAAATTTTCTTTCTCTTTGATTATGTTTCTGCAGAAATGTGTGAGGGGAGCATTAAAAGGAAAGACTATCTTACTAGTAACTCATCAAGTAGACTTCCTTCACAACGTTGATCGCATCTTGGTACGGTTCGATGGAACAATAAACTAAAACTTGTTTAGCTTTGTATTTAGGAATTTGCTAATGAGTAAATCCGTTTTACAGGTTATGCGAGATGGAATGATTGTGCAGTCAGGAAGATACGACGAATTAGTGAGCTCCGGGTTAGATTTTGGGGAATTGGTAGCTGCGCACGAGACATCAATGGAGCTAGTTGAAGCTGGCTCGGCATCAGCCACTGCAGCAAATGTGCCAATGGCATCACCAAGAACACAGAGAAGTATTTCAATAGAGTCTCCGCGTCTACCACCAACACCAAAATCTCCCAAAATACATAGAACTACTTCAATGGAGTCTCCAAGAATACTTAGAACTACTTCAATGGATTCTCCTCGTTTAGGTGAGCTAAACGATGAAAGCATCAAATCGTTTCTCGGTTCCAACATCCCAGAAGATGGATCAAGACTGATCAAAGACGAAGAAAGAGAAATCGGACAAGTGAGCTCTCAAGTTTACAAACTTTACTTAACCGAAGCTTACGGCTGGTGGGGAATAATACTTGTTATCTTCTTCTCTGTGGCTTGGCAAGGCTCTTTAATGGCTAGCGATTATTGGCTTGCCTATGAAACGTCATCCAAAAACGAGGTTTCATTCGACGCTACAGTCTTCATCCGCGTCTATGTAATTATCGCTGCTATTTCCATCGTTCTTGTGTGCATCCGTGCATTTTATGTCACGCACTTAGGCCTCAAGACTGCTCAGATCTTCTTCAAACAGATTCTCAACAGTCTCGTGCATGCGCCGATGTCCTTTTTCGACACCACGCCATCGGGAAGAATTCTCAGTCGGGTTAGATAACTTTCTCCATTTAAAACTCTAGAAAACCAGGGAGGGAGATTTCAATTTAAAGACAATAGTCTCTTTTATATGTTTTTGCAGGCATCTACTGATCAGACCAATGTGGATATCTTCATCCCGTTCATGTTAGGACTGGTGGCCACAATGTATACTACTCTGCTCAGCATCTTCATAGTAACCTGTCAATACGCTTGGCCAACTGTCTTCTTCATAATTCCGCTTGGATGGCTTAACATTTGGTACCGGGTAAGTGGCGAAAAGAGATGGATATTATTTGTGTCTGATGCTGGTAGCTATTTTGATGTTTTATGTTGAAACATCTTATTGATTTTTGGATCTAACAGGGATATTTCCTTGCATCATCCCGGGAACTAACTCGTCTTGATTCGATCACCAAGGCCCCAGTAATCCACCATTTCTCAGAGAGCATAGCCGGAGTGATGACAATCCGATCTTTCAAGAAACAGCAAATGTTTAGGCAAGAGAATGTGAAGCGAGTCAACGACAATCTCAGGATGGACTTCCACAACAATGGCTCAAACGAATGGCTCGGATTTCGACTAGAGCTGATTGGGAGCTGGGTACTCTGCATCTCTGCTCTGTTCATGGTCTTATTACCAAGCAACATTATCAAACCAGGTATTAAAAACCTGACTAAGCTTGTTTAGTAGCAAAACATTTGTTTTCCTTAGTTGATGATTTCTCTTTTTTTTTGGGTTTAATGCAGAGAATGTTGGGCTTTCACTTTCTTACGGACTATCGCTGAACGGTGTTCTGTTTTGGGCAATATATCTAAGCTGTTTCATTGAGAATAAGATGGTTTCTGTTGAAAGAATCAAACAGTTCACTGATATTCCCTCGGAAGCGAAATGGGAGATCAAAGAGAGCCGTCCACCTCCAAATTGGCCATACAAAGGTAACATACGTCTCGAAGATGTCAAGGTACGGTATAGACCAAACACGCCTCTTGTGCTCAAGGGACTTACAATGGACATCAAAGGAGGAGAAAAGGTTGGTGTGGTTGGAAGAACGGGAAGCGGTAAATCGACTTTGATTCAGGTCTTGTTTAGACTTGTGGAACCATCTGGTGGCAAGATAATCATCGACGGGATCGATATCTGCACTTTAGGACTTCATGATCTAAGGTCAAGATTCGGTATCATTCCTCAAGAACCTGTTCTTTTCGAAGGAACCGTAAGAAGTAACATCGATCCAACAGAAAAATACAGTGATGAAGAAATCTGGAAGGTTAGTGGTTAAAAAGTTGAAACACCTTTTTTCGATTCTTGATCCAACATTTTACAAAAATTGCTCTGTATTTTCTTTGTTTACAGAGTCTGGAGCGATGCCAACTTAAGGATGTTGTTTCGGCCAAGCTCGAGAAGCTCGATTCTCTAGGTGAGTTATATGTTATTAGTTGTGAAACAATGGACAGATGAATTAGCTTGAGATGAGGCATTAATATTGGAGATTATTTGTGATAGTGGCGGATAATGGGGAGAATTGGAGTGTTGGTCAAAGGCAGTTACTCTGTTTAGGAAGGGTTATGCTGAAACGAAGCCGGATTCTGTTTTTGGATGAAGCAACTGCGTCAGTTGATTCGCAGACCGATGCTATGATCCAGAAGATTATCAGGGAGGATTTCGCGGCTTGTACCATTATCAGCATTGCTCATAGGATTCCAACAGTTATGGACTGTGATCGCGTTCTTGTCATAGACGCAGGTAATTAGAAAACAAGAGCTGTTGTTTACTTTTTGGTGGCCTAATGGAGTTCCTGTTAACTGTTGCGAAATTGCGGATTTTTATTGCAGGAAAAGCGAAAGAGTATGATAGTCCAGTTCATTTGCTGGAGAGGCAGTCGTTGTTTGCTGCATTGGTTCAAGAGTATGCTCTCCGATCCGCCGGAATATGAAAGCCACTTTTTTTTTCTTTTCGATCCTTTTTTAAGTTGACTCAACTTATTTTGCACAAAAAACAAAAAACAAAAAAGTTGACTCAACTTATATGAGTACGAACACTAATAAACGTTGTCTTGACGGGTTATGTAAATTTTTTGTTTTTATTTCAATACTCACAAGTTTCCTGGGGAATAATTTTTTTTTTTTTTTCTGTAATAAGAGTCTTTCAAACCTCTCTGCCAAGATACAGGGACTTTCATGAACTTGAAGCTCATTCGTATCATCCAAGAGTTATCAGTTATGACCAATTTTTGTGTTTCCTTTTCTTCAATAATTAATTCTATATTCTCTTGATTTAGTTTTAAACCGAAATATCCAAGGAAAATCATACTGGTTAGTATGAAACCAAATAAACCTTACTATTTTTGGAAAATAGGTCGACCAGGCTTAGAGAGAACCGTAAGCGAAAGATAGGCACTTTTAGACAGATTTATGAGACTAAATTTAAATTACGAGACTTACGGGTTACGAGTGATCATGATGTAAGTGGAGTTGATTATTAAGAAAAATATAAAAATACATATACAAGAGGGCTTAGAAACTCTTTTAATTCTGGTCGACATAGATTCCGTACGGAATCGGAGGTCTGAGCTAGACGAATATTCCGACGAAATAACATGATGTTAACAAGATTCATTTATAGACTTTACCCCCAAAAAAAAGATTCATTTATAGATTTCTAACGCTTTTTTTGTTCTTCGGCACATTATCCAGTTTTGGATTAGATCAAATATCCTTTATAATTTATCTTTTGGGTTTTCTCCATCAATAGTTTTTATTGATCCACATACAAAAGTTACTCTTTTCTTTTTCCCCACGGCTTGTTCATTAGGTCACGCACGGGTTTAAACTTGGATCCTTGCCTTTTCATAACTGCTTGCTTTTAATTAATGTCCAATTTGGAACTAATACTGTTTAGAAATTATAATTATGATCGAAAAGAAAGAAAAAAAAAACGAATGAAATTAATTAACTGATTTTGTTGTCCATATTCCACCAAAATGTAACCAAAACCACATGAACATAAATCGAATACGAATTTATAATTGGGGTTGGCTCTGTGAAGAAAAAGATACCATATTCTTCATATTTTCTCTTGGTATCGCTTTGCCTTTCTGTTGGCTTAAAGCTGGTAAGCGTTTTCTTTTTTTCTTTTGCGCAAGCTTTTTTTTTGTTGTGCAAACAAAGCTGGTAAGCGTTTATTATTGATTTTTTCATTTTATTTATTATTGTAATTTTTTTCTTAGAATAAATAAATAAGGACTAAAAAAGTTAAAGTTGAAAAATAAATAAAGCAATTTGAAAAGGGAGATGAATGAGCTGGCCACGACTTCTCGCGAAGTGTAACTTCACTGCCTGTTACATCATTTATTTACGACTTTCACACGGTTTAGTTGATTGTAAAATATCAGAGCTTCTTAAAGTTTTAACGTTTTAACCATTTAGATTAAAATAGAATGGTTGACAAATAAAAAAAAAAAAAAAAGATTAAAATAGAAAAATTGAATATAGAAATCACCAACTAATACGCATTTAGAAGACGATTAATCAGCCTACACGCTAAACACTATTCGAACACCTAATGTGCGCCTAGCAGTTTTTTAAACATTGTGAAATACTAACTCTTAATAGTTTTTTTTGTGTTTACTTAATTATATGAATCCATTATTACTTTTCGGAATTATCCATTTTTCGTTCCAACTCTTTTCAAATGTTTCTTTTTAATTTTTCTCTTTTTCTTGACTATTAAGAAACCTGTCAGCTTTAATACAATTTTGGTGGATAAACCTGTCAATGGTATTTCTTTTTATGAAAAAGCTGATAATCTGTATTGCATATTGATATTCGAATTGAAATTTTAGCTACTTTATGATAAACTAAAAATATATATATATATTATAGTTTGGGCAAAAAAAAAAGAAGATTGTGTAGTGTGCTGAAAAAAGAAGAAGATTAGTAACTTTCATCAGACGTATAAAGTAGTATGATATTTTCATGTTATCCCGCACGCGCACGGCACATGGGCTTTTTAGCCTTTTGAGTTTTTCTATCAAGTTGTAGAATGTTTTGACCAATGGTCGGAGTATCATATTTACTTTTTACTGGCCAAACCACTCAACGTGGAAACAAGTCTAATTATACACCTTTTTCCCCATAAACTAACAAGTTATAGATTTTGCAATCCATATTTTGTTCCATATTTAAAAAAAGAAAAAAAAAACATTTTGTTCTTTCTGAATCACAACCGATACAGGTTATATATGTGTTACATAATTTAGAAGCATCGAGCATGTGAAGGTTCGTGAGTCGTGACTTGTGCAGCATTCGAATCATCGTACTACGTGAAATTCTAGCCTCTACAAAAATGGACCACCGGTAAAGTAAGGTTCAACTGGAATATTCGTGTAGTGGTCTTAAGGAATCGTCTAATCATTTTGAACCGTTAATGGCCTACGAAGAATTATTAGAAAGATCTTAGATACTATTTAATTCCATGCTCCAGAAAAAGAAAGTGTTATATTTATCATTATAAGAATAAATAATAATGGTTGAAAATGAAGGAAAGTGGAAATACGAATGAGAAAAAAGAGAGAAGAATTCAATGTTATTTAAAGTAGAAACAAGACATAAAAAAAGGTGAAGCATCAAAGGTCGTTAGCAAGGAAGGGTCATTTAAAATCCTCTTCACGACAAAATTTTTAGTAGGTTTCTGATGTGTAAAACGGTCTTAAAGACATTTTCTGAAAAGGACTACCCCAAACAAAAGTTATAGTTGACGGAAATTAAACAAAAAATATAAAATATTTATCAGAGGAAAAAAAAAAAAGAAGAAGAAAGAAATAAAGCGAAACATAAAAAAGAAGAAAGAAGTAAAGAGCCGCCAGATTGGGACAGTCTTTCTCTTAGCATTTAAGCAAAAAATTAAAAAGACCAAGCTTGAGAGTCCCATGACCCATGGATATCCAAAAGCTAATCCTTACTAGATTTAATTTTATGGTTCGTTTCGGTTTATTTAGTTATGGCTTTCTCAGTTTCGTTTCATTTGGTTTGGACCATGCATTTTTCGCCTGTTAGTGTGTTTTTTCAATCTACTTTTTTTCTTTTTTTTAATTGATTTCCAACATATATATGGTATTGAAAAATGTAAAATAATGCAATTCCACAAATAATAATGCAATTCCGCAAATTTTTGGTCTTTTCTCTGCTTTTCTAATATTTATGGATTTTTAAAATAAACAGTTTGAAGGCATGCAGGAGAGAATCTATCAGTGTGCTTCACCATATATGATCGTTCAAGTTTTAGACTTTAAATTTAACCAGGATGATGCGTAGAAAATTGGCAATACTTTAAAGTTAGTCTGATATGCCGAAAAATAATTGAACTTGTGGGTTGAACAGTATTGAAATTCAAATTATATATATAAACAAAAAAAAAAGATTCGGTGAGGAAGATGTTAAAAATCATAAAGTAGACTAGGGTCAAAGACTTGCTCAAAGTATGTCTCCGCGATATTTATTAGAACTCACATCTAACAAGTGGGTTCAAAAGCTCAAGTAGCTATTAGAGGAATATATATATGTTCCATGAAAACACAAAGCAAAAAACCAAAAAAAAAGTCGCAAAAGCTTTAAATCACTTTTTAAATTATTATTTATCTTTTTCATATTAGCAATATATATATATATATATAACTCGAATAACGTAAGTTGAGTTGAAATCAAGAACAAATCCCATAAAACAAACATATAGAAAGAAGAGAAAAAATAAATAAAAAAAAAGAGGACCCAATAATTGATATAGTTTTGTTCTGTCTATAAATAAAGAGATTCAAACCCACAGAATTAAGCACATTGGAAACTTCCCACTCTCTCGTATTCTTCTTCTTCTCCGTTTCACCAACTCACTTCATTCTCTCTCTCTAAAATCTTCGTCATCCTTCACTTCTTTATTTCTCTCTCTCTCTCTCTCTCTCTCTTTAAAACAAGAAATGGGAAACGTGTTTGACAGTAGCAAGACAATTTGGGGAAGCATGAACCACGGACCGTCACGTTACGCTCTTAACGGAAAAATCATGCTTGCTTCCGTAATTATCCTCTTCGTCGCCGTCATTTTAATCCTCTGTTTCCACAGCTACGCCAGATGGTTATTCCGCCGTCAAAACCGCCGTATTCGCCGCCGTATCAGTGCTCACCTCCGATCTCTCTCCGCCGCTCGAGACCCCACCCAGTCCTCCTCTCTCTCTCCTCTCGACCCGACGGTGCTCCAGAAGATCCCGATCTTCGTCTACTCCGTTAAAACCCATGAATCTCCACTGGAGGAATGCTCTGTTTGCTTATCGGAGTTTGAAGAAGACGACGAAGGACGTGTCCTTCCCAAATGCGGCCACGTGTTCCATGTTGACTGTATCGACACGTGGTTCCGGTCGAGATCTAGTTGTCCGCTCTGTAGAGCTCCGGTTCAACCCGCACAGCCAGTTACCGAATCCGGTTCGAGGATTTCAGAACCGGTTTCTGTCGTGTTTCCATCGGTTAAGCCAATTGAGGATACCGAAGCCGGAAGTTCGTCATCATCGGACGATTCCGAATCCTCGACGCCGTCTTCCTCTTCTGGTTCACCGGTGAGGTTTCCGACGGAAGCTTGTGAGAGAGAACCGATAGATTTAGTCGGTATCATTGTGGAGATTCCCAGGGAATATGACGATTCTGTTTCGGGTCAACCCGGAGATAACGGATCAAATAACCGGGTTTCATTGAAAAGGATATGGAGTATTTGATTACTAGGTTCCTCTTCCGTTTTTACAAAATTGGTTAGTGTTTGAATCCGACCCGGTTACATGGGGAAGCGGGTGGGCATGATATCGAGTGGGTAATTCAGATTCTAAAGATTGGGATTAGCAACCGATCCGGTAATCTGGGGAAGCGGGAAGAATCGTATTACTGGCATGGAAGACGACACGTGGCGTTTTGAAGATCCACGTGGCAATCCTTGGGACGTCTGCTTTACAGAGAGCCTTTGGAAAAAATTGACGGAAGTGATATATAAAGTAACGGAGCCGTTTGATCAATGTACATACCAGACGGACGGAAGTGATATATATAAAGTAACGGAGCCGTTTGATCAATGTATTCCCCATACGAGACGGGTGTCGTTTAAGTAGAGAGAAACAATCGCTAAGCGAAGCACTCCCACCAAAACGATTCTCTTTGTTTTTTTTTTCTCTTCTCTTGAATAAAATAAGTGAAGGCAATCGACGGTTCAACGAAGCCATTTGATCATGGGAGACAAGTCTCCCTCATTTCACCAAAAAAAAAACGAAGCCATTTGATCGAGAATTTATCTTATTTCTGTAATTAAAATTTTAAACCTTGCTCATTATCATTAATTTTTAACCGAATGTTAGCCTTGAATGCTGCTGTATCGATTTGTCTTAATTCATCTATAGGGTTTTGGTCAAAATGTTGTTTCAATTGTATAACTGTCGGCCATGCCATATATAATTGTGTTATGTGATAAAATGGATACACAAAGCAAATCCTTCGAAATTAATGAGGATTTTACTTTTTTTTTTTTTTTTTGCTAATAGTGGTTGCTTACAAGTTACAAGTTACAATTAAATTAAATCAAGGGACTTTTGAAAATTAATTGATGATATGTAATTATGTATATGCAACGATTATGGTATTAGGTAGGATGGAGTTTTGACTCTGTAGTGACACGTACACAAACTGACGTGGACTCAAAGACTCTGACTCTGAGAGGGACCATCCGACCGACTCGCGTGCGGTGCATGGGTAAAGAAAGTGGAATCCGATTCATTTCTTAGTTTTTTTACTAATAAACAAATTATAACGACAAGGCAGCTTTAAGTTTAAAGCTATTTATTTCTCGCGCACATGTCTTCGATTTTTAAATTTATCTGTGGGGACGAATTACCAATTTGTTATACATATGTTGATATAACATTTTTTCCAACAACAACATATCCCCTGGACATTAAATCTCCATCTGGCTATGAGAGATGCAGAAGAGTGGGAATCAGCAAATGCATATACTCAACAATAGGAAGCTGCTCCTACAAGGATGTCAAGAACTCAACAACAACAACAGCCTCTCCGTCGGTGGACACGTCCTCCACAGGGATGGATTAAATGTAATTTTGATGGGTCTTTTATAGCAAGTTCAAGAAGATCAAATGCAGGATGGGTTTTTAGGGACACCAATGGCACTTACCTATGTTCAGGACAAGCAAAAGGTCATAATACGGAAACTGCCCTAGAGAGTGAATTACAAGCCCTCATTGTAGCGATGCAAAATTCTTGGAGCAAAGGTTTTCGTAAGATTATTTTTGAAGGTGATTGTCAACAAGTATTTACTGCTCTAGATTCACCGCATCTCTACTTTGGAATTTTTAACTGGCTGCGAGATATCAAGCATTGGAGCACCAAATTTGAAGAAGTACAGTTCAAATGGACTTCAAGATCAAATAATCATCCGGCTGATTTATTGGCTAAAGCCACATTACCAATAGACTGTTTGTTTTGTATTCATAGCTATGTCCCTTTCTTTCTTCTACATTCTCTGCACAATGACCATGTCAACTCAAATTAAATTATGATATATATGATGTTTAAAAAAAAAAAAAAAAACATTTTTTCTTTTTTTTTGGGGTAACATATATTGATATAACATGTCGACCAGAAAGTCAACATGTTGACTAGACTAACCTTAGAAATTAGAATAATCGTGCAACAAGATCCTGGTGCACGATGATTATATATATATGACAAGGCAATATACAAGTGCGAAACTTGGTTGCACGATTAAAATAAAGCTGATTCATGGCGCTCTTGGTGATTGAACTATATAATCAGTTAATTAATTCTATCGTGCAATCCATCTATGGTTAATGAGAACTTAACTATTGTTTATTGGGTTTTAAAAGATAGGCAAATCGTTGTTTGCGTCTTCAGTCGACACGAGTTGAGGCAGTGGCCACAAAATTCTATATAATTTTTAATTACCACATTTGTATACTTTCATCATCCAGGAAAACTTAAGGGACTTATTAAATTAAATTTCTCATATATATAAGTAGTCGCATAAATCAAACAATGTTGTTCCTCTTACAATTTTAATTTATTATATATATAAAATAAAAAGCATAACCAAAAAGATAAATTGCATTGGGAATGCAGCAAACCAAATGAAATCGAAAGATTCGGAACAAACAAACAAAAGAACATTTTCAAGGAGAACAAAATTCAAATAAAAGAATTGATTTAAGCGACCTCATCATATATAATGCATGCAAAGATCATCATCATAATAAGGTGATCATCATGATCAGTATTTGGGAGTGGCGGGAGCAGCCTTGGGACCGGTGTAGTAGAAAGGTCCGACGCTAAAGAGCTTCAAGTTCTTATCGGAGTAGAAACGATATCCATACAACGACAAGGGAACTCCTGTAAGACCCTTGTTGACATTGGTCGGGTTCTTACAAGTCTCGATCGGAGATGTGTAGAGCTTGACACGGCAGTAAGCTAGATCCTTAATGTCGGTCAACGACATGTGGAAGTATCCCTTAGAGTCAGTTGGATTGCTGTAAATCACAACCTCGTTCTTGCTTTTCCCGTATGATGTTGGGTCAGAGCACACAATTTTTACCTTTGCTCCTACATAAATTAATAACCCGAAAGTATTATAGTTAGTAATTTTGTTGTTATAGTAGAGATTTTATTTAGGGATCGCTTAAGTATGTATGTATACCTAGAATAGGGTAGGTTTCGTAGCCGTTTTTGCATAGGATGATGCCATCAACAGCTTTAAGAATCTCTGGGACGTACGGTTTGGTGGGTGGAGTGTAGGTTGGTTTTGGTACATATGGAGGAGGAGGAGAAGAATAGATTGGAGACTTTTTGTAGACCGGAGGTGAGGGAGTAGGCTTGTAAACTGGTGGAGTGTAAACCGGAGGTGGAATAGTTGGCTTAGTGTATACCGGAGGTGGGAGAGTAGGTTTGTAAACCGGTGGAGTGTAAACCGGAGGTGGGATAGTTGGCTTAGTGTAAACTGGAGGTGAGAGTGTAGGCTTGTAAACCGGAGGTGGGGTAGTTGGCTTAGTGTAAACCGGAGGTGAGAGTGTAGGCTTGTAAACCGGTGGGGTGTAAACCGGAGGTGGAATAGTTGGCTTAGTGTAGACGGGAGGTGAGAGGGTAGGCTTGTAAACCGGAGGAGGAAGAGTAGGCTTGTGAACCGGTGGAGTGTAAACCGGAGGTGGGAGTGTGGGCTTGTAGGCGGGTGGTGTGTATACCGTAGGTTTGTGAGCCGGTGGAGTGTATACTGGAGGTGGGAGTGTTGGCTTGTGAACCGGTGTAGTGTAAACCGGAGGTGGAAGAGTTGGCTTGTAGGCGGGTGGAGTGTAAACCGGAGATGGGAGCGTGGGTTTGTGTTCCGGTGATTTGTAAACCGGAGGAGATGAGGGAGAGTAGTAATCGGCGGTGGCTATGGTAACCAAGGAGAGGATGAGGCAAACGGCAAAGGAGGCGCGTGTGAACGCCATTGCAGAGTGCGTGGCTTGTCTTGTGCCTTAAGCTAGTTTGTTTTTTGTGGTCTTTGTATTTGAATTGGTATGAGGAAAACGATTTCATAACAGGATTTATAAGAAAAATTTTGGGTACTAGAAAAAATTAATAATAATAAAGAAATGTTATCTTCGAAGGTGACTAATAGATGATGATCATGTTTGGGTGTGACGCACGATCAAAAACATGTTGGCCAGTTACAAATTACAACCATGCACACGCTGACCAAGGGATCGGAGAACTGAAAAAGACGTTAACTGGGCTCGGGAAATTTGATAGGCCCACTAACTAATATGGCTAGAGGATCTAAAAGCACATTTAATAAAAACTGTTACTAACTTTTTGTAGTTTCAATTTTTAGTTCTAATTTCTAAACATATCAAAACGGATTGGCCGCGTGTATAATTTATCCAACGATAAATGAGCCAAATAAACTTCAAAGCCCAATTTTATAAGCCCAAAACATTGAAAACTAAAAACCCTAATAATGATAGGAAAAGAAAAATCTATATATTTGTCGTTGCCTCCGTTTCAAGCTCAAGCCATAGCGGCGACCAGAGATTTGTTCTTTTAGCCGGCTATCTGTTCTTCTCTTGGATTTTGTGTTCTTCAGTTAGATCTTAGGTTTTTTAGGGTTCTTCTCCTTTGTCTTCGAATAACTACGGCTCATAGTTTAATTTATGGTTTTCATTTTTGTTTTCAAAAAGAGAGAAGAGAAATTAGAGATTGAAGGGCCTTTCTTAATCCCAGCTAAGTTTGATCAAGTACTTATCTGATTCATGTGAGGCCTAAACCAAAGTTGCAAGTTTCGCTGATAATACCTTCTTCTTTTTATCCCAGAAGGTGTTTTATTAGTAACTCTGCTTACATTTTATACGGTATAATCAATCTTTAATTCGTTCACATTAAACTGATTTGGTTTAGCTGAGTATTATTTATAAGAGAAGTTAAAGTGTCTTTTGTAGTTGAGCCATAGCAATGTCCAACCAGGCCTTGGGAAAATTCAAGAAGCCTAATTCGATGTGCACAATCTTCAAGTCTTTGTCGACTCTTGTAAAACTAAATGAGATCATGCAAGGCAAAATGAATCTTGCTTGCCGTCACAACCATATATCAGTTTACACTTTTGAGAATGAATAAGCCATTGGCTAAAGCATTATTAATTCGACTCAAAAAAACATACTATAGTGATTTAAAGAATATTTGATAAAAAAAAAAAAAAAGTGATTTAAAGAATATAGAAATATGAAATCATTATATACCCCTAGGTCTGCCTGCACTACTACTTCATACCCGATCAAAACTATATGATCAGAAGAGCAACATTACTAGATTCTGTCTTCAAACAGAGGAGAAACAATTTGAATGTGCTTGTTGCTTTTAGTTGAAAGCTAATCGTAGCACTAACAGGTAACAACCTTTTCAATTCCACCTAGACCAAAAGCTTATGCAACTATATAATTTGACATCTCAGAAAGAAAAAAAAAAGCTATGAACATATTACACTTACATATACAAGTAACTATGGCCAAATTACAGTCAAACCGTCGAACGAGTCTGATCAACCAAACTACAGTTAGGTTGGTCCCTATGGCCATCAACACGAACCAATGGGCCGGTTGAATTTTAGTGGGCCTAATTCTATAGCGACAAGGCCATCAAGTAACGGCCTAAACGGTTAAACGAGCTAAACAGAGAAACGCCAACAATAATCTTTCTTTCTTTTTTCCTTTTTTTTTTTTTTTGGAATAACTTTTTTGTTTTTTTTTTTCCTTGAGCATAAGATAAACACCAGAGTTTTTGATATTTCCCTTAACATTTCTTTTTTCAATTTTTTAATCAAAAAAATATATGGATAACCATTAAAAAAAAAAAGGAAGTCTATAGCTAACAATTAATAACAGTATATATACTTTCCAATATTCAACTTTTCGCACGTGATCCATATATACACACCTAGTTCTCGCACGCTCATAAAACTCTTTCTCATCCTTCTCCAATTCAATCTCTTTCTCTTTCCTTGCGCTTCAAGGCACTTACAGATTAGACTTTTTGTTTTTAATGTCAGTTTCATCAAACATACTCGATGAGAACTCTCGCATCAAGTTGCAAGAAGAAGTACCTTGTGATGATGAAATTGATCCTCCCATCAACGATGACGACGAAGAGACGAGTATTAGGGTTCTTTTGGTCGATGCAGATTCCAAGTCTTTACTTCTCATGAAGAATCTCATGACACAGTACTCCTATCAAGGTATCTAGAGATTAATTTAGGGTTTCTATTGACGAATTAGGGTTAGTTAGGGTTTAGGCTCAGAGTTTTCAATTAGAGGTTAGGGTTTTCCATTACTTTTTTTGGTAATTGAGGGTTTAACCTTACCGTTTATGGCTATGTTTAATTTCGTGTTTCAGTAACGATATATGAGAAGGGACAAGAGGCCATCGCTTTCTTGATGAAGAATAAGCATGAGATCGATCTAGTAATTTGGGATTTCCATATGCCCGATATCAATGGACTCGACGCTCTCAAAACCATTGGTAAAGAGATGCATTTACCCGTAGTAAGTAAGTATGTACAATTATACCAATATTTTTATTTTATTTTTCTCGATATGTAACGTAATAAAAAAATTCTAATCTTTTATATGATTCAATTTGAAATTATTCGTGTCAAGTCATGTCTCATGATCACAAGAAGGAAACGGTGATGACTTCGATGAAGTACGGCGCGTGTGACTTTCTTGTGAAGCCGGTGAGCAAAGAGGTCATTGCAGTTCTATGGCGACATATTCTCCGCAAAAGGATGTCAAAATCTGGTTTAGATAAACCGAGTGAATCAGATGCGGTTGAATCATATCCGGACGAGTACGACGATTTAGGGCAGGATAACATCTATCAGAGTAACGAAGAAGGCTCCAAAAACACTTGCGATCAAAAAGGAGACAAGTCCAAGAAACCGCGGATGCAATGGACTGCTGAACTTCACCGCAAATTTGAAGAAGCCGTCGAAAAAATCGGCAGCCTTGAGAGTAATTAATTAACCACACTAATCTTGCGTGAATAATAAGTTTCTTGATTATAAATATATCTTACCTTTTAATTGCATTTCGCAGAGGCTTTTCCGAAGCAGATTCTCAAATATATGCAAGAAGAAATGAATGTCCAGGGGCTCACTAGAAACAACGTAGCCAGTCATCTTCAGGTAATTAATTACTATATCAATTTGGTCTTTATTCTATTTTAGGGTTGATGTTTTCTTAGGAGACAATAAATCAGTAATTAGGGCTAACAATTTACAGCGATTGCGATGGCAGAAGCAACGTCAAAATTCCAACAAAAAGACCAGCACTCCCCAGGAGACTCGAGAAGATTTTGACTGGCGTAATGCTGGGCCAGATGACGCTCTTTTAGCCTCTAATCCGCTCCTAAGCTCGAACGTGAATCCCCATGCTAGAGCATCGTATCTGATGAACGATCAAGCTGCGCCTAGACCATCATATTTCATGAACAACCAAGCCGCGGTGAACCCCCCGACCCAGTATTCATCAAACGGTTACCTGCCAATTAACAACAACTACTTCATGACCAACCCTCTGACGTATAACGATCCATTCCAGCAGCCGCAACAACAGCAACAACAGTACCATCCCTCTCTTCAACTACCTTCCATGCTAACCAAGCAAGAACCTGGACACGTGTCATCAGCCATGGAAAATTTCGATCCTCTCATCTATAACTCACATTTCCCTTTCGATCGCGACGAGTATTTCCCACCTGCAGGATTCAACAATATCGGTCAGATTGGTCGAAATTAATTCTCCAATCTAAGGTGATGAATCCATCTTAATATACCTATCGTAGCATTCTTTTTTTCTCTCTACCCCTGATTAGTTTTTTTTTCTTTTCTCGTACGTGACGGATGTTTTAATTCCTCAAACGCGAATAGCAATACCTTGTTGCAATTTGCATTTGTAGCACTTAGCTTGTTTTTTACTTTGGTCGAACCTATGGTTTTAACAGTGAGTGATCTATAATCACTTGCGTAGATATATAGTTGATTTGGTCATGGGTATTCTCAATGGTAACACTGATACTCAAGTGACCTGTGTTCGGATTATGTACTTTTGTATTCGGACGCTCAGATCGAAGTTTTAAAAGGTTCTTTATAGTCGACGATATTGTTACAGAAACTCATCATTACGATATTTATTTTTCTGTTTTTTTATATATATTACCATAAAAATAAATACTTTGGCCCCGTGAGATATGCTTTCTTTGTGATTTAAGATAAATTTTAACGATTAAACACCTTTGTTTTGTCATTTCAAATTACTTTTTTTTTTTGTCAACGGCGTAAATTGATTTGTTAGAAAAGCCAATTTGGCGGAATGTTGTTTACAAAAGTAACATAGTGCGGCATGGTACGAACATTTCGTGCCAAACGGTCCGCTTTTACATTCTCGCTTCGTGGGATAAGGGATAGAGAGAAGGATATAAATTCTTTCCTATCAGTTGCGATGTCTTCTAGGTAAACTGCGAATGCCGGCCAATCTGTCGGGGAAGACACCATCTTCACCAGGTCAGAACAGTCGGTCAAAAACGCCACATGTAGATTGCCAGCTCCAATCATACATCTCATTGCCCACACCAGGACCTCCATTTCCGCGTGTAGGGCAGATAGACTCCGTCGCCGGTTGGATGCTCCCATCGTTGTCTCCATACTATGTGATGTGCAGACCCATCCATAACCTGCAAACCAATCCGTCTCCTTCCATGAACCATCCACGAAACATCGATGGCCATTTCAAATTACGTAAAAATAATAAACGAATTAGTTGGAAAAAAAAAACCAAGGTTTTATCAGTTTATTTGGTTATATATATATTTCTATAGTATGTTTAATATAGTCGACCAGCTTCCCAAAATTCTGATATACATATGAAGAAGAGTGACAGGCCTGAAGAATGATTGACGTTCAGAATTAAGAACCGATGACCACAAAAGTTTTATGTACAATAATTAAAAAAAAACCAATTGGGAGGAGAGAGTGAAACAAAAGAGAGACAGCTTGGAGAGTGACACGGAGCACATGGACTCAGCTGATTCCAGGAGAAGGTTACAGCTACTTGGCCACGTGTACTGCCAGGAGATCATTTTTGTGCCAGAAACCCAAAAATAATAATAACGGGGTTTTTTTAATTAAAATTCCACATCACCTCGAATACTCTTCTTTTGTGTCAACTAAACGAAATATCATAAAAATTGCCCCCACTTTTTTTGCCTTTCTTTACGATTGTGATAGTATTAAATTTATCACTCTTATCATTATGGATGATTCCAATAATCAAACCAAGCTTTCCGTATCACATACGCAAATAATAAAAGGGAAAATAAACAATAAAATCTGTTTTTTTCGTCTCAAATAAAAGGGAACTGCCACCTTTGCGATTCGGAGAAAGACCTCGCCGAATATCGAAATCAAATAATCAAATCAATAACTCCCACTATGTGGTAACAAATGTTGAAACACGTACAGTTGTGTTATTTTATCTGATTAAAGCAAAGTGCTTTTCTTTTTGGTTAAGAACCAACCAGAGGAGGACAAAAACAATCAAAGTGCGTCGCTTTACTTTATGCATCATAAGGTTATAAGTATATATCAATTCAAAGCTTATTATAAATAATCATCCCATCAATTAAAAGAAAATGAGTCAAGCACTAAAAAACAAATAGAATAAAAAAGAAGAAAAAAAAAGTGAAGCAAGCAAAGAGACCGACACCATTTTTTTGAAAACTAGAATTGTACTCTTCATAGTGTCGTGTCCTTCATCCCCTTTGGCATGTTTCCATCATTTTCCGACTTGAAGCAAATCTTTTTCCAGCATTTCAGAAATAAAATTCAAAAACAATGTAGACCCGGTTGTTCAAGGGGAACACAAGTAGAGACTGTCGGTGAATCTTTTGAACCAAATGTTACTTTGGATTAGACGATAAACTATGGGAGATAATTAATTAATTAATCTTTGTTCAAGTAAGTAAAAAGATGACAGAATTATATTAAGAAAACATATGGTAAAAGTCTGTACAACAAATCTGAATGTATCCTATGGTTTTCTGTCTTTTTTTCTGTTTAGTTTTTATTTCATGCACAGAACAATCGAATAGAATACAGAGGAACGAAACAAATTCCAACCAAAGTCGGTAAATCAAAAGAAGAAAGAAAGAATTTTTTTTTTTTTTTTTTGGTGAAGGAGATGAGAGAATTTACCAGCTGAGACTATAACGTAAAGTTTTTTTGTAACAGAGAGACTCATCAGCGAGAGTAGTAGTGTCCATACAAATCATAAGGTGCCCAAAGAGTATCAAGTGGACAAGGCCGTCTCGAATCTAACCGGAACCATGGTTTACCACTACCAGACCAATGAAGCAAGCTAACCGGACCGGGATGCAGGTCTCTGCAGCTTCCTCTCACGTTATCTCCACCCAGTCCATGCTGGTTCCACCGATGCTCAATCGGCGCTACTTCTCCGGCGAATACCAGCAAGAACGGAGGCAAGGATCCAAGCTCGTAAATCCTATCACTCTTCTGAATCTCCATCCATTTCTCAATCACCTCAGTGTACCCCACGCGCCTCCATCTCTCAAGATCCATCACCATCACTCCTGTATTGAAATAGCACGGTTTTCTCCCGGAGAAAGCTCCCGAGAACCGCTCGTCCGACCAGAAAGCCGGTGTGAAATACTTGGTGAAGTTCGCGTGACAGTACTCCGGAGCTCCGATCGTTTTCGATCCCAGTTTCGTTCTCCATAGCTTTGCGATATCGTCGACGACGATTAGATCGGAATCTAGGTAAATCACGCGGCGCACGCAAGGCTCGAGAAGATCAGCTAAGTAATTTCTAGCGTAATTCAACGGCTGCTCAAGCGCTTGCCTCACGGAGGTTGAGATCAGAGTCCGTACAATCTCCGGATCGAAGTAGTAAACCTTGAATCTCAATTCCGGAAAAGTCGAACGAATCAAGGATTCTAGGTCAGTCTCAGAGACGAGGAAATGGAAGAAGACGCTCTCGGGACACGACGAATGCTTCAGAATCGAATGAACGGCGGCGACTGAGCCACGTAGGTACTCGAAATCGAGAGTAATCGCGACGTGGACCAAGGAAGGGTTACAGACGCCGGAATCGATGTCTGCGGCGGCGCAATCGGCGGCATTGCGGAACACAGGTGCTTTTCTGAAGGAGAATCTATGCGGCGGTGGATCAGAGGTTGGGAATCGGAGGTAAGCGTCGAGATGGGAGGATCTGATAGCTTCTGCTGGAGGAAATGATTGGAGAGAAGGAGAAAGGACGATGATAACCAAAGCGGCGGAGAATAAACCGGAGAATCTCATGATCCAAAGCATCCTGAGACGACGACGAATCGAACCTCTACGTTTCTTCTTCTTGGATTTGAAATCAAACCACCGATCGGCGGCGATAGAGGCGATATAAGACCGGAGAAAAGCTAGGGTTCCTTTGATGTCCGCCAGAGTTTTGAAGGTGAATGCATCTGAAGAAGAAGGGAAAAATCCAAAATCGAAGTAAGAATCGGATTATTCTGGCTGTGTGCCGTGGGATCGAAGCGACCTGTGAGAGGAGGAGAGGAATAATTCCCAAATCGGAAAAAAAAATGGAAGAAGAAGAAAGGCGCAGGTTAGGAGGGGGCGGTGCTACGGTGCGCCACCGTCTGCTCTTTTACGCCCTCTCCTCTTTTATGTCTTTGGCTCTCTATTTTAGTATTATAGAAGAAGATGATGATGATGGTGATGATGATGATGATGATGATGGTGATGATAGGATGAAGCAAAGAGAGAGAGAGAGAGAGATGGCTCAAAGACTTTTTCCTTCAATTTCTCGTTAGCCAACAAACAGATTGTATTCTACTTATTTGTATGCCTAATCATAGAAAATTTATGTTTTGTCGACAGCCTAATGGATAAATTATATATAGTCTCAATTAAATTTCTAACTTGTGATTGAAATTGACGTATATATGGAAAAATATCTTTTTGTGTTTTTTTTTTCAAAAAATCTTTTGTGTTTATACAAATACCATAAATAAATCAAATATAATCTGTTTAAATTTAATACAATCTGAATATAAGTATTCAAAATTTTAGCTGTTCTAATATAATCTCAATTTAATCACTACAATTTAGTATAGTAATAATACTCAAATTTAATAGTAACTAAATTCTATTAATTTCAATTTAATAATAACTAAATTCTACTAATTTAACTTTAATTATCATTAAATTAAGTTAAATCTAGTAATTATTCTTAAAATCACTAAATTCTTATTTAATCTCAAATTTAATAACAGTAACACATATAATAAGTAAAATTAAAACTAGATACAAATTTCAATTCCTATAAAAAATTATTTTATATGTTTAAAACCCAAATCTAGACCAAAACAAAAAAAAAAACTATTGTTTTGATTATACTATGTTTTACAAAAATCCAAGGACAGAAAAAAAAAATTCCAAACCAAACGTGAACCAAAATCCTAATTAAACAGCCATCGGTCGAATTAGATATGCCTATGCTCATTTCTTGTAGCTGGATTTTATAAATAAAAATATAGGTACAAGTGTCATAAACATTTACCTAAACCGAATTAAATACAAACAGAGACTGAAAAGATTCATGAGTTTATTGAAAAATACGTGATTTAGTTATAATAATGATAAAAAAAAAAAAAAAAAGTTGATCGTCATGACATTAGCCATTTAGGTGTTTAGAATATAAGAATAATGTTCGGCTGTTAATGTGTCATCTCAACAC
Organism: Erysimum cheiranthoides; assembly: GCA_011420285.2. Taxonomy (NCBI): domain Eukaryota; kingdom Viridiplantae; phylum Streptophyta; class Magnoliopsida; order Brassicales; family Brassicaceae; genus Erysimum; species Erysimum cheiranthoides. The sequence continues at coordinate 16,421,386 of CM022183.2, read as the reverse complement.
CAAAACCATCGCTTACCTTTGACCAACAACCCCGATAACCCGGTCTGGTCCGTTTTAACAAAAGTAAGTGGTGGTGTCTTTGAGTATTACTACTTCTTATATATGTGCATTGTTTACTTACACTAAACCAATATTATTTAATAATTTATAACGTAGAGACAAAGTACAGTCACTAATTACTTCCCGGCTAAATACATTTGATATACATTAATGATATTCTAATTCATTTGGAACAAGTAATTGTTAGTTAAAAATTTTGCACACAACCAATCTTTATAATAATTGATTCGGTACCAAGATAACTTAATTACATTCATATCACAAGCATTAAAACCTTTCTCTTAGTTTGTTTATTAATGCGATAAAGTGTAGATTTCCAGATCAAGTGAACCCCATGATTCATGATTCATGACTTATGAGTGGTAGATAATAGGAGCGTTACTTTCCTGTGAACTTTGAACCGTTTTTTTTTCTTCTTCTTTTTATGTTCAGATTTTTATCTCACATTTGGATGTTTAACCGAAAATGGGAAAAAATTAACAAGTTGGATTTAATCTGTCAGCTCATGTTTTTACTTCATTTGTTTTGGGAAATTCTTTTTCTTTTTGTTAAATATTTGGAAATTTCTTTTAAATAGTTATGTAGTTTGCATATTCGACGAGGCTATTATATTAACATATCATTGTTATGCGTGAGTAATATCAACGCATAACTATCCTTTATCACTGAAATATCATCATAATGTAACTAACAATGAAGAAAGAAAAGAAAAAAACTGACATGAAGGACATTGTCGGTAACATATCTACGCAGTTCAAACCAAAAGAACATTATTTTACAACAATGTCAACAAAATATATATTAACCATTATAGGTACATGTAGCCTACTTAACACCTCGTCATTTTCTTCTTCTTCTTCTTTTTCAGGGAAAAAAAAAAAGAATTTTAATATTAGTTGGAAATAAAAATAATATCCCGATATTACAGCTGAAATGTCCAAATTGATTTAAACTAAAAAATGGTTCCATAAGACAACTATGTTCATTGTGATTTGTGAGAGACTAGACGATTCATTACACAAGTAAACTCATATTTCACAGTTGATAACAACCACGGATGGTTCATATGTCATTGTATAACTATAGTCTAGTTCAAGAATTTAAATGAATCCGAAAATTTAGTACAAGTATAGAAATAGTCGTGGTACAAGATTATAAAATCAATAAATAAATGTTCCATATTATGTAAACTTGTTTTCTTTTATGGACCGACCACGAAACTCCATGTGCCACGATAACGTTCAAGTGTTCATTCGTTCACTGCTGAGCTAATGGGGCTTTATGTTACTCTGGTCAACTCCATGATTAACTTATATAGCCAAAGGTACACAACTACACATATACATACACGTAATATAATAAAGAGAAATTTAATATAAAAATATCAGGAAGATTCTTTTATCATGTCGTTATTTAAGTTTTCGTTTAGATACTTTATCGAGTATACAAATTTAAGAGGAAGTTATAGTCTAAAAAAATATTAGAAGAAGTTTTAGTGCTGTTTTTAATTTGATTTAAATGCACGGAATCGTTGAGACAGATACACGGGATCTATTTATCATGGGGGGCAAAATAATAAAGTCCACTATCTATTTGCTTGTGAAATTTCGATGTAGCCGCTAACACTTGGGTCACAACAATGGCTAATTTACTTAGACTTGGAATCCTAGGAGCCACGTGGATACTCGCTATGTTCATTGCTTGCGCAATAAGTAATTAACCTAGTAAAAGTTTATGAGTTAGCAAGTGCTCTACATTTTACTAACTTCGATAAGAAATTATTAGCAAACTTTATTGAGTCAGGAGTCAGAAGACTCAGAACTAGATGTGTAAGATGATCGATAGCAACATCACACCTTGTCACATATGGTTATTTACTTCAGTACTTGAATATGATTAATCAAACAAACTTCTATAATCTAATTTCAGGTTTGTGTGTAATTAATATACTGTACCTTGCATAACCGAGGCTATTTAATCCTTGAAGGCCCATTGTATGCTGGAAACTTCTCAGGCCCAAGTATGTAATATTATACCCAATACTGTCCATTACTAAAGGATCTCGCACCCTAGTAACAAACATCTCTTGGTTAGTACAGTACAATATTTGTATTTGGCGAGTCCAATATTTTTGTATGAATACTATTGTATTACTCAAATGTATAGCACCGACAAGACTAGCCCAACTATGGTAAGCTGTTAAAGGATCTCACATCGTCTTAATATTTTCTGTTTCTTGGTCACTGTACTGACTATTGACCAATAGCTAAATATGTTTTTATAACTGGATATATCATATACTTTTGTATATTGTATAAAACTCAACACTCTATATGCTTCACCTGAAAGGTTTAGGTCCATTAGTTCACATGATTAGGTATTTAGGTTCTTGTTTTTAGTTAGTTGAAAGATACACATTACGTGCTTGCTGGCTCATTTAGATTTATCACTTATCCACTTGAAAATAACAAATACCCAACCAGAACCCTCCCTCTCGTTAGAAGGTTTCCGTACGTTTTGAAGAAGAAATCAAACGACCATAACTGAATTTCCACAATCAAGTCAGCAAAAATAGTTTGATTGTAGGTTAATGATAGAGACGATTTGATATAAACAAATTACACATAGGACATGACTGGTACGACGAACTATATAACCATAGATAATTACGGTGTAAATGCAAATCTTTATAGTATTTCAGAAGCATATATTCAACAAAACTTGTAAAATAAATGAACGTAACAGCCTATAAAATAAACATTACTGTTTGGACCCACAATACACCATCTATTATTTCTGTCTTCTAATAATTATTTATTTTCTGGTACTTTTTTCTTTTGTAAATTTGATACAGATCAAAATCACAAACTTTTTTGCCTATCAGCAATCTCGGGTAAGTATGAAACAAGTCAACAATTTGATTGTTACTTGGAAAATTTATTATAAAGAAACAGGATAGTTGTTTGTGTTTTTATTACCTAACAAGTAGTGACAACAGGAGAGACAGAGACAACGGCTGGTTCAGAAGGAAGCTTGTTACTGGGTGTGTCGCGGTGCACGAGATTCCCCTGCGCCTGCGCCATCAATATCGACTTGTAAATCTCCACAAGCATCTTCTCATCATACTCCTTCATTTGAGCAGACCCGAATCCGGATCCACCGTATCCAGAAGATCCGACAACCCGTGAGTTAGCCAACCGCATCATCATCTTAACATATGAATCACGTATCCACACCAGAAGCTTTTTAGGCGACGCCTTTTTCAGGATTCTCAGTTTCGGCACAATCTTGATCCTCCAAAACCGTTTCTTTCGGGTCGGATCCATTTTGACCCGTTTCCCTTTCCTTCGGCCCGAATTCGCCTCTGATGACCCATCAAGCTTCTCGTATCCTCTCCACCTCCGCCAGTACCTCTTCGGCGTTATCTCCATCACACACACACACACTGTCTCTCTCTACAATATATGTATGTGTATATTTATAGAGAGAGAGAGAGACGAATGAGGAATTAAAGAGAGAGAGAGAGATATTGGTTGGGATTTATAATAATGACTACGAAGATGGTTAAATCCACTGTGTAGACAGCAGCTTACACGTGATTAGTTACACGCATCTATATGTATTCGATTATACGTAATAACATTCGGTACCAAACTTATAGACATTTTTTTCTTTTTCTTTTTTGAGTTATTTGTTTTCTTTTCAAATGTAACGATTATGCTCGTAATAAATCTAACAATGATCGTTGTCCCTCTCAAAACATCCGATTCAGTTCTTTTGTGTTTTTTCTTTGAGTTTTAAATGATTTCTCTATAAAACGATGATATTTTTGAAAAACAATATTTAATTTTTTAAGAATTTTTTTTTTGTTTAAACTAAATGAAAATTTTAATGATAATACAAAATTAATTATTTTTATTAATTTTGACGATTTATATCATACATATATTTTTTTGTGATTGGTGGATTCGTGTTTAGCTAGATAATAAATAATATTTTAATTTAATTTTTTAAAAAATAAATGATTTTTTAATCCAAATACAAAAACTTTAAACATCAAGTATTAGTCGAATTTATCTTATCCAAAACGAATGGTATGAATAAATGAAGAGTAGTTATCGTTGATTTTTTTTTTTGTCAACCAGCATTGATTCTTGTTTTGTCAGTTATCTGTGATTCTTGTCACGAGGTAATGTTAATAAATTTTTTAGCATTAAACGAAAATTACATTTATTTAAGTAATAAACGCAATGGCTTTTAGCGCGAACCGATCGATAGCAATAATGGCGATGTGTGACGACACTCTCCAAGTCTCTCATGGGCCATATGGCCCATGTGACAATCCTCCACCAAATCCTGACCGTTAGATTTTCTCTCATCGCAAGTCTGTTTGTAAGATAAGAGGGTGAGAGAGACACGCATCTAAATTGTCATGTGTATAGTAGTATTCTTCTGCGCTGCATAAGATTTTCCTAATATTAATGTTTTGAAATTAGTATATTTTAGGTGAAAATATCTAAATCAAATCAATTGTAGCATGTTTTAGGTGAGGCTACATCGGTTTCATGTGTACATAAGTACAATAGTAGTATTAATTATCGTGGGAAACATTTGACTTAAATTAAATAAACGAAAGAGGGAACATTAATGAGCTAATTGAGCTGTGATTTCATCAAATCGATAGATTCCGTCTACGCCCGCACGTGGGAACTGCGTGTAAACAAATGCAACGCTGGAGTATTAATTAATCAAAAATGTCACTTACATTTACGAACGAGAAAACCTCATTTTTAAAACCAGCATTTTGAGCTAAGATATAAGCTTTGATCAAATTATAATGAAGAGAGGACAAAAAATGGTAGTTATGGTTTAGCAAACATTTCGTATCCCAAATTAAACCATACGATTATGTCTGCTTTGCTAATCATAAATGGGCTAAACGTTCGCCTACATCTGAGCCCACTACACTATCCAAAAATTGGGCCGAATGTTGAAAACATACAATACCTGACCAAATTGTATCATACTATTATTCATCTGAATCCGTGTAATACTGTAAAAGGTTGCAAACCATCTCAACATATCGGATATGAAAACAACATATTCTAACCAGAATATGAATAATGAAATACCTACTTTTGTGAAGTAATTCAAACTCAAAATCAATTTCTTAGTGTAAGTCTTTTTGTCATCTTCAAAGTGGAATTCATAAAGTTTATGTTATTTTGCATTATTGAGACGGGACGAAAAAAAAAAAAAATCACAAGTCACAACATATAGTAAAACAAACCTCCTCTACAGTATTAGGAGGAAACAGTAATCTGAAATATCTAATGTGAAAGATAATAAGGGGTACCGTACCAATCGAACGATTGAAAGGTTTTGGTCCTTTTAATCCAATTTCACCAATCCAAAATGTCTATTTGAGAGTGAGAGTTGGCCTCGCACTGCCCTCATTGAATATCATGAAATTTAATAATATCTGAATTCTTATTTTTTATTTTTCTTTTCCTGATAAATTAACTATCATTCAAAAAACGAAAAAGCGCCTCATCGATCGCAGAGCCTCTCAACGTGCCCTTTATTAATCTGACTTCCAGAATCATCCGATTCCATACCAGTACCGGTGTTTTCTTCCAAATTCGGACGGAGCTCCGGAAAATGGACGGGTTCGGGTCGAACCAGAGAACACACGCCGTTGATCAATGGATGGAAATCGTTAACGGTAAAGGTTACGGCGTTGGTGGAGCAACCCAAATCTACTCGACTCGACCCTGCTCACCGGATTTTCACCCGTCAATTCCACCTCCGCCGGGGACAGCGACGCCGCGTTCGACTGCTGCTCCCTGGAGATTAATCGACGCGGAAACGAAGAGGAAGAAGAGAATCGCGACGTACAAGACTTACGCTATGGAAGGCAAAGTTAAATCGACGGTCAAGAAAGGATTTCGCTGGATCAAGAACAGGTATTCTCAGATTCTACACGGTTGATTTTTTTCGTCTTCTTCGATTTGCCGGCGAGTCGTGCCTTGGGCTGTCGCTGGCGATAATCTCCTGCGACTATTTTCTTATATTTCCGATGTAAAAGGTAAAGAAATTTTATTATAGGGAGTGTTTCGATTTAATCTTGTAAGCAATACGACGTCGTTGTATAAGAATATGATTAGTCAACAATGATTTAGGTCAAACACGGTCTATGTTTGTGGCCCAAACTTTTACATCTTAATGAAGCCCAGGTATATAATACTCTTAACTCTGGCCCATTAAGTTAGTACGAACAGAGAGAATATCAAACAATAAACAGTATGGGGAACTGTGATCTTTGTTTATAAACAAAAAAACACAAGACACCAAAGCACCTTCTACGCACGATCATAGCTTAGCACGTGAAGCCACGTCTTCTCTTTATTCGTTTTACCCAAAATAGCCTTTAGCGATTTACAATATTGCCTCGTTATTTTTTTAAATGATTTGTATTGTCGTTAATCATTTGTAATTTTCTCCATATTCTGCACGCCCTCGAGGCCTCGAGTATTTGCAATTATAAAAAAAATTGATGTGTACAACATGTCGATGTAAACAACAAACTGAACTCCAGATAAATTCATTCATTTCGGTAGTAAAAGAACTGATCAAGATAAATTTATTATAGTTTACGTATATTATTTCATTCATTTCGTGAATAACTTCATTCATTTCGTGAATAACTTCAGTTTAAGATTTTCTCTTATGACAATCAAACTAGTTTCGTCTCACTTCCTGTTATCATATAAGTACATGAAGAACGAAATTCAAATATGAGAAATTTTGAAATTGTTCGCTGATCCGACATAAATACACGAACACGAACATGGTTTTTGGCTCGTTTTATTTATTGAGATCAGATCTTCTATTTGAAATTAAAATTGAAAAGTGAGTTACAAAAAAAAAAAAAGAGAGAAAAAAGAGAGAAAAAGTTATAAGATTGATCCCTGACCAAAAAATAAAGTTATAAGATTGATACTTTTATTGAATGTCACTAAAGCATTGGTCATTACTTATTGTCATTGAGTAACAACAAAATAAATGTTTTCTCTGAAAAATAATAAATCGTTTCTCCGTACTCCTTTATTACTTGTTTTGCCATGAGAATGGAGTAGCCATGGGTGTGAAACAAGAGCATAAGAAGTTGTACAAAGCTTGTGTGCTTTGAGGTGAACATGATAAGAGTAGAGATCATCTCTCTCTTTTTTTTTTTTGGCTATTTGGTTTGATATTAGTGTAGAACTTTCTGGCTCAACCATTTCACCTGACCGACATGCCAGACTTTGCTTTCAAATAGTCATAGACTTCCTGTGGAAAGAATTTTTTTTTTTTTTTTTGACGGTATCACCAACCTTATATTCCCTCGTTTTAACTCGGTTGTTTTATCGGAAAATACCTATGTAACCGTATTATTTCGTTAATGTACACGCATCTCCACAAATTTGAAAGCCTTTTTCAGCGCTGGTTTAAAGTCCAGTATTAGCTTACTATAACAACTTACGTCAAATATGGTTTGAGTTGTGATTGCAACCAAATCATTTTCTTATTTTTGACTTTTTGATACTGTATATAAACCATTAATAAATTTAAAATTTCAACAAAAATAAAAGTAAAAAAATAAATCGAGGGGTATTAAGAAGAAACTAAAGAAAGATTTAAAAAGATCGTTATGGGCAAAGTCGTAAAATCAGCATTGTAAAGCTCCAAAAACATCCGTAGATTCTTCTTCTTTATTCTATTGGATCAGGCTGCAGAATCCTAAGCAACAACCATAGCATTACCTACATTATCAAATTCATAAAAACAATTAATCACGTCTAATTATATACACAAATAAATAATACAACGTGATACCAATAGATTTCAACTTTTTTTTATTCATGCAGACGACATGTCAGATGATTAAAAACAATTTTCAATTTGTGCAAAAAGATCGCGTATACTGTAATTTACTTTTCCTCCACAGGAAAATAGCATAAGAATATTATACAAAATAAATATAAAAAGAAAAAGGTTTTGAGAATCGCAAGGAAAAAAAAAAAAAAAAAGTGTCAATAAATAGTAAGAATAAAAAAGCAGGTGGGATACATACATACACTGCATATCTCTGCTTCTTCCACCTCGCTCCTCGCGCTCTCTCTCCTGCAAGAAAACATTTTCTTGAGAAAGAAGCCACAATCACACTCTCAACCCACATATCACTAATCGATCCTACTTTCTCATTTCTCAACTCGCTAGCTCCTATGGATATTGTTGATAGTTTTGGCCATGGCGATCCAGAAACGCCGCGTTTCAGTGACGACTTTGGCTCTGGCTCTGCTTGCTCGACGCCTTTCGTCAGCGCTCCGTCTAGTCCCGGTCGTGGTCCACCTCCGGGTTATTTCTTCAGCGCTCCGTCGAGTCCGATGCATTTCTTCCTATGTTCTGCTGCTTCTCCATCGGAGAATCCGAAAAAGCTCGACTCGTCGTCTTCTCTTGCGTCCTGCGCTGACTTTGAGTTTGACTTCTCGTCGAGGTTGTCTTCGAGCAGTGGTCCTTTAGGCGGCGTTTCCATGACATCCGCGGAAGAGCTCTTCTCTAACGGCCAGATCAAGCCGATGAAGCTCTCCTCGCATCTTCAGAGACCTCAGATCTTATCGCCGCTTCTAGATCTGGAGAACGAGGAAGAAGACGACGACGACGAAGAGGCGAAACCAGACGGTGGTGTGGTTAAGCGTGGGAGAGATCTGAAACTAAGGAGCAGATCTGTTCACCGCAAAGCTAGATCTCTCTCTCCGCTCCGAAACGTAGCGTATCAATGGAACCAAGAAGAAGAAGAAGAAGAAGAAGAAGCAATCGCCGGAGAGAGAGAGGTGAAGGAATGTATACGGAAGCTAGAAGAAGACTACGAGGAGGACGCCAAGAGTAACGAAAACGTGCCGTCAGCTGAAACGACACCGTCTTGCTCAGCTTCATCTTCACGATCATCGTCTTACGGTAGAAACTCGAAGAAATGGATATTCCTTAAGGATCTGCTTCACAGAAGCAAAAGCGAAGGGAGAGGCAACGGTAAAGAGAAGTTCTGGTCCAACATTTCGTTCTCTCCTTCCAATTTCAAAGACAAGAAACTCAAATCATCTCAACCTCTCACTCTCTCCAAGGAAGATAAACCCATTCCGGAAACAGTTGACGCAGCCATCGAGCCCACGAAACAGAAACAGACAAAACCTCCGGTGAAGAAATCTCCGACCGCCGGAAAACCAACCAACGGAATAGCGAAACGGCGAGGACTGCAGCCGTCGGCGCACGAGCTACATTACACAACCAACAGAGCTCAAGCAGAGGAGATGAAGAAGAGGACATATTTGCCTTACAGGCATGGACTCTTTGGCTGTTTAGGTTTTAGTTCCAAAGGTTACAGTGCTTTGAACGGTTTAGCCCGTAGCTTAAACCCAGTCTCATCCGGTTAATTCATAGATTAAGCTAAAATGTTTTTTTATGTATAGATTATGGATTCAGAAATCCTAAGTTATAAATACTAGTATATGTCATTGTATCTCACTTCTTAGGTTTGATTACTATGATTCTCTTCCAATTCTTGGGAATGATTTCAGAATCTAAAAATTACAGTGATGTTGTAGTAAACAGTTATTCTGATAGACAATGAGTTAAGGTAATGAAACGAAACAATAATGGTGGGTGGGGTTTTATTTTGTTGAGAGAGTGCAATAATTTGTTGTAAGTACTATGTGAGATCTGCAGAAAGAGAGAAAAAATAAATTGGGGCCATGAGTGAGTTGTTGTGTTTTGGAGTAATGTGTGTAAGAGTTAAGAGAGAGCATCTTTCATCATCTACATGACCCATTTGTGCTTTGTCTTATTAACATTTGGTGATTGAAACTGCATCTTTCAAGTCTTATCTAATTGGCATTTTCCTAATATCATATTTGCTTTGTGGTTAATATCTTTATATTATAGCGCTGTTATATAATCATATTACACCATGACTCATGTATGAGTTTTGCCTCCTTTGTTAAAATATCTGCTTTTGATTAACATAATATCTCCAAATCAATGATACGTTTGGTTAATCGTATACGAATTTTTTGCGAATCTGCATTGAACGTCCCTAGTTTAAATTAAAGTTATGATACGCGTTGCTACATTTCTATTGGATAATTTATGATTATGTCGAAATGTGAAGCAAAACTCCTTCCTACTCCTATATGCAGATTATTAATTACGAGTAAAGAATATGAACGGTGTCGTTTTCTGCTGCCACTGCTGCGGCAAAAGTTGTCGTTGAAAATAAAACCGAATAAATAAATGACGTGCACGTATAGCGACTCAAGATCCACCGCACATCAAAACTATTTAGCTGTCTTATCTATCTGAAATATACGATTCAACCCACATGAAGTTGTCTCCATTTGGGCCCAAATTTATAAGCTCTCTGATTATTTTGTGAATTATGAAAACAAAAGAAAAGGCCACGTGAGTTGTCGTAAGAGAGTAGTAAGAACAGAGGAGGTCCATACTTAACATGACCCACTCCTCTGAAAAGAGAAAATCTCACTTTTCTTTCTTCTTTCTTCTCCATGAAATTCAATAAGAGTAATAATTCGATGCAGATTACATTAAAGACAGTCATATCATGGGACCTTAACACATTTTAAGGAGACTTGTTTTTATTTGTTTCTTTACTCATATCGCAACAATATATTAAGTTCTACAAAACTATTTTTATATGATATAAAACCCTGTTGGGTAAAACATGTATTAAGGTCCCATATATAGGTGATAATCTAAAGTATTAAAAAACTATAAGCAAAATAAGGAGATATTTGGATTATTAGTAGAAACTTTTTTTTTCTTTTTTTTGGTTTTAATGTTCAGATAGTAGAAAAGTTTATAGGGACAAAACTACAAGTTGCATAATACATGACGAGGGATGAGTCACTTCAATCAATCGTGAACAGCTCTCATGTAAGTAACTGTACACTTCTTCATCACTTAGCTGTGCTGATCTGATCTGTCGCACTGTTTATGTGGAGGAACTTTCTTATTCCGATAACCAGTGTAAGTTGTAGTTTTTATTTTATTTTCTTAAATCACGAATAGTACCAAAATTTAGGTATAAAAGATTGGGGAAAAGATTTAATTTTGAGTTTTGAGAAACTTTCAAATATAGAAAACGGATAAAAAATCTGGGATGAAAGTTGAAGATGTCCGAATCATGATCAAAATATCTTTGGGGTATTTGAAAAAAATAAACCAATAATAAATAAAATGAAAAATCGGGAATAATTTGTTTGAAATATATATCATTCTCTGTTTTTTCCTGAAATATCTCAGGTTTCATAAAATGTTGGGTGACTTGCAAAAAAACCAAAAAAAAAAAAAAAACAGAGACTACAACTTTCGAACACATTCAAAACAAACTTCACCTTAAAAGTATAAACTGTAAATTCATTGGAAAATTACGGACAGTAAAGTATTTATGGGGTTAACATTAATCGGCTGCTTTGGCGGGCCTGACAAAATTAGGCCCAAACAGTCTCTTTCAGTTGTTAGTAACTCGGTTCCCTCCCGCCATTATTAACGAACGGACTTATAAACTTTATAGCCCCTGTAATATTTAATAGTTTCGTTATACTCCCTTACTTTTAAATTTGATCAAACCAATCTCCATTAGGCTTCTTGAGAACATTCCTAAACTAGTCTCTTTCTCGAGCCATTGGGTGATTCTCCAGATGCATTACCGAATGGAGCAGAATTTCCAAGTCTTTTCCAAGAATGCATCACAAGAGCTAGTAATTTTCACACCCATTTGATCATCTGATGTTCACAAGCTTATTCGGCCTCTGGTACAATCCCAGCCGTCCATTGAGAGTTATCTACAGTCACATTTTTTTAGCCTGGAAAACAAAAAGAAAAGTTAACTCAACAAGGATCTAACAGCTTAAGGGATTTTGAGTCAAGAACCAAACAAGACTGGTTTTTCAGGTTTCTCACTCGAAAGAAAACGTCATCAGTGTCCTATACGTGTGACATTGACGAACCTCAGAGAGAGAGAGAGACCGAGAGATGTTCTTCCACATAGTGTTGGTCTGTTGGAGCGGAACATGCAGATGCAGTTGCATCCACGAATCTTTGGTCGAAACCTTGATGAAACATGTCGAGGGCACTTCCAGGTTCGTTACTATTTTCTCTTCACTGCTTGTTTAAATCAACAATCTGGATGATTTGAAACATGTCGAGGGCACTTCCAGGTTCGTTACTATTTTCTCTTCACTGCTTGTTTAAATCAACAATCTGGATGATTTACTAGAAACCCTTTTCCCCAAATCCTACATTTGGTTTCGTTTTCTGCAGAATTTTAAAAATTGAATCCTTTTTCGAAACCATAAGCTACGTCTGATGTAATTTGTTGAGATTTTGGAATCAAGTGCTTGTTTGAGTTTTGTCTGTAACGTAGAATGAAATCAATTCTACGAAAATTCGTGAATTTAGCTAAATTGGAGTCTTGTCTGCTGCTTGTTTTGTGCTAGTTGTGCAAACAGTGAAATTTTTTATAAACCACGAGCAGAAATACTGAGATCCGAATAGATAGTTTAATTCGATGTCTGCTCCCTTATGTTCCTTCGTTGTCTTCTTGCGGACCAAGTTTCCTTATTCAGAACCTATTGAGTATTGAAGGTAATCCAACCGTAAAAAAGATCATATTAAACTTGCGTTGGTTATATAACCGAAAGTTTATTTGCAGCCTAACATAAGTGCACATGGATTTGACATTTTGGCTGCACTTTCTCCGGTAGCTTCTCCTGGGAACAAGACAAGTGCGAGGTTTAGTGTAGTGAGTGGAAAATCTGTGGCTTGCCCTCATGTGGCAGGTGTAACTGCTTATGTCAAGTATTTTCACTCCGACTGGGCAAATGTAGTCGCTCCGCCGGGAAGAAAGAGAGGAGACGCTAGTCTAACGCCGATGGAACAATACCGAAACGATGCCGTTTATTTGACTGTTTTTTTTAATGGGCCTAGTATGGGTTTAGACTTAAAGAATTTTATGTGGAGTTTATAGGCCAGCTTCTTTGTTAATGGGGAGATGTAGGTAAAACGGTGTCGTACTAATTAGAGTCGACGAAAAGAAGAGTCAGCGGTTGTTTCTCCACATGGCTGATATCTATTGGTTACGTCCGTCAGAGACTTAATTCTGATTGGTTAAGTGTCGCAGTGTACACGTAAACCAAGCACGGTGCTGGGATTGTAAAATGGTTTAGGAATAGAGAGAGGAGAAAGGTAAGAGGGAGATTCGAGTTGCAATCATAAATCAGCCAAGGAGATCTTCTTCCTTCTTTCTAAGTCTGTGAGAATATCATTTTAAACAATTGAAACGAATCTCAGGTTGGAGTTGAAGTCCTTTCGGAGATTTCCGATTCTCTCCTGATTTCCGTTTCCATGGCGATTCGGTGGTCGGGGCTGTGTATCGTATTGGTCGCTCTTTCTTATGCCATCTGCATCCTTGCCGGGTAAGTTCATTTCTCCGTTAGTGCATAAAAATGTGCGGCTTATTTCGTCTGTGAATGCTTAAAAATCTATGGTGTGAGATACAGGAAGAGCTACTACGATGTGTTGCAAGTGCCTAAAGGTGCATCTGACGAACAGATCAAGAGAGCTTACAGGAAACTCGCTTTGAAGTATCATCCCGATAAGAATCAAGGAAATGAGGAGGCGACTCGCAAATTCGCTGAGATCAACAATGGTATTTTCATGTTGCATTCTGCTCTCTTTGATAGCCTGTTTTCCTTCTCAAGTTGACGTATTCGTGTTTGTGTTGATGTCACAGCTTATGAAGTGTTATCGGATGAGGAGAAGAGGGAGATATATAACAAGTATGGTGAAGAGGGACTTAAACAGTTTGCTGCAAATGGAGGACGCGGAGGAGGAGGAGGTGGGGGCATGAATATGCAGGACATCTTTAGCTCGTAAGCTTCTCCTTTTTTCTTTCATTTTCCCAGTCACAAGTTGTTGAATGCTATTAGCATTTCATTTAAGACATCTTGCTTGCTGATTCTTGCCCTTCTTGTACTGGACGATCATAATGGTTACTCTTTAGGATCCAAGTAGATGTACAAGATTCAGGGTCATTAAAATTTCATCCTTCTATCTTTTCAATTAGCTGGCAAACATTTGTGTGTGAGCTTTTATTCTTTCCAACTCATCTTGGCATAGGACTCGTGTGATTTTTGTGTATGGACAGGGGATACCAATGAATTTGGTAATGTTAAGGGTCTTTGCTGTATTACGAAGAGTTCCTAATTTGGATAATGTTTTACATTTGTGTTTAAAAGGTGCAGATTGCTAATTTGCAGAGATTATTATTGTGCTTAATAGGTTTTTTGGTGGAGGTTCGATGGAGGAAGAAGAGAAGGTTGTTAAGGGTGATGACGTGATTGTGGAACTTGAGGCGACTCTAGAAGATTTGTACATGGGAGGCTCTATGAAGGTATGTTCATTGTTAAGCTCCACGTGAGGATGTTATTATCATCACTAATTAACTCGTCTGGAAATTGTTGCTTTGATTCAAATATTCTTTAATCAAAATATAATTAGTAAACATATGGTTTCACAGTGTCCTTCAGACATTCTTTATGTTCATGCGATGTTTTGGCTATAGGTTCTTACATAAATTCAAATGATATTACTTGCCTTAAGTTCTCAGTGAGGATGTTCCACTTTTTTTTATCAGGTATGGAGGGAGAAGAATGTGATCAAACCAGCTCCAGGAAAGAGAAAGTGTAATTGCAGGAACGAGGTCTATCACAGACAAATTGGTCCTGGAATGTTCCAACAGATGACAGAACAGGTAGGGCGCATATCTATTCACGGCTCTCAGATTGTCTTGTTCTGTCTAATATCTGTTTAACGAACGTTTCCCCTCAGGTCTGTGACAAATGCCCTAATGTCAAGTACGAACGGGAGGGGTACTTTGTGACAGTAGATATCGAGAAAGGAATGAAAGATGGAGAAGTAAGTCTTGATACTATACAGGCCTTATTGTAAAATCTTAGATCTTAGATACTACATTTCATAGTAGCTCCTGAACTCATTGTGAGCTTAATCGATTTCTCCTATTCGTAATTTCTTAATACCAAATTACTTTTTTCAGGAAGTGTCTTTCTATGAAGATGGGGAACCCATCCTAGATGGAGAACCTGGTGACCTTAAGGTTAGCCTCTTCCCTATGTTTCACTATCCTTTTCTTTTGGCTAAAACTTCAAGATGAGAGAAAATTAACCATTGTTGTACATTTGGCCAGTTCCGAATCAGAACTGCACCACATGAACGTTTCCGGAGAGATGGCAACGATCTACACATGACCGTTAACATAACACTGGTAAATAAAGTCCACAAACTAGTCCTGTATCTCTACATCATAGACCAACAATTGATTCATTTTCTGATCTTAACAAAATCGTCCTCCCTTCTTACAGGTTGAGGCGCTAGTTGGTTTTGAGAAATCATTCAAACACTTAGATGATCACGAAGTTGACATCAGTTCCAAGGTAACACTAATATTCTTCTCCCTACACGACTGTTTCAAAACACTTGAAAATTAACTATCATCTAATTAATTAAATATTCTGTGGCGACGACAGGGAATTACAAAGCCCAAGGAAGTGAAGAAGTTCAAAGGAGAAGGGATGCCACTTCACTACAGCACAAAGAAAGGCAACCTCTTTGTCACTTTTGAGGTTTTGTTTCCTTCTTCTCTCACTGACGATCAGAAGAAGAAGATTAAAGAAGTCTTTGCTTAGTGCTCCTCTCTCTCTCTTTCTCTCTCTCTCTCTTTACAAGTTTGGGGTTTAAAGAAGAGAACATGTGATGGTCCTAATGTAACATGACTAGGTTTAATTGAATATAGAAAAGAAAAAAATGGGGAGACAAAGAGGAAGATGATGATGAGAAAAAGCAAGAGGAGGTTTTGATCAACTTGCCTCTTTTTTTTTTTTTTGTTTGCTTTTGTTAATCAAAATTAGTGCATATTCATGAATTGTCCACGCTTTGGATTATTTTTGTGAATTCTATTCCATTACTCTTTGGTGGACTAGTTAGTAGTTATAATTGAATCAATGAAGAATATATTTTCTGATTACATAAAATTCATAAGTAACTATTTAAGAGCAAAATATTTTCTTCTACTATAACAGTTGTGCATTTTCATGGAAAGATTTCTTGGAGAAATTGAAGAACCCATTAGGACGAGCAGAAATTTAAAACCTCCATTCATTGATGGGAAAGGGATAAAACCTGTAAATACCTTTGAAGTGAAGTTGAACAGAACAAAGATGAAACATCATATATGCTTTCACACATAAAGCTACATAGCCTTTGGACACAAGACAAAGGATCAATTAAAAGGTAGATTGATAAAACATTATCGTCAAACCCTGCATCAGCTATAAGACGTTCTCTCTGCTTATTGTCGATTTTCCGCTACGCACAGAAGTTGTTGGAGACCGCTTACCACATGGTGAGCTTTCTCTTTGGTCATGAAGAGGCCTTCCTCCAGCTAATAGTCTTGACCAAAGCCATACTGAACTTGTGTAATGAAATAGTAGCCAAATAGTAGCCGTGATGCTTTTTGAGGCTGTGCTACAAGAACATTGTAATTTATCGATTTCAAAGAGCAAAGAGCAAAAGATGCCAAAAAAGAAAAAAGAGCAAACAGCAACGACGTAATCAGAGTCTTCTAAGATGTCTCGTGAGATTACTTTACCATCAAATTTCCTGAGAGCCACTTGCCCAGAGAAGAATGCCGTTAAGTCTCGCATGCATGTTTATCTCCTGAAAACATTGACAGTATTATATATTACTAAAATCTTTTGTCTGTTGTCCAAATACTCTTTTTGTCTGATTACAGAAATGTCTAAAATATTTCAAAGCTATACTATTTCTTACTATATTATTAATGAAATTAAGAATTTTTAATTTCGATATTTATTTATTAGGCGACCAAGTTAGGTTAAAGTTGTTGTGATGAAAGAAAATCCAAGAAAACAAATATACAGCAGATATATCTGTTCCAACTTCCAAGAAAAGTGGGAGACTCAACAAGTTGTTTCACCTTTCCACGTGTCCTCGATACCGCTCAACCAGAAAGATCCGAACCGTTTGATATTTTATTTCCCTTGCAAACTATATAATTTATCGTAACTAAAACCTTAAATAAATCCACCAAATATTAACATTCCAGGGAAATAAAATTTCTTAAATTGATGCCGCACTGTTAAAGTTGGTTCACTTGCTTTCTACATATATATATATATATATATATATATGTGTGTATTTATATATTGCATTGAAGAAACATCTCTGTCAAGGAAGATTGAGCGACTGAGAAGATACCAAAAAAACGACGATACGAGACATTCATTCAAACTTGCACGCTAACGCCGGATCATTCCGGTGTATCCGTATACGTATGTTTATACGGTTCTATATACACAAAACAAGTAACAAGGAAATCAAATTATAATGGTGGAGGCTGTTTTCTTAAGAATGTCGGTGCAAGGAGTATCTCCGAAGATTCTGGTACGCGCGATCGGAGGCTCTGTGGAGGAGAAACCCACGGCTAGATCTCTGCCGCGTTGGGTTCCACGTCGTCCTCCGCTTGAGTTTCTTCGGATCGGTAAGAAAGAGAAGAAGGGAACGGTAAGAGACGACGCCGTTTTGTTGGAGAGGGAGGATCGAAACGGAAACTGGGTTTTGAAGATTTTGGAGGTTGGATCAATCTGGAAAGGGAAGAGGCAACGATCAGGAGGCGGTGGCACTGGAGAAGAAGAAGAGGAAGAGCAAGTTACCGAATCGAACAAGGACGGCGTTTTGTGTGAGGAATGCGATTTCTGCAGGATCCATGATGATGATGAAGAAGAAGAAAAGGAGGAGAAGACTGTGTTTGATAGACAAGACTTCTCTGAGATGCTGAGCAAAGTTCCTGTTGAAGATGCTCAGATGTTTGCACAATTGTCGTTTTTGGGAAATTTGGCTTATTCCATCCCTAAAATCAAGGTGACTTGTGATACCTAAACCTCAAATTCTTCTGTGTTTTTTGTTTTTAACTTTGTATTCCTTTGTTACAGCCTGAGAATCTGTTGAAATATCAGAAACTGAGATTCGTTACTTCCTCAATTGAGAAGAGGACGAGTCTTAGGGTTGAAGAGAAGAACAACGGCGAGGAAGAGGAGGAGAAGAAGCTTATTAACCCAGCTGTTGCTTACAGAATTGCTGCTTCTGCAGCCTCTCGTCTCTTTTCCCATTCAAAGTCTGTGCTTCCTTTTGGATCCTCTAAACGTCAACACAACGAAGCATCTCTATTGGCCACTGCTGATTCGGTTACGGCAGTCGTGGCAGCGCAAGAGGAAGTTAAGCAGGCGGTCGCGGATGATCTCAAATCAAACCGTTCACCGCCTTGTGAGTGGTTCGTATGCGACGATGATAAAACTGGCACCAGGTTCTTCTTTATTCAGGTGATTTGCTCTTTGTAATTATAGTCTTTGATGCTCCTGTGGAATCTGAGATTTGCCAAATGATAGCTTACGAAAGTAACTTGATATACTTTACAGGGATCAGATTCACTAGCCTCATGGCAAGCTAACCTTCTGTTCGAGCCAGTTCCATTTGAGGACCTTGATGTGCCTGTTCACAGAGGCATATACGAAGCTGCAAAAGGAATATACGAGCAGATGTTACCGGAAGTTCACGCCCACCTCAATTCCCGTGGCAAGAACCGCGCTTTTTTCAGGTTTAGCGGACATTCTCTAGGCGGAAGCTTGTCATTGTTAGTGAACCTCATGCTTCTGATCCGAGGTCAAGTCCCGGCTTCTTCTCTGCTTCCGGTGATCACTTTTGGTTCGCCTTGCATCATGTGCGGAGGCGATAGGCTTCTTCAGAAACTCGGATTGCCTAAGAGTCATCTTCTCGGAATCTCAATGCATAGAGATATTGTTCCCCGAGCATTCTCCTGCAATTACCCTAACCGAGCCGCAAAGCTTCTCAAGGCATTGAATGGAAACTTCCGGAACCATCCTTGTCTGAATAACCAGGTAAAATGTGAAAACATCTTAAGCTGTTTGCCTTAGATCATTGTTTCTTCGCTTACTATGTTTACCTTTTCTTTTCCTGCAGAATTTATTGTATTCTCCAATGGGGAAGCTTCTAATTCTGCAACCATCCGAGAGATTTTCTCCCCCACATCCTCTGCTTCCTCCCGGAAGTGGTCTCTATCTCTTAACATGCAAGAATACCGATGAAACAGAAAAAAGACTAAGGGCTGCAAAGAGTGTCTTCTTTAACTCACCACACCCCCTAGAGATTCTCAGTGATCGTAGTTCTTATGGGTCTGAAGGAAAAATCAAAAGAGACCATGACATGAGCTCTTACCTGAAAGCCTTGAGGCATGTGATCCGGAAGGAGCTGAAGCAGATAAAGGCTGAGCGGGATCAATGGCTGAGCAAGTTCTTTATTAGAAACATTATCTTCACTGGGAGGGATTCCTTGAAACTCATAAGTAGAATTGTCGCATCAAAGAGTAGTCAACTAGTGATCATCTTCTTTGTTCCACTTAGATTGTTAATTATGAGTGTATACGGTGTAATCTTTCACCATTCACAAGCACATTTTAGCTTCTTCAAGTGAAATTTAGGCTTATATAGATAGGCTTATTATGTAATACAATCTATCATCACACATGAATTATTATTTTCAGAGAAGTAGCTATTTAAGTATAAAGAGAGGAAAGAAACTAATTAATGATTTCACTGAAAATATATATTCAGAGTAATTTCATAGTGATGTAGTCTTACAAAGGGGTTGACAAAGAAATGCAAGAGATTTTATTCATTAAGGGGGGCATAAAAGCTCAGACCTTTGAGACAAGAATCTCTGGAGACAGAAGGAGGAGTCCGAGGAAACTAGAGATTCAACTTGCCTGCAAGATACCAAGAATGCATAGCAAGGCTGCCAAAAGAAAAGATGTTAGCTAGCGACGATAAGCCGTGAATCATTCCAAACTTCTTGTTCATGGCAGCTAGCTTTGGAATAGTCTTTGCTTTTTCCCTGTTCTTGGACCAACCAACTTCATCTCCAATGTTGTTTTCTCTCTCTACTTTGTGCCTTTGCTTCATCATCTACACCAGAGCAAGGCCATTGGTAAAGAAGGGTCTTGTATGCACATTTGGAGGAATCAGGCCAAAAAGAATTCAAGATACGACTTACATCGATGGTCATGGGAGTGAAGACAAACAAATTGGTGAGATTGAAAGCAAAAGCGGATAGGAGAAACCCTAGCTGGTACTTGTCGGCCGTAGAAGATGACTTCCATGGATGCAAATAACCAAAAGCAGAGAGTGAAATTGCGCAGCAAGAACCAACCAAAGTGAAATAAGCTGGGAACATCTTGCTCTGCAGATTACCGAACTGATGCCTCGGCAAATTCCTGATCAATCAAACACAGAGCAAATCATTCACAATCCAAATTGGATTTGAGATATACAAAGAGAGAGAGAGAGAGAGAGAGAGAGAGAGAGAGAGAGAGAGAGCGAGAGAGAGAGAGAGAGAGAGCGATGCGTACTTGAACATGATGATTCCGCCGATGAAGGTGGCCCAGAGAGCAGCGCCCCAAGCTGTAGCGAAGCTGAGAAGATGAGCTAGCTTCAGGAATATCAATAGCTTTGCCGAATTCTCTCCACTCGACAGCGACCCGAATGTCTCCGGCGAGAATATCACTCCCACGGATAAGAACGCCACCGCTGCTAGAAATCTGCTCAGCCAACCCATCGCCGATGATGTTTTCCGATCACTCTTTCTCGAATTTTGTCGCTGAGACCACAAATCGCGACACGTTTTCTTCACTTCGAATTAAGTTTGGGTAGGTAGTTGCCATTCGTATTGACTAAAGTATCCCTTCACTTATACAACTATTCAAGCCAAAAAAAGTCCCTTGATTGAGGGTATTTATGTCAATTACGTATATATCGCATTAAAGTCCACCAAACCACCAACGTGCCACACGCCACACTCAATCATTTTGCTGATATATATTGGGCCAGAAATGACTAAAGGCCCATAATTGTAACAAACTCACAATTTCTTGTCAATTATTACGTGTTCGGTCCATTATGTATTCCTGGTTACCGTTACAAACTTACAATGTCCATGCGCCAAAAAGTATATTATAAAATACGTTTTTTTCCAACACAAAAGTGCAAGTTATAATCAATCTTGTAATTATATCTCAATTTTACTTACGTTAGGCCACGACAATTGGCGGAAAAAAATGAAATAGAGAATTACTCTTAACGTAGTCCATTACTCTTAACATTGTTTCTTTCGCCATATACCCATTTTTATATATTGACATTTTAGATATATCAGATATATAATGAATGGTAGTTGTTGGATAACTATGACATATTCAACATCTTGTAAGTTGTAACTTGTAAGGTACTTCAATTCAGATCTGAAAACTCGATCTAATTTCTGTCCTCCACTAAACATAGTATATTAGTTAATAATACAAGCTTGTTTTTGTTGGCTCGAGATGCGTTATTTATCATGAAAATTAAAATACCCCATCTCTGTTCTTCTGACCAAAGTCGAGTACCTTACTGTCCTTTATTTTTATTCTTACTTTTCCATCTATTTAAAAATATTTTTTCACAATTCGATACGAAATATTAGTACAAAATTTTTAAATAAATTATTAAATAAGGTAATAAGTACACATGATAGGCTCACATGGATACACACTGACATCATCATATTCATATACCTGGCCACGACTGATCCTCTTTCCAATGTCTCCAACATCCTATACATCACGTGCTTCTTTTATTTTAACTTTCCCTCCCTCAACTTTAATTTTTTCCCATTTTCCCGTGATGTATCTTAATTCGACCACATTCACCCAATTCACTTGCGATGATATTACCAATAATGTATATGACTATTACGGTATTACCAACCAAACTATTTTTTTCACGTATACGTCTGATTTAACTTAATGAGTCTTGTGAGATAGACCACAACAAGTTTTGTTTCCGGTCATTTTTATTCCATACGTTAGTTGATCAAATTCTGCTCCTGCACACAACAAGAGTAAATTATCTATTAAATATTTGACCCCAAAAAAAAGAAAGAAAGAAAGACTCCCCCTTTATTTTTTTTACATATTTCACCAATTTTGGGAAATAAACGAAAAACCAGATGTGGACTTGTTATAATGTATGCCAGTTTATTACAATAGAGAGATGGTGATGTAAATTTAATAAGTAGGTTGCATAGTATTCCCTGTGGCATTTTTTTGAAATAAAATAAAATAATAAGTATTCCCTGTGGTGTTCAGTGATAATTCTGAAACCCAAATCTGAAAATGGCTGATAATAATTGCATAGCAGTTTTAAGAGTTCTCTCTCGTATTTTTTAAGATTTAGCAGGGAAGAATGCTTGACCAAGCCGAACTAAACTTCGAAATTTGGTCAAGATTCTAAGAAATTAAATTAATCCATCAGTTGACAGTCGAATAAAAATCAACGACCCATCTAACCAGATTATTAATCAACTGCATCCCTCTATCCCTTACCACTACCAATAAATGGCAGCCAAACTTTGTAGATAAGGATTCCTCCTATTATTAATTTCTTGTGTCAGACTGGTTATCCATTTTAATCGGAAATCTAAGAGAAACACCGGCTAAAATATTTAATTATCCGATTAGTATTCATATGTGTAACATTAAGAGCATTATCATTAGAGTATCTAAATTAGATATTGACTACTAAAATAATAATAAACAAAAAAATAGAAGAAAATAGGAGTTTTTACTTAAGAATCTATAGATAAGAACCTCTTTTGACACTTGTCATTTTCTTATTGGTTTATTCTTGTTTTTTTTTCAATCCACGATCCTAAACAATATTGGTTTATTCTTGTTTTTAAATTACTTTAATTATAGAATTAAATCATATAAAAATATTAATATTTTCATGTTTAGATATTCATTAAAGATTCTAAACTAATGGAAAAAATTGCTAATTTTAATCTCACGCTATTTTGATTTTATATTCGACAAGTAAAGCATTGCACAAAAATAATGAGAAAGTAGGAGAAACTGAAAAAGACGAATATTTAAAGTGACAAAAAAATTCGCAAAGTGGAATTAAATCTTACACATGTATATACATACTAAAATTCCCGGTTAACAACTGATTGCATCGTATTTCATTGGAATCGGTTGGTTAAAACCAGTCCGAGATAACAAATTCCCGACAACCGCAAGATCTCGGCAGAAAACTCCTTGAAACGCGTTTGAATTTCCCGGTTTAATTTCTGAAAAACCGGTAATCTTAAGTGAACCGGGTTTTTCAACTGGTTCATGTTCTTCAACCGTTTTAGTTGACATTTGAGTCAATGCTATCATCTTCTTCCTCTGTTCCTCCTCTCCTATCGTTGCCGCCAAAACTGAATAACCTCTCTGAATCAATCGATAAAGCAACAAAGAAGACATCTTCGCTCGATCTTTAACGGAACTAATGTCGTTCTGATCGAAGAAATCGCATCGTTCGATGAATGCTAAAGCTTTGTCCGGTTTATGCCTAAGACAAAGCAAGAGATTCGCTCGATCAAGCTCCGATCTCGAGCATCCGCGTCTAACCCCGATCAATCCGTAGTAATCGACGTTTCCAATTTCACCATTCGCGATTTTTGCTTTCAATTGCTTCGATTTGGTCGTCAACACGCATAATTTTCCCGGAATTTCTTTGTACTTGACATTGTGTCGTTTCCACGGTGGCCCGGGAAGTTTCCGATCACGTAAGATGGTGTTGTAGAGAATCTTCAAGTGCTCTAAATCGTGAAGCGAATCCGGTAAACAACGAACCGTTTCCAAAAGAGAGGCTCTAGTCTCCAACGCGTGGATGCAAGACGGCTCAAGAGCTAACGTTTTGTTACAATCGGCGATCGCCTCCGCGATTTTTCCGGCGGATCTGTAAGCGGCGGCGCGGTGCATATAGCAATCGGCGAGGAATCCTTGCGGCGCAGGACGACGACGTCCGTCGAGGATTTTGGAGAAGTGACGTATCGAGTCGGAGAAAAGTCCAGCGTCAAAGGCGGCGAATCCGGCGGCGCGACGACGGAGGAGATTTTTGGTGTGGGCGAGAAGGTTAGTGACGGTTTCGCATTCAGAGACTTTGTGTGGAGGATAAGCGTAGTAGGATGATGATGATGGTGATTCGGAGAGAAGGAGAGAGACGCTATCATCGGACAAGCTTATACTCTGACGGCGGAACTCGGCGGTTGCAAGGCGTTTTCCGGTTTGAAGAAGAGCCATTGCATCTTCCATTAGTCCTAGGTGGCAACAAGCTAGTCCTAAAACAAGGTATCTGAAAATTTTCAAAAATACAACAATTAATTTTTATTTCAAAAATTACAGCCCGATTGGTCTTTTAAAAATAAAAATAATTAAACAAAAGAGAATTGGTTTTTTGAACAATAATAGAAGAGACATTGTAATTCTGTAAAATCACGGATGATTGTACCATTTTCCAAAAAATGGAAATTTACTGAAAACGAGGAAAGGAGAAAAAGGGAAAAAAAAGGAAATTACCTCCACTGCTTGTCTTTATCGCGATTTTTACAAATCCCTGCCATGATTTTATTTTTCAAGTCAGAAACAGAGAAGCACTTAAAGGAGGAGTCACGGCGAGGAGATGAGTCGGAGAGAAGTTTCCGGGAGAGCTGAGCAGAGGATGAAGAGTAAGAGCCTTCGTATGAATAAGATCCATCTTCGTCGTCCACGGCAAGCTTGAGGCTTGGAATGTAATCTTGAAGCATATTAACTACATCCTTGAAGCGACGAAGAAACAGCAAAGCTCTCGCTTTAAGTTCTAACGCAATTTCCGAACTCGGCGATATTGATAAAGCCGCCTCAAGTAAATGAATGGCTGAAGCTACGTCTTTTTGCTCCTCACTCGCCATTAAAGACCTTGCGTCCTTAATGTACTTATCAACGAGCTGAATGATTGAAAAAAGCAATGTCTTTTGAGTGAATAATCGATGCCCATTATCGAGGAAATTGAAGAAAGATTAGTGATTTGGAGGTTTCATTTACCTGCTTCTTGTGAGTGAACCACCGATGCTTCTTGTCGCCGTTAAGGACAGGATAAATAGCCATTGCTGCTCAGTAGTCTAGAAAAGGTTTTCGTATTCGCTGATTGGGTCAACAGCTAGATCGAACTATCCGATTTAACTTTTTATGTTTTTACTCTTTCCCCAAAATTCTTTGCTTCTTCTCCTCCAAGATTTGAGAAGAGAAAAGAGAAGTGCTTTATAAAGAGAGAGAGGAGAGGAGAGGAGAGAGAAGGAAACAGAGCAGTATAGGAGAGAGAGAAAAGCTTTGATCCTTCAACTTAATTAGCTGGCACCATTTCTCCTTTTAAATATTCTCTGTTAAGTACATAGTCGTCTTTCATATATTCTCTTGCTATAACTAAAGTTTGTCAACAAACAAAAAAATCAATCTCAGAATCATATCTCTTCTATTTACTCTTTATCTTCTTAGCTAATCTGGTGTGTATCTCAATCATATCTCATGTAATTACTCTTAACCTTATTTGATAGCCTCATAAGTCATATTTATGTACAACAATCTCTTCACGAATAATTTACTTTTTTCTATATCTATATTCTCTTCTCTCTTCAATGAATGTAGTCTGCAACTCTGCATTATCTACTTAGGCAAGTTTTTTGATTTGTAGATTTAATTTGTTTATGTTCATCACGCATCAAAGATATAATTGTTCAAATGACTTTTTAGTATAGCATTTGTGACATGTCTAAACATAATTTTTTTTGTTTTTAAGTATAAACTGAGATATTTTTACCAATAAAACTAAGATTACTAAACTTTTAAAACAGTTGATTAAAATAGTAGACTTTGTAATATATATACATCATTGTAATTTGTCATATTCTGGATGGAATCGTCATTGTATGACGAATGATTGCATTATTTCATTACCCATCTCTTGAGTAATCATGTTCAATTATTTCTTACTATATACTTCAAGTTTTATTTTCTTCATTTAGATTCTCTGACTATTATTGTTTGCCAGAAATGAAATTTTAGAATGGAGCCTATAATACTGATCATAATGAGATGTTGGCCATGCCAAGAACTTCATACTAGTGCATGTTAGAGCTTTGATAATTATACACGAGTTTCAATTATTTCTCGATATATGTTATACTTCAATGATGGATATTAGCTTTTCTGATTTTATACCGTCGTGAAATTGCGTAACTAATGTAATCAGGGCAAGACTTGTGATTAATGTTTATAATAAAATCAACATATGCTATTGCAAACCATGAAGAATTTTGTATGGTCTAATTCTAAAATCAGTATAATATATGGTCGTCTGAAAACAATATGCAATCTCATATAAATATCCAACCTTTTTTTCCATAGGATTCTTTAAAAAAACAAAAAATTTTAACAAGGGACGGTTAGCCTTTATGATTGGGAACTGTATTTCTGAATCAATATACACAGCAATAATAATAATTATGCAGCTCAAAAAATGATTATTTTATAGGTACAACTTCCTTCCACATTTTTTTGGACTTATATAGGCAATGTTTGTGTATTGACTTCAATTTATAGCCTTAATGTTAATCATTTAGAGCAACTCCAACCATGAAACACCAAAACACCAAATTTTCACACTAAATTTGGTGTTTTGGTGTTTTAATTTTTGTTTCATCTTCAACCATAACACCAAATTTTACACCAAATACAAATTTTTTTCTTATTATATTATTAAATTTGAGATTATTTTTTAATAATTTTATAAATAATAATTTTTGTGTTTTAATTTTGTAATTTTATGTTTGCAGTATTTAATTGAATTTTCATATGTATTTTAAATTTTAATCAATTTGGATTTATTAAAAATTATACAAATTATTATTTCATATTAATTATAATTTAAAGTTCATATTATTAAAAATAAAACATAAAGAAATAGATAGTATTTTTATTTTTAATTAGTCAATAACAATTTAACTATATTATTTAAATCAAGATACAATTAAAATAATATTTTTTAGTTTGGTGTTTTATGAATAGTGTTACACCAAATATTTTTTTATTTGGTGTTGAAGATGGCGTTGGGTTGGAGATGATTTACACCATTATTTGGTGTTTTGGTGCATACGATGGAGAAAGCCCTTATGAAGATTAAAATATCGATCTTTTAACTATGCATTACAATTTTCTATTCTCCCTGTATAAATAAAAAATAAGTTCAAAATACAGTTTCTCCTCGAAATCATATATATCCCTGAGAAATAAACGAATAACAAGAAGATTTAAATGGAATAATTTCAGTTCAACGATTCTATATACTTTTAAGTTGGGAAGTAGAGATAAGCGTCACATGAGATACTCACTATTTTGTGTATACTAAACAATTGATGATATATAATTATATAGACAACTCACTGAGCCACATTAATTGAAAGCCTTTTTGACCAAAAAGAAAAGAAAAAGAAACTCACTGTGCCATTGGTTGAGACGATTATGCCAGGATGGCTTGAGCTAACAACCTACGAATCTCTGCTATTATAATTAACAACCACTAGAAAGACAATTACGTGTTAATTGTAGTTAACTAGTGTAAGTTAAAGTATCTGGTTTAAATGTGGGTCTACCTAAGGGCAACTGTCCCCATTCTATAAACATGTTAGCATCTTAAGAGGCATACCATGACGGCGTATATCTAGATATATCATACATATACATAGTATGTACATGTTTATACATACATACCCTTCGTAATCCATACACACACATTAATATATACTGTAATCAATACATATTCGTATATGTAACTTCATAAAACTAATTCGACAGTGTATCTTAGTTCTATAAGCTTTACTTATATGATATGTATACTTCGTTAAATCCCTTCTATCCCTTATATAGTATTACAAGTTATAGGAATGCATATAGTCCAACAAATAAAATACGAGTATTAAGATTTCTACAAGTGGACGTCCAAAAATATCGTACATAGACTATTGGGTGTTTCGACATTGCAACATGATTGCATTGTCTATATATGACTCTATGGTGACTTTTACCAAGACATAGGTTTTATATAGAACCAAATAAGTGTCAAAATTGGCGCAAATATAAAGATAGGAATCTGTTGTTAAATACTCACTAGTTGTATAATTAATAACATTATTTAATTTGAAATATTGAGTAAAAACTAGAGAATTTTGCGTTGGGCATCAAACCAATCATCTAGTTTTGCTCAAATTCATACGATAGAGACCTCTTTTGGATCCAAAAGCTTTGGGTGTTGAACAAAAACTGAAACCAATCAAATAAAAGTCAGATAACTCAGAGGACGGCACGTGTTCTTGGCTTAGATATCACGTGGAAATGAGTGATCCATGTGCATCCCTTTACCCCAAAAACCAACTTAATAGTTCTTGTAAATTTATTTTTCCGCCTGTTCTCCACGTTAATCAAATTAACCGAGCCGGTTTGGTTCAATGACTTTTTAATATTTGGGTTCAAGCAAACTATTCGTTTGGTCACATTTTCATGTTTAGTATTTTTGTTTTCTTACTACATTAACGTAAAATATATATAGATTAACAGATTTTGCTAAACAAATAGCTCACTAGATAAAGAGTGTCATTACTCATTACTATGAAAATTTCTTAACAGCATACTCTACATTCAATATCGCATACTCTACATTCAATATCGGTTGACATTGCTAACATTAAAACTCGCTATTATACCCCAGAAAAAAAAAACATTTGAACTCGCCATGACTGTTTTTAATTATCAGATGCACATTTTTAGACGATCATATTATTATGCAAGATGGTCAATATGAAAATAAAAAGAGAACATGTAAAAACATAGGGGGGTTGAACCAGTCCCTTTAACAAAAAAAATAAAAATAAACAGAACCCATCTCTAGCTCGACTGTGCTTTGCTGAAAAGTGGCGAATAATAAAAAGAAACAGCAATGTCAGAAAGCAAAAAAAAAAAACAGCAAAAAATTGTAACAAGGAATCGATCCTAAGAAGAAATCTTAATACCAAACAATAAAAATAATACGTTCAAAAACTACATTTTGTTGATTAATTTTGGGCCACGTACACAAGAATCAATCCAAAGGAGAAATTCTGAAAAAGTTATAAAAAGGGAAAGTGTGCACCTAATACATATTTTTATTTTTGTAAAAAAAGTTATTATAGACATCAATAGACATATACGTCGTGAGCTGCAAAATCTAATCTATTAGCCTTATTGTCTTGCGAGTTAAACGTTTCAAAGCGGCTGAGATCAAATGACGCATTGTGAGTGGTGATCAAAAGCATGTAATTTTATTTTTTTTCTCTCAAATTTGTTATTTATGTATTTGTGAACTATTATTGTTCACACATTTTTAATAAAAACAAATACATGGTTATCCGCAGATTTGTTTGTGTTCGTTTCACAATACCTAGAAAGAAGGAAAAAAAAGCTAAATGATAAGTCCAGAAACAGACATAACACATGTAAAACAATACATACGTACACTCATTATGACATATCTATGTGTCAAATTGATTGGTCTTCAGTGTAGGACATTGTGATTGTTAAATGTCAAACTCGATTCACATGGGGTTTTCTACAGACTACATACATTATTAAAGTAAAGTCTTCATCTTTCGAATTTGCAGAAAAGCTAAGAGACAGCCATTGCTTAAGCGGTTAAGCCCCACAGAGTTGCACAGTCACAGACAAATGGGTTCACACACTTTTCATGGGATTCAAGTTGGTCTGTATACACTAAATATATAATTTAAAAGGCGTCAAAAATAGAAATCTTGTTGTATACACACATATACAATATACTATTCACATATTTCACTCTACATTTTGGATCGTAATCATACGAAGTAGTAGACTCGCATTGTATAGATTAAGACATATATTGAGAAACCCATTTAATCCTTCGCCGTAACCCATTTTTCTGACAGTGCTGCACATGAAAACCTCAAGGGGACGGACATTTGTTCCTGCTAGATTCACTTTATTACATTTCCTAGTGGTGAAATTGGTGAGGCCTAGATGATCATCTTCTGATGCAGCGTACGGAATGCCGATTTTGTTCCCAAGAACGAGGAAAGGGACATTTCTAGGGATTCATAGAGAGAAGTGCGTCAAGCTCTATCTTTGCCTCTGCATGCAAACCTCTCTTTTTCGTATGCATCTACTAGGTATTCCACTGCATCAACCTAATAGAACGAGAAGCTTGAAGATAAATTTGAACAGGGCATGTAATACTTTGACACAGAGTCTGTTGATCTCTTCAATCATTGAAATCATCAGCTATTCTAGCTATGAGAATGTAATATCACAAGAGACCTCGTGTTGTATTACTCATAGTAAGATTTGTGTATAGATAAGCTATCTTCCAATTTTCAACCGCCACATTCCAATCAGCATGTCATTTCAAACGATATCATCTGAAGATTTCACTACAGCTCTATAGTATTTCAAAAGTACCATTAATTTAAAACGAACATCTGTAAAACTTGTTTCTTTGGAAATATAATCCATCCGAGTCCGACCAACACAATGGCTAAGGAAGAGAGAGTACACAGCAAGATTCACATCAGGTTACTATGTATGTATACATAACCAGGAGAATGTAAAAACAGGACCTGATGGTGCAATAACATGGAGATTCATAAAGAATGGCTATGTTCCAAACTTCAATTTAGAGTTAATCCTCAACACAACCAACCAGCCTGTTGATGACGGATACTGTGTCGGCTGATGCTGGACCAGTCTCTGCATAGAACCAATCGACCAGGAACATTGCTTCTTCTTCTTCTTCTTTTCCTCTCTCGAGGGAAGGGAAACAACTTTCACACAGATTGCACACGGCGTCGTTCTGTGTATTGAGTGATTATTTGTAAATAATAGATAGTCTTGGGGCTTTTGTTCAAAACGAACAAATAAACTGTTTTTTTTGTAGCTTACTCGGTTCGGGTTTTTCGGTTTGGGCCGAAAGCCCAGGGCTACTACTACTTTTTTGGGCAAAACGCGAAAGGTAAAATGGTGTCGTTTTGACTATGAGTGTGTTGCCTATTGACTGGTGAGTACTGAATAGTATTGGGGCATTGTTTGAGACGAACAATAATCAAGTGTTCAAACAATAATTTATTAACTCTAGTATTTAATCACTGAATGAGACATCTTAATTGCAAAATAATCGTCAAAATAATATCTGCACAATTATATTAAATTAATTTCTTTTATTATATTCTGCCCATACTATTTAAAACCGTTATGTATTTATTATTGTATACGAAGATTTTTTTTTTGAAAGATTATTCCATACGAAGATTGATTCAAATGTTACATCAATTGCTTTGAAACATATATATACAATCATCATGAGATATGATAAGCTCAATTATTTTGAGGTTGTTTCTTGACGATTATCACAGGACACTTTACTCGTTTGGCGCAATACTCGCTCACACTCCCTAGCAAAGCCCTATCAATCAAACATACACAAACCATCAAATAACCATTACATCAAAATATCTCATGTTTCATTACAAGATTAATGAAGCCTTACCTTTTGAAGAAGCCGTAGTCATGTGTGCCCATCACTAACATATCAGCTCTAAGTTTCTGAACTGCGTTGCATATAACTTCTTTAGCATCTCCTGTTCCAACTCGTCTCTCTATATTAATCTGCACGTCACCAATTACTTTATTTACTTCTACTTCATTATTTTCGTCAAATCTCTTTGGAAAAATATACATATCGGTAATCGAATACTAGTACTAATTTGTTGTACGTCGTAAAGAAAGTAACGTATATTTATTTCAAATCAATTTACAACAA
The DNA here is from genome assembly GCA_011420285.2 of Erysimum cheiranthoides. Lineage (NCBI taxonomy): Eukaryota > Viridiplantae > Streptophyta > Magnoliopsida > Brassicales > Brassicaceae > Erysimum > Erysimum cheiranthoides. The sequence continues at coordinate 16,389,326 of CM022183.2, read as the reverse complement.
GTGTGCAGAATTAGTTTATAACTACTCTATCTGATTAAATCCATAATTTGTCAAATTTTTAAACTATAATCGAAAAGTGATAGAAAAAAATCAATAGAAATAAACTTACATCGGACTCAAAATCTTGGTATACGGTTCGAGATCGAGCCATGACCGATTCCACGAGCTCGTGTTCATATTTCCTCAAAGCTGCAACCGGATCTCCGGTCACTATAAACCCTAAAAATCGACCAAACAAAACCTATAACTAAGCTAAACGGTTTATAAGGATATATAGTTATTAGCCAAAAGATATATTGTGAAATGAGGAGACTAACCAGCAGCATCAAGGGAAGAGTAAACAGGAAGAGGGGGTTTGACGTAGAGGAGAATGAGTGTATTATTGGAACCATATGGAAAAAGGTTTTCAAGACTCCATGAAAGAGCTTCCATGCTCTCTGCACTTTCGTCTACTGCTACTACTATCTTTCTCTCCTTTGTTTCCTCCATTTCTTTAATTACCTTTTTAAAATAAGCAGAACAACTGTTTTTTTTTCTTTTTCTTTTGCTTTCAATTATTATGGAAGAAATATCTAGAGAAGAAGGCTTGAATGGAAAAAGAGATTGCGATTGTGTTTCTATTTATACAATTAGCTTGGCAAAACCCACTTGATTTCCCGTTTTGGAATTCAGTGTTTTGATTTGGATATAGTTTTGGATTTTAATTATAAGTAGTTACATGATATATATCTACAAAAGACTGAAAGAGGTTGCGCATACACAATCTCTTAATTTTCATAGTCGTATATTCTTTGGTGTTAAAGTGTTAGTATTAATAAAGATAGTATTTAAATCTCCATATGATTGATTTACTAGTTATAGAAAGACTCTGTCGGTTTTTTTTTTCCAAATGTCAGCCTTATTTCCCCCATAATAGAATTATTATAGTATGCTATTATTATATATAGATTATGAACTTGATATTTATGAGTTTTTTTTAAAAGAACTCAATATTTATGAACACTTTCTAAAACAGAAGGAAAATTAATGTATAATCTCGTTTTCCTCAGATTACACTACAAGTCCTTTTTTTTCTTGTTGGGATAAATATACCACAAGTCCTTGAAATTAGACTGATTGACTGATCATGATTTTCAGTTTTGTAATATCCATATACGTATACAGATAACGTAAACTGAGAGAAGTGTATGATTGAAGCAAATAAATCTCAATTAATTGGTCCCCTCAAAAAAACTTGAGAAAATATCACGACCCTAAAATGAAGATAAGATGCATACTCAAAAAATTGACACCTTTCACGATCTCTATACGTTTGCGCTTTAATGCTCCTGGTAGGCCCAAGGGTTAAATGGTAATGTGGAACCAGATTACAGGGCCTTTAATGGGCCAAAATGATTTTCAATCAAAGCTTCTAATCAAACTAAGGCCCAAATACGGGAAGAGGCTCTGATTTTGCTCCGCCGTTGATCAGTCGCTCTTCACCTAGGAAGCACGGAATCTTGGTCGGGGCTTCGATGGCTGCTGCTCCATGGCTCTATCTCTCTAAGAGAAGAAGCTCCATTAGAACTACTCACAGCTTTCAACGGCTTCATTGCCTCCTCATTTGCTCTTCTTCATTCATTCCCGGTCAAAGTCGCGTAATCGGCGGGAGAGGAGAAGAGAGAGTACGATTTTCCGGTGCTAGCTCGTTGCTCTTCTCTCGTCTGATTCATTCTTCTACTTATCCTCCTCACCGTCAAGTTCCATTGCCACACTCCTCTATAGAACTGCTTGATACGAGTCTAGGTTTTAGAGGTTTCTCTACTAGTGGTTCTGATGAAACTGAATCTGAATGCGATAATGATGATATTGGTAATGAAGTTGGGATCAGTTGTGTTGATTCAAGTACTAATCCCGAAGAAGTAGAGAGAGTCTGCAAAGTGATTGATGAATTGTTCGCGTTAGATAGAAACATGGAAGCTGTTCTTAATGAAATGAAGGTAGATTTGTCACATGATCTGGTCGTAGAGGTTTTAGAACGGTTTCGACATGCTAGGAAGCCTGCATTTAGATTCTTCTGCTGGGCTGCAGAGAAACAAGGGTATGCTCATGATTCAAGAACATATAACTCCATGATGAGTATTTTAGCAAAGACCAGACAATTCCAGACGATGTTTTCAGTTCTTGAAGAGATGGGTACAAAAGGTCTATTGACGATGGATACATTCACTATCGCGATAAAAGCTTTCGCTGCTGCGAAAGAGAGGAAGAAAGCTGTTGGTATCTTTGAGTTGATGAAGAAGTACAAGTTTAAAATTGGTGTCGAAACGATTAATTGCTTGCTTGATAGTCTTGGGAGGGCTAAGCTTGGAAAAGAAGCTCAGGTTCTGTTTGATAAGCTGAAAGAGAGGTTTACGCCTAACATGGTGACTTACACTGTTCTACTCAATGGATGGTGCCGCGTGAGGAACTTGATGGAAGCAGCTAGAATCTGGAACGATATGATTGATCAGGGCTTGAAACCTGACATTGTAGCTCACAACGTTATGCTCGAGGGTTTGTTGAGGAGCAGAAAAAAATCAGATGCGATCAAATTGTTCCATGTCATGAAATCCAAGGGACCTAGCCCCAATGTCCGTAGCTATACCATCATGATCCGTGACTTCTGCAAACAGTCGAGCATGGAAACTGCCGTTGAGTACTTAGATGACATGATTGATTCTGGGTTGCAACCCGATGCTGCGGTTTACACGTGTCTGATCACGGGATTTGGGTCTCAGAAGAAGCTGGATACAGTTTACGAACTGCTCAAGGAGATGCAGGAAAAGGGACATCCTCCGGATGGCAAAACGTACAATGCGCTGATCAAACTGATGGCGAACCGGAAAATGCCGGAACACGCCACAAGGATCTACAACAAGATGATCCAGAACGAAATTGAGCCATCGATACACACATTTAACATGATTATGAAATCTTACTTCATGGCGAGAAACTACGAGATGGGGAGAGCTGTTTGGGACGAGATGATCAAGAAAGGGATTTGTCCTGACGATAACTCCTACACGGTTTTGATTAGAGGGCTTATAGGTGAAGGGAAGTCCAGAGAGGCGTGTAGATACTTAGAGGAGATGCTTGACAAAGGAATGAAAACCCCTTTGATTGATTATAATAAGTTTGCTGCTGATTTCCACAGAGGAGGACAACCGGAAATATTTGAGGAATTGGCACAGAGAGCTAAGTTCTCTGGTAAGTTTGCTGCAGCAGAGATCTTTGCAAGATGGGCTCAGATGACTAGAAGAAAATTCAAAGAGAGATTCATGGAAGATTGATGACTTGAGGCAGTTAACTGAATTTTTCAACTCACTCACTCGTAAGCTCATCTGCAAATTATTGATTTTCGAGCCAGAACTCTTACTTCAATCAAGAACATGACTTCACTCGCACAGCTTTGACATCTGAACCACGATTGGGTTTGCCCACAACACTTGAGATTCTAATGACTCAATGAGAACCCATTGAGATGCATCAGGAAGACGAACACAGGTTGTTTTACATTATCAACACAACATGTATGGAGAATAAAGTCTGATCGTCAAACATGTCTCTGCTCTTTGTACTGTAAAATTTGTCTGAACAACACCACATTATTTGTTATTTCATTGTAATTCGTTACAATAGTGGGTTTATAGTTATCAAAGGTCCTAGTTAACCTTGAAAACACATATACGTATATCTATCCATATGAACATGAGTATGTGTCTATATGTAAATCTAAGCATACTATGAGTGGTAGTTTCAGCAAAATAAACTGTTAGTTTCTTGTATTCTTTAAGATATAGAACTTGTGCTACACGAGTTGTGAAAGAAGTATATACAACAACACAAGACATAAGCGAGAGAAGGATGAAGTAGGCTAAAAGAAGAACAAAGACATGTTTTTATGGTTTGGCCTTAATATATAAGCACTCGTATCTTATGTCGCATTTAACATTTGGGAAAACACTAAACTGAAGCAGCATTTGCAAGTTTGAGAGTGAAAGGAACTTAACGAGAAGTAAGAGCATCTTGATTGATTTATGGGGTTTTGCTCGTTTCTGGGTCCTTGTTTCTCCAGGGATTAAGAGCATCTCTCATGGCTTGAGCTTCAGGAGAATTTTCCCACGCCCGTTTCTCTGCTTCTATCACAGTAACCTTGTCATCTGCAAGTTTCGCGTAAAGAAACAATTTCATCAAAGCAGAAAAAACCCAAACCAGTGTAATGTACAAGTAAAGATGAAAAATTACAACTAGACAAGAAAGTAAGAAGCTTTCTCACATGATCAGATTTAAAGATTAAGCTTAAGAAACTCGCTAGGAATCAAATATGTTTTTAACATTTCTATCCAAGAGTTTCCAAAACATTGTCAATCAATTGTTGCTAGTTCGAAAAAAGAAGAATAAAACCTGGAAAATTTCCGATCTACTTATGGAAAAAACATAAAATTCAAAGCGAGAAAGAATTGAAAAGATGGGAATTTACAGAAACCGGTCTTGATCATGAATAATTCCATGCCTCCGCCGATAATAGCGGATCCAATCGCGATCTTCAAATACCAATCCAAAAATCTCGTCTTAATCATCCTCCCTTTCTATTTTACTTTCGCAGAAATTTTGAAATCGCCAGAGGAGTATGATAAGAGATAAAAGTTCTGCAAAGATTTATTGATTTAACGATTAAATCCTCGCAAGGGTTTTAGTTCACTATGGTTGTAATTTGCTCTCATGTGCTTCTTCTTCTTCTTCTTCTTCAATGACTCAAATGAAGACAATGTTAAAAACAACCAAAACGCTGCCGTATCTTATTTTGGTTCGAATGTCGGTTTGAGCAAACCAATTCAGGACAAGAAATTAAATTTCAAGAATGGGAAGCGGCAAAACGAAACCAGGGCACACACGTGGCACGTTTACAATGGATGATTCCATATGATGCGGTATGGTCCTGCGCACGGAGGATTACGAAAGAGGTTTATTCAAGAAGTTAGAAGCGGGCTAGGGTTTTGATGATTACAAGGATTTGCGAAAGCATGGATAGGATCAGCAATCTTCCAGACGAGATTATTTGCCACATCGGGTCCTTTCTCTCGGCGAAAGAGGCTGCGTTCACGACGGTTCTCTCTAAGAGATGGCATCATTTGTTTACCATCGTACCAGATCTTCATTTTGATGGTTCGGTAAAGGATGGAGAGAGTCTTAAGGATTTTGTGGACAGAGTAATGGCTCTTCCAGCCACTTCTCGTGTAAACAAGTTCTCTCTTACATGGTGGTTTGATGAGGATACTGAGCCTGATCAGTATGATCTTATCAACCGTTGTCTACGTCATGTGCTCAAGCGTGGGGTCGTGGATCTTCATCTGTGGATCAATGGCAAACAAGGATATACACTGCCTTTTGAAGTTTTCACTTGCCATACAGTTACTAAACTGTCACTAGGGCGTGATTTTGCCATTGACATTATCCCTGAGAATGCCCTTCTTCCAGCGCTTAAGACTCTCACTCTTAATTACCTTGGGTTCTATGAGTTAGGTCGTTGTGCGTTCAAAACGCTTCTTGGGGCGTCTCCTGTGCTCGAGGAATTAACCCTGTCTGGTGTCAACTGGGAACTCTGGAAATGGTCGCGTACTGTGTCTAGTTCTAGCCTTAAGAGGCTAACTATAATGCGTAGAGAGTGGGATTCTTTTGATGACTCTGATTTTAAGAGCATTAGTTTTGATACTCCGAGTCTTACCTATCTATATTACTCTGATTATGTTCCAAAAGAGTATCTAAGTGTTAATCTCGACTCCCTTGTTGAAACTAAGCTCTATCTTTGTCCGGAAGAAAATTACATGTGGGGTGAAGGAGATGAAAAACGTTTCCATCCAATGAATCTGCTTCATGGGCTAAAAAATGTCGAGATTCTTAACTTGTACACTATTCAGACTGCAGAGGTAAGTGTACTCTTTTGTTTTTCTTTCTCTTTAAAATTTTAGCCTTGCTAGGTATTTCTTATGTTTCTAATGTACTCTATGGGGTTTCTCTTTAAAATTTTAGCCTTGCTAGGTATTTCTTATGTTTCTAAATGTTCATCAAAATCTTGCTAGGTATTTCTTATGATTCTTATATATACGACATGAAGCAGAAACCCAAAAGATTTTGATTCTTATACGTCAAAGTCTTGCTAGGTGTTTTATATGTTTCTAATGCTGTAATTGACTGATTTTCTTATGTTTCAGATGTTTTATGTCTTCCGTGAAGCCCTCCCAGTGTTTGAAAAGCTGTCTCATTTAACTGTTAACCTTTCTAACTTCTGTTGGTCTTCTCTGCCAATGTTGATCAAGAAAGCTCCAAATCTGAAGACTCTCAACATCAACGTATGACTGCAACCCCCAAAAGTTTAGTAGAAGATATTCATAACTTATCGTGAATCTTATATATATCTTTTCTGCCTTGTGTCAGGGTCCCTTGCACTATAGGGGTTTCTATTATTGTGCAGAAGCCACTGTTTGCGAGTGCGTGTCAGGGTATTCTTTCCTATTTTCATGTCCTTTGGAGGTCCTCAAGATAACTGAGTACTATGGTTCTCTCGAAGAATTGATACAAATGAAACATTTCTTGGAGAAATTGTCATGTCTTGAGCTAGTGGAAGTTCATTCTCAAGCAACAGGTGAAGGAAAGCTGAAACTCATAGCAGATTTGCAAACGCTGCCCAGGGCTTCGTCCAAGTGCAAATTCGAGGTCGTTCCTTGCTTTAGTTAAGGTTCATTGATTCAGCAAAATTAGGAACAAACTTTTGTTGACATAACGTTTGTGTTTTTTTTCAATCTTTTATGTTTTGGAACGAACCGCTTTGCATCTTCTCATCTCTAATAAGTGGCTGTTGTGTTGTACCTTCTTTCATGAAATAGTCGAGAGTTTGTAAGCTCATCAGTTTCATTGGGCCCATTAGAAAGCCTCCGAGCTAACTGCTGAACTCTGTTTAGGATGAGAGCTTTAATTTGTTGTATAAATACTGTACGTAAATAACTACATGGTAGGCTTTAGTGATAACTATCGTTTTATATGTAATTAGGATCGGAACAGCAACAATTGATACTCGATTATGATTTATGAATCATGTGTTCGACATTTCTCTCGTGTGGAGAAATTAAATATATCCCTTCCTACAATTATAGCATTAATGTAGTCTATAACACTAAAATCGTTGAAATAACAATTTGTTTTATTCTGAAGGAAATGGAATAATCTGAAAAATTATCTGAATATAATTTTAATTTGGTAGCTTTGTTATCTTTATACCAAATAATTCGAAATCTAAAAAATTTAACATCAAACTAAACCCGGATTTGGATTGGGACTTGGGAGTGGCTGATTATAGCTGACGTAAAACTGATTTTAAAATAAAAATTCAAATTTCTCTTGTCGTCTTCCTTTCTTTTCTCTGCTTTCAAGAAATGCAACGACTCGGGCTCTAGTTCTTCGTCAAAATCTCTTTGAAGATGCAATTTCGCTTCAGGACTCTCTCAAATTTCATTGTAAGAGCGAAGAATTGATCGGATTTAGTCGTCGTCTATCCCAATTTTGCAAATTACGCTTCGGTTTTCTTGTTTCTGCGTAAACGCGATTGCGATGATTTCTGGGTTTCTGCTCCATGTCGACATGTGAAGTAAGCTCTTCTGCTTTGAGATTGATCTAAATTTGGAATTGTGGTTGATGTTGGAGTCAAGTCGCGGAAGGTTCCATTAGAAATTGAGGTTTTCTGGGAAGTGAAAAAGGGTTCTTTAGGGTTGGCGAAGAGTATGGATAGAATCAGTAATTTACCGGATCATCTAATTGGTCCCGTAGTCTCCTTCCTCTCGGCAAAAGAGGCAACGTGCTTGAAGTATACCTCCAAGAAATGTCTGAATCTGGTTACCATCATACCGATTGCTGTTTTTGTTGATTCCTCCTCGTCTCCCATTAGTGCAAATTTCAAAGATTTCGCTGATCGATTATTATTGGCTAAAAATGCTTATCACCGTATAAGGAGATTCTCTCTGAAATTGCCGGTTTTGGATTTTGCTCAGTATGATATTGTCAACAAATGTTTATGCAATGCGTTCGAGTGTGGTGTCTTGGATCTTGAACTGGACATCAATGTCAGAGGAGATTACTCACTGCCTTTTCAAGTCTTCACTTGCAAGAGCCTTGTCAAACTGAAACTAGGGTCTGGTTTTGTTATTGACATTCTCCCTAAGAATGCTTTGCTTCCTGCTCTTAAGACTCTCCTTCTTGATTCAGTTCGGTTCCATGCTCTTGATGGGTGTGCCTTCCAAAGGCTTCTTTCTGCTAGCCCTGTGCTCGAGGAGTTACTCATATATGGCCACAACTGTGAAGATTGGAAATGGTCTCGCACTGTGTCTAGTCAGATCCTTAAGAGACTTACTATTCGGCGTGAATGTTGGGATCACGCTGCCTCTAGTTTAGAGCCTATCAGTTTGGATACTCCGAATCTTGAATACTTTGAATACTTTGATGTTCTCCGAGATAAGTATCCAGTTGTTAATCTCAACTCCCTTGTTGAAGCTAAGCTGGAACTTCCTCCTCTTTACTGTGGGGAGACCTACGATGTTACAAATCTAATTAACGGGTTAAAAAATGTTCAGATTTTGTGCTTAGGAGCTGTTGACACGACGCAGGTAAATGTTCTCTTTAATATGTTATTACTCCACTGAGATATTAAAATCATAAATCTTTCTAGACATTAGAATGTTTATTCAAGTTATGACTGACTAGTTGTTTTTTTTTATATTCTGTTCCAGCTATTTTGTGCCTTCAGGGAAGCAGTCCCAATGTTTGAGAACCTGTTTCATTTATCAGTTAGTACTCAAGATGGTATCTGTTGGGATCCTCTGCTTATTCTTCTTGAAAAATCTCCAAATCTAAAGACTCTCACCATTGAGGTATGTCCGAAAGTCCCCAAAAAGTTCATCGAACTAACCATATAGTCAAAACCTCTATAGACACTCATAAAATCTGTTTTCAGGATTTGCACTATTATGGAGATTCAAAAACTGTTTGCGAATGCTTGGAGGGGTATTCTTTTCTGTTGTCATGCCCTATTGAGATCCTAAAGATAACCCGGTTCAAAGGAGATATGAGGGAAATGGAGAAAATAAAGCATATCTTGGAGAATTTGCTGTGTCTGGTGCTGTTGGAAATTCATGTTAAGGCAAGAAGAGATTACACAAAGATTCAGATCATGGACGATTTCCTAATGCTTCCCAGAGCTTCGTCCAAATGCAAATTCCTCGTCAAGTTCTCCTGAACAAACAAGAGTTTGTTGCCTCAACATGAACTTGTCTATATCTGATAAAAGAAACAGACCTTTTGTTGACATGAGTTTGTAAGAGAGAGGCTAAGCTACATCAGGTCTTATTATTGCCAAAAAAAAAAGAGAGATAGTTTCTCAGATATTTTCCAATGAAGCAAAAGCTTTGAGGATTTAATATCCACAGTTTTGCTTAGAGGGATTTAGTTCTGTTGGTAAATATGCTTTGATTGTTTGTTTTTAGGTATCAATGAACTTTGCTGCAGACGAGAAAATTGTTTTAACTGAACTCTAAATCATTTATTGAATCCTCCTCAAATTGACTCTGGTTGGGTTTAGTTTATTATTGTTTGAAACCCAGTGCAAATCAAACTAATTCGGGCCAAGAAATTAGAAAAATATTGTATCATGTGAAGAAGAATTTTACAGTGGAAGAATCACTTAAGTATGTCCATTGATTCAGCAAAATTAGGTACAAACTTTTGTTGACATATTGGAAGGTTGTTGTGTTGTAATTCTTCCGTGAAATAGTCAAATCCATTGTATTAAGCCCATTAGAAAGCCTTCGAGCTAACTTAATTTAACCACCAAGAGAACCATACATTAATGTAGCAAGTGTATATGGGAGAATTATAACGGCGTCGTTTCCTCAAATTTGACTTTGGTTCGAGTGGTCGGTTTGGCTTGTCATGTTTGAAAACCGGTCCAAAGCAAATCTTCTTTTCTTTTTCTTTTTGGGATCAAAAATCCAAAACCAAATCAATTTAGGACAATAAATTCTAAGCTATATAATAAGGCGTAGTGAGGAATGATGGTCTACGAATACATCAAGGGAAAGGATAAAGCGTTTTGTGTCGGAAAAAAATCACTGCAAACAAAAGAAGGGAAAAAAAAAAAGTATCAACCTTGCCAAGGATCATTCTCTGCCCTAACTTCAGATGGTTCAATCACTTCTGTTTCTCCACTTTTGTCATCTCCTTCATTCACAGTTGAGCTTTCTTCTTCTGTTTCTTCAACTCTGCCCCATCTTCCTCCAACCGCCATTGCCATCATCTCATATATCTTGTTTCCAAGCTCGGTCGGGCTATCAGGCTGGTCAACAAAACACATCAAAAGTGAGTAAAAAGATCAAGACTTTTACTGAGAAACAAAAAAGCTTTAGAGGTCTAGATTTTTTACAGTGAATCCACTTGAGATTATATCAGTGTCATATAAGAGATCAACCACTCTTGTTGCTTCACTGCTCTCTGGTGCATTCTTACAAGCAGCCTACACCAAAAAATGACAAAAATTATAATGCTTTTTTCGAGGTTTCCGAGACCAGAGATTTCTGAGAGAATATTATTAGCACACACTTACGTTCAAATCTTTGATGATGGGATGATCTGGATTGATCTCTAGTATTCTCCTACCTCTCATGGACTCCAAGCTTAAACTGTCTCCAAGAGCTTGTGCCTTCATTAGCCTTTTCACCATGAACAACTGCCTTAAGTTTTATGATGTCGATTTTCGGGTTTAATATTAGCTTTTGCTAAAGTACTAACCTTTCCATATTAGCTGACCACCCGAATTTGCCAGAGACAAGCACGCAAGGAGACGAGCTCAAACGATTTGAGACTTGAATTTTGGCAACTTTGTCACCAAGCTGCTGTTTAATCCAGTCAGAGAGCAGAGTGAACTCTTGTTTAGCTTCCCTTTCCTTCACTTCATCTTCATCTCCTCCAAGAATAGACATGATTCGTTACAAACAAATGGTCAAAAGAAATGCTAATCAATATAAATACCGAGTTCCAAATCTTCTTTGCTGATATCAACAAACTTCTTTTCCTTGTAGGTTTGTAAATTCTGAATCGCAACTTCATCAATTGGTTCAACCAAGTATAGAACCTATTCGACTGTTCGACCAAGTATAGAACCTATTCGTCTTCTTCGCAATTGTGCTCAAACTGTTCGACTTCTGCTTGGTGATTTATGATTCGTCATCTCTGGTATATGCGATAAAAAAGTGATTTTACTGAATCGTGATTCGTGGTGCGTCCTTGGTCGAAATTCAACAGAAGATGTCGTAAGTTTTGCTAACTATTTCTCTTACACCTCGTGTTATTGAAGTTGTAGTAGTGTTGCTTGTGTTTCTTTGTAGAATTCGGATAGAGCCAAGACATTATTGAGAGTGACGATGATGTTTATATATTTATTTGTGTATTTAATTGTAGTGGCGAAGAAGATGATTTTGAATACAATGGAAGTTCTGAATCTTCAGATTCGGAGAATGGGAATGAGAGTGACGGATCAGACAGTGATAGTGAAGGGTCTGATAATGCTGAGGATAACGTGGAGGAGAATGGGAACATGAATTCTAATAGTGAGAAGGCTGAAGAAGATCCAGAAGATCCCAATGAGCGTTTTGACTTTGAAGTGGAGGATGGAGTTGCCAATTTTGAAGATGAGATACAAGTTGGACGAAATATAATTCCAGATAGTTCAGACGAAGACGAGGATCCAATTGTGCTGAAGGATAGAAGAATCAGAAGGTTTATGGGTGATAAATTGGTGGTTGCACTTTCTTCACAAGTATTTAGTTCAAAGAAGCAGTGTTAGAGTATGCTTTGAGGAAGGGGAAAAATGTGATTCAAAATAGGTGGGAGAAGGAGAAGATTTCCTTCAAGTGTGGCATGGGAGGAAAATGTAAGTGGAGAGTTTATTGTTCTTTTGATAAGACAAAACAACTGTTTGTCATTAAGACATCATGTGGCGGGCATAGTTGCACACCTAATGGGAAATGTAAATTCTTGAAGAGTCTTATGATTGCTAGGTTGTTCTTGGATAAGCTGAGGCTAGATGAGAAGTTTATGCCTATGGATATTCAGAAAAATGTCAAAGAGCGTTGGAAATTGGTGTCTACAATCCCTCAATGCCAAAGAGGAAGACTACTTGCTCTGAAATGGATTGAGAGAAAGTATGCATAACAGTTTGCTCATCTCCGTGGATATATTGAAGAGATACATACTTAGAACCCGGGTTGTGTTGCTTTCATTGAAACGTATCCAAATGCCGAGGGTGAAGATGTGTTCAACAGGTTTTATGTATGTTTTAACATACTAAGAACACATTGGGCTGAGACTTGTAGACCTATACTAGGACTTGATGGCACATTCTTGAAGGTGGCTATGAAAGGGGTTCTATTGACTGCAGTTGGTCATGATGCAAACAATCAAATATATCCAGTTGCAGCTTTACTTGGGATGACTTCTTCTGAATTAGGAGAACCAACAACTAGAACACCAATGATCAACTTAGTTGATAATACTGATTAGACATCATTTTATTTTGATCTTTTTAGGTTTTGTGTTTGGTTTTTTTTTTTTTTTTTTTTTTTTTTTTTTTTTTTTATAGGAAAAACATCTACTTTGTTAGCTTTCTATTCTTAATTTTATTTCTTTTTAATCTTGTTATTTTTTTATCTAAAAGCTTTGATTGAGTTCTATGTAGGCTATATTATTTATTTCTTTTGGTTTAAGTTACAAAATACATTGCAAAAAGAAAAACATTAAGAGACTTGCATGTGAAGAAAAGCTACGATATAGAAGAGAATAGACAACATAAATAATTAGAAGCAAATATAGAAAACGGGGGATTGTGAGATGTTTTTGTTCTCTTCTGAATAAAAAATGATTTGTGAACTGTTCTTTGTTTTGCTTTATTCATATTTAAGTTCGTAAGTGTTGTTTTTATGTTTGACTTTTATAGTACACGTATATCATCATACTAACAAATTGACAAATTATATTTGCAGGAATTTCGTATTCTAGAATTACGTTTACGGAAAATTCACAATTTGAATGATGAAGAGTTAGCGGAATTAATGCTACTGGAAGAGGAAGAGTTTATGCAGAACTACGTGGAACCAATCATAGGCTACTATCGAAAGTATTTTTCAGGAAAACCTATGAACCAAGAGTGGGGAAATGGCCGGTTGGAGTATCATACAAGGACAAATCTACAATAATGAAGTATCATGCCACACTCTTATAAGCATGAGTTCAAAAGCATTCATCAGTTTATGTGAAGTTCTTCATGACAATAAATACGGATTACAAGAGTCGAAGAACATTAAGATCGATGAAAGTGTCGCAATTTTCTTGATTGTTTGTGCCCAAAATGACACCCAGCATGATATTGGTTTGAGATTTGGCCATGCTCAAGAAACTATATGTAGAAAATTCCATCTTGTTTTGGATCGGAAGCGGTAGTGAAGCTGGCGCTAGATTATTTACGGCCAAGAACAAGAAGTGAGCTTGAAGCAATATCTAAAAGTTTAGAAGGAGATAAACGCTATTGGCCTTATTTTAGTGGATGTATCAGAGCACTTGATGGAACACATATACCAATTATGGTTACTCCAGGCCGAGATGGACTACGATTTGTGAACCGAAAAGGAAGACCAAGTCTTAATGTTTTGGCTATGTGTGATCTAGATATGCTTTTCACCTATTGTTTTGTTGGGATGGCAGGGTCTGCACATGATTCACGAGTGTTGGCAACAGCTATACGAGAAGATCCAATGTTTCATAAACCTCCTGATAATAAATACTATCTTGTAGATTCTGGATATGCCAACGAGGGTATTTAGCTCCATATAGGAAAGAAAGAAAAGAAGGTACACGATATCATTTACAAGAATTTTTAAATGGTGAACCTCCCAAGAATAGTAAAGAAATGTTTAACAGGTGGCATGCGTCTTTGCGTTCTGTTATTGAACGTACGTTTGGTGTATGGAAGAAGAAATGAAGAGTTTTAAATGAATTTCCAAGGTATGATATTCCAACACAGAGAAAATTAAATTATATTCGCGACAATGGGACTGCACAATTTTATTCGCTGGAACAAAATTAAAGATACAGATTTTGAAGAAATTGAAAGGGGGATACATGTTATTCACATGCATATTAAAATCAAAACAACCATTCAGATGATGAAGATGATGTAGTGGATGAAGAACCATCAGATTGCAGAGCAAATGTGGTCTACAAAGAGACGTAGATGAATGTTTTCATTTTTCTTTTTAATAATTAACTTTTACTTATTTTTTGTTTTTTTTTATATATTTAATATTTGTTCAAGTTTTTTGGTTACCATTTACCGTAACATTTGGTCTATTTTTCCCCTTCATTTTTATTCCTATTTTTTATTTTTTTCTTTTCCTGTTCGATCGTTCCTTTTTATTCCTGTTCCTTCTCACTCCGTTTATTCCTTATAAGGTCACCAGTTAGACCCATAATGGTTGAGGTAAAGAAAAAATATTGAGTTATTATTATCAAGTTATGAAACTAAACATCATTAGCCACCGATATTAAACCAAACGATTAAAAAAAAACACAAACTGATCAAACTAAAAACATAAAAACCAAAGGATCAAACTAAAACTGATTAATGCCACAAATCTATTCCGTGTTGTGTTCTCTTTCACGTCCGTCGTTGACTTCTCCTTAGCCACCGCCTTATCGGCCTCGGCCTCCACGTTCTCCTTCAAGCCCGTCGCCGACTTCTCCTCCTTCAAGTTCTCCGTCTTCTCCTTCTTCTTCGTGGCTAACTCCATGAGAGAGTCTCGATGCCTTGCCACAACTACGATAGCTGCTGAACCAAGAGCGAAACCGTTGGTCACAGGAGCCTTAAAGAACTCGGTGACCTTGGACAAATATTGTTTCATCATGATGATTGTTAAAGAAAGAGAGATCAATAAAAGAAGATTATGAAGAAATAACTTGTCTTGAGTCAATATTTTCTTTCAAGTTTTTAACAATGAACAAAACTATGTTTTTATTCAAAGTCTTAAAACCTGAAGGTTACTCAAAACCCTAACTAAATTAACTTGGAGCTCACACATTCTTGAATGGTAATTTTACTAAAAAATGTTGAGGGACTATTTTAGTATTTTTTGTTTACTTTTTTTTATTGTAACTTTTGGTCCATTTTTATCATATTAACGTGATGACTTTCATATTACGTGCTTTAAAATTATATTATAAACTAATTATAATTGAAAAAAGTACTAGACATTCATTCATTATTTCTTACAAAAATATCACTTAATACGGTTATACCCAAAATCATTTCACATCTAGTAAACCCAAGTGACCCAATCAAACTTAATCGTTGACTCCACCTCGGAGAACCGGTACAAGCCTGAGAGGATATTTTCTTGTGAGTTGTGACAACAAATTGAGACACCTCTTCCATATTAAGCTCTTCTAGTCTAGACTCATCACACATCTTCCAGTCAAACCAATACAAGAGATTCGCGAAAATCTCTTCAAGCAACACGATTCCATATGCCATACCAGGGCAGTTCCTTCGACCAAACCCAAAAGGAGCATACCCTTTGTCAGTTTCCCATGAAATCAATGTTCTTTTCCATGGACCTCTCGGGAATAAACTCATCCGGTTTCTCCCAATACTTTGGGTCACGTTGGACCGCAAAGAGGTTCACCAATACTTTGGTATTAGGAGGGATATCATAGCCACCTACTTTTATCCACTTCGATGATGTCTCTCTTGGAACTATTCCCGGAGGGTGTAGCCTCAAAGTCTCTTTAATGATACATCTCAAATAATGCATTCGATCTATTTCATTATTGCTTATCTTAGATTTTGTCCCCACTACGCGTTGTACTTCTTCTTGCGCTTTCTTTAAAACTTTAGGATGTTTGATGAGTTCGGACAATAACCACTCGAGCTCCAATGCTACGGATTCTATAGCTGCAACAAATGTTCCCTGTACAATTAGATCAAGAAAAATTTAATATCAAACCTCTATGCATGAAAGTATCAAGAGACGTATATCTTAGTGATATATAAGTTTAATTATAGAGAAAATTTTCAAATTACCACACTTTTAACTTTGTTTCTGAAATATATTTAGAAGGAATAATGTTCTGTCATTCAACGAAGAAGTTACAACATATTTATACACAGCACAACTTGGGCTCTAAGTAACTTGGGCTCTAAGTAAGAATATTCACATAAGATTCATATATCCTAATACCCCCCTCACGTTGGTGGTACGAAATCAGTAACACCTAACGTGGACAATAACTTTTGGAACTGCGGTGTGGGCAACGCCTTGGTTAATAGATCAGCGACCTGATCATGAGTAGAAATGTGCACGGTCGTGATCAGTTTGTCTTGGACGGCGTCACGGACCTGATGACAGTCACGTTCAATATGTTTTGTACGTTCGTGGAAAACTGGATTCGCGGCAATGTGAATCGCTGCTTGACTGTCACAATGTAGAGGTATCGGATTTGTCTGAGGAACACCGAGATCTTCCATGAGGCCAATTAACCATTTAATCTCCTTAAGTGTATAGGCCATGGCCCTATATTCCGCTTCAGCTGAAGAACTGGACACCGTGTCCTGTTTCTTTGTTTTCCAAGAGATAGGAGAATCACCTAAGTAGATCACATAGGCAGACAACGAACGGCGAGTGCGTGGGCATGCAGAGAGGTCGGAGTCGCAATACGCAGTAAGAGTGAGAGTGAGCTGTCGGAGCGAAGAAGAATGCCTTGAGCTGGTGTACCTTTGAGATAGCGAACAACCCGAAGAGCGGCTTCCCAGTGAGCTACAAGTGGATTAGTCATGAATTGAGAGAGAATGTGTACCGGATAACTCAAGTCGGGGCGCGTTATAGTCAAATAGATGAAACGACCCACCAAACGTCGTTACAAACAAATGGTCAAAAGAAATGCTAATCAATATAAATACCGAGTTTGTTTGTAACGAATCATGTCTATTCTTGGAGGAGATGAAGATGAAGTGAAGGAAAGGGAAGCTAAACAAGAGTTCACTCTGCTCTGTGACTGGATTAAATAGCAGCTTGGTGACAAAGTTACCAAAGTTCAAGTCTCAAATCGTTTGAGCTCTTCTCCTTGCGTGCTTGTCTCAGGCAAATTCGGGTGGTCAGCTAATATGGAAAGGTTAGTACTTTAGTAAAAGCTAATATTAAACCCAAAAATCGACATCATAAAACTTAAGGCACTTGTTCATGGTGAAAAGGCTAATGAAGGCACAAGCTCTTGGAGACACTTTAAGCTTGGAGTTCATGAGAGGTAGGAGAATACTAGAGATCAATCCAGATCATCCCATCATCAAAGATTTGAATGTAAGTGTGTGCTAATAATATTCTCTCAGAAATCTCTGGTCTCGGAAACCTCGAAAAAAGCATTATAATTAATTTTTGTCATTTTTTGGTGTAGGCTACTTGTAAGAATGCACCAGAGAGCAGTGAAGCAACAAGAGTGGTTGATCTCTTATATGACACTGATATAATCTCAAGTGGATTCACTGTAAAAAATCTAGACCTCTAAAGCTTTCTTGTTAATAACCGCACCACCAGAACCTATACAACCTGGGCGAAAGAAAGGATCAAAGAAAAAAGGGAAGTTCGCAAGGATCAAAGGGAAGCATGAGTCGCCAAAGAAGAAGAAGAAGAAGAAGTATTAAGTAGAAAAACTTGGCAGAAAAGGAAGAACCATTCATTGCAAGAGTTGTGGTGAAGCTGGGCACAACGCATTAGGATGTAAGAAGTTTCCAAAAGATAAAGTCCCAAGAAAGCGAAAATCAAAGGATGATGGACTTGAAAAGGTATTTTTCTAATTTCATCTTTCTACTCCATATTCAGACTCTATACTAACTATTACTATTACTACTACGATTAGCTTCAAAATAAAGCAAAGAAAGCTAAGAAGGATAAGGATGCGAAGATGGATAAGAAGGAAAAGAAGGGACATAAGGATAAGAAGGAGAAAGAAAGGGAATAAGGACAACAAGGAGAAGAAACGTAAGAAGGAGAAGAAGAGGACGGTGACGGTGAGTTAAGGTCCGTATACGATTACTATCACACAACCTTCTCAAGCTGAACAAACAACCTAATAGTAGTTTAGTCTATGTTTTTAATTTTAGAACTAATGGAAATGATGGTTTTTTGGTTGTAGAACTAATGTCGCAGATGGTTTTTTGGTTTTAGAACTAATGGTGCAAATGGTTTTTTGGTTTTGATTCTCTATAACAAACAAGTTGTTGAATTGGCAAATATTATTCTATCTCAGGTTTTTATCTCTTTTTGTTGTTATTCTATCTCATATTTTGTCTGTTTTGTCACATTTTTTGGTTTTGACTGTTTTGTCTTTGTTTCTCTGTTTTGTCTCTCTCTACAAGTTTGGTTTTTGTCGTATTTTAAAAATTGAAAAAAGTGATCAAGCATTTCAAATTTGGAAGCATTTGGAAGCAGAAGATAAATTTGTTTCACAAACAAGAGAGAATGAATTGAAAGAATAAGAAGAAGAAGAGAAGAGACAAATCGAAGAAGAAGAAGAAGACAAATCGATTTTGATGTTTGCCTTTTTTTTTTTTTTTTTTTAATTAAATTTTAATGTTGTTTGGGTTAATGGATCAATTAAAATTGGGTCAACCAAAACCGGTTTAGTTAAATGGGTCAACGCAATTAAGGATTTTAAAACCGATTACATTGTTTTAAAATGTAATTAAGGATTTTAATCGAATTTGATTAATTAGGAAGAATTTTATAATTAAGGTGGAATTGAGAAGTTTTTTATTTTTAGAGGGTGAATTAGGCAGAGGAGGAAAGTACAAGGGGATCCGGTTTGAACTACTATTGTATAGGAGGATATATGGAGTGAGTCCTTAAAAATAAGAAAGGGAATACTTTTGAAAATGATACATTTCAAAATTATATTTTCTAAAATACCGTATTCTCAATCTCCTTTCTTAAAATGCCATAATTTCAATTTTCGGCATATGATACAATGAAAAAATTATCTCTGTAAATTGGATAAAGACAATTATTAGATTAAAAAAAAAAATTATGTCAGTAAAAAATGGTATTAATGATGGGCAATATTTATATCTTAATTAGTTATCACTTTTTATTTGAAATAAAATCATAATATTTATTTGAATGTGAAAGTTTATTTTAAACATAATTATGTTCCTTGATTTGTAAATATATTTGGTCTTCGTCCTCCTTACCAAATTTAATGAGCAATAATCCTCTATATATAAAGGAATGATGGAAAATTATGTGATAAATATTACTTCTAATTGGTATGAATTTTTGAAAAAATGAAGAAAAATTCAATGTTCATCTTATTTTTTATAATAATTATTGATTAAAAAAAAAAAACTGGAATGTAATAAATTTTGTAATCTTGTAAGGAGGAAAGAGTGATTATATTAAGAAAAACGTTTTCTTCACCTTTTTGTTTTTTTCTTATTTACTCAAAATTAATCCCGAATTTTCTGAAAATATGCTGAAGCTAAAACTTCGAGAACCCTAGAGTAGAGATTAGAGAAGAAAGGGAGATCGTTACTCATCTTTATGATTTTAGTTGTCTATGAAAACAATTTTTAACGGTGTTTTTACTAATGCAGAAAGATATTTTAAGCTATCAAACATTCATACTTGAGTTAAATCATTTTTGTTTTAACTGTACATTTAACAAACCACCATTCACCATACGGAAATGCCTGAGAAGAACACCATGTGCATGAACTTTTCTTCTTCTTCACGTCATCAGACTCTCTGGCGCTTTCCCTACAATGTTTTACAATTCATTAAGAAAAACCCAGAATTCTAAAGATTAGAAATCTCAACGTTTTCAGATGTTAGAACTTGCCTCTGGTTCATATTTCCCATGATACTCACTTGGTGTTGCAGACAGAGTGGAGAATTGCCACATCTGCTTGAAAAGACAAATGCAAAAAAAAAAAAAAAAAAGAGGTAACATGGGGGGTCAAAATTAGGCAAACAAAACTAAGAAGTGAGAAAGGGAAACTTGTGGTAAGACTTGCCTTTGGTTGAATCATCCCCATGGTAGTAACATAACGGGGATGCTCACTTGGTGTTGCAAACAGAGGGGCGAATTGCCAAGTCTGCTTGAAAAACAAATGCAAAAAGAACATGGGGTCAGGGGGCTTTCAAGCAGATAACATGTTTGGGGGAAATATAGGCAAACAAAACTAAAAAAATTAGAACCTCTGGTTGATGCATCACCATGGTAGGGGCATAAGCAGGGCGAGAATACCCGCATAGTGTCGCCCCAGGGAGCGAATTCTCCGACTGCATGGAAACCAAAATGCAGTGGAAAAAAGGGGCCAGATTAATTTAGGCAAACAAAAGTAAAAATAAGAAGAAAAGTCAAGGCCAACAGATATTAAAACTTGCCCAGGGTCCAACCGCCTCCTCATACTCGTAGTCCTCATCAGACCCAGATAGTGGAGTGATGAAGAAGTCCAAAAACTGCTTGGAAATGAGGCAAACAAAACTAGAACAAGTGAGAAAGTGAAACTTAATTCGACTCAAGAATGATGCAAAGGCTAGGATGCTTAATTACCGAATCTTTATGTTTTTGGCTAGAGATATGCGTGGAGAAACTTTCAAAGCCTTCTCCAGTAACGCCAAGTAGGCCAGAAGGACCAAAGCATACTTTGCAAAGCCAGGGAGATTCACCGGTTTCAATGCACTTGTCCGCCTCAAGTGCCGCCGACTCTGATAGAAGAAAGTGTTGCCAGAAAATGTTGCACTCTGCGGGACAAGATGGATACGGCAGGATAATGTTGTATCCCAACCCTCTTAGAAACTCCAAGTCAAAGGAAGAAGAGAGATTTGTAGGATCGCTTATGACCATTACATTAGCTGGAGGTTTATTCTTCATTATCCAAGAAAACATAGCCGAATCAACGCTCATGACACCTGTTACAGAAACTAAAGACCTGAGACTCTTTATTCATCATCAAGGAAAACTGTAGAAAAGCACAAGGATGACAAGATATTAACCGTAGGGGGTCATGTGAAGAAAGATTCCAGTTGAAGATAGCGTTTGCAGGAGATCAAGAGGGAAGTCTGTTAGTCGGCCTATTGCCCTGATGGTGAGAGGACCAGAGTAGCCTGATTTCTCCAAAAACCGTTTAATACACGGACCGACCCGACCAGCATCAAAGTCAGCGGGAACGGGACAACTGCCGATGTCCCAAAAGACCGATGTTACAGCCGTCGCGTTCATCATTCGAGACTTTCTAAAACCTAACGAAAAATCAGATTCAAAATTCGGAAATCAAATCAAAACGCAGTAACTTCTTCGAGCTAGAACGGAAATTAAATATCACAATTATTAATTCCAAGAGAATAGATTGACACGGTTAAATCACCGACCTTGCTTATCGTCGAATCTGAAAACGCCAGCCGACGGGGAGCGAGCGAGAGAGAGAGAGGATCACGGCGTTTCGATTACGGCAAATACAACTTTCTAGAGTTTTGTGGGCAACTTATACACCCCACGGACGGGCCGCAGCATTTGTGGCCCAGTAGTTGGCCCAAATAAAAGTTGCCCAGTTGGTAAACAAAATTTTGTTTCCCAAAACCAATCCCCCATAGATTATTGCAAATCGTTGAGGATACAAAACATTAAAAATAAGTAAATATAAAACAAGTTAAATAATGAGAATAAAACCATTTCAGCAAACCAAATACTTTGGAACTCAAGTCATTTTTCCTTTTAAATTATGTTTTATTCTTTCAATTACAAGAGGTCAAAAATTTAACACCATTGAAGTAAAACATATTTCTCAAATTTCCACCAAATAAAAACTCATGGGAAAAAAATTCTTTCCAATTACAAGAAATAAATAAATAATGTAACTACAAAAAGATAGTTATGCAAAATTCATACTTATTCCACAAATGAAAACGTTTGTGCAAAATCAAATCAGCTATGATTAAAGAGAAGTACCTTTCAATCTCTTGATTTTCTTTCAAATATTCGTAAATACTTTTGTTACAATTTTTTTTTTAGTGTAATTCCTCTAAAATTATTTTAACTATTGAAAAACAAACTAAATATTTGGATAAATCGAGAATTAGGTAAATTTCATTTTCAAGATGGAGAACAAAAGGGAGATAAAAAGTAGAGTGTAAAAATAGTCCTTTCTCTATCCTGAGAAGCGACAAATCAGGCGATTATTTCCCTAACCTAATCGTCGCCGTCGGCCGGCCTCACGCCGGACGACGAGAACCTCAAGATGACCAAAAAGAAACGTCGTCTCCAGCCTTCTATTCCCACTTCTTCTAGATTCGCTCGTGCTGTTGCTTTTGCCTCTATCACTCCCAGGATGTCCGGCAGCTCCTCTCGGTCCAATGTTGCGCCGTCATTGACTCCTCCAGCTGATATCAGCTCCTCCGCCATGGTTGAGACACCGGAATCCGTTCCACAGTCTCCTAAGGCTTCCTCGGGAACTGTGCCGTCTGGATCTAGATCTGCTCCTCTTCAACCCATTGTTTTGGTCGAGGCCAAGGGATCGCTTCCCCTGGCTTCTGAAACTAAGGATGATACTTTGATTGCTCTGGCTGGTACCTTAGTGGGTCAGTCTTCCTCTGCTTCGGGTACGATATCTACGCCGGAAACCTTACCCTCAACAGGAGCTGTGTCTGCGAATGCCTCAGCAACTCCTCCTGCTCACAACTCTCCTCAAGAGGCTCCGATTGCGAAGCCTAACTCGCCACTACCGTGGGCGACGAAGTATAAAGCTTCACTAAGAAACTTGAAAAAAATGTCTACTCTCTCATATCTCGATGACGGTATACCGGTGGTGACGGCACCTGATTCGGTCCTTCTCAGAACGACAGAGATGTGGAAAGGTCACATTGTTGATCAATTTCATGGTCTGCAGCTAGAATCTTCGCTGATTTAAACCCGATTTGGGGCACATTTGGAGCCATTACAGTACGTGTGATATCAGAAACGGCAGCTCTCATTTACATCCCATCAGTTAATTCTCGAGACGGGGTGGTGGGAGTTGGCTTCTGGCAAGCGGGTAACTGCTCCTGTACAGTTTACCCCTGGTCTTCAGAAGGATTGAGGCCTATTGAGGAGCTTCAGGAAGCTCCGACGTGGGCTGTTTTGAAGAATGTCCCACCTCAGTTGTATTCTCTTGACAGTATCAGTATGATTGCAAGTGGAATCGGAGAACCATTGCACACAGAGAAATCGCGTTTAGATCCAATCAACATGGGCGAGACTAAGGTGAAGGTAGTCATCCAGTTGGATAAGACATTACCCTCTACCGTTGTAGTAAGGGATTCGCAGGCCTTCACCGTTCGGGTTCCGGTGGAATATCCTCGTCCTCCCCCGAAGTGTTTCAATTGTGGTCGATACGTGAAGGAACTTGAACAGGTTTTAATCTCTATTAACAACCTAACAGTTTCCTGAAAGCCTAGGATCTAAGGTTTATAAACTTGAATCAGAAATATCTCGATGATACCTGGAGATTGCAGCGGAGAAAGGTCAGGTATTAAGAGATCTGGAAGCGTCTCACGTACTACGCCTCTACTGGAGTCCACACTCACACAAACAGGAATCTGCAGGGATGCTAGCGCCTGGAATCAGATCTTTGCAGAGGAACATGTGCTTTCTGGAGAGGGAGGACGAAACTTAGGTTAAAATCTTGTGCCTCATATCTTTATATAGGCACGAGATAAGACCTGATCGTTCACGGACCGAGCCGGGACGAATTGGGCCGAAATCTCTATTTCGGTCCGTAAGTGGTGTCGATCGATACCACCTCATTGGTGTCGATCGACACCTTCCCTCAAAACACATTCGTTGCGTAAGTGCATCCTGTTTGCTTAGGTGTGTGACCCTGTAGGATCAAATGATACTAGTAATGAGTTCATGACTCACTGGTCATGAGAGGCTTCTAGCAAAACGTCATGATTACCTAGTATCAGATGAAAGTCTGATCTCGACTAACAACTATAACAAGAGTAAGTACTGAGATGATTTCGGGACATTCCCAACAATACGGACATATGCTCAGTCGATGTCCAAAACCGTTGCTAAAGAAACCACCATTCAAGAAGGACATCCCATCAGGCTCCAACTCTGTTACCCAAACCAAGATTTCTCTCTCTTCTACTAGTCAAGTTGAGAATGACTATAAGGAAGAGCAGACAGAGAATCATTTAATCGCTCCAAGAATCAACAAACCTAAGAGGCGCAGGTCTCGCTCAAAGAATAGGTCTCGGAGCACTCCTCCTAGTTTGGAACGGAGGGGAATGCTACAAGAATTTGGGCCTGACCAGACCGATTCTTTGGTAGAGATGCCAAGTCTTGGTAAGGCCAAAAAGGCATATACTCTGGCCTCAAAGAATAGGTCTTCGCAGCCTGTTTCTGGTTTGAATGTTGATGAAAAGAAGCCTTAGAACTAACCTTCCTTGAGCCACCAGGAGGGGAATCTTTGTCTACAAAGGCCAAGAAAAAACTTCGCAAGAAGTGGAATAGTCAGATTTGAGAGAAATACAAAGGAGTTCCTGTTTCTATCCGGGTTGACAGCTCGGGTGGATCCCCTTCTCACTAAAAACTTAGCTTTCACCTTCACCTTTTGTGTAATTAATGAAGGTTTTTTGCTCGAATATAAGAGGATTAAACAGTGATCATCGCCAGAGAGCCATTCGTCGTTGGATCGCTTCTAATAATTTGCTAGTAGGAAGTTTTTTGGAGACTCATGTGGCTGAGGAGAATGCCACTGCTGTCTTGGCTTCCATGTTACCAGGTTGGCGTATGGATAATAACTATTGTTGTTCTGACCTAGGAAGGATCTGGATAGTTTGGGATCCCCTTGTGTCAGTTTTGGTATTTAAGAGAACAGAGCAGCTGATTATCTGCAGTGTTAGGATGCCCAACACCGATAAATCGTTTATGTGGCTTTTGTTTATGGTAGAAATACCGAGATTGAAAGGAGAACTCTTTGGGAAGAAATATCTTCTCTTAACACCACTTCTCCTTTATCTTTTACGCCCTAGATTCTGGTTGGAGACTTCAATCAGATTGGAAATCATCCAAGCCCCTCAGCGACAGATTAGATGGAATAACAGAGAAATGTTCCATAGCAGAAGCAATCTGATTGAAGTCTCCAACCAGATTGCTTCTGCTTTGGAACATTTCTCTGTTATTCCATCTAATCTGTCGCTGAGGGGCTTGGATGATTTCCAGAATTGTCTAAGGAATAATGATTTGTTAGATATTTCCAGTAGAGGAGCGTTCTTCACCTGGTCAAATCATCAGCCCGAGAACCCCGTGATAAGAAAATTAGATAGATCATTAGGGAATGATGTCTGGCTCACTGAATTCCCAAATGCTATAGCGCACTTTGATCCACCTGGTGAATCAGATCACTCCCTGCATCATCTCGTTGGACAACCAGCCAGAGCACTATAAGAAGTCCTTTAAGTACTTCTCCTTCTTTGCCACTCATCCATCCTTCTTATCATCTATTGCGGCAGCCTGGGAAGAACAAATTTCAGTTGGATCATGACATGTTCTCTCTGGGACCTCATCTCAAGGCTGTGAAACTGGCTTGTAAGAATCTGAACAGGATAGGCTTTGGCAACCTTCAGCAAAAATCAAGAGATGCCTTGGCAGTGCTAGAAAACTTGCAAATGGAGCTTCTTTCTAATCCCTCTGACTCCCTGTTTCGGTGAGAACATGTGGCAAGGAAGAAGTGAGATTTTTTCTCCAAGGCCTTGGAGATCTTCTAT
This sequence comes from Erysimum cheiranthoides, assembly GCA_011420285.2. NCBI lineage: Eukaryota > Viridiplantae > Streptophyta > Magnoliopsida > Brassicales > Brassicaceae > Erysimum > Erysimum cheiranthoides. The sequence goes on along the minus strand of CM022183.2, from coordinate 16,363,413 downwards.
AGACAAAAATCAAGAATTCGATGGCTAAAAGATGGAGATGCCAACACAAGATTTTTTCACAGAGCTATAATAGCTCATCAAGCCAACAACTTGATTAAGTATCTCAGAGGTGAAAACAATGAGAGAGTGGAGAATGTGGTTCAACTCAAAGAAATGATTATGGCCTATTACACCCATTTACTTGGATCTCAGAGCGACTCTACGTGCCCATTCTCAGTGGATTATATTCGGAAGCTTCAACCATTTAGATGTGACTCTACTCTCGCAGCAAAAGTTGCAGCCATCCCAACAGATGAGGAGATTATCAAAACCATTTTATCTATGCCAAATAACAAAGCCCCGGGGCCAGATGGTTTTCCAGTGGAATTCTTTTGGGAGGCTTGGTTAGTTGTGAAAGAGAGTACTATTGCTGCTGTCAGAGAGTTTTTTAGAACCGACAACTTGCTCAAGAAGTTTAACGCAACAGCAATTACTCTCATCCCAAAGGTTACAGGTGCAGATCACTTATCCCAATTTCGACCGGTTGCTTGTTGCAACACTGTGTATAAGGTAATTACGAGGCTGATCTCCAACCGGCTCAAGCTTTTTATCTCTAAGGCCGTCCAAGGGAACCAAGTTGGCTTCATCAAAGGCCACCTTTTATGTGAGAATGTGCTGCTAGATTCAGAGTTGCTAGAAAATTTCCATGTTGAAAGGGATAAAGTTACTAGAGGTTGCCTCCAGATTGATTTATCCAAAGCTTATGATAATGTTAATTGGGAATTCCTTCTCAACATCTTAAAAGCTATGGATTTGCCACCGATTTTCATCAACTGGATCAGAGTTTGCATATCATCCCCTTCCTACAGCATTGCTTTTAATGGTGAATTGATTGGCCATTTTCAAGGGAAAAAGGGAATTAGACAAGGTGATCCCATGTCCTCTCATCTTTTTGTTCTGGTCGTGGACATCTTGGCTAGATTGTTTGATAAGGCTGTGATTCAAAATATTTTCCAGCCTCACCCGAACTGCCTGGCTCCCTTAGTCACACACCTCAGTTTTGCTGATGATGTACTAATATTCTTTGATGGTTCAGAGACTTCTGTTGAGGGCATTTTTAGAATTCTGGATGAGTTTAAGAAGGGCTCAGGGCTGGGCATGAATAGACAGAAATCGGCATTGTTTCTTGATGGTGGTGATTTTGATAAGTGTAGCCAACTATCAGCAAGGTTTGGACTCACCCATGGCTCCCTTCCGGTGCGATACTTGGGGGTTCCTCTCATGTCGCAGAAAATGAGAAGGCAGGACTATCAACCACTTATAGACAACCTTAATTTCAGGTTCACATCTTGGGCAGCTAGACACTTATCCTTTGCGGGCCGTTTACAGTTGATAAAGTCTGTCATCTACTCAACAATCAACTTTTGGGCCTCAATCTTTCTCCTTCCAAACCAGTGCCTTCTCAAATTAGAACAAATGTGCAATGCCTTCCTTTGGAAAGGATCTCCTGACTCTGCTAGAGGCGCAAACATCTCCTGGGATACGGTTTGCTCTCCTAAAGAATGCGGAGGCTTAGGCCTTAGACGGTTGGTTTCATGGAATAAGGTTTTGGGCTTGAAGCTAATCTAGCTTACGTTCTCTGTAGCTGGTTCTCTTTGGGTGTCTTGGATAAGGATTAACTTGATTCGTAACAGAAATTTCTGGGAGCTAAATCCGGCGACTTCTGTAAGTTGGATTTGGAGACAGCTTTGCAAGTTAAGGCCTCTGGCAAGTCCTTTCTTGGTATGTGAGGTTGGTTCGGGGATCACAGCCAGCTTTTGGCATGACAACTGGTCTGGGAATGGAGCTCTTATCAATTTAACTGGTCCGCAAGGTCCAAGAACAGTTGGTCTTCCCCTTAATGCAGTTGCCAGAGATGGTATAAGAGGAGATGATTGGTGGATTTCTTCATCAAGAAGCAGGAATCCACTCATCATCACCATCAAAAATGCCCTTCCCCCAGTGCCTCCTATTCTCAACAGCTCTCTGGATGATACGTATCTCTGGAAACCAGATCAGAATGCTCCTTCAACACTCTTCCCATCAAGCAGAACTTGGTCAGCGTTAAATTCGCATGGGCCATCTATGCCTTGGTACCACTCTGTCTGGTTTAAAAACCGTATTCCAAAGCATGCCTTCATCACTTGGGTAGCTACATGGAACCGGTTACAAACCAGAGATCGAATGCTCAATTGGGGTCTTCTAGTGCCTCCTTCTTGCGTTCTCTGCAATCAAGCAGCAAAATCTAGAGACCACTTGTTTTTTGAGTGTGCCTTCAGCTCTGAAATCTGGTCCTTCTTCATTAGGAGAACCAACCTCACTCCACCAACCAGCTACATGGATTGTCTCTTATAGCTCCAATCTGCTACTACTGATGCAAACTTACTCTACATAATCAAATTGTTGTTCTAGGCCTCTATTTACTTCATCTGGCAAGAAAGGAATTCGCACATTCACACGGATTCCACTCGTTCCTCGCCTCTTCTCATCAGGGATATTCAACTCTTAATCAGAGCCCGGCTTGGGTCACTCTATGAAGATCGGCGACTCATCACTCGGAATGCACAGCAGCAGTAGCCACCTTCATTGCTTTCCATTTGGTTCTTGTTTTTTGAATTTAGAAGAAGTCTGTTGTAATTCTGTCTGCTTCTTTGTTGCAGGTCTCGATCTTCTTATGCCAGGTCTATTGGGTCTGTATTTTGGTATATGGGCCTTGAAGGCTTTTCGGGCTTCTCTTGGAGCCTTATATCTTCTATATTATTAATGAAAATTAAGTAAAAATATATATATATATTCACGCTTGATTTAATAATGTGCTTTCATTAGGCCCATGAGATACTACTAATGGGATTACATAGCTAAGGGGACTAGGGTTTTAGGTTTTGAAGATTAGAAGAGTTTAATTTTCAAAGGGTTCTCTAAGGTTTACGAAAGCATGGATAGGATCAGCAACCTACCAGACGAGATTATTGGCCACATCGGGTCCTTCTTGTCGGCCAAAGAGCATGCGTTCACGGCAGTTCTGTCAAAGAGGTGGCATGATCTGTTTGGAAACGTATTTCATTTATCAATTCCAGCTGAACGAAGTGACTGTTGGATCGGTTTAAAAGTCATCCTAGCTAAATCTCCAAATATAAAGACTCTCACTATCAAGGTATGACCGAAACCCGCAAAAAACTTCATTGGACAAATACTATTCAAAAAATCTCAAGTACGGACACTTTCCATATATCTCCATAACAATCTTCCAATCTAAAAATTTCCGTCTTTTTTTTTTTTTTCAGGGTAGTTTGCACTATATTAATGATGATCGTCAGGATGTGGAATCTGTTTGCAAATGCTTGGAGGGGTATGCTTTTCTATTGCCATGCTCTATTGAAGTCGTAAAGATAACCGAGTTTAAAGGAGATATAGGAGAGATGGTGCAAATAAAGCACATGTTGAAGAAATTGCCGTCTCTTGAGATTTTGGAAGTTCATCTTCAGGCAGAAAGAGAATACACAAAGATTCAGATCATGCTCGATTTGCTAATGTTTCCCAGAGCTTCGTCCAAATGCAAAATTATTCCTCGTTTGTGATGACTAAGATGATACTCTAAATCTTTCTTAGATTTTGATTAAGTTTGTTGCAATTTGGATTTAGTTAGGATTGAGCACCAGGTTAAAATCTAGTTTGTGATGAGTGTGAGAGAAGGAATCTTAAAAAGACCAAACTTTTGTGGACATAAAAACATCTGGTTAGATTTGTTCTGCATCTTTCATGTCTTGTCGTTATGATCCGTACAGTTTGGCGTTTTTCTTATCTCTAACTGGCTAAGCCCATAAGGTAAATCAAGCCTATTAAAAAGCCCACGAGCTAACTTCCGAACTCTGTGTTTTAGAAATAAAAAAAAAACTTTGTATAATTGTGTGATTAAAAATGATCATCACATCATCATTTAAGCAAATAGAGCCGTATAAAGACAAACCATCTGGTAGACTTTCGTTATAATTAATGGTCGTTTTTATATATAAAGTCAGTTTACGCTTATGAATTGTGTGTTAGACACTAATTGCTTTCGTGCAGAAAATTTCAAAATCCAGAATATAATCTCAATTATTAATACAGTTACCATAAACAATAAACACATAGTATGATATTTTCTTTGGAGGCATCTTGGTGGAATATTCCATCCGTGAAAAGACGGAGAAACTTCCCTTACAAAACGTGCTTCCCTTATAAAATTACAGCTGGCGTCACAGCTAGCGTCAGTCTCCGTCCAATAAAAAAGATTTGTTACCAAAAGTTATTATCTTCCTTTTACTTTATTTTATTATTTTTATTGGACAGCTCATCATCATCTTCTCCTTTAAAAGGATAGCTTGGGGTTACTTAATCGCCTTCTTTCGTTTGGCCTTTGATCTAATATAAGCTTTTTTTCGTTTATCAGTTTTGTCATTCAGCAAAGTATTGTTTCTCGTTCTTCAGATTATTCATCTCCTCTTTCTTTGATTTGTTTCCTTCTGTTCTATCCTCAGATCTAGATCTAGATCTAGGATTTTCATTTTCCTCGTCGGGAATTTGGCTGAGGCTTGTTGGATCTAGGGTTTGGTTTTGGGGAATTTTGAAAAAAAAAGTAGGAATGATTCTAGATTTTCTATGAGCTACTCAATTCTGTTTCGTCGGATTCGTATTCTACACTCTTTCTCCGTCGTTTATCTCTACTACACGTACGTTTTCTCATGAAGTGATCGTCATCGATCTGATCTTTTTCATTTCCAAATTATCGTTTTGATCTAACAAATTCTTTGATAGATTAGAAATCGGCAATTTTCAGATTGTGTTTAAGGAATTGGGGTTTTATAGGAGGAATATCTAGAACAAAGTATATTATTATTATTATATTGTTTTTTTAATATTTGGGTAAGAAAAAGTCAACGAAATGGGGTCGTTGCAAAGGCAAACAAGTCCTGAATCCGATAATGATCCGAGGTACGCGTCGGTGACGGATGAGAGGAAAAGGAAGAGAATGATCTCTAACAGAGAATCAGCTCGGAGATCAAGGATGAGGAAACAGAAGCAACTTGGTGACCTCATCAACGAAGTCACTCTTCTCAAGAATGATAATGCCAAAATCACTGAGCAGGTTGACGAAGCTTCAAAGAAATACAATGAAATGGAGTCTAAGAACAATGTCTTGAGAGCACAGGCCTCGGAGTTGACGGACAGGTTAAGATCATTGAACTCTGTGCTTGAGATGGTTGAAGAGATTAGTGGTCAGGCTTTGGATATTCCAGAGATTCCTGAATCTATGCAGAACCCTTGGCAGATGCCTTGCCCTATGCAACCAATCAGGTCTTCTGCTGATATGTTTGATTGCTAAGGATGATTCCTACCTCTCTAAAGGATCCAAAGAAGCATTGAGATCGAGTCTTTCGTCTGTTTACTTACTGTCCTTGTTGGTTTTTTTTCCTTTTTTTGTAATGGTTCGCGTTTTGTAACAATTTGTGTGTGTCATCATTGGTGAATGAGTCTTGTGTCGTCAATGGACAACACAATCTTTTTAAGTCTCTTGTTTCTGCAATTTCAATTTGTCCGTGTCTTTGTATGGTTTTGTAGCCATAGTCCTCTAGTCTTGTGTCGTCTTGTCATGTAATTGGTGTCTATCTAATGTGTTTCTTATTGAATTCAAGCTTTCTTATTGTTCTCTGCGCATTGCCTCTATTGAGATTTTACTATTTGTATTCGTTTATGGAACTACAAATTACAATGTTTTTAGAGCTAATTTAGACTCAAAGACAGCATTCATATCACCTTACATTACCAAATTGACTGGAACAAAGATTTGTCATATACGTATGAATCCGAAACATGATCTTGATCGCTTCAGTTGTCGTAAGTACGACACTCATTGGTCTCAGGATTGTCTTTGCAGTATTCCTCCAAAGGGTCCGAACCATCAGCTTTCTTCTTGTCTCTAGCGTGGCTAGCTGCAGCGCTAAGCTCTTCGACCTCGTCCCACGCAGCTACACACTCTCCGCTCACAGGATCGTCCGCACAAGTTTCCTGAGCCTCCTTAATGCTTTTCTCCACTGTATCCGATATTCCTCCTTCCGGTGCTGCTTTAACCGGCCTAAATTTCACCATCCGGTTCGTTGTTCTTGACCCAATATTCCACGGATTGTTCAAACGGACCGGACTGGCGAGACGAACTGGCCGTTTCTCGCTAGTGACAAGGACTCGTTGGGTTGCAATGTTAAGACTAGTAGCTATGGTTGCCATGTTTGGATGGACAAGACACACACAGCCTTGGAATATTTTTCTTTGATAAAAGAAGATATGTCAGATAAATGGGAGGGAACAAGATATATGAAGTGTGCGTGAATTTAATTCTGTGAACCCCATTTCTTATCATCTTTTAACCAACAATAACGTTCCACGTATTTGAATACCTCTAGTGATATTTTTTTCTAGATCGAACTATGAAATATTTTTCTCGATAAAACAATCTTTTTATGTAGCAGTACGACGTTGAAAATTTGTAGCCATCGAAGCCGTTTTCTAAGAACACTAGTGCTCGTTAGATATTTTATCATTAATCCCTTAAAAGTTGCAAGTCAAGGATGAGAAAACAGAAGCTGGTAAAAATTATTCAATATGTCTTCATAGTTGATATGATCGGATTAATTGACAAGGGAAACGAAAAAGAAGTGGAAAAAATACTCATCTGTTTAAGGAAAAGTCAAGAAAGATGTCTGAAGTTTTAACCATGTATCTCCGGAAAACAATATGTTAAAACAAATCTCCAATCCAATCTCAGATTGGTTGTTTATTTCTTAAGCAACCATTTTTTTAGGGAACTCATCTGAGATCTCAAGAAGCCATAAAAACAGAAAAATGGAGGCAACAACATGGAGAGTGAGGAGAGAGGCTTTTCATTCATTCTTCAGCGGTGACAACGCTGATCTCACCTCTCTCGAGCAAGTCATAGAAAGCTCTGGTTTTCCTCTGCTCATTCCAATGGTGCATCTTCCAGAGACCACCAGCAGCTAAACCAAGTGTCAAACCAATAATCAATTCCTTCACAACGCTCGGGCCTTTCAATGTGGCATGCGCGATCTTGTGTCCTGCCATTTCTTCTCAACCTACCATAGAGTCAAAACACTAACATAATTGGAACCGTCACAAAGGTCACAAAGAGCTAAAGCTGGATACTTTATTGACAACCCAGTAAACATATATAGATACGTTCTCAAAGCAATTTTCAATCCTTCACCATCCAATCTCGTCTCTGAACAAATTACGACTCCACTTCAACGGAAGATATTAAAGGATTCGGATTTATTACCAAAATGTTACAAGAACCCTAATATACACAGAATACAGATACTGAAACACAAAATGAAATTTGCATCTCTCCCGAAGAAAACGGATTAAATTTTCAAAGAATCACAACTCTAAGAGAATCAAATCTAAAACAGCGACAAATCTAAACGAGAAATTCCCATCCTAATCATTCCGATCCCGACGAAAAGAAGAGAAATCAATTGTAAAATCAATCTGCTACCAATCTATAAGGAGAATCACCACAAAATTTAAAAAAAAAGAAACGAGAGATATAATCAAAGGGAAGAATATGGAGCTTACCGGGTCAGATTGCGTAGATGAACTAGAGAGAGAAAAGCTCACGACGAAAACGAAATGGGATATGAAGCTGCCAAGAGAGAATCGCTCAGTCCTCTCTACTCCATTTATTGGGCCTAAATATGGGCTTAATAAAGCTGAATTGTATGGGCCTGGTCTCTTGTTTCCATAGGGGATACATTATTTTTATAGGAAATTTCAAAAAAAAAAAAAAAAAAACTATTGGAGGGTCGTGGTAGTCCAGCGAAAGTCTTGAGTGAGTGTCCCAACTCCCACGGACCACGTTAAAATAATCCAAATCCAATCTGTCAAAAATAGTAGTACTAAACTAGTTTCCTAATACTGACTTTAAAAATCATCATTATCTTTCCCTTTTTTCCTCCAATTTTTGTTGTCTAATTATTTGTAATTTCATGAGCTCACACGAGTTTGTAAAGAACGTCATTATCATTTCTTTACCGAATCTCCTTCTTAATTTCTTATACCCCACGAACTCAACCACCTTCGTAGACTCCAATTCAATCCTTTTCTCAAATAGCAGCATCTCGAATTCAGATTCTCTGATTACAGAGATTATGAAGCTGTTGTTTCTTCACTAAGTCGTAACAGTTGGTCAGTTACAGAGAGCAAAAAAGAGAGAAAAAAAAAGTGAGAGAAATGGAGAGACAAAGGAGTTTCTCTGTGAAGTCCACAAGAGTCTTAGCATTCATAATCACAACAATCTCATCCGCCATTGTTTTCTTCACTTTCTTCTCCACTTCCTCAATCAAATCGAACTCTTCTCTTTACCCAACCACAGACTCCAACTTTCAGATCGAGTTAAGCCCTACAGCAGCCATTTCCGAGCCTAATAACCTCCATAGCTTCTCCGTCTCCGATTCTTCTGTTTCCCCTCAAGCAAGCCCGATTCTGGTCTCTACCCATTTCAACCCGCCCGAAAACACTTCCGGGTCTTCGAAAATTTCAGTTTTTGAGCAAAAGATTCGCGGCGAGAGTTTGGTTAAGGAAGATAAGGTAATTGCCAATTTAACTTCAGTTAAAGTGATTGAACTTCCGAGCAACAATGGTGAAGAGAAGAAGACAAAGAAGAGAATTGAAGAGTGTGATGTTACCAAAGGGAAGTGGGTTTACGATAGTGACTACCCATTCTACACAAATGCGTCTTGTCCTTTTATCGACGAAGGATTTGCTTGTCAGACCAATGGAAGATTGGATCTTAATTACATGAATTGGAGATGGGAGCCTCAAGATTGTGATGCTCCCAGGTTTGATTTCTTCTTTTCTAATTTTGTTGTTTTCCTCTTAGGCCTTAACGTCTCTCTATTGGGGTGGTAATGATTGGTGATAGTGACTCATGATGATAATTGGGATTCGTAGTTCCACTGAGCAGTTAATGATTTTGAGATAGTAATAAGTACATAACCCTTTTAAGTGATTTGTAGTCCTGATTTGGAAACTGTGGCCATTTTTGGTATGTTGTGTGAGTTTAGGTTCAATGCTACAAAAATGCTGGAAATGATAAGAGGAAAGAGGCTAGTGTTCGTTGGAGATTCAATTAATAGGAACCAGTGGGAATCTATGCTTTGTCTCTTGTTTCAAGCTGTTAAAGATCCCAAGAGAGTCTACGAAACACACAACCGAAGAATCACCAAAGAGAAAGGGAATTATAGCTTCCGTTTCGTGGTACATAACTATAATCTCAATGACCATAACTAGATTTGTGATTGTTATTAATGTTATGTTTGTTTACTTGATTAGGATTATAAATGCACTGTGGAGTTCTATGTTACTCATTTCTTGGTTCGTGAGGGTAGAGCAAGAATAGGAAAGAAGCGAAGAGAAACACTTAGAATCGATGCTGTGGATCGAACCTCTTCGAGATGGAAAGGTGCTAATATCTTAGTGTTCAATACAGCACATTGGTGGTCTCATTACAAAACCAAATCCGGGTTAGTATTTTTTTACTTAAAAACATCAAAAGAAAAATGGAATCAAGGTTCTGATTGATGAGTTTGAGCTTGCAGGGTCAACTATTACCAAGAAGGAGACCAGATTCATCCAAAGCTCGATGTATCTACTGCTTTCAAGAAAGCTTTGCAGACTTGGTCATCATGGGTAGACAAAAATGTTGATCCGAAGAAAACTCGGGTTTTCTTTAGAAGCGCCGCACCTTCTCATTTCAGGTTTTTGTACCGTCTCTCGTGTGGTTTAAAAGACCGATCTTATTCCTCCGTTTATCATCTCTGTATTGTTTCTTTTGGACAGTGGAGGAGAATGGAACTCAGGAGGCCATTGCAGAGAAGCCAACAAGCCATTGAACGAAACCTTCAAACCAAGTTACTCAGGCAAAAACACCATTGTTGAGGAAGTACTGGAACAGATGAGAACACCGGTAACTCTCTTGAACGTTAGCGGTTTATCCCAGTACAGAATTGATGCCCACCCTTCTATTTACGGAACAAAACCAGAAAACCGGCGTTCAAAAGCTGTCCAAGATTGCAGTCATTGGTGTCTCCCTGGTGTTCCTGATACTTGGAACCACTTCCTTTACCTCCATTTGCTCCATAAACGATAAGTACAGTTACAAACTAAAAGCTCCAAATTCTGTAAAAAAAAAAAATACTAAAAGCTCAAATTACTTCTCCAGAAGTTGTTCAATGTAGCTAGGATGCTCGATCCGGTTTAAATTCTTCAAATTAAAGTTGTTTTTGTCCCAAAAAAAGAGAAAATAGTTGTACTTCAAAGAGATTGGGAGTGTATCAAACCAAACTGAAAGCAATCTGAAGTGAACTTGGTTTTTATATTTCATAAACCGGAATAAGTACCCATTACTTTCATCTTTGTGCAGCCTCTTCTTTATAAGCTTTGTAAATTCAGAATTATTTACACTTTGTCATCTCCGTGGTTAGTATCATTGACATCACATGCAGAAGAACCACGTCGAATCCTTACTTGCTCAAAAAGCAAGATCATCGCAACCCGAAACCACCCTTTCACGATCCTAACCACACCAATCGTCACAATCATATAATACAGCCACCAGTTCACATAATCCACTGTTCCTAAGTCAACGATACTATTCAAATCGACGTCGATAGATAACAATAACAATGCTCTCTTAACCTCCGTCACGCCAACCAAAGCCTCTATTTCATCCCGAAGCTTCCACCACCACAAAGTCCCACAACTCACGGCCAAAGCCACCTTCTCTACCACCGTCTCTTCTTCTTCTTCTCTCCGGCCAAAACCGCTCTCCACCACTGTCTTCACGATCACTCGGTGCCATTGAAGCATCACCTCATGGTGACCAAAGAAAAACAAGAGTCTGGTTAAAAAATTGTGATTATTACCGTTGACTATCACGTTGACTCCTTTTGAGATTGTTCCTTGAAGGCCTACTCCGACGGATAATTGAAGACTTAAAAGAACGACCCAGGCGATGCTGGCACGTGGATAATAGACACTAATCGAACGGTCGGTATCTGTGGAAGTTCTGATCTTGGTGATTAAGCTGTGGATTAGAGTATGAACCGTTATTACTAAAACGACGGCGTATAGTACCGCAGTGTGTGTGTTGAGGAAGAAAGAGGCGCAATTTTGCGGCGGCGATGATAAGGTGAGGAGGAGACCTGCGGAAGAGAGACGGCTAAGTAGGAGGAAAGAGAGAGGGAGGAGGCTGCTGAGAAGAGTGGTGGTGATTAGCCGGAATTGCTCCATCACTAGCTGCTTCGCCTCTCTCCACCGTGTTTTTTGCAGCCACTCATATTCTCTCTATGGATTATATATACGAAAATCGAAAGAAGAAAAAGAAGTTAGCTTATTGCAGTTAAAGGGACGAAATCCGTAATTGTGGTTATATATTTATGTTTGAAAGGTAAGATGATGAAGAAGAGATTGTCACGTAAGGTTTTTATTTAATTAGGCCCATAATATTGTTACAAGTTACAACTTGTGAAAAAGATTCATCATCTTCCCTTTCAAAACCTAAGAGACTGTTTAGAACTTTAATGGCGTTTGATCACTTGGTCAACTTTTCTTCAACTATCACAAATTTTCGTCTTTGGAAATTGGATCGATAGTAAGTATACGGAGAATTGCATGAATCGTATTAATTTCGGCATTTGATTTTATTTTATTTTGTCGCAAACTGGACGGTTGTATTGACTTATTAATTGGACTAGTTCATAAGGCTATTATTGCTAACGACTGTGACATACAAATGCTTACAAAAGTAGACAAAAAAATTTGTTGACTCAGAAAGAAACTAAGTTATCAAACCAATATAAAAATAACAAGTTATCTAATTGTTAAATACCTTAAACTATTCATTTGTTCACTCGTCAACTTCAGAAACGAAGATTACAAAGAAAAAAGAGGAAAATTGTTGTAATCAGATAAAAGGTGGCTATCCATTTGTTCACTCGTCAACTTCTCCATACTGATTAATCCAAATAGGGCCCAGTGATTTGTACAAGTTTTGGAGGTCACAAATTCAGTTATGGGCTCTATCTCTGTAATTAAGGGAAATTTAATAGACGTGTTTCCAAATTACAAGGTCCATCTTTGCATGTCCCTAACTGGTTAAATCAAACACCATATGATATGGAGTTATATATGGTTTAAAATGTATAAAACCACAAATCAGCCTAAACCAAAACTTTAATATAACCCGAGTTCCTCTATTTGTTCAATTAATGAATTTATAGTGGTTTTTGTTTCTTACTTTATTTACTTGTTATCGTCTCCTCAATGGCAATTATTCGATATTATCTCACTTTTAAACGACCATGAATGTTTTACATGTGTTCCTTGTCATGCACTTGAACGTCTTCGAAGTTGAAAACCCAATAATTGACATATTAATTTCTACGGTTGGCCACTGCTTTGATGATTAATCATGAGGCAAGACCAACTCTCAAATTTCTATGCGGTCTAGAATTAATCTCTGTAGTCGATCGGTACGGGTTGCAACAGCCACATAAACCAACAAATCAACCCATTTAACTATAAGCCAAAAAAGAAGAAACTCTCTCAACGTGGAAGGAACCAAAACCATATCAGCAATGTGACCAAGGGACTAATGACCGTGTAAACCTACTTATCCTACAGATTGTTTTCCATGGGTGTGAATGGAACGTTCCTGGGGCTAAGTAACCTATATGCAATAAAACCCGAAACAACAAGAGAAATCATGGACAACACAATGGCTGTAATGCTGGTTCCATCGCTAGATCCCTTGACAGTTGAAGCGGTGAGACCCGAAGAAGAGCCTGAGGAGATATCTAACGGTATCCAATCGCAGTTGATTGTGTAGTGTCCTGATCCGTGCCACGGTTTGCTGTCCATTGGGTACCAGAATGCAACCGACATTTTGGCCGGTGAGCCAAGAGTGAACTGAACATCCTGTAGATGTCAATTTAGGACCTTAGCTTCATAAATAAATGTTCTTTATACATAACTCATATTGACCAGGTACAGTTCTACGGTATACATTTGTTGTTCCTACAAGTCTTTGACACATGTGGGTTTCGTTTAAGAGTAAATACTGATTCACAGATGAAAGAATGATTGGAGGTTCTGCTATATTTTATGGAAGGCCCAATGGTAACCGGACGTGGTTGATCCGAGTAGAAGATTTACTGACCTGTTGGAGACGGTCCATAGTCCTCAAAGGCCTTGAGAACTCAAAATAGTAAGTTCCTTTCTTGTCATCTGGCGTGTAAGGGTTGTCTTCCTCTACATAACCTATTGAAAACTTCAAAGATAAGTAACCAGAGGAGATGGCTACAGCTACGAGATGGTTATAAACACAAAGGACAATTCCACCTCTCTTTTTTTTTCCAGTTAAAAGCATGATAAATATATCTCTGTTTTGGGACTCATGGAACTGCTTATGTAGATACGTAAGACTGACCTGATTGAGTAGTGAAGCTGCTGTGCCACCACGCTCCATGCCAATCATTCTGTGCGCTAGAATCATTTCCTGCCAAAAGATATCTATGGGGATCACATATATTGTCATTTGGACACGAGAAAGAGATTGCTCTTCAGCTCACGAGTAGCTAGCATCCAACTAGAAAACAAATATTTTATAATTCATATACTTGGGGGAACATAATCAATGAATAAAGAGACCAAATCAATTACTAAGCTTCTATGAGTCAAAGCAAAAGAAAAAGGTTGAAATTGGTCATTCCATGAGGCCATCATAGGGAATTTCTATGTCATTAATTGCTTTTTAAGTTCAAATATAACACCCTGTGATCCGAGAAGTACCTGAGGGTCCAAGACCATCAAGGTATCGACAGTGTGGATTCCACGCATAAATGTCAACCAGATGACCAAATCTGTTCATTAAAAAAAAAAAAAAACAGACATTCAATAAACAAAATAAACAGAGTTACAGATATGCCACTTAATAAAAAACAAGGAATGGAACTATATTTACTAAATTGGTACAACACCAGATCAAAGGATGCATGAGACACAACAAATTGTACTGCATTACAAATCACCTGTCACCTCCATTTCCTTCCCCGTTGTCTATTGGATTACCACCATATAGACGTCCTGGAATAGCATTTCCAATGGAGAAATGCATAATATCAACCTCGAAGCCTCTGCAAGACTTGCTGGTACAAGAGTCTGTCCCTTCTTTACAACCACCCATCTTGTGGACCAGAAGGTTGACATCAGTTGTTTCATATAAAAAATCATGGATCTTAAACGAAATATTTGAACAAAATACTCTAGCCAAACGAGAAACTTACATTGTGATAAGTAGCTTGATCACCAATTTGGAACATGAGAGCCACTGAAGGACACTTCTTGTTTTCACTGAATTTAAAGAAGCAAGCAGTTCACTACAATAGTGATAGCCTTGCAATTTGAAGTTATGTATAAATCAAGGATCATTTCACTATCATCTGAAGCAGTACATTGAGTGTATTTTGACACATCTGTATCTAAGAAAGAAATAGACATGCCAGAGCCTGACAACTAATGACTAAATTCTAAGTCTCAAGAATCCCAGGTTTTAACCATATCTTATATTCACACAAAAAACATCAGGTGCACAAAAATAATTCAGAACGATCATAAAAATGAGTTGCATAAAACCCAAACTTGCACTGGATCACTTTTTAGTCACAGGACAGTGGACACATATTCTCAAAGGTTAGACGCAGTGACATCTACCAAATCTTGAGAACAGTTACTATAGATCTCAGATACTGTATAGTTCTGATCACCAGTTCTTGAATCATGCAGAGGTCTAGAAAGGGATTGTACATTTTAGAATTGCGACTCGGATAACCAATTCTTTTTTTAAAAAAACACACAATTACCCTTTATCATAAGCGTAATTTCCATCAATTTCCAGCAGAAAGTAGATATCTCGACCATCATGTAGTGCCTACAAAGAGAGAATCACCAATCACATGTTAAGAACAAATTCGAACTCAAAAGTCCACAAAATCCAGATTTTATCAATCGAATCAAAATGTCGCAATGAGATATGCATCACTAGTCTTCTGTTCAAGCTCACCAAACAGATCTTGGAAAATCAGAAATTTCATCAATCTTATACAATCTACAAGTAATGTCGCAACCAATAAGATAATGCAAATCTGCTTTGAATAAACACTTTACCTTGACCGTCATCTTTCCGGCGTCATACTCGTGATCGGCGTCCGGATCAAGTGCAGGTCGGAGCGGGAACTCGGAGCCGTCAATGTCCTTCCAGTCATCGTTGTGACCATCGAGAGTGATAATCCCCGGTCTGAAATCGGCTAAGACCTGGATCTCCGAGTCCGATTCACAACTCCATTCGCCGGATTCCTGGTGCGACACGACCGTCTCGGCCGTGAAGATCAAGAGCCACGCTACAACCACGAGCTGAAGCATTTTGATTTTTCCAGAAGATTTCTACAGTTGACTGACGATTACTTATCAAAACATTTCTTGCTCTCACTTGACTCTTCAAACGGTAAGCAAATCTCGACAGCTGTAATTAAAAACTACTAGTACTGTATTTGTTTTTCAATTAAATATTACTGATATAATGTTTTTTATGGGCCGGATAAAGCCCATTAAACCCTCAAGAGTCAAAGAGAACCTTGTTAAATCCAACGGAGATATTCAGATCGGAGTCATCATCATCGGTCCGATATTTTGGATCCGTGCTCCATTGACGAACAAACAACACTCTGTTCCTAAGTTCAACCATTTAGCTCCTTCACCGGAGCTTCACATCGGGAATAATGGCGGCCAATACGAAGATTCTTCATTCTCTGATCGTCTTCCTCATAGCGATTTCTACAGTCTACGGTGTTTCCGCGGATTCGATAAAAGGCTGCGGTGGTTTTGTCGAGGTTTATCTCTTTTTGCCTTTCCCGATTCGTTTTATCATCCATCGTTCTGATTGCTTCCTGATCGATTACTTGATAGTGTGTCGTATTGGGATATTGAGGATGTTTGCTTTCTAAAGTAGATTCAGTTTAGTTGGACTTGCTTAGTACTTTTACGCACTTCTATCTGAGATTTTGCCATTTGGAGGATGACTTTTATTTTGGAAATGATCATGGTTTAAGTAGTAGGGAATACGAGCGGATCTGGATTTATTAGTTAACGCTGCTGAATTACTAAACGTGCAGGCGAGTTCGTCTTTGGTCAGGTCTCGGAAAGGAGCCGATGGGAAACTGGATTATTCACATATCACGGTAAGAAATCATTTTGTTCACTTTTGTTTTTTCTTTCTTTTTCAGAGTGACGTTTCAATGGTTTGTTTTTTTGTTCCCCTTCAAATTACAAGGTTGAGCTTCAAACAGTAGATGGATTGGTCAAGGACAGTACACAGTGTGCCCCAAATGGTTACTATTTCATCCCAGTATATGACAAGGTATTCATCAAACCTTATCTTTTCTTCTTCTGGGCCTGTTAAAGATGTACTTTTTGGGTGAATCGGTGTTGCATTTCTGCCGCAAGTGATTTCTATGCTTTCTTCTCATAGGGCTCATTCATTCTCAAGATTAATGGACCTGAGGGATGGTCATGGAATCCAGATAAGGTTAATCTGTTCTCTATTTTTTTTACTAGGACTATGCATCAAGAATCTTTCCAGACAAAAACACCAGGCTTGTAGCTAGCTGTTTACATTGAATTCGATTTGGCAGGTCCCTGTTGTCGTTGACGACTCTAGTTGCAACAACAATGAGGACATTAACTTCCGCTTCACGGGGTTCGTTTTAGTCTTATGTGTTTGCCTCTTCTTTTTTATCAACTTTGTAGTTGGTGGTTTGGTCATCTTTCTTCCTTTAAAGTTTGTTTTACTTTTTTGTATATTGCAGTTTTACATTATCCGGTAAAGTCCTGGGAGCTGTTGGTGGGGAGAGTTGTTTGATTAAGAATGGAGGCCCAGCTGATGTCAATGTTGAATTGCTGTCTTCTGATGGATCCGAAGATCCCATCGCTTCTGTTCTCACATCGTCAGATGGGAGCTACATATTCAAGAATATTATTCCAGGTAAGGAATAAGCTTTCATCATCAGCATCTCTTTTTCTATTTATTTATCACTTTGTTATTCTGGTCTTGCATTTATGTAGTCGGAAGTTTCCCATATAGTAAAATCAAATGTCAAGTGCCTAGTTTCCAGGTATCTTGTTATAATTGAATGACGAGTCTGTCTGATTGGTTGCAGGAAAATACAATATCCGTGCATCCCATCCAGAGCTGCAAGTTGAAGTTCGCGGTTCAACAGAGGTCTAAGATTTATTTGGTTTTGCTTTCTATTTTCATTTAACTTTTCTGTTTAAAATTCTTCTGACCAACCTTTTTGCATTTGAGTACACAGGTCTTTCCCTACTCGTTTCTATTGTATCCATATTAATATATTTGGCTTGCTAATTTTAATTCTGCATGCTAATAGTAGAAATTCTCTGTTTACCTTTAGGTAAAACTTGGATTTGCAAATGGCATGGTGGATGACATATTCTTTGTCCTTGGTTATGATCTCAAGGGGTCTGTTGTTGCTCAGGTAATCCCTCTATTCCTGTCTCTCTTTTCTTTTTGATGTTAAAATCCTGCTACTCTCTTCTGCTTTCATCAGTAAAATTTTAATGATGATCTTTATTGGAAATAGTGACTGGTGTATCATTGGTTTGGTTCGGTTCTTGCCCCATCATGCACTTGTTGATTATCCTCAATTTTTAGTGTTGTATAAAACTATTTGTTTCCTTTTGTAGGGAAATCCAATCCTGGGTGTTCATATATATTTGCATTCAGATGATGTTTCCATGGTAGATTGTCCCCAAGGATTTGGTGACGCTGCTGGAGAAAGGAAGCCTCTCTGCCATGCTGTAACTGATGCGGAAGGAGTTTTCAGTTTCAAGTCCATCCCTTGTGGTAAATCATTGTTAAATTATCCACAACCAATTCATTGAGCATTTATTTTGCTTTAAGCTTTAGCCTGATGAATTCTGTATTGTACAACACAATTTAAATGACTATTGAGCATGTTGAACTTTAAGAAGGACGCTTGAAATTCTGGTTGCATGGTCCAGCTCTTAGTTTCTATTGAGCTATTTTTTGCTCACTTTGATTTTTCTTCCTCAGGAAAATACGAACTGGTGCCGCATTATAAGGGTGAGAATACAGTCTTCGATGTTTCTCCTCCTGTGATGCCTGTTTCTGTAGAGCATCAACATGTCACCGTTCCCCAAAAATTCCAGGTCAGATAGAATTACTGCAAACTTTTAACCCCTCTATATTTCTATAATTGGACTCTGCGTACATGTTTCTTCCACTAAATATTGAACTGAATGCTCCTTTAGGTAACAGGATTCTCCATTGGGGGTCGTGTAGTTGACGGTAATTCAATGGGAGTTGAGGGTGCTAAAATCTTAGTAGATGGTAGTCTAAGATCTGTCACTGACAAGGAAGGTTATTACAAGCTTGACCAGGTATACTTTAATTCTACAATTTAAAGTTTATACGGTATACCTTGTTCCAATAATAAGCCTGCTAAATTGGTTGTCACTCAATTTCTCGTAGTGAATTTTTTTGGAATGTTTTGAGGCTTCTAGAATCTAAAGTAAAGGATATGGCTAGATTTTTGAAGTTTATGTACTAAGCAAAGCAAATGTACTTTTATATATTCCAAATATTTGCCATTTGGTTTTCTTTCCACCAACACTTCAATCTCATTTCTTGCTGTTTTGATCAATAGTTTTAACATTAGGGAATTTAATATAATATTGGTTCAACTCCTTAGGTTACGTCAAACCGGTACACAATAGATGCAGTCAAGGAGCATTACAAGTTCGACAAACTGAAGAAGTTCATGGTATCAGTCTCACTTATTTTTCCTTGCGTGCTTTATTAATTTCTCCATATATGGCTTCACCTCACTCATTAGAAGTTCAACAAACTAAAGTAAATCACTTGAACTTGTTTGTTTAGGTTTTACCAAACATGGCTTCACTTCCAGATATCAGTGCTGTATCCTATGATATCTGTGGTAAGGTGCAAATGTTTGGTTCTCGTCACAAAGCAAAGGTTAGCTCTTGTACATATTTATGTTTCTCTGTTGTTACTTATCTCTCGTGTTTAACGTTTTAATATTTTAAATCTAGGTAGCTTTGACTCATGGACCCACAAATGTCAAACCACAAATGAAGCAAACAGATGAGACCGGAACTTTCTGCTTTGAGGTTTGTTGATGCAGATATGTATCTCTACTAAATCCACTAGACAAAAGTTTTTATCAAGTTGACTCCCTTGATTCTCTGGAGACATTCTTTTTTATTTATTCATTTTCTTGCTATCATATATATTTCAGGTTCCACCAGGCGAATATAGGCTGTCTGCTTTGGCTGCTACACCAAAGGGTGCTTCTGAGCTTCTGTTTTTGCCAGCTTATGTGGATGTTGCCGTCAAAAGTCCATTGTTGAACGTAGAATTTTCTCAGGTGATTTGCTCTGAATGACTCCACTCTCTTGGAAATGTTTTTGTAGCATCAAACTGACAGGAGTTGGATAAACAATATACTTCCACGTGTTCAGAATGATTGTCTTTCTTTTAACTTCTTTTGGGTGTTGATGCAGGCCCGAGTCAATGTGCATGGTTCTGTTACTTGCAAGGAGAAATGCGGTCCGTCTGTCTCAGTGGCGCTTGTGGGAGTGGCTGGTGATCGTGAAAAGAAGACAGTTATTTTAACCGACGAGAACAGTCAATTTCTATTTTCAGACATATTGCCTGGAAAATATAGAGTTGAGGTGGGCTGCATGGTTTTTCTCAACATTTTTTCTCCTCTTGGGTAGTTCTGTAGGAGAGACGGAAAAAGTCACATTACTAGCTAAATGCATTTACTAAGTGCTAATCACGGTTGATAATTTTAGGTCAAAAGCATTTCACCGGAAGCCACATCTAATGAAGACAGTTGGTGCTGGGACCGTAGCTCCATTGACGTGAATGTCGGAACTGAGGATATCAAAGGGATTGAATTTGTCCAGAAAGGTTACTGGGTTAATATTATCTCCACCCATGAGGTGGATGCCAAAATTGTTCATCCCAATGCATCACCTACTAGTTTGAAAATCAAGGTACTGTTTGTCCCGTGGATTATCCGTGAGTTTTGGCTATCTAGGATGCTATATTTAAACTCTATCAAAACTAATTATTTTCTTCATTTGTGGTAACTCCAGAAAGGTTCACAGAAAATATGCGTTGAGTCACCTGGAGGACATGAGCTTCAGCTTTCTGACTCATGCATGTCCTTTGGGAGCAATTCAATAAAGATAGATGTCTCAAATCCACAGGTTTTAATTTGTAATGTTTTCTCTCTTGTTTCAACATTAATTGGCTTGTCCTTCATTTAACATCTACATACTTTTCTTTCTGTAGCCTATTCACCTGAAAGCAGAGAAGTACCTCCTCAAAGGTCTGATAAATGTGGAGTCTAGTTCAACCGATACTGAGTCTGAATTGCCAGAGAATTTTATTGTTGATATTCAAGACAAGGAAGGAAATGTTATCAACAATATTGCTGCCAAACTTGCATCTGATGGGCGTGGCGTTTATGAGTACTATATGTGGGCCAATCTTGGTGAAAAGCTTAGTTTTGTTCCTCGAGATTCTAGGTATGATCTGCTAATTATGACTTCAGGGGAACTGTGAACTAGACTTCAAATGTTTGGAGTCAAATGTCTCATGACTGCATCATAGTTCATAGAACAGAAATTCTTGTTTCAAAGTCAAACAACCAAAAGAGTGTTTGAGTGCTTGAATTTTTCTCTAGTATTTTTGTAGCTATTATTCTTTTCAAGTTACTTCAGTTATAGCTGTATTCTGTTTCAGGGGTAATGTGGAGAAGAAGATCTTGTTTTATCCTCAAAAGCTTCATGTAAGTATTAACTAGAAGTATTGCTAGCCATATAAGATTCTATAATGGGAACATCAAGCTTAATTTATGTTTGTTTTAATAGGCTGTAGTGTCAAATGACGGATGCCAAGCTTCAGTTTCTCCATTTACTGGTCGGCTTGGTCTTTACATACAAGGATCAGTTTCTCCTCCTCTTCCCGGTGTTCATATTAGTGTTTCTGCTGCAAAAGACAGCCTTATTTCTTCACTTCAGAAAGGTGAAGTCGCTATTGAAACAAGCACGTCACCAGATGGTTCATTTGTTGCTGGGCCTTTGTATGATGATATAACATATGCTACCGAGGCTTCAAAGGTAGGTGTATATTATACTGATAAATTTTTTCATGTCCATGCAAATGGACCTTGAGATGATTTTTTGCTTCACTTTTCTAATCTTAGGTTAGATCTCATGCATCTGGTTACACTGAAATTCTCACTTATATTTATTGTTCTGAACCAATGTGTTTCTGATCTTGGCTTACACATGCAGCCTGGCTACCATATTAAAAGGCTAGGACCATATTCCTTCTCCTGTCAAAAGCTTGGTCAGATCTCTGTGCGCGTATGCTCAAAGGACAATGCCGAGACATCAATCCCACCGCTGTTGTTATCATTAAGTGGCGATCATGGTTACAGAAATAATTCTATATCTGGCGCAGGTGGACTCTTTGTATTTGATAGCTTATTCCCTGGAAATTTCTACTTGCGTCCCCTTCTTAAGGTAATTAACCCGTACGCCCCTGCATTCTTAGCAAAGATGTTTGAAAATGCTTTGACTGGCTATGATCTGAAATATAAAATCAACAGCTTTCGTTGGCAACGCTCTTTAATGGCTTTCTCAAAATGTAAAAGGTGCCTAAAAGAAATAAAGGATGAATATTCTGAGTATCTATCGTTTTCCTCAGGAATATTCTTTCAAACCTTCAACACTGTCAATAGAACTGGGTTCTGGGGAGTCCAGTGAAGCTGTATTTGAGGCTACTCGTGTTGCCTACAGGTTTGATCGATTCTAAATCATCGTTTCCCACTATTTGTTCCTGATTTTACTTATGATAAAAAAAAAAGTTGTTGCCTTGATTAGACTGGAATAAATTGTTTCCGGACTCCTTAAACCTTCTAGGTTCGTTTCTTTTAAGTATAATATTGCACCTGGGCTCACTTCTCCTGCAATAAAATTAGAGCAGAGAACTTTCTTTGAAACTTGTACCAATTCATAATGACCAGTTATATTGGTCACTGTAAGTTTCAATTGAGATCTAATAGATCTCCATTATCAGCACATTCTAATTTTGGAGGTTAAATTTTTTTGTCCTAAACCGTTATTTTACTGAACCATTCTCTTGCTTTTTGAACCATTGACATATATTCTAGGCTTAGATTACTTTCGATTTAATCTTTTTTTTATTTCTGTAACATAAATACCTTGTCAATTCCTTTGCAGTGCAATGGGTAGAGTTGCTCTCCTATCTGGCCAGCCACAAGAAGGTGTTGCAATTGAAGCTCGCTCTGACTCCAAAGGATACTACGAGGAGACTACAAGCGATGTTAATGGAAATTATCGACTGAGAGGGTTACATCCAGATACAACATATGCAATCAAAGTGTCGAAGAAAATTGGTTCAGGCAACAATAAAATAGAACGTGCATCTCCAGAGTCGGTAACTCTTCAGGTTTGTTTCTGTATCTCCAGAATATCTCTTTCTTATCATCCGCAACTTCAACAACGGAATTCTCCTGACGAATGTCTTTTTTAATAGATTGGTTATGAAGATATCAACGGGCTCGACTTTTTGGTCTTTGAACAACCAGAAACGACCATATTAACTTGCCATGTCGAAGGAAAACAAAACGAAGAAGTAAACTCGAATCTTCTAGTGGAGATCAAATCAGCCATTGATGAATCCAAGATAGAGAGTGTTTTTCCACTACCACTTTCCAATTTCTTCCAAGTAAAAGGCTTACCTAGAGGTAAACACCTTGTGCAGCTTAAATCCAATCGTCCTTTAATCTCCCACAAAGTAGTATCAGAGATTATCGAAGTTGATTTTGAGACAAATACCCAAATCCATATCGGTCCACTTCGATACAGCCTCGTGGCAGATCATCAAAGTCAGGTAAATAATACATAATTCACACAAAAGAGTCTTCCACTTTTTCAATAGACTGAGCTCCTTTCTTCTTGTTTGCTCATTGTGATTTGATTTGTATCGACTTCAGGAAGTGACACCTGCAGCTATATTGCCACTCGTTATTGGCGTTTCGGCAATTGCTCTGTTCCTCAGCATCCCCAGGTAAATATATAAAATTAAAACCAAATTGTAACTTTCCAATTTTGAAACCTTTCCATAATTAGTAATTCACATGCTTGACATGCTTCTCAAAAAAAAAAAAAGGTTGAAAGACATCTACCAAGCGACGGTTGGGATTTCATCACCTGGGTTCACTGCATCTGCCAAGAGAGAACCTCGAAAAGCTGTTGCTAGAAAGAAGACGTTTTGAAGCATATTCATCCTCTGGGTGTTTTTCCTTCTTTTTTTGGTCCTAATATATATGGTTAGAGTGAATTATTCAAAACTTGCAGAGCTCAGAAACTTCTCTAATCCTCACATTTCAAATTTTAGAGACCCATTTCCCTCAACCGTTAATTTAGTCTTTTTTCTTATATAAACGATATGATTTATGGTAGAATCTTTTTCTCTTCGACTATTTCCCAAAACTCTGTTATCAATTTTGAGACAACTACGTATTCAGATTTAGTTTTCTTAATAATATTATAAATTTGAGAGAAAATTTTTTCTAAATTTGTTTATATTAGAAGTACTCCTAGATAATTGATAGATATATAGATTTTGTACTTTTTTTTTTTTTGTCACAACAGTGTTCTTTATATCATAAAGCCAAGTTCAACAAGACAATAGTCAAGCCTATTACATTCCTAAGCCAAAAACCAAATACAAAGAAAGAACTAAGAAAAGAACCAATCCAAAGTGATATTGAGACTGTTCTTCTTAAGATTGTTCTTCTTGTAGTAGTTTTGACACCAAAGTAAAGGAAGTAGACCCAGAATCAAGCCAAAAAGTTCAGTCTTCTAAGTATCCTTTGTCTTCTTTTTAGAGAGGTTAAGGGCTTAAACTCCTAAGAACTAACACTGAAAACTCTGAATCAAAGGCAACCGACAAACACTTCCATAGGAAAGGGAGACGCCAGAGCTGAGCTACAAACTGGAGTCCTCGAAAAGAACCAATCATTAGACTGCCCCCAGAAAAGACTGGAGGCCCGAGAAAGGAACTAAACTTAACCCACACAACCACAACACCGGCAGAAATGAAGACGGAGAATCAACTAAAACAGAGCACATCACCTAATCCAACCTACCACTCCAAAGAACCAATGCATCGAGGAGGCAACAGAACAAAGAGCAGCAATTATAACCGAGAGATGGAACGCCAAAGTGGATCCCCACTTCTTACACACGGACATTCGTATACCCCATCCAAGCCACCTACAGACAAAGGATAGGTTACCGCCACGCAAGAGAAGAGATGGAGAAAGAATCCACTGCATCGTCTTGAACCCGTAGATGCCTCTGCAACAAATTGCCAACTTAAAGACGAATCCATCAATCAAAACCTGAGCC
Source organism: Erysimum cheiranthoides (assembly GCA_011420285.2). Classification (NCBI taxonomy): domain Eukaryota; kingdom Viridiplantae; phylum Streptophyta; class Magnoliopsida; order Brassicales; family Brassicaceae; genus Erysimum; species Erysimum cheiranthoides. The sequence goes on along the minus strand of CM022183.2, from coordinate 16,338,717 downwards.
AATGCAAGGCACCAAAAACTCGAGAGGATAGAACAGAGAGGAAGAACTAGGAATCAGATCCAATAACCACACTTGACTACACCAATGATATAGAACCAGAGACTGGACCTTAGAGAAAGGCAAACCAACCATCTAATTCTCATATGAAGATCAAGCCAAAGATTGAAAGCATCCTAAATTACCTACGACTAAACATGTAAAACTAAACCAACTGATAGCAAGCGATGAGGAATTCCGGCCAAGACGAAACAAAGAAGACGAAACTGACCCGAGAATGGTATCTCTTGAGCCACACCAACCGACGGTGAAGAGAGTGGAAAGCACCGAAATTTCTGACAAAAATTAACCCGCCCGACGAGACCTCCGGATCCACAACGACTTCCCATCACCACCTGGAAAACCACCACCGACTAATACAATTCTCAGGTCTCCTCACGCCGGAGACAACCAAACCACGCTACTGAGAAATCAAAGCTTGCTTCTACAACTCCAACTTATACTTTATTCTAATTTCAGATTTAAACCTAGAACAAACTGATGCCGACAAAGTCCCGAAATCTGAAGGACTTCACCAACGATCCTTAAGAAACAGAAACAAAAGCCGGAAAAAACCGGAATCAAAGCGCCCACACGGCGAGCCAAAAGCCCGAGGATCGGGAAGCAAAGCGGAATCGATGCCGGATCTAAAGAAGCCTCCGGCCATCGATCCAAAACCAAAAGCGGCGGAGAAGAGGTTGAAGAGAGAGAAGAGAGAAAACCCTCTCGAGAGGGTCTCTCTAAAATCCTATAACGAGTTAACGACTATAGATTTTGTACTTAAATTTACTTATTTTTTATAATATCTAATATCAACAAATCTTCACTTATACACGAAATGTTTTATCGGGAAACTAAAACAGATACCAAAAACATTTCTAAGAATTTATAGAGGAAATTTTGCATACATATGTGCTCAGTAGATACGAGGTGGAGTTAAGAACACGGATGACTCAAACTATTTGTAGCTGATCTACAATTTTTTTTACTTAGTGTATATTTTGTTGGTTAAAGATTTTTTGGAGAAAATTATAGACATCAATTTTGGTGTTTTTCATATCATAGCTATATACATAGTTAGATATTGGGCTGCACATGAACCAACGTGGATGATTACAATTACAGTATTATACTTATAGTAGTCATTTATTATTATTCCAGGGAAAGCATTGCAGAAGAAACCCGATTAACTGCTGAACCGGTCAAAAAATCGAACGTACGAAAGCGTATACCGTCATGTCAGACGCCACGCAGATATTACCGTTTAAAACATTGTCCTGTCCACCTACAATCGCCGGTCACCAATACAAGGCATTATTAATTTAGCAAGAATCCATGTTTTAACTCCTCACCTTCTCTCACTCTCTCTATTCTCTAACCCTAAATTCTCTTTCTATATGTTTTATTTTTCCACATCAAGTGGATCTCTGTTTTGATTCGTTTTGTTGACTAGGTTTGATTAATTTTCCTGGAAAATGGAGAATATTTCCGATTTAGGGCAAACGAGGGTTTACCCATTGCTTTCTGATTTCAACGATTCATCGGCGGAGAGGAATCCGGTAAGGTTCATGGATTTACTGGGTGTTCATCAACACATCACTCATTGTGCCTTAACCCATACGCCGCCGATGCAGTTTCCGGTGACACATAACTCGTCGTCGAGTGAAGTTGTGACTGGAGAGGAGAAGAAGAGAAACGACGAGGAACATGAAGAAGAGGAAGAAGAAGATGGAGAGGAACAGCAACATAAGAGAAATAAGCTGTGAGTTTCCCTTTCTTCAATAAGATAAGAAAAGTTACAAAACATTTTTAACAATGATGCTTGGTGAACTTTGGGGTTATAGGTTTAACTCAACCAAGAGTAGTGACCAGACGAAAATGAGAGTGCCAAAAGTGTCATTCATCACGAAGAGCGACGTTCTTCATCTAGACGATGGATATAAGTGGAGAAAATACGGCCAAAAACCTGTCAAAAACAGCCCTTTCCCAAGGTAATATTTAATCTCCTTATGTTTGTGTCTTCTTGTGATATATAATAATCTAAATTAAACCTTTTGATGAGATTTGATTAAATGGGTTTTTTCTTTGGCAAGGAATTATTACCGTTGCACAACATCTTGGTGTGACGTGAAGAAGAGAGTGGAGAGATCATTCAGTGATCCAAGCAGTGTAATCACCACTTACGAAGGTCAACACACGCATCGTCCAGTACTCATCATACCTAAAAGAGGCAGCTTTCGATCCAATGGCTCAGCTTCTAGGGCCCACTTTGGCCTCCCTACACTCCCTCCTCAGCTTCATCAGCTTTTAGATTACAACAACCATCAACAACAAGAACAAGGCCTGTCTTCTTTTGAAACTGAGTATATTAATAACAGGCAAGAAAAGGGATCTGATTGTGATGATGATGATGATCATCATGATCATAATCATGTAGTGAAGAAGAGTCGAACTCGGGATCTGCTGGATGGAGCTGGTTTAGTCAAAGATCATGGCCTTCTTCAAGATGTTGTTTCCTCTCATATCATTAAGGAAGAGTATTAGTCGATCGCATAATGAAGTAGCTAGCTAGAGAAGTTTATTTTTTCTAATTGTCATAAAAAAAAAGATCATTAACTTTGCAATCTTGAGTGAATCATGCAGATGTTGAAATTTGCGAAATCTTGTAATGGTAGCTAGGGTGCTTGTTCAAGATGCCACATGTATTTGATCATGATGAGTATTTAATTTTATTAATTAGGGTTCTTTTTTTTTGTATGGAATTAACGAGAGGAACAGTACTTATTTAATTGAGATATATTCCTTTAATTTACAGTACCCGTTTGATATCAAAACACTAATTAATATTATTGAACCGAATCACATTCAGGTAGTTAAATATTTTGTGTGTGTCCTACTGATCGAGTTTTATAGTCACTCGACTCACTCTAGTATATATATGGATCGTCGAATTGATACCCCACCTCGAACAATGTACAAGATTATGAGAGCAATATTGCTACGTTCTAGCTAGGGTTTTAAGGTTCTGTTTCTTCATATATATAGAGACGAGGTCGGTAAAGATTGATTAATTTCTGATTGATTGGCCGTTTAACAGCTAGGGATGGTTTTATGGGTTTAAAGGAATTGATGACTTTTTTTCTTACAATTAATTTCGTATTACTGACCTTTTAACAGAGAAAAATAATTAGATAGGTTCAAGGGAATGTGGAAAAAACCAAACTTATGTGACATAGTGTATGTATGCATGGATCAAAAAGGAAATGGGACGGATCAGTATATATTTAATTAAGGAAAGTAGATATTCACCACCACTTGTAATTCATGATTACCCCCTACTGCGTTGAAAAAATATATTACACTGTCAAGTGTCAATGTCCTTTGCTATTTTAAGCTTTAACGTTTTCTTTTTGGTTTTTATTTTATTCTTATGGTTTCTCTATAAACCCAAAGACGAAAATAAGGAGAAAGACAAATTCAAATTCCAACCTAACCTCTAATAAATGGTTTTTACTTTTACGAAGAACAATGACGTGAGGACTATGATACTATCATATGTTTGTTTGTTAAAATTTGAGATTCGTTCCGTCTTCAAGCTGCTTGGAAGCAATATTAACCATAAAATTTTAATTGAGTCAAACACTTATAAAGACCACACTATATGACAATTTCTGTTTATAGAAATGTTTGGTTTATCACCCTCTGTCCCAAATCTCATATTCTTGATCGTATCATCACATGGTCTTTAATTTGCTCCAAACTGCAAAAAAAAAAAAAAATTTAATCAAGTCATCAATCTTTCGACATACTTTTTTTCTCGCAGTTACTAAAATTATTGTTTTCTTATAGGTTTGTAGAGCTAGTTAATTTTTTTTTAAAAAAAACTACAGAAGACAACTATCAAGTCTCTACATATCTTAAGATGTAGTAATAAAGAACATTGTGGATGTATCTATCTCGACATACTCTATGAGATTATGGAGTTTGAAAGATCGTTTATGTCTATCAAATGTGCTACAATATCCGGATGTGGATGTATGGTCATTGAAGATGGAAGATTCAAGTGAGAAATGGGAGAATAGTTTTTGTATTAATGTTTCAAGTATTATATTGGCCGGTTACGATTTAATAATATTGTTTTTTTTTTTTCGCCTACTCTAGATTAATGATAAATGGCTTTTACATAACAATCGATCTCATTAACAATAGAAATGTTGTTTTCTCTTCATGATTGTAAGAGCATGAACTCGTTTGTGATTTATTTAGCCTTGAGATTAGTTACTACTACCATACTAACTAACTAAATAGTGCGACAACATTTTATCAATAAAGACAGAAACTGAACGACACCGTTTCTGTGTGGAGATGGGTCCGATGGTACAACGACAGAGTTTACGATTAGAAGGAAACGACAACGTTTTCTTTATTTACAGAAATCGAAGGTTCATCAAAAAAAAAGGCGAAAGTAAAAATTGGAGTTTTGGGAGCTGTCCACAGGTACCCAAGAACCCTAGCTTATTATCTCCTTCATCATCTTCTTCTCGTTTCGACAAATTCGATCGCCATTGATTCGCACTTCGCAAGGTAGGATTACCTCTAACTCTAGATTACTTAGCTTACCGCCTTCTTCTTCTTTTCTTCTTCTCTCTTGTTCGCTTTCTCAGCCGCTCTTTGAACGCATTTCATCGTGAGAATCGACGAGTTTATTAATAACTGGGTTATTCAATTTTTCCAGCAAGTTTTGTTTATTTCTGGGAAGGTGTCCGCTTTTTTTGGTTTAATCGCATCGAGTAATGAATATGCTATGTGTCTAATGGACAATGTGATGTCTTTCTTCTGCATTTACAGTTTTTTTTTTCTTTCTTCACTGATAGAATCTTCAAATTGATACTTCTATGGAAGAATTGAACTCTTCGATTGATTCTTTGTTCTCGAAAACTGAAACTGAAAGCTGTGTTTATCTTCAGATGGAAAGCACTAGATCGGACCCAGAGCTTGATGATGACTTTAGTGAAATCTACAAGGAGTATACAGGTCCTCCATCTACTGTCACCAACACTATCCAAGAAAAAGACAAACCTACCAAACAACGTTCTGAAGAAAGATGTGATGAAGAAGAGCAACTACTACCTGACCCCAATTCTGTACCAACAGATTTCACTAGCCGAGAGGCTAAGGTTTGGGAGGCTAAATCGAAAGCTACTGAGAGGAATTGGAAGAAGAGAAAAGAAGAGGAAATGATCTGTAAAATATGTGGCGAGTCTGGTCATTTTACTCAGGTAATCCTCAATATTCTCTTCCTGGTAACTGCTTTTTAGTTTATACATCATTTGTGTGTCTATTTCTGATTGTTGCATCATTTACAATTTGTTCAATATTTTAGGGATGTCCATCGACGCTTGGTGCCAACAGGAAGTCTCAAGAATTCTTTGAAAGGGTACCGGCTAGGGACACAAATGTAAGAGTTTTGTTTACTGAGAAAGTTATGGAAAAGATTGAAAGGGAGACCGGCTGCAAGATTAAAATGGACGAGAAGTTCATTATTGTTAGTGGCAAGGACAGATTGATCTTAAGGAAAGGTGTAGATGCTGTTCACAAGGTTAAGGAGGATGGTGAGATTAAAAGCTCTACTGTTTCTCACCGGAGCAGATCCAGGTCACCTAGGCGAACTTCTGTTGGTCCACCGCGTGCTCGAAACTCTGAACCTCAAAGACAGCACCTACCATCACATGGTTCATCAATTTTCCCAGAGCGCTCTGGAAGGCAAGATAAGTTTGTGGATAATCGTGTGCGTGAAGAGAATCGTGTTCGTGAGAATCAGCGAAATGTTTCCCGAGGATCACCACAAGGTAGGGACAGGATAGGATACCTTAGAGAGACCTGGTTATTGTCTCTTTTAGTCTTGTCTTTGAGGAAGTTGATTGGTTGTTTCCCGGCCTATTTTGGCCGATAATTTCCGTTCCTTATCTTTATTTTGCAGCCAAAGGTAAGTCCTTATGTTCAACCATTTTGTACAATACCAAAGTAAATAAATTATTTACTGAACTTTTGCTCGATCTTCTCTGATTGAAGATGAGATCACATGTCTTACTGTAGCTGTAACCTTTGGTTTAGTCTCGTGGTCAGTCAGTTAACATTATTATTCATTTTATGAAGCTTATGGTAGTGACAGAGCTCGGAGTCGTTCCACACATTCGAAATCTCCAGGGCGGCCACGTTATAGTGGATGGGATAAACCGTATGATAGGCAAAAGTCTGAGGTGAGTGGTTATAGGTCTGAAAGATGGGATCAAGAGAGAATGGGTGGCTCCAGCGACATTCAGGTGAGTCATCAGTTTGAACGCCCTGCTTTCCCACAGACGTTAGAAGAACTAGAATTGGAATATACGAGGGATGCAATGGAACTTGAAAAGAAACGTGATAAGGAAGAAGATGAGGAGAACAACAAGCATCGTGAGGTAAGAGATCCAGTGACTGAATGTGTTCCTCTTAGATTCAAAACCGAGTATAGGCTGGATTGATTTCTGTCACCACAGATATTGCAATTCATAGAAGTTTCAACTATGAAAGTTTCATACTTTTTTACATTTTAGTCTAAAGTGTTTGGATGGTAACGGATCTCTCCAAATGGACTTTAGTCCCTTGTCTCCAAGTGAAATGCAATTCCTTTTAAGGAACTTCAGCTTCTGACATCAATTTGTGCGAGTTTTTAGACAATCCGGGAACTGAGAGAGACTTACATGAAGAAACTGGCTGGACTAAGGGTTATGAATGCTAAACAATGGGATGAATTCCTTCAGCTGGATGCTCAGAGACGTCAACAGCAAGCACGGCAGCAAATCTCTGGTCTGAGTTATGGCAACTATAGACAGTTTCCTTATACTGAGTTTGATGATGGGTACTCTGCCAATCCTGCTCCCTATGGTGGAAACAATGTGCCAGTGGATTCCGAGGGCAGATATCCTAACCATGTAAAAAACTACCCGTCAAGGCATCAAGACAACAATTATGGTACTGGGTTCCAACGCCAGAGACGTGAGGACTATGGAAAAGCCTACAATCGTTATTAGACCATGGTAGTGAGATCGTGTGTGGTAAGTTGTTTCTCCCCTGTTTGAAGGCAGAAGTAATGTGCTGTCATGGTTAACTGAGACAAACCAGATTGATTGTTATGTTTGTGACCTGAAAGCTTTCTGAAAATTTCAGGATTCTGCTGGAACTGGTTTACTAGGAACAATGCTCAACCAAGGTTTGATTCTTACTATGAAGCCATTATCATATCTGGATATATGTCTTTTCCCGTGCAACGAGCGCCTGTTACTACTAGCTATGTGGTCCTTGTTTGGGTTTGTTGTTTACATTCTAAAGATTTCTTGCTTAAAAGTAGTGATAAAACCGTTTTCATTGTAATCATAGTTCAGGCATTATCTCTTTTAAGACTTATTGGAATGGTTTTTGTGTGGCCATGAAGAACATATTCCGGATGATAAGTATCTAACTTTAATCTCCAACGTTATTATAACGAAAGTTATAAAGATGTGGGGCTGAATTAAAAATTGTGTATAAACACGCCCTCGAACCCTAACCTTCAATCTTTGTTCAGCATCTGCACTCTTGCTCGTTATTTCTCGTTTCGTCCATGATGGGTCATAGAGAGAAAGAGAAAAGCTTGTCATCATATCTCTCTTTCAAGACTCACTCGTTCAAAAGATTTCTCTGTGTTGATTTACGAGGCGTTGATAGTATATTTACAATCAGGAAACGTTTATACCTGATTGTTAATATCTTCAGCTATTGGGCCAGGCCTGACAATTTAAAACTTATTACAAAGCCCATTAGCCCACATAACGAACGCTTTGTTCTTCCTTATAATAAAATAGAAGCCGCCTCTCTCTTCTCCTAAGTCACGCTGCCGAACCCTAGCTTTCATAAAATTTCCTTGATCGTTCTGTTTTTGCTTCCTCCTTCTTTATCTCTTTACGTCCGTCGTCCGTACGTAAGCGGCTCTCGCGATGGGTACAGAGAGAAAGAGGAAAGTTAGTTTGTTCGATGTTATGGACGATCCCTCGGCTCCAGCGAAGAGCGCCAATATCAATGGTCTTGCCGACGCCGGAATCAACAATCTGATCAACAAATGGAACGGGAAGCCGTATTCCCAGAGATATTATGACATACTGGAGAAACGGAGGACTCTACCTGTCTGGCTGCAAAAAGAGGAATTTCTTAAAACTTTGAACAGCAATCAAACCCTTATTCTTGTCGGAGAGACCGGTAGTGGTAAAACTACTCAGGTAAATTTTTCATCTTTCCTTTTTCTGATCAGTTATTTGATATGTAGGCTTAGGAATGAATAGTATCCCGAGGTTGATTAAATTGGAGATTATGTTTAGTGTCTAGAGAATGAAAAGCTAATAGTAAATTTTGTTTATTGTACAGATTCCACAGTTTGTGATAGATGCTGTGGATGCTGAAACATCTGATAAGCGGAGGAAGTGGTTGGTTGGATGCACGCAGCCTCGTAGAGTTGCAGCCATGTCGGTGTCCCGTCGTGTTGCTGAAGAGATGGATGTAACCATTGGGGAAGAAGTTGGTTACAGCATCCGTTTTGAGGATTGTAGTAGCCCTAGAACGGTGCTTAAGTAAGCATTGTCTCTCTTTTAGCTTCTCATTTTTTTCATTTATTTACTTGTGGACTTGTATCTAATCATGTGTTACTCACTATGACCAGGTACTTGACTGATGGTATGTTACTGAGAGAAGCAATGGCGGACCCGCTTCTAGAGAGATACAAAGTGATTATTCTCGATGAGGCCCACGAAAGAACTCTTGCCACAGATGTGCTGTTTGGTCTTCTGAAAGAGGTGTTGAGAAATAGACCTGATCTCAAGTTAGTTGTGATGAGTGCAACTCTAGAAGCTGAAAAGTTTCAGGAATATTTTAGTGGTGCTCCTCTGATGAAAGTTCCTGGTAGGCTACATCCAGTTGAGATCTTTTACACTCAGGAGCCTGAGAGGGACTATCTTGAAGCTGCTATTAGGACTGTTGTCCAGATTCATATGTGTGAGCCACCTGGTGATATTCTTGTCTTCTTGACTGGAGAGGAGGAGATTGAAGATGCATGCCGCAAAATCAATAAAGAAGTCGGTAATCTTGGGGATCAAGTGGGGCCTGTTAAAGTTGTGCCATTGTATTCTACTCTTCCACCTGCGATGCAACAGAAGATTTTTGATCCTGCTCCAGAGCCAGTAACAGAAGGTGGTCCTCCTGGGAGAAAGATTGTTGTCTCGACTAACATTGCTGAGACTTCTTTAACCATCGATGGGATTGTCTACGTCATCGACCCTGGTTTTGCTAAGCAAAAAGTCTACAACCCTCGAATCCGTGTTGAGTCTTTGTTGGTGTCCCCAATTTCTAAGGCAAGTGCTCACCAGAGATCTGGTCGTGCCGGTAGAACACGGCCTGGAAAATGCTTCAGGCTTTATACTGAGAAGAGTTTCAATAATGACTTGCAGCCCCAGACGTATCCTGAAATATTGAGATCAAACCTTGCAAACACAGTTCTGACCTTGAAAAAACTGGGTATTGATGACTTGGTTCACTTTGATTTTATGGATCCCCCTGCTCCTGAAACACTGATGCGAGCCTTAGAGGTTTTGAATTACTTGGGAGCACTGGATGATGAAGGTAACTTGACGAAGACAGGTGAGATAATGAGTGAGTTCCCCTTGGATCCACAGATGGCAAAGATGCTCATAGTCAGTCCTGAATTCAACTGCTCAAACGAGATTCTTTCAGTTTCAGCCATGCTCTCAGGTACGCCCTTTACTTTTATTTATTTGTTCTTGCTACCTTGGCTTAGGTATGTAGTTAAGGTTAGGCTTAAGCTTGCTACCAGTTTCCATTCTGCATGTAGTCTAATGTGCACTAAAACTCATCTTTTATCGTCCATGTGTTATGATTGTCATTTAGAATTAAGTATTAGAGTTAGGTTGTCATCAGCAGTCTCTAGTCTGGGTTCTGCATACCCATGGTTAGGACTTAGGGGTATCCCAAGTAAGTGCTGATGCAGATAGTTGCAGTTTCTCAGTTATTCTCTCTCATGAAGCAAATGGTATCACTCTCATCGCCTCTATGCATCTGCTGACCTCTTCCATGGACCTCTTCTGTTATAAATACCAATTCTTTCTCTAGTACCGAATTGCTTTATTCGGCCTAGAGAGGCTCAAAAAGCAGCAGATGAAGCTAAAGCTAGGTTTGGACACATTGATGGAGATCACCTCACATTGTTGAACGTCTACCACGCTTTTAAGCAAAACAGTAAGTGATTATCCCTTTCTCTTCCTCTTTTGTTAATAGTTGCTTTAGACAAATAAAATGACCGTGACTAACTTGGTCAATGTGAACTCTCGCAGATGAAGATCCCAATTGGTGCTATGAAAACTTCATCAACAATAGAGCGATGAAATCTGCAGACAACGTTAGACAGCAGCTAGTCCGGATAATGTCAAGATTCAATCTGAAGATGTGCAGCACTGATTTCAACAGCCGCGACTACTACATCAACATAAGGAAGGCCATGCTTGCGGGTTATTTCATGCAAGTGGCACACTTAGAACGCGCTGGCAATTACCTGACTGTCAAAGACAACCAAGTACGTCAAAACAAATTCAATTTATAATGTTGTTTCCATTTTAAATATTTCTCTTTGAATTAATCTGTTAGTTAATTCTTGTTTGGCAGGTGGTTCATTTGCATCCATCCAATTGCTTGGATCACAAACCGGAGTGGGTAATTTACAACGAATATGTTTTGACTAGCCGGAATTTTATCAGAACTGTGACGGATATTCGTGGTGAATGGTTAGTTTGTCTTTTCCTGTTCTTTTTACTTTAGTTATTCTCTCTTGGAGGTTTTTGTTTCTGAAATATTCTTCCTTGTGCCAATGTGAATTCGCAGGCTAGTAGATGTTGCTCCTCACTATTACGATCTTACGAACTTTCCCAACTGCGAAGCCAAACGTGTCCTCGAGAAGCTTTATAAGAAGAGAGAAAGGGAGAAGGAAGAGAGCAAGAACCGGAAGTGAAGGAGAATCATGTCCTCCCTCACATTTCAACATCTGATTCTACTTGGACAAAAGGACCAATCTATAAAGCCTGTCTTATATTATTCTAAAATATTCTAGCAATCATCGTTTTTGTAGGTGTTGAGTTGAAACAAGTAATTGCATTTACCCTTTCGGTTGTTTCTCTAAGAGCTTTCTTGTTCCTTTGAAGATTCCTACTACTGAAATCTCTTTCACTTATCTAATGAGACAAATCCGGTAAAAAAAAAAAAAGAGGTCCAAGGCAGATAGACTTGTACTTAACTAGTCAAAGTTATGTTTTTTACAAACACGAACAGAGAATTCGATAGTAGTTTTAAACACAAACGTTTTGATCTCTGACTTGGTTATATCCATGGGGCAGCGACGATTGCCCGAAACTGCTGATCTACATTCTGAACCTTTTGGTCAAGAACCGCTGCGTGAGACTGCATCTGAGCTATCTCCTTGTCTAGTGTTACTGTTACTTCCTTCATCAATACTTGTTGTCTCTGCATATCAACAATATCTTCTTCACACTTCCTTCTTTTGTTGTCATTCTCTGTGATCTTTTTCTCAACAGCTTTTAATTCTTCCAATGCCCATGTCTGGCTTTCTTTAATGGACAATAGCTTGGCGATCCGAGATCGAGGTGTTGTAACATTAAACCCGTGTTTCTCTAGCTTGAGAAAACACTTGTCAATCCTGTTAATCAAGCTTATTGGATCGTCGACTTGTAGATTGTTGACTTTCTCTAACAGCGCACTGAACTTCACCATTGTACCAATTGCTTCTCCTTCACGGAACTCTTCTTCGCTCTCTAGCAGTGGACTGAAATGTGGATGCTGTGGCACTGCTTTGAAGACTTCCATCGATTCGAGGACTTTCCAAAGCTGTGACTTCTTTGCAAATGGCAGAACCATTGTCGAATCTCTCGCTGGAGGAGTTTCCACAACATCAACATGCTTTTCCACAACAGAATTAGGCCCTGGATCAGGAGTCCGAGAAACAGATTGCCCTGAGTAATAAGAACGAAAAGCAAAACACAAAACAATTAGAATCGGAAGCTAAAAGAGCATCCAATTGTTCAAGAGACGTGTCAGCACTTAATCCAGCCAAACCCGATGATGAATTTCCACCGTGGATCCATGAAGCGAGAGGCGTATCATCATCAGTCGTATCGGCATTAGTCGCAACCTTTGAACCATTACCAGCCACACCTACAAGTTATTATGCCAAGAATGTTTCAAGATTGCATACAAAAAAAATGCCGCTTTACTTATCTACTAAAGTTAAGACAACATACCAGTCTTCTGCTTAGGCTCTGTGCTTATGAACTTACGTGGCTGTCCTCTTTTCCTCTTATTGACACTCTCTCTGTTTTTAGTCTCCTCAGGTGCCTGCGTAGAATCAATAGGATGAACAACCAGCAAACTCTGATGTTTAACAGTGCGAATAACTAACTTTCACCTTCTCTCCGACAGAATTATTTTCAGGGCCTTTTTGATTCTTCATTGCCTGAAGATTCTTCCTCGGAGATGTTTTTCCTTGTGTTTTGACCGCTGGTTTTGTCAGAGTAGCAGCGGCTACACCCAGGACAACGGATGAGTGAAACTCTTTAGCTAGAAAGAGTAATACGCAGTTTTATTTCGTGACACAAACAACTTCCAACAAGAATAACCATCATACTTGTGAAACCAAAGAACGATATAACACTTACTTGCTGGTATCTCCGGTTGGCTTGTGACATGAGTGTTCTCATTCATCACAACATCAGCCATCTTACTACCTAATTCCCCAGATAACTGCTGCAGAAGACACATATGTCACTGGAGCAAGATTACTTCAAGCAAGTTAAAATTCACTGAAAAAGTTATAACCCTAAGTTGCTGATTCAACTTAGACTGTAAAAGTAGCGTGCATATAGAGAGTTGGAGAGATAGATAGAGGGGAAGGATATATAAAACTCACAGCTGCAGTTTCGGAGACCGGAGTTTCAGTCACAATGACAGATACTTTACCAGCCTCTGCAACATCTCCTCCATTGGAAGATGTAGTAAGAGGATTCTTGATAGCGCCACTAGAAGAGCGGGTGGCCCTCAATATTTTTCCTGCACTCAAGGCTTTTTTGTCTCTCAAGGCAGTTCGAACAGTTACCCTTATACGGGTTGAAGCAGGTGTCTCTTTAACTGCATGCGAACTCTCTTCGCTATCTGAAACCTAAAAAGTAGAAGACAGAATCTGATTTCAACGTATATTCCCCCGAAAGATGCACAAAAGGATTCAACAAATACACACAATTGGTGAGTGTTGCATTTAAGAATCAGTGTAAGAAAGAAAGAAGTAACTACCTTTTCTTCTTTATGCCAAACTCCATTTTTCCACTCTAGAGAAGGTCTTAAGTGCAAGTGACTCAACTCCTTAATCTCCTTGTTTGGCCCCAAAACCACAGCGTATCTATTCCCAAAAAGAACTTTACTAACTGCACCTGGACACCATCCAGAGTCGAGAAGAGCATCCACATGCTCCATCAATTTGTACTCTCTTAAACCAACAGGCGGTGGTGAAGGTCGGATTTTGGAATAAGGAATGCTTATCTTGACGCAATCGACTTGTTCATCGCTCAAAGTCTTGAGCTTTACTAGTATTGTCCCAACGTCATTCTCCTTAATGGCTATAGCCGGAGCCCAAACATGGCCGAAATTGTCCACATCAGTTCTGACTTCTACAGACTTTCCGGCACTAAAATCTGACTGAATCAATTGCTTCAGGCACAACAAAAAAAAAAAAAAAAAGAAGAAGAAGAAAAGAGATCATTCAGTATGGAAAATAAGAGTTGAATCAAAAGATCAAATGAAAAGAAAAGACAAAGACTTACTTGTTTATCACATCGAAACCATTCGTCATCTTTCCAAACGAAATGAGGTCTGAGATCCTTTCGTTCAATCTCGATGACATCAGGTTCGAATCTGAGAAGCACCAAGAAACGGCGATTTCCCAAGACTTTAATGACGGAAGCAGAGCACCAACCACCTTTATGAGCAGCGTCAACGACGTCACCTTCCTCGAAATCGACGTCTGGAAAGGGATCCGGCGGCGGAACTGGACGAATCAAACGATGCACGGTGGTGTTGATTAACGGAGGAGAGTAGTCTTCCTTGAGGAGAGGATCCAAGTGACGAACAGAGAGCTTCTTGCGCTTGGATTTAGCTAGATTTTCATCAAGTACGGCGCAATACCAGACATTTCCAGTACCATACTCATACTCTTGGGAAGAGACTTCAATTTCACAACCTTTAGAAGCAGAGAGTTTCTCCTTTCTTCCCGTAGTTAACAACATGCTGTCCCGACAGAGAACAAAGCCAGTGTCGCCGAAACCCTATTCCCAAGACACTCGAGTTAAGAGACAAAGTGAGAGAGCTCGTGAAGCAAATGCCGCTGACAGTGTAAAAGAGAGATTAGTGGAGTCATTAACTTACTTTTATTTTCCCTCCGTCCGTAGTAACTATCATCTAATTGGGAATTGTATCTTTTGTATTTGTGCCCTCCGTCCAATCCCATTTTTGATAATTTCGGATATTCTTCGTTTTTATTTACTTCGTTTATTACCTACATTTGGAGTAAAAGGAAAAATACAGTCTTTTTCCCTTTGGTAAATGTCTACTTTTATGGGATTTTTTGTTAAAAGATATCTTTTTATATCCATCAATAAATTTAGTTTCGTTTTTTCCTACAATTTCCTTACTGTTCAGATTTTGAAATCCATCTCATGGAATTTTTTCTAACCATCAATAAATTTAATAAATGTAAGAACCTAACGAAATTGGAATATCCGCCGAAATTGGGCCTCATTTTATAAAGCGTCTGAAATTTTTAAGGATAAAAGAAAAAAGAAAAAAACTTAATGAATTATTAGAGGGAAGAACAAAAGTATGAAATGATAGCCTTTGAGACGAAAGAACACTAGAGAGGCGACAAAGACAAGACTCTCCTCCATTAAAACCAAACCACACGTTGCTCTCCTAAGCCTGCATTTTATATTTGATCGCACATTTAGTTAGGTCATTAACAACCAAATTCATACAAAAACGATTTCAAAAGTTGTAAACTTCATTATATATATATATATATACCTTGTTTGCGATGTTGTTAGAGAGCCAGTCAAGTCCCTCGTAAAGCCCTTCTCCGGAGGTAGCACATGTGCTCTGTATGTACCTGTTGAAACCCACCAACGATATACATCACTTTAGATTTTTATGTTATGGTTTAGGCATATAGAGGGATTTGCTTTTGTTTTCGTTGGCTTACCAGTGTCGTTGGCGGAGAGAGTGAAGCCCAAGCTTGTCAGTTATCTCAGCGGCGTTCATCGCGTTGGGAAGATCTTGCTTGTTAGCAAAAACGAGAAGCACAGCATCTCTCAACTCATCCTGCAACACTCAAAAGGAAACAAAATGATGCCACTTGCTTCATCATGTAACACTAGACATGGAGATTTTTGTTTGAGTTTTACTTCGTTCAGCATTCTGTGAAGCTCATCCCTAGCTTCCACAACACGGTCACGATCATTGCTGTCCACCACAAAGATTAGTCCCTGAGTGTTCTGGAAGTAGTGCCTCCACAATGGACGAATCTAGATGAGCAAGTGAAAAAAACAAAGTTATTTTGGAATAGTGAACGTGTCATTCAACAAGATGGGGCTCTTCATGGAGAATCAAGGATTTAGGTTGAGTAAATGTAGAAGTAGACGCTGGTAAAGGGAATGTAATAACAATACCTTGTCTTGACCCCCGACATCCCACACGGTAAAGCTAATGTTCTTGTATTCCACAGTCTCCACGTTGAAACCTAGCAAAAACAAGAATTGTCAATTCGACAAAACTAAAATATTAAGCACTGACTCTGTGAATCATCCACATTAACCATGAATCAAATATAAAAACTCTTTAACAAGGAGAAGTACAGCGCATGCTAACCAAATGAAAAAAATCTTGGAAAAATTTATTCAAGTTCCAATCTAATCTACTAATCCAACCAGTACCTTGAGATGATTGCATACCAACTGTATCAATTTCCCATACTAAGTTTAGAGATGAATAATAATTGGGATAGATGCAAGAAAAGAGAATGCATAGTTAGAAACTCACCAATGGTTGGAATCGTAGTCACAATCTCTCCAAGCTTGAGCTTGTACAGGATCGTAGTCTTACCAGCAGCATCGAGACCCACCATCAGGATACGCATCTCTTTCTTTGCAAAGAGCCTGCTGAACAACTTTCCGAAGGACAGACCCATCTTTTCAAGCCTGTTTCAGAGTTTCAACATAACAAAAATTTAGTATAAATGCATATTCATTTGCAGCATTCACATCGATTCAATATCATCAATCACTTGAGAAAACAATCACAAAGCAAATTAAGTTTCGAATGCATCCTACAATTTCGCTAAAGAATGAGCTTAGGATTACAAATTCTCTCGGATCTCATTCTTATCAGCAAGTCTCGATAAAAAAAACAACAAAAAAAAAAACAATAAGAGATCTAAATTCCAGTTTCAGGTGAACACCCGATCTGAAGAAAGAAGAAATCTAGATCACTTTGTATAACAATCATGCAGATACAGATCTATCATCCCTTAGGAGATGAATCACAAGAAATCATGTCACATCCATAATGAAATTAGGCGAATACACACAGATCTGGAGAAGACGGACCCCGATGGCGAGATAGATAATCGAAACAGACGATCAAGTAAACAAAATGGAGAGAGAGGGAGAGAGATACAGATTCGGCGAAGAACAGAGACTAACCGGGAAAAAACAACGCCGAAGAAGAAGACCTAGACTTACACACTGTGTCGCCGGTCCAAAGAACAAGAAATGGTCTTCGAACGTGAGAGGAGAATCGTGGAACGCAACACTTCTCTACTTATTATGCGGGAATTGTTTTCGCGTCTTTTTTCATAGCTATATTTATCATTTGGTTCCTGTTAACACGTAGCGGCGATAGCTCAGTTGGGAGAGCGTCAGACTGAAGATCTGAAGGTCGCGTGTTCGATCCACGCTCATCGCATTTTTTTAAATTCGCAGTCGGCTATTGGGCTCGGACTTAAAACATAATTAGGCCCATATTTGGATCACAGCAGTCGGCTAATGGGCTTGGACTTAAAACATATATTTAATCAGGCCCATTTTTGGATCACAGCGATCACTTATAACTTCCGATATTCTTTGTTTACATATAAGTTCGTTTTTTTTTTCTTTTGTGCAAATTTTTTTTGTGCAAATTTTCATATAGTTCGTTTATTACATAAATTTGGAGGAATTAGAATAATATTAGTTTCGTTTTCCTACAGTTTCCTTACTAGTATTCAAATTTTGAAATCCATCTCATGGAATTTTATATATCCATAAATATATTTCATAAATGTAAAAACCTAACGAAATTGGAATATCGCCGAAATCGGGCATCATTTTATAAGCGTCTGAATTTTAGGGTAAAAGAAAAAGGAAAAAAACTTATGAATTATTAGAGCGAAGAACAAAAGTATTAAATGATAGCGTTTGAGACGAAAGAACAATAGAGAGGCGACCAAGACAAGACTCTCCTCGATTAAAACCAAACAAGTTGTTCTCCTAAGCCTGCATTTTAAAAATTAATCACAAATTTAGTTGAGTCTTTGACAATCAAAATTCATACAAAAACGATCTGAAAAGTTGTAAACATTATTATATACATACCTTGTTTGCGATGTTGTTAGAGAGCCAGTCAAGTCCCTCGTAAAGCCCTTCTCCGGAGGTAGCACATGTGCTCTGTATGTACCTGTTGAAACCCACCAACGATATACATCACTTCAGATTTTTATGTTATGGTTTAGGCATATAGATGGATTTGCTTTTGTTTTCGTTGGCTTACCAGTGTCGTTGGCGGAGAGAGTGAAGCCCAAGCTTGTCAGTTATCTCAGCGGCGTTCATCGCGTTGGGAAGATCTTGCTTGTTAGCAAAAACGAGAAGCACAGCATCTCTCAACTCATCCTGCAACACTCAAAAGGAAACAAAATGATGCCACTTGCTTCATCATGTAACACTAGACATGGAGATTTTTGTTTGAGTTTTACTTCGTTCAGCATTCTGTGAAGCTCATCCCTAGCTTCCACAACACGGTCACGATCATTGCTGTCCACCACAAAGATTAGTCCCTGAGTGTTCTGGAAGTAGTGCCTCCACAATGGACGAATCTAGATGAGCAAGTGAAAAACAAAAAAAAAAGGTTATTTTGGAATAGTGAAAGTGTCATTCAACAAGATGGGCTGTTCATGGAGAATCAAGGATTTAGGTTGAGTAAATGTAGAAGTAGACGCTGGTAAAGGAATGTAATAACAATACCTTGTCTTGACCCCCGACATCCCACACGGTAAAGCTAATGTTCTTGTATTCCACAGTCTCCACGTTGAAACCTAGCAAAAACAAGAATTGTCAATTCGACAAAACTAAAATATTAAGCACTGACTCTGTGAATCATCCACATTAACCATGAATCAAATATAAAAACTCTTTAACAAGGAGAAGTACAGCGCATGCTAACCAAATGAAAAAAATCTTGGAAAAATTTATTCAAGTTCCAATCTAATCTACTAATCCAACCAGTACCTTGAGATGATTGCATACCAACTGTATCAATTTCCCATACTAAGTTTAGAGATGAATAATAATTGGGATAGATGCAAGAAAAGAGAATGCATAGTTAGAAACTCACCAATGGTTGGAATCGTAGTCACAATCTCTCCAAGCTTGAGCTTGTACAGGATCGTAGTCTTACCAGCAGCATCGAGACCCACCATCAGGATACGCATCTCTTTCTTTGCAAAGAGCCTGCTGAACAACTTTCCGAAGGACAGACCCATCTTTTCAAGCCTGTTTCAGAGTTTCAACATAACAAAAATTTAGTATAAATGCATATTCATTTGCAGCATTCACATCGATTCAATATCATCAATCACTTGAGAAAACAATCACAAAGCAAATTAAGTTTCGAATGCATCCTACAATTTCGCTAAAGAATGAGCTTAGGATTACAAATTCTCTCGGATCTCATTCTTATCAGCAAGTCTCGATAAAAAAAACAACAACATAATAAAACAATAAGAGATCTAAATTCCAGTTTCAGGTGAACACCCGATCTGAAAAAGAAGAAATCTAGATCACTTTGTATAACAATCATGCAGATACAGATCTATCATCCCTTAGGAGATGAATCACAAGAAATCATGTCACATCCATGATGAAATTAGGCGAATACACACAGATCTGGAGATGACAGATCGCGAGATAGATAATCGAAACAGACGATCAAGTAAACTAAATAGAGAGAGAGAGAGATACAGATGCGGCAAAGAACAGAGACTCACCGGGGGAAAAAACACCGAAGAAGAAGACCTAGACTTACACACTGTGTCGCCGATGGTCGTACCACAGAACAAGAAATGGTCTTCGAACGTGAGAGGAGAATCGTAGAACGCAACACTTCTCTACTTATGCCAAAAATTGACAATTATTTTCCCTTCCTGTGTTTTTATAAATTTACATCTTTTGCAATTACTAAATAGCGAGGATAGCTCAGTTGTGAAAGCTTCAGGCTTAAGATCTGATGCTCGCGTTCAATCCACGCTCACCACATTTTTTTAAATTCGCAGTCGGCTAGTGGGCCCAAACTGAAAACATATATTTAATCAAGCCCATTTATTTCGGCTTTGGCCCATATTTATCAAATGAGTTGTACGAAATATTAAAAAAACTCACCAAGTTCTGACAATCCTTTGAAAACAATTGGTCGATCGGATCTGATTGATTGATTGCTTTTAACATTGCTTTGTGATAATTAAACAGTATATAATGCAACTTGAAATAGTATTAACAATTACTTATTGATTAACAGTTAAAAAATCAACGAAAGACATTACTATATATAAAAGCTTAGATCTTGAGCTTGATTAAAATTCTCTTGAGTAGCAATAATTCAAACAAAATGGATTACGCTGTTTCTACTCTACGTTGCTTGTTATGTCTTTCACTTTTGGTTTGCTCTAACTCGGAATATAGTTCCAAGTCAAACAAGAAACCTATATTGATAAACTTCGGTGACTCTAACTCTGACACAGGAGGAGTTCTCGCCGGCGTCGGACTTCCTATCGGACTCCCTCATGGCATTACCTTCTTCCATAGAGGCACTGGTCGTCTTGGTGACGGTCGACTCATCGTTGACTTTTTCTGTGAGTCCCACTTGTATATATATATTCGTTTTATGTACATACATGTAATTTTACAAATTTGGTTACAACTTTTGATATATGATTAGGTGAACATTTAAAGATGACATATTTGAGTCCATATTTGGATTCACTCTCACCAAATTTCAAAAGAGGGATCAATTTCGCAGTCTCGGGCGCCACCGCTCTTCCTGTCTTTTCTTTCCCTATGGCAGTTCAAATCCGCCAATTCGTCCATTTCAAAAACCGTTCTCAAGAACTTATCTCTTCCGGTAACTCAAACGTCTCAAATTATCTTATATGTATCTCATATTAATTAATTATAAAACATGTGTTCCTGTTGACAGGGCGAAGAGATCTTATTGACGATAATGGATTCAAAAACGCATTGTACATGATCGATATTGGACAAAATGATCTTCTACTTGCTCTATATGATTCGAATTTAACGTACACACCTGTTGTCGAGAAAATTCCATCCATGCTTCTTGAGATTAAAAAAGCCATACAGGTACTCCATTTCTTCCACAAATTTTTTAGATTTTTACATCTGAATAAAATGTTTTCCACAAAACGTATTTTTTCATCACATAAATTGGATGATAAAGTAATATATACCTTATCATATACCTTAGGGGACATTTTCTAAATTAACTGAAAACCTCAACCCCTATTTTTCAAAACCTTCTTGGGGCAAATGGGCACTTGTTTACTACTCGGTAGTTGAGGAAATTTTGGTTGACTCGTAAACTGTAACTAATAATAAATATATGGCTGGTTTGTAATTCGGTACATTGTAAAGACCGTATATTTATACGGGGGAAGAAAGTTTTGGATACACAACACAGGCCCATTGGGCTGTGCACCCAAAGAATTGGCGATTCACCCGCATAACGACTCGGATCTTGACCCGATTGGTTGTTTCCGGGTTCACAACGAAGTCGCAAAAGCCTTCAACAAAGGACTCTTTAGTCTCTGCAACGAACTGAGATCCCAATTCAAAGATGCCACTCTCGTCTACGTTGATATTTACTCCATCAAATACAAACTCTCCGCCGATTATAAACGATACGGTGCGTATGGATCGCATCAATAAATGACCGTTTTAAATTTGTTATCTGAGTTAAAACCGGTTTTGATCGGTTTATTTGATTATGCGGTTTCAGGATTTGTGGATCCGTTAATGGCTTGTTGCGGTTATGGTGGAAGGCCTAACAACTACGACCGGAAAGCAACGTGTGGTCAACCCGGTTCAACTATTTGTCGTGATTTAACCAAAGCAATTGTATGGGATGGGGTTCACTATACCGAAGCTGCTAACCGGGTCGTCGTTGATGCTGTTTTGACAAATCGTTACTCTTACCCAAAAATTCCCCTTGACCGGTTTTGGTAGATCTAGAACATATCAATCTGCTATTTAACCAGTTTGGTTTATCAAGTTTTTTCTCACTAAAATAAAAAATAGAAAGAGAATAGACCAATGTGTTTTAATATATGGAAGAATCTTAGCCGTTCATTAGTCTCTTATTATTCGGTCCAACTATTGATGTTACTGATGACTAATGATGACGCTATAAAGTGAATGTGTCAAGTCAAACTATGAGCCATAATATCACCATTTTGTTGGCTTCATGTCTTATTGTCTTATTGCAAATTGAAATTCGATTTCCCTTATATTATAAAAATGAAAAATAATAGTTTTTCTCCTGTTGTTATTTGAATTCGCTCTTGAAGACGATGCTTTATACGTTGAACCTAGAATATGTATACAAATGTTAATGTATAATAAAGTACCTATGGATTAAGTATGTTTATGTATTATATGTATATGATGATTTGGTGAGGGGAAAAATAGTTAACAGTAAACTAATAATGCTGTCAAATGCAAAGCATTGTTGTTGGAGTGAATGGTTGCATGTAAAGAGTAGAAGTGAACATGAGAAATGATGGTAGAAAATGACCGACCACTTTGAGTTATGTATGTCATGTGTTTATTATTTTTGGCTTAGGAGTGTTTTGGTAAAGATTATATAAGTAAAAGTTCAGCTTTAGTTAGTAGTATATCTTTTTTTGTCGACATAATATAATACTAATATTGTATTTTGTCTTCACTCACATTTTTATGTTTCTCCCTCGATTATTATCGCTCGTTCATAATAGAAAAAAGTCGTCTCCTAGACATCATTATTGTCGGAATAAATTTGACTGCACTTCATATATTAGTGTAAATAAATTGTGTTTGTTGTGTACAGTAATACATCTCTATATGGGACGAAAAAAATATATCGTATAGGTCATTTATTGGATTTGTAAATTTGGTACAATTTTTCCATTAACTTTGAATAGGGATATAGACCTAAAACGGTGCGCACGTATAATGAAACTTAGTACGTATATATATGAAGTTAACGAGGTATTATATTTGATATTTCAACATGTAAGAACCTCGTATTGATGGACTTGTAAAGTGAAAGCAAAGATTCCGCACAGCTTGTTTATAAAATATATTGGGTAGATGAAAATAATAAATATAAAATATAGCTTTGTGTAAAGAAAAACAAAAGACATGAAATGAGTGAAATGCATGATTGAATCTTTAATAATGTAAGGTTTTGGCAATTAATATGTAAAGTTGAACAAATTAGACGATACTCAAAAAGAATATGTGTGAGTTTGTTGGACAACTTTTTCAGAATCTGATAAATAATTAATATGAAAGTTGATGAAAAAGTATTAAAAAATTCCGCAGTTTTGCATCTACATATAATGCATTAATTATCGATCACTAAATCCATTTACGCACGAGGTCATCTTGAGTACATGCTTTTTTTTTTAACTTTAAATCGTTTTGAAAGTTAGAAGCTAGATGTACTGTGCGAAGTTTTATTTGGTAAAAAAATGTTCCGTTTTGGTCGTAGAAACTTCCTCTCTTATTGTTTTGCAGCTTAATTTTTTGGTTTTCGTCTGTATGTTATTGCATTTCACTTCTTTTTATTTGTCGATACTATGCCCTTGTTTTATGTTGAAACTATTTTAAAAACGGGCAGACCGTCACTTAGTTCGACAAAACCGTACCAGACCGGTCTACAGTTATAGCCGCCTTCTATATATACTCGATCTGTGTAGACTAAGTGTAGTTATTCACAGTGTCGAAATATTAGATGGATGACTAAAATCAACATAAAGCACCGACACAGATAGTTTTTATTGATTTTTTTCTCCGACCAATTCAGTCACAGACTCACAGTCTTCGATTTCGTCAAACATATAAAACATCTAACAACTAGTAATTATAAAACCCTCCCACCCAATTAAGTACTTCTTTTATTTTAGAATTTAAGTATTTAACTAGTAACCATTCTACTGAAACATTTACGCGAAGGCCGTAAAGATGTTGATTACTCAACGATAGGCGGGCGAAATAATTCTTCATATATTGAGTCACTGACTTTTTTTAATCTTTTTCTCTTAACAACCTATATATTATTGAAAGAGCTCAGAAAACTAATCCGGGCCGAAGGACAATGTTTACATATTTTTTTTTTCTCGTGTCATGTATAAGTAGAGACAAATCGAACTCATTGTCAAAGACTCCTAGGCGAGTGATTTGTAGTTATTCGGCTACGTGATAATTTAAATAAACTTCGTGAAATATAAATAAATCATTGTTACGTCAAGTCCCTTCCTCGATCTCAATTTTTTAATCCGGGATATATCTATGGAGTATGGACATAGTAGTTGACCTTTTCTCGTATTAAGTATAGAGACAAAATTAAACTAAAATTCATTTATGAGAAGCTATAGAAAGTAACATTCATTATTTAAACATATACTATTAAAGAACAGCCATTATAAATAAGTACTAAACCAATCAATTTTCTTCTCAAATCATATATATACTGACGTGCTTTTAATTAGCTAGCTAGGTCCATTAACAAAATTGATCCATATATGTGATTAGACTTCTCTACCGAGGAAAAATAAGTTTTTTTTTTTTTTTTTTGTTAATAGGAAAATTAAATAAGTTCCAAATAAGAATTTTTTTACGTAAACTTGTAACCAACAAAAATATCAAGATAAATTGCTATAAAACTAGAATAGGTTGATTTCTCGTGAAGAGCATCAAGTGGATGTAGTATTTTTCAGAATTTGTTATGAAATGAAACTTTTCATACAACCAAGTGGCTTCTACATATGTATGATGATTAATCTAGCTACATACACGTTTTATCCGATGAAAATGGTGCGCTGAATCAAAAAAATAATTGTAACTCCTTCCATATATTTTTGATTTAAAACCATAAATATTATAGCTTAAAACATGTATACAATTGTGTTAACTATTTTTTTAAATAACCATTTATTTTTGATAAAAGAAACAACATGAGATTTGATATTTCTAAAGATATAATCATTGCTCTTAGAAAAAATAAATGGTCTTAAAAAATAAATGTTTTGTTTTGGCATAATTTTTGTGCTTAATATGTTTGTCCTTTCAACTGGGGATACCGTAATAATACCTGTCTATATGTACATACATACTAGTTCATGACATTGTTTATTCGAAAAAGTTAGTTGTGAATTGTAATATTGTATTTTGTGGCTGTGAGATTGCGTCAAGTGCTAAGAAATGAGTTGTCCATGGCACATGGCCTTCAACCTCTCTGAGTATGTAACATATAGTGTAATTAATGTGTAAATAAAAGATAATATAGAGAAAGAAAGCAAGTGTAAATTAATTGATCTTAATGACGACTCTTTATGGTGATGATGTTTATATTTGTAATATATGGTGTACGTACAATCCGCAGCTGAATGTTGGAAGGACAACTTAACGTGTTAAAATCCAATTTCTAAACTAATTAACTAAGGGACAAAAAAAAATGTTAATGAAAACAATGGTGAGAGGATAATTAAGTCAAGTTCTGCATCGTAGTTGTTTAAAAATGTTTCGTATGTGTTAGGTTGATTTCTTACTATTACAACGTCAGAGTATGGATTAGATGTATATTATCTCATTCATTATCTGCACCACCCTCAGAAAGGTGACCCATTTTCTTACTAATTTCGCCTTTAAAGAAAAAAACATCGTACGACGGTTCCTTTTACAAGAAGCAGGTAATGTATAAGTGATATACGAAATTAATTTATACTCCATATGTAACATTCGTACGAGAGTTTCATTAATTTTGTCATTATAAGTTTAAAGATACACTTCTACCATTTTTTATTTGTGAAATATATATTAAAGCCTATACCAAATAACAATACTATATTGTAAAAGATGAATAATACTAGCTCTAAAGTCGAAAACAGTTCGTTATTCTTCTTATATAAATCTTGTAATTATGTGATAAACAATAAAAACTAAAAAGGTCAAAGGTACGGTGGGCTGCATAAACAATGATTGTATTTTTATAATTTAACGCGCTTCGTTAATCCCTCCTAATAATTTGTTAATTAATTTAATTACTTTCGCTATTGTATTAGTATTATATATAGCGATGCTTCGGCTTCTTCTTCCTTGCCACCAAAGACATACATTGCAATTTGCACAGCTCAAACTACTTTTGCCACTTTCTTGCCATTCAAACAACACACAGTCCCCTTTTTTTTCCCCATTATTGCTTCTCAATTACTCTTAGAAAAATCTCTTTATCATGTAAATTTGTTCCATGAATCGTACCCAATCTTCTTCAACGAGATTCATTGTTGTTACGAGCTCCTTAATATTGGGTTCTTTGCTTCTGGGTCTTCTTATCTGGATTTTTCTACATTTGTCTTCTATCCCCTAAACTTGTATTGAGAATGTTCTGTAAAATGGGTTTGTTCGATTTCAAGTAGTCTCCTTTTCGTTTTCCCTCATATCGGGTTTAAACTCATCTTCTACCTCTTCTCCGGGAGTGTTTAACCAAAGAAGCTCTCCAAGTGTTTGACGATTTGCCTGAGAGAAGGAAAAACAGAGGACCTTAAAAACAGAGTGAAATTACAGAGAGAAGCCACCATGGAAGAGACTTTTGTTCCGTTTGAAGGTATCAAGAATGATCTTAAAGGAAAGTTAATGTGCTACAAACAAGATTGGACCGGAAGAATCAAAGCTGGATTTAGGTACTATAATTGATCACTTTATTAATTCTATAAAGTTTCTGTCTTTTTATTTATATGAATTATTCTCATATATATAGTTTCTCAGTTCTGTAGGATTCTGGCTCCAACCACATACATATTCTTCGCGTCTGCGATTCCTGTTATTTCATTCGGAGAACAATTGGAACGAAGCACTGGTACTGAATCTTCTCTTCTGAAAAAAGAAAAAAGTTATCAGCTTTATGAATGTTATCAAAGATTGCAACTTGAATCGTATTTTGTAATTTGTAGATGGAGTTCTTACGGCTGTTCAGACACTGGCCTCTACAGCTATTTGCGGAATCATTCACTCGATTATCGGAGGCCAGCCTCTGCTTATACTCGGAGTTGCAGAGCCAACTGTAATTATGTACACTTTCATGTTTAACTTTGCAAAAGGGAGACCTGAATTGGGTCGCAGTTTGTTCTTGGCTTGGTCTGGATGGTAAAGTTTCTTCTTGTTTGATTGTTAATCTTGTAAAATATCAAGGAATAAGGCGTTGATCTTGTTAAATATGTGCAGGGTTTGTGTTTGGACTTCGTTGATACTGTTTGTGTTGGCTATATCTGGAGCTTGTTCAATTATCAACAGATTCACCAGAGTAGCTGGAGAATTATTTGGACTTCTTATAGCTATGCTCTTCATGCAAGAAGCCATCAAAGTAGGAAAATTTTCATTTTTGCTGATACCAAGAAGAAATTGTTTTCTAATTGCCTTCTAATGCTTTGATTATATATCCAGGGATTGGTCGATGAATTCCGCTCTCCTGAGAGAGAGGATCTAAAACTTCTGGAGTTTTTACCTTCCTGGAGATTCGCAAATGGGATGTTTGCTTTGGTTCTTTCCTTTGGTCTTCTTATAACTGCACTTAGAAGCAGAAAAGCCAGATCATGGAGATATGGAACAGGTACTGAAGCAATTTAGTCAACTGTCTATTAATACCCATGTTCTGGAATCTCCTTATTCTAGGGATCTTGAGCAAACACTTGAGTAATTAATTAAGCAGTCATTGCTTACAAGTGGGGAGATCTCAGTCAAATATTCCTTGTTCTTGAAGAAACTTAATTCCCTTTTTAAAAACATTATTCTCGGAACAGGCTGGCTTAGAAGTTTAATAGCTGATTATGGTGTGCCACTTATGGTTCTGGTGTGGACCGGTGTCTCCTACATCCCAACAGGAGATGTTCCAAAAGGAATTCCTCGGCGACTTTTTAGCCCAAATCCTTGGTCTCCTGGTGCTTATGAGAATTGGACCGTCGTAAAGGTTTGTCTTCATCTCGAAATTCAAACACACCCCACAAGGACATATGACTAATGGCTAGTGACTTTGCTTTCTCAGGAGATGCTTCAAGTTCCGATTGTGTACATTATTGGAGCATTCATTCCAGCAACAATGATTGCAGTTCTTTACTACTTCGACCATAGCGTAGCATCACAGCTTGCGCAGCAGAAAGAATTCAATTTGAGAAAACCATCTTCTTACCACTATGATCTGCTTCTTCTTGGGTTTTTGGTAAGAATCTGCAGGAATTAGTGATTTCTTCTTCTTCTTGAGCTCAATCTACTACTAACTCCGCCATTTTCAGACCTTAATGTGTGGTCTACTTGGAATCCCTCCATCTAATGGAGTCATCCCTCAATCACCAATGCATACCAAGAGCTTAGCAACACTAAAATATCAGGTACCTTACCAACATCGACTCTTTTTTTGGAGATTTTTCCCATTCAGGCCTTGAATTTTAAGCTTGTTGTTTGCTCTTTCCACAGCTGCTTCGGAACAGACTAGTTGCAACTGCGCGCAGAAGCATCAAGCAGAATGCGAGTCTAGGACAGTTGTATGGAAACATGCAAGATGCTTATCATCAAATGCAGACTCCATTAGTCTACCAGCAGCCTCAAGTAAATAATCTTCTGTGTAACTTTTCAAATTTTCAATCGAATTAATCTGGTTTGAGGCTAAATGGAGGATAAACTATCTCTTCCACAGGGTCTGAAAGAGCTGAGAGAATCAACAATCCAAGCAACGACATTCACAGGAAATCTCGATGCTCCAGTTGATGAAACTCTGTTTGATATCGAGAAAGAGATCGATGATTTATTGCCAATTGAAGTCAAAGAACAGAGAGTAAGCAACTTGCTTCAAGCAATAATGGTTGGAGGATGTGTTGCAGCTATGCCTCTCCTTAAAATGATCCCTACATCAGTCCTTTGGGGCTACTTCGCCTTCATGGCAATCGAAAGCTTACCCGGAAACCAATTCTGGGAACGAATCTTACTTCTCTTCACAGCCCCAAGTCGTCGATTCAAGTAAAGTCTCAATCGTTTTTACCTTCTTTTACTCTCTGAAGAATCATTACTCAATTACTCACCAAATTTGCAGGGTCCTTGAAGATAACCACGCGACATTCGTAGAAACCGTTCCATTCAAAACGATTGCTATGTTCACAATTTTCCAAACAACTTATCTTTTAACCTGCTTTGGTCTCACATGGATCCCAATCGCTGGAGTTATGTTCCCTCTAATGATCATGTTTCTAATACCCGTAAGGCAATATATCCTCCCAAGATTCTTCAAAAGTGCTCATCTTCAGGACTTGGACGCAGCAGAGTATGAAGAAGCACCCGCTTTACCATTCAATCTCGCAGTTCCGGTAAACGACTCCATTACCAATTCGAATTAAAATCCATTTTTCATTGGTTTTTTGGATTCTTGTTAAAAGATTTTAAATTTTGCAGGAAGCTGAGATGGGATCAACAGCTTCGTATCCATGTGATTCTGAGATTCTTGATGAGTTTATCACGAGAAGCAGAGGAGAGTTTAGACACACATGTAGTCCTAAAGTAACTAGTTCGACTTCAACGCCCGTTTACAATCGGAATCTGTCTCAAGTGTTTAGTCCTAGAGTGAATGATTTGAGAGGTGAGATGAGTCCTAGGCTTGCCGGAAAAGGACAAAATAGTCCAAAGCCGAGTCCTTTAAACCCATCATCGTCGTCGAACTGAGTTTGGCTATTATGGAGGCTTAATAAAATCGGAGGAGATTATGTTTAAAATTAGTTGATCAATTGATATTGGATCTAATGCTTTCTTGACTTTTTCTTTTACATATATGTTTGTATGTTTGCATGTCTGCTCTTGATCTTAGATCATTGTAAAATCTCTTACTTACCCTGTCGAAGGTCGGTAAATTATACTATGTAGTAATAAAGGGGAAAATATTTCGTAAGCCAAAACTGTGAACTGTAAAATCTCTTACTTACCATTCTTGATATTCATTTTTTGTGTGAGAAACCAAACTTTCAGTGGAACCGGAAAAACAAAATGCGTATAACTTAAATCCAAACTAGATTCGAAACAGTAACAAATTGGTCCTTAATAAATTTTGGCTTTACTTTTCTTTAAAAAAAAAAATACATACTGAACATCCCAATTTAATCAAAAGCCATGAACTAAGTATAAAGTATATACAGCCAATTACGCCAATAACTGTTCCACAAATTTGGCCACAACACATATCAACATATGTATATGTTATGTAGCAGTATCACCAAATTAACTCGTGCTCTATTGGATAGGGGCTCAAGGACCACATCACCTTATATTTCATCCGTACACAAAAAAAGAAAGTTCGAGATAAAATCGAGTTTGATCAAAGAAAAAAAGAAAGAAGGACAAGAAAAGTTAGACACTAAAGTTGAAGCAATAATTCTCTTTTTGTTCTGGGTCCAAAGAGAGTACTGGCTTTTGTTATGTAGTTCGAACTTGTGCGCACTTGCATGTGCTACAAAACAAGACAAGGGTCAACTTCTAAATAAACGAATTCCAACCAGGAAAGGCAAAAATAAAACACAAGTGTTTGATGTTTTAAAGTAAAAATACTACTCCTTGATCGTTTTGAAGTTGTCATTATTTATTTGAACACACAAAAAAGGAGTTCACTTAAACCTTCCTCTGAGTCAGTTTTTACTCAAGTAAAATTTATTTTGAGAAGCCACGATGTAAGAGACTGATTTTCTTGAGAAAATAGAAACATGCATATTTTAAAAAGTAAGGGCCTTATTAGTGGTGTAATTATCATGATCATTTTATGAATCACATTCACATATGAACACATTCTTTAAAGCGGCAGCGTTTGAGGTATACGAAATTAATGGTTCACCCAAATAAATAATTTTCTAAAAATATCCAGTTTTAGTGGCCAACAAAAGGTTGAGTAATGGAAAATTCATGCTCATCTTTTATTGGCATCAACCAATGGACTTGACAGATCGGTGAGATAATAATAGGCTTACGTCAATGTCTTCGTTCTTGAAGAGATCTTTGTCTTAAACTGTATTTGTTCTCTCTGACTTGGACCAATAACGTAAGTGACCCTCGCAGTCATATCCCTACCTGAATTTGATTCATCGCCCCCTACGTACTCTTCAAGTCGCTTTCGATGGTCGGAGATTAGATTAGACATTCTCGTTGACCATTTCCCACGTGTCCATACCACAGTTACTTTTAAATCAATTTAGTTTTTTTAATATAGATTATGATATTACATTTATGGATTTTGTTTATTGGTTTGGATTTTTGAATCGTTATAATGAAGATGATATGTACAGGTTCATTAACACTTACAAATATTATGAATCATATGTTTATATATATGTTAATACCATCACCATGATATGTAGTGTGTTTGATGTTGGAATTACATATTTTTCATTTTTGTCCGCAGAATTATACCAATTTCGTAATGATGTAAAATCAGGATTAAATTAAAGTTCAAATATTTCATATTACATTGTTCCACCATACAAATTTACAGCTATGTTCAAATATTTCGCTTAATGATAGAAGCATTTCATTCTCTCTCTATATATATATTTTTTTATATCAATCATTTCATTCTATATTGTTTTCTGATTTCATCAAAATTATTTATAGTCGTCTAAATCTTAAGGCCAATATACAAGGTTCCCTTAGGATGTAACGAGCAAGAAAAACCTACGGAGTCCAATGGGCTTCAAAAAACTCAAGTTAAATTTTTATGGGCTTTCATCTGAAGTATTGCCCATCAAATGCGTGCGTCATCAACGTGACGATATTTTTGTGTGTCATATTATTTAACCCAATATACCATAACACCAGCAACATTTTGCTTAGTCATACGTGCTGATAGGTGGTGCTGATTAGTTGTTAATTTTTATTGGCTAGATATTTTTGGATCTAGATTTTTTAATTGGTTATTAGACTTCCCACGAAACACGTTTCACATTTTAGCGACACGTTAGATCTTGAGCATCTTGATTTAGTCTAAAAGAAACATTATTATACACAAAGGGAAGTAATGAATTCCTTCGCTATGTCAATTTAGATAATTTTAATTTGTTTGTCTAACAGTCAAATTGAGAAAGAAAAAAGAACCATATAAAATAATAATTAGGTGATGGCTTTGGATCCTAGTGAGCACTTAACTTGTTGTTGTGTGCAAATGTGTAAAGCTTGATGCCACTAAACTATTCTTGACAATAAAAAAAAAAATCCCAACAAAAAGGCAAAAAGACTGCTGACGTGGCATGACAAATCGATAAAACTTGGGACCCAAGCCCATCTATTTTCGGGGGTAATGTCGTCAAATCATGAAACGCAGGTGTGGACACGGACAAACCTCTGGAGATTCTGGTCGAGAAAGTTCTGGATTTCCTAAAGTACCCCTAAATATCTAATTATATTACAGAAACATCCCCGTTATATCCAAAGAAGTCTTCGGTAGTTGGTATAAAGTTCAAAAAATGCGACGTCGTTTAAGGGTACGCGCGTCAAAGCTGGAATGACACGTGGCTTTATTAGGGCTTAGTCTTAGCCGTGTGTAATCCACAAACTAAACACAGATAAATAATCTACATAAGCAACCGACTCGCCACAGATGACCGCCACGTGTCAACTGTATTAACCGGTTACCGAAGGAGTCACCCAAAATCGAGTTTCTTATATAAGTCACAGAGAAAAAGCCCACGCGGCTCAGAAATTTCGTCCCCGAAAGGAAATAAAAATACACACGAGAACTTCGAAATTGCCAATTAGTTTTGAACACAAGTGACGAATTTGAGAGAAAAATTCAGAGAGATAAAAGACGGTGAATTCGAGTTAAGATTTTCTGAGGATAAAAAGGGTTGATAATTTTGTTGTAGTGAAATTGAATTTGATTGTGAGATGGTAGCAGAAGCAGAGGTTGTGTTTCAACAGAGTTTGCCGGCGGTTCTGGAGATTGAGTTGTTTGATGGAGTTTCTTCCGCCGTTAAATCTCCCGTTTCTTCTCCAAAATTGGGTTTTAGTCAGTCAACGGCGTCGGTTTCCGGCAGTTTAACCACTTCTCCTGTGGTAAGTCTTTTTTTCCCTAATTTTCCGACATGTTTAAAGTTTAGATTTTACTTTCTGTGTTCCTTGTGAAGGAAGCTGGGTTCTAAAATTAATCGTTTATTAGGAATTTCACTGAATTGTTGGTATTCGGGTTCTTTCAATTCATTAAATAAGATGCCTTTATTGGATACTTGATCCTTGGAGGATCTCTTAAGCTTAGACGACCCCCGGTTCATGTATGTGTTTGCGTGTCGTAGCAAATAGTAGATGCTTCTTGTCTGAACCTTTGCACAAATTAAGCAAGTGATCTTGCTGAAATACCCCTGTAGTTATTGTGTGTTGTTAACATGTCTTGTCTTCACTGCTTGTGTTCTTGCTATACTCAATTGAGCATGCGTGTAAGTAAGCCTTTTAGTATCTATTTTTCATTGATTGGAGAAGTCGGAACTCTTTTGATTGTTTAAAGATTTGACGTTTTGTAATGATATGTTGTTCTAATGACTGCAAGATTTGATCAATGTTTTTAATTATGTATATACCCTTTAAGCAGGCTGATCTTTTTCCAGAGGGTGATTGCGATCCTAGTGTCTCGGATTATGTTCCGACCATCCGGTCTGGAAGCTTCGCTGATATCGGCCCAAAGAGATCCATGGAAGATGAACACATTCGCATAGACGATCTATCTTCTCAAGTTGGGTGTCTCTTTGAGTTGCCAAAGCCAAGTGCTTTCTATGCGGTAATGTATTGTTGCTCCCTTATAATATAATGCTCTTCTAAATATATATAAAACCTGACTTGACTTCCTCTGTTTAGGTTTTTGATGGTCATGGAGGACCAGAAGCAGCAGCGTATGTACGGCAAAATGCCATTAGGTTTTTCTTTGAAGATGATAATTTTCCACAAACATCGCAAGTGAATAGTGTTTATGTGGAAGAAGTTCAGAGTTCATTAAGAAATGCGTTTCTTCAAGCTGATCTAGCTTTGGCAGAGGATTGCAGCATTAGCTCTTCTTCTGGTACCACTGCTCTTACTGCTCTTATTTGTGGAAGGTACGTGTTTCATTCAGTCACCTCTTTAGTTCTTCATCTATCTTTAGGATCTTAAGAGAGCTCTTGCATATACTAGCTTTTATTCGGTTTGAGCACAGTTTCATGGTGGTTTAACTGTGATTTCTCATGGGATACTCTTTGTTCTTGTCTTTTGCAGACTCTTAATGGTTGCAAATGCCGGAGACTGCAGAGCGGTTCTATGCAGGAAAGGCAAAGCGATAGACATGTCTGAAGACCATAAACCGATTAATCTACTCGAGAGAAGAAGAGTGGAAGAATCCGGCGGTATCATCAATAATGACGGTTACCTAAATGAAGTCTTAGCTGTTACCCGAGCTCTCGGCGACTGGGACTTAAAACTGCCACACGGCTCTCAATCCCCGCTGATTTCAGAACCAGAAATCAAGCAAATAACTTTAACCGAGGATGATGAGTTTCTTGTGATCGGATGCGACGGGATTTGGGACGTCTTGACGAGCCAAGAAGCAGTTCGCATTGTTAAGCGTGGCTTAAACCGACACAACGATCCAACAAGATGTGCGAGAGAGCTTGTGATGGAGGCTTTGAGGCGGAACTCGTTTGATAATTTAACCGCGGTTGTGGTATGTTTCATGTCGGTGGACCAAGGGGACGAGCCCGTGGTACAGTTGGAGAGGAGACGGTGTTTTAGTCTTACGCCAGAGGCTTTCCGTAGCTTGAGGCATCTGTTGGATGGGTGAAATTGTTGTGTTTTCTTGTGAAACCAATGATTAAATTGATGATGACGAATAACCTCTCCCACGCTGCTTTTGTATTTGATTTAGAGATTTTAAGCAGCTGAGAGAACTCTTTCGAAAGAAATTTGTATATGTTGTGTGCTTGTTGTGTGTACAGTATGTGATCACATTTTTTGTGTACATACTGATAGTCTGTGAATACTGAATAGTAAAAAAAGAAGAATTGAAAATACGCCCACCAAATTACAGAAAATCCTTTGCTTCAAATATAAGGAACTTATTGCGTAGAAGAAAATAACTCGAGAGTGGCAAAATTATAAGAACTAAGAACATCACATAATTGATATAAGAACTAAACGATCACTCGAGAGTGGCAAAATTATAGAAACACAATCCTACATCTTAAGTTTCAAATAATATTTGAGCGAGTTTGATCCTTCTAAAACGCAAATACTCTAATCGATACAAAATTAGTCTGGAATTAGATATTCACTTTGGATAACCTTTAGAAATTTTTAGACTAGTAAAAACGATAATTGCAAGAAATTAAAGAGATCAAAAGCATCAAATCCGCAAGCATAACTATCAAAAACCAATTTAGATTGTGGAGCCGCTAAATTGCAAACCACGGATTAAGAATTGAATTATTCTCAGCACTATATAATCAAATTCGAATAGAGGAAATCACTCAAAAAATTGCAAGCAATGAATACCTAAGTATTGATCGAACAGCATAATAATTATCCATAAAACCTAAAATCATTCATAATTCAGAACAAAAGATGTTCAACATAGAATCCATAATAGCAAAAAAGCTTACAAAATTCCCAAATCGAAATGCAGTTTTTAAAGATAGAGAGAAAGATAGATCGATCCACTGGTTGAACAGATCATTCGTCACCTCCCTCTTTCTGGTAAACGTAAGTAAGCCCACACTTACCACAGTAATGGCGATCAAAGTGACTAGCCATGAAAGTTCCAGCTCCACAAGTTGCGTTAGGGCACTCTTTCCTCAGACGCTGAACCTTTCCAGATCCATCGATTTTGTAGAACTGAAGAACAGCGAGCTTAACCTTCTTGTGCTTATGCTTGATTTTCTTCGGCTTGGTGTAGGTCTTCTTCTTCCTCTTCTTGGCACCACCACGGAGACGGAGGACGAGATGAAGCGTCGATTCCTTCTGGATGTTGTAGTCGGCGAGAGTGCGGCCGTCTTCCAGCTGTTTCCCGGCGAAAATCAATCGCTGCTGGTCCGGAGGGATTCCTTCCTTGTCTTGGATCTTCGCTTTGACATTGTCGATGGTGTCAGAGGATTCAACCTCAAGGGTAATGGTCTTCCCCGTTAGGGTTTTCACGAAGATCTGCATCTTTTGAGGCAACGGCTGGAGAAAATAATGAGAATGGTCATTTTGTAGGATATAGAGGAGAAGGGGAGACGCTAGGGTTTTGCAGCTCAATTACGTAACTGCCCTTATTTTCTGGACTGTTTACTAAAAAATAGCTGGGCTTGCTTTCGGGCTTTCACTGAATAGTATAGGCTCTTGGGCCCATCGCTTACCAAAAGTTTAAGACTCAAAAACAAAAGTAAAAATGGAGATGCAGGGAATCGAACCCTGTGCCTCTCGCATGCAAAGCGAGCGCTCTACCATATGAGCTACATCCCCGATTGATATAAATATTTATAATAAAACTATTAATATTAATAATATATCTATTTTTCTTTTCTTTTGGTATTTGTTTGACTGGCCTTGATGATTCGGAGGACCTTTCATATTCTTGGTCTTGCCTTTTAAGCCAGCCCTCTTTCAGAACCCTAGATCTCTCTGCTCATCTTCTCAATTGTTTGTCGCTTCAAAACAATTTCTCAATCCCAATCTCAAATTCAGGAAGAGACATGGATGATAGCTGTGCCGTCTGCGCTGAAAATCTCGAATGGGTTGCCTATGGATCTTGTGGTCACCGAGAGGTTTGCTCCACATGCATCGTTCGTCTCCGATTCGTCATCGGCGATCCTCGTTGCTGTATCTGCAAGACCGAGTCTCCTATCGTCTTCGTCACCAAGGTTATTTGTGATCCCTCTTCTTAATCACTCTTTGCTCTTTGTTACCAATGTAATCGCAGTTACTCCTTTTCATCTGATGTATAATTTTGGTAGATTTTGGGATTAGCTTCTATTTCAATTACTTAATTGTGGAACAGTTTTTGTTAATTTTTCAACTTTGTCTATCTTCGCTCCTCTATGTCTCCCAATGAATGCTTATAAGGGATTTTTTGAAAACAATTTGCAGGCATTGGGTGATTATACAAGGACGATCAATGACTTCTCGACCTTCCCATCAGCACCAAGGGAAGGTCGAGTAGGAGCGTTTTGGTATCATGAAGACACTCAGGCTTTCTTTGATGACTTGGATCAGTACAGGATGATCAAAGCAATGTGTAGACTATCCTGCAGTGTTTGTGACAAGGCGGAAGATCAACCTAGAGAAGGAGGACCAAGACATTACCGGCAGCGGATTAAGAGCGTTGAACAGTTGAAGGGTCATTTATATCATAAGCATAAATTGCATATGTGCGGTTTATGTCTCGAAGGGCGGAAGGTGGGAGCTTCATATCTGCAGTTTATTTGTTATTATTATCTTCTCCGAAGCTTTGCACATTTGTTTACATATATATGTGTCTCTCTCTCTACATGGACAGATATTCATATGTGAACAAAAGTTGTATACTAGGGCGCAACTGAACCAACACATACACACTGGTGATTCTGAAGTTGATGGTAGTGAGAGTGAAAGGGGAGGATTCGCTGGACATCCTATGTGTGAATTCTGTAGGAATCCATTCTATGGTGATAATGAATTGTACACTCACATGTCTACAGAGCATTACACCTGTCATTTATGCCAAAGGTAATGGCAAATTTTATTAATGAATTTTTACTGTTGAGAGTGTATAACCTGAATGACTTCATTGACTTCAATATCCAATATAGGTCGCAGCCAGGCCAATATGAATATTACAAGAACTATGATGACTTGGAGGTAGAATCAACCACTTTCATTGTAGCTTAGGTTAAATTGTGGCTGCATCTGTTCTGATCCTACATGTTCTTGCAACAGATTCACTTTCGTAGAGACCATTACCTCTGTGAAGACGACTCCTGCCTTGCTAAGAAGTTCATAGTTTTCCAAAACGAATCAGAACTGAAAGTAAACTCTTTTGGAGAATTTCTCTTTTTTCTTTTTTTAGTTTGGCTCTATGGACTTTTGTTAAATATTTGTACTTGTTTTCTCAGAGGCATAACGCTATTGAGCATGGAGGTAAAATGTCACGGTCTCAGCGGAGTGCTGCATTACAGGTATGTACCACCTCTTGCCATTTTGTCTTTGTTAATTTAGCGTTCAGTTTACTTGCCTGTGTTTAACAATTGGGTCTGCTCCAGATACCAACAAGTTTCCGATACCGACGTGGAAATGATCAAGAGAATCGTCGCGGAAGAGCCCGATCATTTCGTCGCGAGCCTGGTGATGATGAATATAATCTTGCAGTTCATGCCGCTCTTCGCTTATCTGAGGCGGAGTATTCTCGTCAAGAGCCTGCTCCTCCACCCTCAAGTGCACCACCTGGATTCTCTGAGAACAACAACATACACATTGATGATGCTGATCCTCTTATTCAACCAATGGAATCTCTTTCAGCTACAGATATGGAACCCTCTTCACGATATCTTCAAGCTGTAGGAAGCTCTGGTGGTGGTGGTTCACGTCTTGGAGAATCTGCTTTTCCTCCTCTTGCTGGTCAGTCGAGATCTGGACAGAACTTGGAGAGTTTGCCTACTAACACCATGGCTGCTCGTCTAAGACGCCAAACAAATCGAACAACTACGGCTACTGCTATAGCTAGTCC
The DNA here is from genome assembly GCA_011420285.2 of Erysimum cheiranthoides. Taxonomy (NCBI): domain Eukaryota; kingdom Viridiplantae; phylum Streptophyta; class Magnoliopsida; order Brassicales; family Brassicaceae; genus Erysimum; species Erysimum cheiranthoides. Next base: position 16,300,200 of record CM022183.2, on the reverse strand, counting down.
TTCTCAAGCTTGGCCAGCGGTTAATCGAGGCCCAGCACAAGCATCTAATACAAGTGGCGGTAACCATTCATCTTCGGGATGGCCAGCAATAGGTAGAACACCTGCACAAGCTGCTAGTTCTTCAGTTCAATCTAGGTCCCATGCCAGAGTTTCACAGCCTAGACCTCCGGCTTCTTCAGTTCCACAGGCTGCTCGTAATGCGAGTAGGATTCCTCACTCTTCCTCTGCCCCTGATCTATCTGATAGAAGATCACTTCAGCCTTCTCATTCAGATTTTCCTCCAGTGTCTTCTGCTGTTCGCAAGACATCATCCACCACAACACAGGGATCTTCAAACACCCAACCGCCTCCAGATGTACAATCTGCCAACAAGTCGTTGATTGAGAAAATGCGATCTGCACTTGGTCATGATGAAGATGTATTCATGGCCTTTAAAAATGTATCAGGACAGTATCGTCAAGGTTCGATAGATGCAAGAAGTTACTTGGAGTATGTGAATGGTTATGGATTGTCTCATTTGGTTATTGATCTTGCTAGACTATGCCCTGACCCTAAAAGGCAGAAGGAACTCATTGATACTCACAATGCTAGTTTGAGGGGAGAGGGTTCAAAGGAGAATGGTCAGGCTGCTGCGCAGAGCTCTTCTCAACCTAAAGAGAGTCAAAGTTCAAAGAAAAACAAAGGAAAAGCTGTGAAGGTTGTTGACCCAAAAGAAACACTAGCAGATAACTTTATGGATACAGTGAGAAGATTGCAATCCTCACAGAATTCTCAGGAAGAAGAAGAGGAGGCGATATCAAAAGATAAAAATACATATCGGTCAGACAAAGGCAAATCACAAGTAGCAGGAGCAGATTCGTCTTCAACCGGAACTAAGCAGCAGCGTAAGAAAACATCTAAGTTTCACAGAGTACGGCTTGGTGATGGATCAATGGCTGCATTACTAGATCTTAACAACTCTAACCGTGAGCTTGAACCAGAATTAAATGATGGTAACTTCAACAGTAACCAGAATCAGACCGGTGGTTTGCCGGTTCGAGGTGTTTGGCGTAAAGGAGGGGCCAAACTTTTCTCGTAGAGAATGATTATTCTCTGTTTTTTGGCTTATTAAAGGAGTGTGAAGAAAGTATAATATCTCCCATTTTGTCACAGTTGGAGAGCGTATTTTGGCAAATCTTTTTTTATGTTAATCGGTTTTGATCTCTGTTTTTTTATGTGGTTTTTTCTTTCAACTGTTTCATATGTTTCTGATTCAAATTCCTCTTTTTAGAGATAAAAAGAAACTTGTTTGCGCAAAATGTAATACATAATTAGAAGACACTCTTTATTTTTAAGTTAAACACAAGATTTTGCGAATGTGTGATTACATATACAGAAACCACATTTTATTCGGTAGTTCTTATGCGAAAAACAAATTAATTAAGGGTAACACACCCAAATTATTCATCCTTGAATCTTCCAAAGCTTCCTTAGTGTAGGGAAATGGTCAAATTGTTCGAACTTGCCTCGAACGTTGTCCCAACGGTCTCAGCTGCCGCACGTGCCAAAAGCATTCGCCCTTCCCCGGCTTCACTTGGCAGATAAAGATCCACCTTTTCCAACACACGGCCGTACCGCATCAGAAACCTTAGCACATGTAACTCATTCGCATCGCCACAAAAGTTCCATATCTCCACATTTTTGAGAGTATTCTCCAGACACTCATGAGTGTTTCTGACTCTCCAATAAGTCTCTGGGTCGAAGTCAATAGCCATCAATTCCACAACCCTCGGAGCAACCATTTGGAATGCCAGAGTTTCCAAGTGTGGGCAGCTATTAATAAGGAGCCTGATTCCAACGAACTCATGCGGTTCCAGATTAGTCTTCAGCACCAACTGTTTTGTCTCCATCTCTGCATCTAGTCGAACCGGATCTTCACTATCTTGGATCAGTTGAATTAGAAAAGGACAGACCGTTAATGTCCTAGCAGATAAGAGATTATAGAGGAGATCACGGAGTTGTGTTCCTGTGTTACCATCGAATTCCACCTCTTCCCCAAAGTCCAAGTACGCTTCTTCCATCCTCCTATTAACTTTCACAAAATAAAAAGGATGAAACTTCCCAGAGAACTTGAAGATCTGTATGTTGGGCAGGTCGAGTGTAGAATGCGGCACAGCGAATAGACAACGCTTGAACACCAGTTTGGTTAACCGCTTGTTGTACCCGGTTATTGCTCCGAGACCAACGTTCCAGCAATTCTTGATGCGTAGATTCTCGAGAAGAGGTGTCTTTGATATCAAAGACGTGATCGTTGCGAGTTGAATCCAACCAAACCAGAGACTTGTAACCGAACCCGGTTCCGCGAGCCTTGATGGATCGAACCGGCAAGCAAATAACTTCAACGACACGAGGCTGGTTAGTTTGTAAACACTTTCCGGAATTTGAATCATACTTGCTTCTTCTTCGTCTGCATCACCTCTGTTAATCCAAAGAGGGCTTGAGAAATCGAGACGTAGGTTCTTGACATTTTTGGAGGCTGCGAAATCGATCAGTGTTTTGATCTCTGTTTCGAACCCAACCGGTCTAGAGAGACAAAGCTCGAAAGTTTCAATAACTCCACCCGAAAAATTGGAAACCCAATCAACAATATAGCGAACGAAATTAGCCCTTCTGGTTTCTTCGTCTTGAGCAACAGGATATGTCACGATCTCTGACTCTTTGAATACGATGTTTCTAGTTTCACGGTATAAATATCTCCAGCGTCTGGAAAGAGCACTGGTCTTCAAAGCACCCTTGAATGGCAAGCTGGAAATTATCAGAACGAGAAGGTAATCTGATAACCTCGAAATTCTGTCTGCAGGTGCTCCTGTTGAATCCATTGTTGATGATTTTGATATTAAAATAAATGGATTCAAGAAGAGATAAGTGTGTTGGGCGTGGCAGAGAGTGTGTTGCGTTTCTTTATATATGTATTTGAAAAGTTGCGACTTTATGTTTTTTGGCGGTTTCAAGTTTCTCGAACCGCGCTCTTTTTACAGAGGGTTAGGTTTTGTTCGTCTTCTCTGTTTATTCATTTTTGAACAGTGTTTTTACTCTTGAAGGATTGCAACGATACGCATTTTCCAATTAATTAAGAAAAATAAATAAATATAATAATAATTGCGTCCGAGTGGGCCGATTATATAGTGTACTCAAAATGGGCTTTATGTAACGACTCGATTTAATAGGCCCACTAGATAATGGATCATACTATACTGACGGTTAAAAAGGAATAAAACAAAATCGGGGATCTTGATCATCCAACGGCGTGAAGGAACGTTGACTAGCTGTCAAACGTTGACATTTAAGTCAAGTTAAGAGCACAGTCAGGAAGAAAGTGGGTCCCACCAAAAAAGGCTTTCGATTTCTTCCTTATTACATACATACAGCTCAAAAATAATAAATCAAAAAGATTGTATATTACGCTTTTACAGACCTCTTCACCGATTTCTTAGATCTTCGAAACCTCTCTCTCTCGCCCACACTCTTGCTCTACTGTTCCTTCTTCGTTTTTATTTGAATCAAAGGTAAGCTTTTCGATTATCGCAGATTAGATTCGGTCTTATTCTTGTTCTTGTTTTTCCCGATTTAAAATGGAAATGATTTCTTTCGATTAAACGTCTTGTCCTCTGGGGTTTTTTTTTTTCCGTTACCATTTCATCATATCTTTGGTTGTAGATTAGTATTGATGTGCCGCGGAATTTTTTAAATTCGAATATTCATTTGCTTCGATATCTCGGATTTTGGAATCTTAGTTTAGTTTCTGTAGATTCTTAAGTTTCTTTTATTCCAAATGTGATTCCGAAATATTAATTGCTGCAGAAACAATGAGCTGTTTTGGCTGTTGCCGTGAAGATGATTTGCTTGGAGCTGCTGATTATGGAGGTCACAATATGACCAAACAATCTGGAGGTATTTCCGTAATCTGTCTCTCTTACTATCTAAAAAAGATCCATGTTTGTGTTCTTTGAATTAATCTGCTAATGTGAAGGAAATGATGGAAGGCGCAATGGTTCTGAGACTGCACTAAAAGGTGCTCAAAGTGTCAAGGTTCAGCCTATACAAGTGGCTGCTATTCTCTCTGATGAACTGATTGAAGCAACGAATGATTTTGGACCTAATTCTCTCATCGGTGAAGGCTCCTATGCTAGAGTCTATCACGGGGTCTTAAAGAATGGTCAGCGTGCAGCCATTAAAAAGCTAGATTCTAACAAACAGCCTGATGAAGAATTCCTTGCACAGGTTTGCTTCATTTAGTAGGTTGTTTCTTGATGGATTATGTCACATTGTCCGGCTTTGCATTTGATTTTGGGAATGAATCTTCAGGTTTCTATGGTTTCGAGGTTGAAGCATGCTAACTTTGTTGAGCTGCTTGGTTACTCTGTTGATGGGAATTCGCGGATACTTGTCTTTGAGTTTGCCCAAAATGGATCTCTTCATGATATTCTTCATGGTACCGTGTTGAAATAACTTTGAACATATCTGTGTTTTACCTCAGTTGAGAGAGTGATTTTGTTGATGTTATAACATATCCTATGCTTCCTCAGGGAGAAAAGGTGTGAAGGGAGCAAAGCCTGGTCCACTCTTGTCGTGGCATCAACGAGTGAAAATTGCGGTTGGAGCAGCAAGAGGGCTTGAGTACTTACACGAAAAGGCGAATCCACATGTCATCCACCGCGACATAAAGTCCAGCAATGTTCTAATCTTTGATAATGATGTAGCCAAAATCGCTGACTTTGATCTGTCAAATCAAGCTCCTGATATGGCAGCACGCCTTCATTCAACTCGTGTTCTTGGAACCTTTGGTTACCATGCCCCTGAGTAAGTTGGTTTTCATTTCTTCTTCTTTTTGTTCAATCCTCATTTTCTCATACTCTCGTTTTCTCTTTAATAGATATGCGATGACTGGGCAGTTGAGTGCCAAGAGTGATGTGTATAGTTTCGGAGTTGTATTGCTCGAGCTTCTTACAGGTCGAAAGCCTGTTGATCATACGTTGCCTCGAGGCCAGCAAAGTTTAGTCACATGGGTAATGCTAATCTCTTTCGAAGATGAACAATCTTGCATCATTTAACTTTTCACTAATAATCAAAACTCTGCTTTTGCCTTAGGCTACACCGAAGCTAAGCGAAGACAAGGTTAAGCAGTGCGTTGATGCAAGACTCGGGGGAGATTACCCTCCAAAAGCTGTTGCTAAGGTATATAACTGGAACCAGTCTTGAACTTATGATTAGAACATAAAACCAGTCTTGATTCAAATGTTTTGTGTTTGATCGTCTTTTTGTTGATAATGCAGTTAGCTGCTGTTGCTGCATTGTGTGTACAATACGAAGCTGATTTCAGACCAAACATGAGTATTGTCGTGAAAGCTCTGCAGCCATTGTTGAATGCTCGGACCGGACCTGCCGGAGAAGGAGCACCGTAGTCTTAACCCTTAAGCCGTCACCGTTTAAAAAGTTCTTTTATTTATACGGGAAAAATAATTTCATACAACAATCAACAGTGTTCATAGAATTCTGACGTTGATACTAATGATTTGACCACTAAACTATCCTGTTTTGTTTTAAATTTAAAACAAGTAGCAGTAATTGAAATATTTTAAGTAAACTATAGATTAGAAATTTGTGCGAGAAATATCTCATTTTTAAATATATGAAGTTATGTTGATTTATGCGCTTCTAAAAATTTGTAAGCTTACAGAGCATGAAACGTCCAACATTAGATTGAATATAACGATACTATGGCTAAGAGATTCACCTCATATGGTACTGAAAGTATATGATAATCAATACTATTGCTAAGCTATTCACCTCATATGGTACTGAAATGATATGTAATCAATCTAGTCTTTTAATAGAGCTAACAAGTCTCTCAGGTCACTTGTTCCGATAAGTTTGCAGACAGTTGTGAATTAATTCGTCACATGTATAATAAAAAAAAACTGAAAATTTTCAAGCACTAACTGAGAAGTTACTCTGGAGGAGCTTGAATTGTCTAAGCTTCCATGGATGGCCTCTTCAATCTTCCTCGTCAACTCGCTAGAGAAATCTTTATTCTGTTCAGCAAGTTGCAGGGCATCCAACCACCAAATCGCTCAATGACTCGGAAACCTTGAAAGTGTTTCAAATATTTAGCATGCCTGATCTTGAAACTTATTAATTAACTATGGATTATACCGACTCTTTGGCTAAGGGTACAAGTAGCGTTTTGAAACCATTTTTTGGAAAATAACCTGATTGTATGATTTTCTGAATTCCGCAGAAAGCTTTGAGTTGAATGCAGATAAATACTTAACTTTCATTGAGTCACAAATTTCGTCGAAAAGCAAAAAAAAAAAGGAAACAACGGAAACTTGTTGAAAAAAAGGAAACAACGGTAACTTGTTGCAAAAAAGGAAACAACGGTAACTTGTTGAAAAAAAAGGAAACAACGGTAACTTTCCTTTTTTTTTAACAACGTTTGCTTATAACTCACTTATCTCTTTTTCCTTTTTTTTTTTGCAAAGATCTCTTTTTCCTTGAGAAATCAAAATTCTCCATTCTTCTTCTTCCAAACGAAACCAAAACAAAAATCAATTTTTTCTTTCTTTCTTAACACGAGCAGTTTCTCTGTTAATGTCTAGAGGATCGCCGATGATGATCCATTCCGGCATTGAACTAAGCCATTCTCTCTGTCTTCAGTCAATCGACAACGATTTCAGTTCAGGTCTCCCCTAATTTCACCGTTCTTGTTGATTTGCTACCATGGATGCATCCTACGCAAATCACAACGCTATCATCGGCTGATTCTTACGGCGGCGGTGCATCCTACGCAAATCACAACGCTATCAATGAGAACGATGACTATGAAGCAGGTTCCATAGTTCCGATGGCTTCAGACTTGCTATGAGTCGCCTGAGGTGAATGAAGAAGATCAAAACTGAGTTTCGTTCATCTCGATATCGCCACAAGTACAGAGAACGACAGTGCAGTGAAGGTCAATGGGCCTTGACAATGAGGGCCAACCCATATCCAATAGGTATTAACTTTCTTTTGAAAGATTATGTTTTTCATTTTTGATTACCTAATTCTAAAAAAAAATTAATTTTTCACAAATAATTTTTTAAGTAAACAGTTTTTTATTTTAACTAAAGTTTTTATTTAAAAAATATTTTTGTTTTAAATAAATTTAAGTGTTAAATTTTAATATGTTGAAAACAAACCGGGCTTAGCATCCTGTCCTTAGAATTTTCTTTGGTCCGTTAGAGGTGCATAAGTTCAACATGTTTTCACTTATTGTAATTTTAATACTTAAGTTTTTAAAGGTTTTTTACAAATAATTTTGTAAATAAACTATTTTGATTTAACTAAAGTTTTCAAACATTTTGTTTTAAATAAATATAAGTGTTAAATTTTAATATATTGAAAATAAACCGAACTTAGCATCTCGTTCTTATAATTTTAATTGGGTGTTTGTTTTTATGGTGCATTTTATACATGGGTAGTAAAATTCATGTGATTCTTATATAGTGTATCTGTGAAAATTTAATATGAACTAAATTTCACGTGAGTCGTGAATCAATTAAGGTGTTGATTGGTTCTCCCGCTATCACCCGCCTAGCGGTTGGTAGCGGGCGGTTGCGGTTGCTAGCGATTGACAACAATCATAAAACCCGCTCTATACCGCTTCGGGCCGCTCTAAATCGCTAGATTTCAAAAGCTCCTTCCCGCAAGCGTTTGCGGTTGCGGGCGGTTGCGGTTGGTTTAAAAAAGGAAAGAAACAATAAAAAAAGAAAATATATAAATTTAAATATATATCATCAAATCTTATATATATTCACATTAAATTTTAAATAATAATTATTCTCTAACTTTAATTTTTTAATATTAATAATTATTTGTGTTTCACTTTAAAAGTTATTTATTCAATATTTGAATAATTATTTAGTAATTATATATGGTTTTTAATTTTTAATTATGTTTAAAATTTTATACTTTTTCATAAATATAGTTTTTGGTGTTTTTTATAGTTTTCACAATTATATATTATATTTATTTTGGTATTTTTTGGTTTAACCGCTATCGTACTTCTGAACAATCAGTCGTAAATCTCCTGCAAACGCACCCGTTTTCAACCGCTAAACCAGTCGATTAAAACGCTAAATAACGCTTGAAACCGCAACCGTCCGCTTCCGCAAACTCCCGCAAACGCAACCGCAACCGCTGCGATTAAACCAGTCAAGAAATTGTTTCATATAGTTTTGTTATGGGCGTTTGCTCTGTAAGCTTACCAATATCTATGCCGGTCTAAGCTGATTTAATACTATATGAAGTTCTGCTGACAAAAAAGAAAAATATCTCATTGTTATAAAAAAAAATACTGCTTTACAAAAGGAAAATTCATAATTATTACTCGACAAAAATATTTGTTTAAGTCTTGTAGATGCTTTTCTTATCAAGTTGTTTTCTTGTGTTCTATAACGTAGATCCCCTATATATTAAAAGAGAAAGATTTTCGCCACTTGTCGTTGTTAGAGAGCTCGCATTAATTATAAAAATAAAACTCTATCCAAAGTTTTCAAACTCTCCTCTCACCTATTGAATTTATTTAAGGAAATATTGAATTTTTCTTCCCTCTAATTTTGTTAACAAAGTTATTTCCCTTTAATTTAAAAATATTTCAAAAATTTTATTAAAAACTTATCTCTCATCTTTTTATGATCATATTTTTAAAAAAAATTGAATCAATACATAGTCTATATAATAAATAAAATCTTTTTATTTTTCATATATGTTGTGATTTGAATTTTTAAAAACGGACATAATTTACTTAATTAGTAAAAAAAAGTGAATTTTAATATTTTAATATTTGATTTAACACACATCCAAAAAATATTTAATATTTTGAATAAAAAGTAAAGAAACTTTGACAAAAAAAAAATAAAGAACAAAACTATTCAATCAAAAACAATAAATAATTATTTAAAAATGTTAAAAAATTGCATTGTATCATAAAAATCAGCGAATTACTGAAATTTGAAATCGAAATATATAAACAAGCGTTTGTATCATAAATATCAACGGGTCACTATGTCTTTGATTCGTTTAATATCTTTTATAGATCAATTAGAGTTTTATATTTACGTTACAAGCAAACTTTCAAATCGTGAATTTTAAAATTTATAAATTTAATGTTTGTCTCGCGGTGTACCGCGGGTTAAGACCTAGTAATATTTTATTTGTTCTCATCTTGGTTTTGAACTGTTCATTAATTAACTTCTATTTTTCTTCAAACATCACTCCCCAAAAGCTCACGAGTTTGATAAATCATCTCAATATCTAAAACAGAAATACTTTATGTACAAAATATTAGTTGCTATATTTATATATTTCAAAGGAAACAAAAAAAGGACATTATAATTGTGGAAAATTGGATGTACATTTATGACGTAAACATCGTGACAATTGGAACACGGAAGGGGAAGTCTCTTCGTCGTGGTTGAAGTTGAAGTCATTAAGTCAATGTCAACGTCAACTATAAGAAACGGCCGTGAACGAAACGGTGAACGACAACTTCCTACACTAACCACAGTATCACCACTACTCAACCACTGCCAACAAGGCATTAACCACGACTCTCCACCAATCACAACGCTTCGCTTTTCTTTTCCTAAATTACCCTTCCCGTCGCGACTACTTTAGGGGCAGAATCGTCAAATCACACTCGCTTCATCAGTAGGGGAATAAAAAGGCCCGAAGAGAGCAAAAAGGTTAATAATAATTGAAAAAGCCCTCATTCGAAGATTCCTTTGTAGCAGACGGCGGCGGAGAACGATGTCGGCGAACACGGTGGGGGATGGGGATTCCGGAACGGGTTCTGTGGCGGCGGAGATGGCTGAGGCTCAGTACGTGAGGGCCAAAACTTCCGTGTGGTGGGATATAGAGAATTGTCAAGTCCCAAAAGGTCTTGATGCTCATGGGATTGCTCAGAATATTACTTCAGCGCTTGTAAAGATGAACTATTGTGGACCGGTTTCAATCTCCGCTTATGGCGATACCAATCGTATCCCTTTGACGATCCAGCATGCTCTTAATTCCACCGGAATTGCCCTCAACCACGTCCCCGCCGGTTAATTCCTTAAACCCTTTTTAAACCATTTCTGTTAAATTGCGAATTTTGTATCTTGATTTGCTGAGTTTTGAATGTTGTTAATCGATTATGCATGCTTTACGGCCTCTGGTTGGTTTAGATTTCAATTCTGAATTGAATCTTCTTTTACTGCTTTCTTGTTTGATTTTAGTAACAAAGTTTCTCCTTTTCTGTTTTAATGTGTTCAGGGGTGAAAGATGCGAGTGATAAGAAGATTCTAGTGGACATGTTGTTTTGGGCATTGGACAATCCTGCTCCTGCAAATTTTATGTTAATTTCTGGAGATAGAGATTTCTCCAATGCTCTTCACGGATTAAGAATGAGACGTTACAATATTCTATTGGCACAACCTCTCAAAGCATCAGTGCCACTTATTCATGCTGCAACTACAGTGTGGCTTTGGACAAGCCTATCGGCTGGAGGAATCCCACTCACCCGAAGCGAAAGCGCCCAACTTGTCGTGAATGCGGCACCCCCAACGTCTGGTTTAGAGATGCCAACTCAGGAGTGTGTTCCATCAAGCCAACCTCTGGATACAAATTCTGACTCTAGAAGAAACGTTGACAACAAATCCAAGGTAAAATACCTTCCAAAACCATCAAATTATCAGCCTGCAATGCCAAAGATCCAGGAAAGTAAGCTTAACAATAACTACCGTCCCCAACATAACACTCAAGGGAAGCAGTTTAAGAAAGCCCCACATGAGTTTTTTGGTAGTAGCGAGCCATCTGTTTCCAATAGCAGACCTCCTCCCAATTTACCCTCTAGCAATGTTAACTCTTTCCCCGGTAATGTGATGAGTAATCCTCAGAATCAGAATCAGTACAATTATCCTCCTAGACCTGGTCCTTTTCCTCCTAGACAACCTTACCCTAACCCTGATCCTTCTTGGAATAATGGAAATAGCATCCCAAATCATGCTCAGAACTATTATCCCAACGGATCCAGGCCAGGTGCTTCTAATATGCGGCCACCTTATGGTAATGTTTTCCGTCCTTATCGCCCAGAGAATGTGCATCCTCCTATTGGTAATGGTTTCCGTCCAATGCAGCATCCGAATGAGGGGCCTAGGTTTCCGTCTCCACCTCTCTTGACTGCACCTGATATCAGCAATCTAAGTGTGTCTCAATATCCGAGTCAACCTCAAAATCGTCCCAATTTTAATCCTCAAGTTAGACAAGAGTTCAGACCAAAGATGGAATCCTCATATGCTCCTAGCTTAAACGGTCCAAATAAGGTTTATCTTCCACGGAGTAGTAGTGCCCCAGTAACTCATTCGACAACAACCACAGGCTACACCAACTCTTCCACTCCTGGAGTTCCACCTTCTCAGCCTCCAGTGGTTACTGGATCTGGTTCCAGCAATGGTATGTGGGGAAGACCAGAGTGTCCACCACCATCTGAGTATGTTCAAGGCCTTATAGGCGTTATTTTACATGCTCTTAACATCTTGAAAACTGAAAAAGTTATGCCTACCGAGCCTAATATCTCGGATTGCATTCAGTATGGAGATCCAAAGCATCGTGGTACTGACGTAAAAAAGGCTTTGGACAATGCATTGGAGCATCATATGATCATGGTGAAAAATGTAGGTAAACTAAAGCTCTACATTGGCAAAAATGAAACTCTGTGGAACTGTGTAAACCCTTTAGGGGGAAACCCTAAGCAATACCCAAAAGCAACTTGGGATAGAATACAAAAGTTTCTAACTTCAAGTTCCGGGCGGGGAGCGTTTACTGAAACTCAGTGCAGGTTAGAAAGTTTGTTTTTCTTAAATCTATAATAGTTCCTTCCCCATGAAATGTTGTAAAATCATTATCATCCTCTTTTGATTTAATAAATAGGTATGAAGCTGCACAAGTTCTGAAAAAGGAATGTCTAAAAGAGCTTTCGTTAGGTGACATACTTCAGATCTTGAATATAACAGCAACCACAAAGAAATGGATTACTCATCATCAAACAGGATGGAAACCAATTACTATTAGCCTTGCTGCAGAGACTAGTAACGAGACAGCTACTGAAACGGATACAGGTATCCAAACCGTTGCCTGAAATTCAATCTATGTTCCATGAAATACTGAAGAAGATGCAGTAACAGCCATAAGCAGAGCATATATGGGTACTACTATGAATACCAAATATTAGAGAACACAAAGACATGGAAAATAGTGTTTTCCATATCAAAAACTTCAGAATGAGATGATTCTGAAGTCTAAATACTAGTTCCTTAGTAGTAGCAGCACTTTTTTTTTTTTTTTTTTTTCATTTTACTTTCACTGGTTCAGTTTTAAGGATACAAGGGTAAAAATTTGAGGGTAAAAATTTGGGGGTGGTTAAGGTATAGACCTATTTGTCATGTATTAGTACATGGTTGGGTTCATAAAAACCTTAGTGTTGCCATCACCAAGAAGATTGCACAATTTCATGTGGAGGATGATAAACTTGTCACTGGGAATCATCACCAAAGTTTCTGCATCAGTTATGGCAATCGGTCTCGTTTGGTCTTTAAAAGAGATTACAGTTATTTTCGTGATATTCCACTGTCGTTGAGGAAAATATCTGTAATTTCACCTCTCTTTTTTTTCTTTTCTTTTTTGAGTTACTTATTTCTTATTCTGAACCATGAATCTTCTTCCTCTTCTTAAAGCCGTTTATGTATGAAAATAATTTCTACTGATACTTTTATAAATACCTACATTACATTATATAACAGGTGTTAGATATTGTGGGGGTTTATTTGAAAAGAACTATGTTTTGAGAAGCCTAGCATAATATTTTGTCATTCTGATTTAGATTCTTGTGTTAGTCTTTCTTTAATTTTAAGTTTCACATAAAATCTAGTGCTTTTAATTTTGAAATACAAGTTGTGGATTTTAAACAAAATTTAGAAATACATAATATCGTAAATTTCATGTACCATGTACAATCAAATTTCGCTAAAAGAAAGGAATATGTGTTGGAATAAGATTACATTATTAACCCATAATTCAAATTGTTCTGTTGAAGGGAGAGACTGAATCAAGGTAGAAAAGGATTGTGAGACGGGAACGTCTGTTTCTGCAGATTATATGCCCTGCGAATGCCAAAAATGAACATCAATAAAACAACAGTAGTAATATTTCTCTAAAAATCGTTAGTATCTTCAACTATACAGTAAAGCTAATCGTCAAGAGAAATAGGGATAAACTGACCTGTTAGCTTTGATTCCACCAAGTCCGATGGTTCCTAAGACGATCAAAAGGAAAGGAGCACCGATCAACCAAGGGTTGCCTCTTTTGGCAGATGCATATGTTTGCGAAACTCCAGTCTTCACGACCCTCGAGTACACACCTTATCAATGTTACAAACCGAGAATCTCATCAATGAGTGTAACCCACTAAAACCCATATGAGTGTTGAGTCGTCTTTTTACCTGCGCTATAATATCGTTGACTCTTAACATCACCTGCAAACAGAGAGACCAATGTGTTACTCACAAAGCTTGATATTGTAATTAGAGACTGTACAATGGTTCATAATGAATCAATATGTTGTATAAAAAACAAAGTGTGTCCTGATCTGCGGACTTGTAAACCCAAATGAGCTACAATTGTTATTGTTATAACAGAGTAGTATGTCATGGTATCTTTTTCTCATTCTTCCAACAACTATAGCCCCAAGGACTCAAATCTGCGATATCAATACCAAACTGTTTTAACGCTATGGGAACTATAGAGAAACACCCAGACTTGAAAGCACTAAACCCAATAAACAACTACTGGGTCTTGATTCATTTTCAGAACATATAATCTCGTGCACAACTGAAAAGATATAGAAAACTAGTCGCTCGAAGGACATAGGAAGGTATGTAAATCCATAATGTTCGTAAAGATATCGGGATCCTCAGCCAGTGGTTAGAAATTGTATCGTCAGCATCATTGGGGAAATCTGATTTAACCCACAAGAACCTAGTAGCTCATTTGGGTTTCTGCAGACCATGATTCTTCGAAACCTCATTTGACTATAACCAAGGAAAGGTCAATCTGAGAGAGAATTACCAGACTCTAGGCAAGAATAAGCTTCAGATATCTGCAGCAAATCGAATGCTTACTTAAGAATTTTCTAGTGAGAAGAAACTAAACAAAAGATTGAAGAGAATTGTGGATAAATGATTTATTCAAAAAAAAAAAAAAAAAACAGAGAGCCTAACCGATTTGAACTTAGACTCAGCACGGAGCTTCTGATCATGTGGAAAGAGGTCAGGATGTGATTCCCATACTTTCTTCCGGTAAGCAGCTTTAACCTATCATGCGATCAAATTACAAATCTGAAAATCCCATTAATATCTCGCAATTCCCAAACCTAACCATCTTCCAATTAACTAAATTGTGAAAAATTCAGCTCTCAAATTAACAAATTTTGAAATTCGAAGGAGACACTGAGAGATTCAACTCGACCGATCACCGTATCAAAACGATGGAGCCAAAACCCTAATTATCGAATTCAGTGATGGAAAATTCCCCGAAAAGCTTACGAACCAGAATAATCGGAAAAAAAAAGAGACAAGCTAGAAGGGAAAGTAGAAGAAGAAACCTGAGAAGGATCGGGACGAGAATGAGGAGAAAAGCCGAGCAAGATCTTGGCTTCCTCCACCTGCATTTTCCAAAAAGCTTCCCGCGTCTACGTTGAGAGTCGGTCCATTTTATTTATTTATAGTATAAATCTCATATTTGGCTCGAGGATCATACGTGTAACTCTCACGACCAGTAGCATTTATTTCAGTTTCTCATCACTAGACCAAATACTTAAAAACAAATTAAAAGATTGTAGGCACAAAAAAAAATTAAAAGATTTTAGGCATATACATAAGTATGATCTAGATTTTAGTTGGTGTAAACAATATGATATAGATCTTAGTCAATTATTAAAAATATCATATTTTCAATATACAAAATGATAAATTATTATCAAACGAACTTCTATAAATATTTTCAGTGTACCACAATTTTTAATTTGGATATATAGGACTTCATAAAAACAAAGGAATATGTCCTAAATGATGTTTTCTAAACTCTAAACATTAATAATAAATTTGTAATATTATTTTTCTGGACGACAAAAATAATACAATTTTATCCCTATATATTTGCATTAAAAATGTAAAATAAATTATAGCAAAAATACCAATTCCATAACCGTTTGAACCCTAAAAACAACGCGCAATTTCCTCGCTACCATATGTAATTACTAAAAACTTTTTAACTAAAAACACAAACCTAAATTCTTATTAGCTGCCAAATATAGAAGAAGTATAAATATACAAAACATGCATCTTAATTTCTATATCAAATTAACCTCTCTTCTCCTTCCGAATCGGTTCCTTTCCGATCCCTTTCTCCGTTCATACACAAACACAATCATATATGAACACTCCAATCAAACTCGTCTTTCTCTTCCTCTCCGTCGCGGCAACCGTAACGGCTGCACCAGTGAAACGCACTAACTACCTTTTTACACCGCACGCAAAAGCAGTCGCGGGAATATGCACCGTTATTCAATCAGACACGAGTCTATGCTGCAAAACCCTTAAGCATGTTCCTACCGATGATCCCATCGAATTAATCCGAGCATTAGCGGTTGCGGCTGAAACCGCCGTGAAACAAAGTGTGACTTTCCTCACGGGAATCAAACCAAAACACAAATCAAACGCAACCGCAACGGCAGTGGTCAACAGCTGCGAGAAAAACTTGAAATACGCGTTGGAAGATTTCGTCGATCTTTGGAAAGCTATGGGGAAAAATGTAACGACCTTGGCTTATAATTACTTTACTTGTAAGAAGGAGTTAATGTCAATCATGGGGTATCATTCCACTTGTTTGGATGATATTGAAGACAAGAATTTGTTCAAGGAAGTGGAGATTGGGATTGGACTTGGGAAGAATCTATCCAGTGATTCGTTTGATGTGTTTAATAATTTGAATACTACTTTCAAGACTTTTGGTATTAAGGCGAAGCTTAACGACCAAGACACTTCGCCCCGACCACCTCCGTTGTCGGATTATTATTACTGATCGATTAAGGGATTGGATGTAATAATTATATCGTATAATGCCTAAAGCGATCGCGAGTGGAATCATAGATGGGTTGGGTCTGTCATGTATGATTGTTCGTCATTTGCGATGTATTGTAATAGGTTTTTACATGTACGGGCGGGTTTCGTGATGATTGGAAAGGATATATATAGTAATGAAATTAATGTGATTTTTTGTCTATATATTATTAAATTTATTCGACATATTAGCTAGAA
Source organism: Erysimum cheiranthoides (assembly GCA_011420285.2). Taxonomy (NCBI): domain Eukaryota; kingdom Viridiplantae; phylum Streptophyta; class Magnoliopsida; order Brassicales; family Brassicaceae; genus Erysimum; species Erysimum cheiranthoides. The sequence continues at coordinate 16,283,771 of CM022183.2, read as the reverse complement.
GATCTTAAGAATGATTACTTAACATCCCAAAAAAAAAGTATCTCAACGATTTAGGCATTTAGCCTCTGGAAATTTGTGAAATTTGCAAAAAAAGTTGTATTATCTGAGAATCTCATTTGCAAGATGCATGGTACAACATCATTAGCTAGCTTCTTCAACTAAATAATAACTCATAAAAAAACATCTCCACAGTCCATCGTGTATTTACTTTAGTTATACAGTTACGGTTGTTAGTAATTTAAGTATATCTATATATACATTAATTTGTGCCTCAAACTCACTCTAAGCTCACCCCTCTTCCTAATTTTGCACTACAAGAACAGAGGCTGTTTTCAACGGCCAATATCGTCGGTAATCCGTTGAAAATAGCTGTTTTCGACGAATTTCTGACGAAAACGGTCCGTCGATTCCATCTCGTCGGAAATTTGGACTCCGTTGAAAATTCGTTGAAAATTCGTGACGGCTAACCGACAGAGTAGTTTCCGACGGTTTACCGACAAATGTTACCGTTAGAAACGACCGTCAGAACTTTGTTGGAAAATTCCAATAGTTTACCGACGGTAACTATTCCGACGGATATATGACGGTAAGTTTAGTCGGAAATCAATTGAAGAATCGTCTAACATTTATCGTCGGAAAATCGTCGAAAGTCCAACAGAAAAATTCCGACGGATTTACAACGGATGCAATTTCGACGGATTTCCAACAAAATAATTTCCAACGGGTTTCTGACGGTATATTTCCAACGGGTTTCCAACGAAAGAGTTTTCAACGGGTTTCTGACGATAATTAATTAATTTAGAAATTGAAATTTTTTTATTATTTTCAATAATATTATAAAATTAATAAACCAATTTTAATAATTAAAAAACATTTATTTAGAAAATAAAGTGTCTTACACAAAAGGTTTAAACAAAACAATAAAAATTAAAAATTAACAAAAAGTTCTAAAGATCTTCGGGAAAATCCGGAAATTTGGAGCGCATGAAGTCGAGAATTTTCTTGTTTTGCTCCTTTAATGAGGTAATCTCCTTGTTCTTATCTTCGAGCTCCGCAAAGATTTCAGACTCTCGTGATGGACCACAAGAAGAAAACCCGCTACTTTGGGTTAGATTACCTAACCTAAGTCGTCGACCCTTTTGTATCGGAACTTCCTACAAATATAGCAAATAAGTATTATTACTAAAGTTATAAAAATTATACAACATTAAAAAATTAAAAAAATTAAACTTACATCAAGAACCATGCGGTTGATCTCTTCTCGGGTCAACATGACGTTGGAAGATGTGGAACCATCATCAGTCTGAGAAAGCTGTGTGAGTCGGTCCGTCTTCTTTTTCTTCAACGTTTCAACAAAACCCGCAACAACAACGTCCTGAATTTGGCCGGTTTTCTTGTTGGTGTGCGTATCCTCCATGAGCTCAATAAAATCAGGACACACACCTCCGTTCTTCTCCGTCTATAAAAGAAATTAAAAATGAAAAGTAAATTTTAAAATATTATAGGGAGAATAATTTCTAAAAAAATACTTACTAATTGATCTGCGCGACTTAAATAGCTTGTTGCACCGGCATTCTGGACCGACATTCCTTTGCCTCCTCTATGGCTTCTACGGTTTAGTGAGTGGGTAACCGAGTCTTTTTCAGTTTCCGGCAATGCCCAATACTTTTGTAAGCCCTCCCAAACCCCCGGGTTCACACCTTTAGGACAATGCTTGCCCTCGATCCACTTCTGTTTCCATGTGTTCAAGTTATTACAATGCTTGCCAATTTTGTTAATGAGAGTCCTAGATAGTTTATAGATGATTTTCCTTTTTTTTCATCGAATTTCCAACGGTTTTCCAACGGATTTTAAATGTTCAAACGGCTAGAAAACGGCTACTTAAACGGCTATATTTTAGTCGCAAATCCGTCAGAAATTTGCAACGGATTTCTGACGGACTAGTGAAATTTCAAACGGATATAAAACGGCTATTTTAACGTTCATATTTTAGTCACAATCCCGTCGGAAATCTCTGACATATTTAATTTCGTTGAAAATTTGTCAAAAATTTGCGACGGATTTCCTACGAATATTCGAATTTTTAAACGGCTATTTTAACATATATTTTTTCGTCACAATTCCGTCGTAAATATCCGACAGACTCAATTTGATCAGAAATCCGTTGAACATTTGCAACATATTTTCGACGGATAAATTTCCGTCGGAATTAATCGACTCGTTTTTGACGGATTTCGTGTTGTCGAAAAATTGTCGGAGTTTAGTCAGAAATCCGTCGAAAATTTCCGACTGCTTTATGTCCGTCGAAAACTCCGTTGGAAAAGGGCTTGTTTTCTTGTAGTGCGGTTTAGGGTTTAGGGTCCCCCTATGTTAACATTACGAGGAATAGAATCACGAAGACGTCATTTACATAAAATAGCTCATTTTGTTGACAAAAAGTCTATTCATAGGAAGAGCTTGAATAATATTTCTTAAATTTGAGTATCTTCTAAAATTAGGATTTCGGTTTTTACTTGTACAATCACTTTAATCGACGCTCATATCAAATCTCTTAAGAACATTCAAGTCAAATACCCACACCCTTTCGTTATAAGAACTACAGAACATTCAAATTAGTAACCTCACGCAGATAAATATACCCCGGCCCATTCATGCATGAGTCGAAGCCGTCATATATAGAGGACATAATTTTTTAACTATCACTAGCTACCGTTTTCGTTGTAGTGTCAGTTTAATATTTAACCATTAAAGAATGAGAGCAAACTCTCAATAAGAAATTTTCGGAAATCTTACTTTCGGATAGATCACTAAACTTAGGCATGAATAATAGTCCAAAATAAATTCACAAGAATAGAATTAGAGGATAAAATTAAACTAGTTTTTTTTTTTTTTAATAAAAGATTTACAATTATAAAAGTAAACTAGTTACTGCCACAAATTTGTTTTTTATGAATTTATAAGTTACTTTTTATTTTTAGTAATCGAACTCTTGATCAGGACACAATCAAATCATCTTGTGGTCGCCAATTTATCAATCTCATAGCCAATATTTGACTAGAGATATTTTAGCCATTCAACGACCTTAAATCTCTCCCTCCATGCAAACCCTAATTTCAGAAACTAGGAATCCTATAAGAATGTATCCACAATGTACCACAATCTCCACCAGCCCCATTAATAATCCCTCCCTCTCCTATTACCTCCCGAATAAAACCGGAGGGAGAGAACAAATAATACGTACATTAAAAAAAAAAAAAAAAGCAAAATCAAAAGAAAAAAAGGGGAAAAAATTATAAAAACAAAAAAAGTTTGGAGAAATGGCGGTAGGCAAAGTTGTGATATCTGTGGCATCCATCCTTCTAGTGGTGGGTGTTGCTATAGGAGTTATCACGTACGTTAATAAGGACGGCGGGGCCAACGGCGACAATGCTTCCATTACCTCGCATCAGAAAGCGGTTCAGACAATTTGTCAGTCAACCACTGACCAAGGTTCGTGCGCGAAAACACTCGAGCCTGTCAAAAGTGATGATCCAAGCAAGCTTATCAAAGCCTTCTTGATGGCTACTAAAGACGCGATCACAAAATCCTCAAACTTCACGGCTTCGACCGAAGGAGGCATGGCGAAAAACTTAAGCCCGACGAACAAAGCCGTTCTTGATTACTGCAAGAGAGTATTGAGTTACGCTCTTGAGGATCTTGAGACCATTGTTGAAGAAATGGGTGAAGATCTTCAACAGAGTGGAAGTAAGCTTGACCAACTTAAACAATGGTTAACCGGAGTTTTCAACTACCAAACCGATTGTATTGACGATATCCAGGAAGTTGAGCTAAAGAAGATCATGGGTGAAGGAATCGCTAACTCCAAGGTTTTGACCAGTAACGCTATCGATATCTTTCATTCTGTTGTTACCGCCATGGCCCAAATGGGTGTCAAAGTCGACGATATGAAGAACGTAACCATTGGAGGAATCGGAGCCGGAGCCGGAGCCGGAGCCCCTGCGCGTCGCCTTCTTGAAGACAGCGACGAAAAGGGACTCCCCAAATGGTTTCCTAGTAAAGACAGAAAACTTATGGCTAATGCCGGACGTGGTGGCGCTCCAGCTGGCGGTGCAGGTGAGGGTATCGGTGAAGGCGGTGGTGATGGTGGTAAGATTAAGGCGACTCATGTGGTGGCTAAGGATGGAAGTGGACAGTTTAAGACCATTAACGAGGCGGTTAACGCTTGCCCGGATAAAAACCCTGGAAGGTGCATTATCCATATCAAGGCTGGTGTCTACAATGAAGTAGTCACTATCCCTAAGAAGAAGAACAACATTTTCATGTTCGGTGATGGTGCTACACAAACCATCATTACCTTTAACAGAAGTGTTCAGGGTACAAAACACACTACTTCACTCAGTGCCACCGTTCGTAAGTCCCCAAAACCTTATGCATTGCTACATAATCGACCGAGCTACTGTTTTTTTACTAACATTTAATATGTACATGCAGAGGTTGAATCTGAAGGATTCATGGCGAAATGGATCGGGTTTAAGAACACAGCAGGTCCATTGGGAGAACAGGCGGTCGCACTCCGTGTGAATGGAGACCGTGCGGTCATATTCAACTGTAGATTCGACGCTTACCAAGACACACTCTACGTTAACAACGGACGTCAGTTCTACAGGAACATTGTTGTATCCGGTACAGTGGATTTCATCTTCGGAAAATCCGCGACTGTGATCCAAAACTCTCTAATCCTAGTCCGAAAGGGTACCCACGGACAATCCAACTACGTTACAGCCGACGGTAACGAAAAGGGTAAAGCAGTAAAGATCGGTATCGTTCTCCATAACTGCCGTATCATGGCAGACAAGGAGCTCGAAGCTGAGAAGCTAACCACCAAATCGTACCTAGGACGACCGTGGAAGACATATGCCACGACTGTGATTATTGGAACTGAGATTGGTGATTTGATTAAACCAGAAGGATGGACCGAATGGAAAGGGAACAAGAACCACCTGACTGCTACATACATTGAGTTCAATAACCGTGGACCGGGAGCTAACCCTACTCAGAGGCCTCCTTGGACGAAGGTGGCTAAGACTGCGGCTGAGGTTGAAGGTTACACAGTGGCTAACTGGGTTGGTCCGGCTAATTGGATCCAAGAAGCCAACGTGCCCGTCCAGCTTGGATTGTAAGATAACAAAAAAAAAAAAAAAAGTAAAGAATAAAACAGTATGTGATAATGGAAGGGTAACGATACGACATCGTCTCCGGGAATCAGGGCTCATTTTTGGTTACTAGTATATATACAAAGATAGGGTTCTAGACGTGTTGAGATGAATTTGTATTTGCTTTTGTTTCACGTGCGAATAAGAGAAAAACTATATATATATATAAATTTAAATTTTTTGATCCAAAAAAACGAAAAATTTGATCATTTTGCGGTGTGTGTGTGTGTGTAATTTGCTTAAATCTACCATATTTTCCATTTTTATCATTTCTTATGACTACAAAAGATTTAAAAAAAAAAAACCAGAGATATATATTTCAAATTATGTGTAAACATGTGCCAATTTTGACAAATACTCATCTAAAAATCATTTATAATATTTTGCATTGTTATTGTTTATGTCTAGATATATAACAGTTTTGGCAAATATTTTTTTATGAGTAAGTGTAATATGTTAGCAAAGGCGAGCTCTACATCACCTAATCATAGTCCACTTCAAAGGGAAGCTCTGATCAAATCCCTGAAGATGATAACGCAGATTCAGAACCGCTTGTCAAGATGCAGATAAAATTAATTAGTTACCATATGAAACCGGTACAACGGTTAAGTGAAATCCTGTTATAAATTAACCAGTTGGCTTGACGATTATATCCGGTTCAACTAAACAGATCCCGGATTTTTCCAATTTTGCAGGTGACCCAATTGGCCAATTCTCTTGCGGCGGTTTTGTAATGGGCCTTAGATTCTGCCACACTATTTGCGACGGCCTTGGAGCGGCCCAATTCCTCACTCCGTCGGAGAAATTGCCTGGGGCCGGAGTACAGTAACGATGTCTCATCTAGTCATCTCCGCCAATTCCTCCGCCGTTTCCACAGATATTTCCGGGATACAAGCTCGAGCACTTGAGCTTTGACATCCCATCCAATCTGATTGAACAGTTCAAGCGTGAGTTTCGCGCGTCGACCGGAGAGATCTGCTTAGCCTTCGAGGTAATCGCCGCCTGTTTCAGGAAAAATCGAACGGAAGCGATGAAGCTGAGAGAGAATACAGAGGTGAAGCTCGTCTTCTTCGGTAACTGCGCCATGTTGTTAATCCGCCGCTTCCGGTTTGTTTTTACGGCAACTGCTTCTTCCCGGTGAAAATCACTGCCGGTAGACACGAAATCGCGAAGGAGAAATCGGCGTTCGATGTGGTGAAATTGATCAAAGGAGCAAAAGCGAAGCTACCTGAGGAATTTGAAAAGTTCATCAACGGCGACGGAGACGATCCGTTCGCGCCGGCGGTGGGATACAATACGCTGTTCTTATCGGAGTGGGGGAAATTAGGGTTTAATCAGGTGGATTATGGGTTGGGCCCGCCATTAGACGTGGCACCAATCCAAGTGTGAGTGTTGTCCCTGCTGGCATCGTAGGATCGATGCCTTTGCCGAAGAAAGGTGTACGTTTGATGACGTGGTGCGTCGAGGACACTAATCCAATATAAAAGTCTATTGTATCGTGGAAACTAGAAAACGAATAAGAAAATTCATTCGCTGCTTTAAAGTTGATTCGTTACGTACTAAAGTGTAATGTGCACATAATATAAAAATAAAATAAGAACATATGTAAAGAAAAAGTTGTGATGCTAGTTAAAATTTACATAACTATTTCTTTTCTTTTTTAATCTTTCAATTATGATGCTACGGCCCAGCAAATAAAGAAATGTCATGCAAGTTGCGTATAAGAAAATAAATCTGAATTTGATATTTTATCTTCATATGATTATACAATATAAATGCGGTGAATGGCGAATGTTTTTATACTGTATGAACAAAGGAAAGTAGATATTGATTAGTCAAACTGTTTGAAAGAAAAATCGTTTGGAAGACTTAGGGGGTGTATTGAACAGAGTATTTAAAGTGATTTGAATTCTAATAAAATTTCAGATGATTTTAATGGTTTTGGGTGATTTTAAAGAAATTGTTATGATTTTGTATTAAAATCCCTTACAATTCCACCTAAAACCATGAGATTTAAAGATTTGTATTTTTAACTAGGAAAGTCTCCTAAAATCCTCTAAAATCTCCTGCAGAGATTAAAATCTCAATACTTAAAACATTTTCAATAACAGTGGATTTGATATGATTTTAACAAATTCTTGTTTGAATAACAGAGAATTTTAAATGATTTTAAGTGACTTTACATAAATCTCATGTTCAATAACACCAGATTTGAGAAGACATTTTAAAATCTCTGTTTGAATAACATATGATTTTAAGAAAATCTCAAAATCTCTTAAAATCCAAAGTTCAATACACCCCCTGTATTTTGTGTTCTTTTATTCTCTTTTGTAGAGCATTTTCAACAGGACGCTATGATACCAAAATTTGGTATAAAATGTTTTTAAAAATAACACTAAAATTTACATTTAAAACTTTATTTTTAGTGTTTTATGAACAATATTACATCATATTTAGTGTAACATTATTCATAAAATACCAAAAAAATAATATTAATTTATGGATAATTTTCTAAAATACAATGATTTTTGTTTTTATGCCAAAATACCACAAAACTAAAACTAAAATTTTAATTTTCAAATTATAAACTCTAAATCCTAAACACTAAACATGCCCCCTAAATAATATACACTAAATGTAAAATAATTAACCCAAACCAAAGATTTAAAATTTTGCACCATTGAAAAACTATTTGATATTTGTGGTATTTTTAGAAACAAAACAAAAAGCATGGTATCTTGAAGAATTCCTCTTATTTTACTATGTTTTTATTTCATAATATAATTGTTTATCAACTAAAAATAAACATACGATCAATATTTTTGTTTCTTTTTACTTTTAACAATGTAAAATTTTAATTGTAATTAATATATAATATTAATTTACACAAAATATCTACATTAATATGTAAATTGAATAAAATTAAAAAATATACTAAAGTTTAATCAAACATTGAAAACATAAAATTATAAAATTATCAGTTATGAAAATAATTAGTATTTACGTTATAATTACTCAAAAAAGTGACCCAGATTGGAATTGTTTCTAAAAATAGTTAGTATTTATTAAAACTATTAAAAATAAAATAATTTCAAATTTAATAATATAATAATAGGAAATAATATTTTTAGTGTGAAATTTGGTGTTATAATTGGAGATAAAAAGAAAAATAGAACACTATAACACTAAATTTGGTGTTGGTATAAATTTAGTGTTATAGCTGGAGATGCTCTTAGAAACTTCCTCTGTTATTTTTTGTTCAATAAAGTTAGGTGGTAATAAGACTTATCCGCAGAACAGAGACCAGACCACTTGGCGTCTGTCCTGTCACGTCATAACAAGGTCGTTTTTGACGACTCTAGTCCTTGTTTCTGGAAGTAGGTCCTAAAAAAGAGAGATTACGTGTTCTTAAAATCGAAAATCCACTGCTTGTTCTTCAAGTAATGAACTAGACAATCTATATAGCCAACCCTGCACGACCTTTATTTCCACTTGCTACTTTCACAAAAAGTCTGTTTTCAGGTACATGCTTCTCTGTTTTTTGGTTGTTGTTTTAAGTTCTTTGGACTGGTTTCTGGGTTTTGTCGAATGGAAGTTTATGTGATTTTAATGGTCTTTTATCTATCTATTAATATCTTTTTTTCTCTGTTTTTTCAAATAGATTTTAAAGTTACGATATTTAGATCTGGTTTTCTTAATTAATACGCCTTTTATTTTAATCTTTCAAACAGGATCAAACGACAATGGATAGTGTAATAGAATCAGAGGAGGGCTTAAAGGTGGATTCATCAAACAGAGCAGACGCAGAGACTTCAAACTCTAAAACCCATGAAGAAGAAGAAAAAGAAGTTAAGACAGAGTCTGCTCCGAAAAAAACAGAGAAGAAAAAAGAAGAAGATGAGAAGACCAAAACGGTACCGTTTCACAAGCTATTTGCCTTTGCAGATTCCTTTGACATCCTTTTGATGATCCTCGGGACTATTGGCGCCGTGGGTAACGGTCTTGGCTTCCCTATCATGACGATCCTCTTCGGAGATGTCATAGATGTGTTTGGACAAAACCAAAACAGTTCAGATGTTTCTGATAAGATCGCTAAGGTAATAAATAGATTCTACTCTTTTACCTTTGTTGTTTAGACCCACAAGGCCACATTGATTGATCTTTAGAACAACCTTACTTACAGGTGGCTCTGAAATTCGTATACCTTGGGCTCGGAACTCTAGTGGCAGCTCTTCTACGTAAGCTCGGAACTCTAGTGGCAGCTGTTGATTTTGTCTGAAGTCATTAGTGGGTTTTTTTTGTATGAAAGATTTGATCTTTATGGGTGTTTTTTTGTGTATAATCAGAGGTTTCTGGTTGGATGATCTCTGGGGAGAGACAAGCTGGAAGAATAAGGAGTTTGTACTTGAAAACTATATTGAGACAAGACATTGCCTTCTTCGACGTCGAAACCAACACAGGAGAAGTTGTTGGAAGAATGTCAGGTGACACTGTGCTTATACAAGACGCCATGGGAGAGAAGGTAACAGAACATTACAAAGTTTTAAATTGTTGTTTTTTTTTTTTGGGTTGAATTAGATACTTAGTTTCAAACTTTTTGCAGGTTGGGAAGGCTATACAATTGGTATCAACGTTTATTGGTGGATTTGTGATAGCTTTCACGGAAGGATGGCTTCTTACATTAGTCATGGTATCTTCAATTCCACTTCTAGTAATGTCTGGTGCAGCTCTAGCTATCGTCATTTCGAAAATGGCTTCTCGTGGACAAACTTCTTATGCGAAAGCCGCAGTTGTAGTCGAGCAAACAGTCGGGTCAATAAGAACAGTTGCATCGTTTACTGGAGAGAAGCAAGCGGTCAGCAATTACAATAAGCATCTTGTCTCTGCTTATAGAGCAGGGGTGTTTGAAGGAGCTTCCACAGGGCTTGGACTCGGTACACTCAACATAGTCATCTTTTGCACTTATGCTTTAGCAGTTTGGTATGGTGGGAAGATGATATTGGAGAAAGGGTACACGGGAGGACAAGTTCTCATCATCATCTTTGCGGTTTTAACCGGTTCCATGTGAGCTTCCGAATTGACTTTGATATTTCAATTTCTGAGTGATGTAATCTAATTTGCATTTCTTGCTAATTTCAGGTCGTTAGGACAAGCATCTCCTTGTTTAAGCGCGTTTGCAGCTGGTCAAGCCGCGGCATACAAAATGTTCGAAACAATCAAAAGAAAACCGGAGATTGATGCTTCCGATACAACTGGAAAAGTGCCTGAGGATATTAGAGGAGACATTGAGCTTAAAGATGTGAACTTTAGTTACCCGGCACGACCAGAGGAGAAGATCTTTCACGGGTTTTCGCTCTCTATTTCAAGTGGTTCAACCGTGGCTCTAGTTGGGCAGAGCGGAAGTGGGAAGTCTACTGTTGTGAGTCTGATAGAGAGGTTTTATGATCCACAAAGTGGTGAAGTCCGAATAGATGGGATTAACCTTAAAGAGTTTCAGCTAAAATGGATCAGAAGCAAAATAGGACTTGTGAGTCAAGAACCAGTTTTGTTCACTTCAAGCATAAAGGAAAACATCGCCTACGGGAAAGAAAATGCAACAATAGAAGAGATTCGTAAGGCTACAGAGCTCGCAAACGCGTCGAAATTCATTGACAAGCTTCCTAAGGTTGAGATTTATTTCACCTCTCCTCTGTTTTCATTTTGATGAAGCTTGTAAAATGTAACTGAATTAACTGTAAATTGCAGGGTTTAGACACAATGGTTGGAGAACACGGAACTCAGCTTTCGGGTGGACAAAAACAGAGGATTGCGGTGGCTAGAGCGATTCTGAAAGATCCAAGAATCTTGCTTTTAGATGAAGCAACAAGCGCCCTTGATGCCGAGTCTGAGAGGGTTGTTCAAGAAGCTCTTGACAGGATCATGGTTAACCGAACAACCGTCGTTGTCGCTCACAGATTGAGCACAGTGAGAAATGCAGACATGATTGCTGTGATTCATCAAGGCAAGATCGTAGAGAAAGGTAAAACTCAGATTTATTAACATACATACATGTATATGTCCAATCCTATTTGATAGTAAGTGCTGATCTCATAAATGTATGATCAGGTTCTCACTCTGAGCTCTTAAGAGACCCAGAAGGAGCGTATTCTCAGCTCATACGTCTTCAAGAAGATAGTAAAAAAACGGAAGATTCAACGGATGAGCAGAAGCTATCAATGGAGTCCATGAAACGGTCTAGTTTGAGGAAGCCGTCGCTAAGCCGGTCTTTAAGCAAAAGATCTTCTTCTTTCTCTATGTTTGGGTTTCCAGCAGGAATAGACACAAACAACGAAACCACAGAGCAAGACATCAAGGCTTCTACTCCGATCAAAGAAGAAGAAACCAAACACAAGAAAGTCTCCTTTTTTAGAGTCGCTGCTCTAAACAAACCAGAGATTCCTATGCTTATACTCGGATCTATAGCCGCGGTCTTAAACGGAGTCATACTTCCGATTTTCGGGATTCTAATCTCAAGCGTGATCAAAGCATTTTTCAAACCACCTGAGCAGTTAAAATCCGATACAAGGTTTTGGGCAATCATCTTCATACTTCTTGGGGTAGCTTCAATGGTGGTCTACCCGGCACAAACGATCTTTTTCTCCATAGCCGGGTGTAAATTGGTGCAGAGGATAAGAGCAATGTGTTTCGAGAAAGTGGTTCGTATGGAAGTTGGATGGTTCGATGAGACTGAGAACTCAAGTGGTGCTATTGGAGCTAGGCTCTCTGCTGATGCAGCTACGGTTCGTGGTCTGGTTGGAGACGCATTGGCTCAAACGGTTCAGAATCTTGCCTCTGTAACAGCGGGTGTGGTCATCGCATTTGTGGCGAGCTGGCAGTTAGCTTTCATTGTTCTCGCGATGCTTCCTCTAATCGGGCTTAACGGTTATATATACATGAAGTTCATGGTTGGCTTTAGTGCAGATTCAAAGGTACAAAACCAAACTCTCTTTGATTCATGTCCACCTCTAGAGTTAGTTTCAGTATGAAGTTATCTCTGTTTTTTTTTTAAGCCTGATGAAACGGAAAAACTTTTGGCAGAGAATGTACGAGGAAGCAAGCCAAGTGGCGAACGATGCGGTCGGGAGCATAAGAACGGTTGCTTCATTCTGTGCAGAGGAGAAAGTGATGAAAATGTATAAGAAGAAATGTGAAGGTCCTATGAGAACAGGAATACGTCAAGGCATAGTTAGTGGTATCGGTTTTGGAGTTTCTTTCTTCGTCCTCTTCTCCTCTTACGCCGCCAGTTTCTACGCCGGTGCAAGGCTTGTTGATGATGGCAAAACTACCTTCGATTCTGTTTTCAGGGTAAAAAAGCAACAAAAACATTTCAGAAAACTCACGATTCCTGTTTGTTGTCCTGTCCCTCGCTAAAAGCTGTCTTATTTTTGCTTCAAACAGGTTTTCTTTGCTTTGACAATGGCGGCTGTTGCTATATCTCAGTCAAGTTCACTGTCTCCTGATTCTAGTAAAGCCAGCAATGCGGCTGCATCGATCTTCACGATTATAGACAGAGAATCGAAGATTGATCCGAGTGATGAGTCTGGGAGAGTTCTTGATAACGTTAAAGGAGATATCGAACTTCGTCATATCAGTTTCAAATATCCTTCAAGGCCAGATGTTCAGATCTTCCAAGATCTCTGTCTGTCTATTCGCGCCGGAAAGGTTAGACCTTCATCTCAGAAGTAGTACTCCTTCGGTTATTTGAAAAACCAAAACCAGATCGGTTATTTGATACGATTTCGGTTTAAGTCGAGTCAATTAAATTCTGAATTCTCTTTTTTCTTTTTGTTTTCTCTCTGTTTCAGACAATAGCTTTGGTTGGAGAGAGCGGAAGCGGGAAATCGACAGTGATTGCGTTGCTGCAGAGGTTTTACGACCCTGACTCTGGTCAGATCACTCTTGATGGAGTTGAGATCAAGACATTGCAGCTGAAATGGCTAAGGCAGCAAACCGGGCTGGTGAGCCAAGAACCGGTTTTGTTCAATGAAACGATCAGAGCAAACATTGCTTATGGTAAAGGAGGAGATGCTACTGAAACCGAAATCGTATCTGCAGCTGAGCTATCTAACGCTCATGGATTCATCAGTGGCCTACAACAGGTAACTTTCACCGCACCAAACCAAAATTCCAACATTCAGTAGCTTGAAATAATCGGAACCGGAATAATTGAACCAAATAAACAGAATGTCCAGCCTTAATTTCCAGATCCATGGATTCACATTAAACTGAAAGATTTACTTACTGTTGCAGGGGTATGATACAATGGTGGGTGAAAGAGGAGTTCAATTATCAGGCGGGCAAAAGCAAAGAGTAGCCATAGCCAGGGCAATCGTTAAAGACCCTAAGGTGTTGCTACTTGATGAAGCTACTAGTGCTCTAGACGCTGAGTCCGAGCGTGTGGTTCAGGATGCATTGGACCGGGTTATGGTTAACCGAACCACCGTGGTGGTTGCACATCGGTTATCAACAATCAAGAATGCTGATGTAATTGCAGTGGTTAAGAATGGAGTCATAGTGGAGAAAGGAAAGCATGAGACTTTGATTAATATCAAAGATGGTGTTTATGCGTCTTTAGTACAGCTTCATCTGAGTGCTTCTACATAAAATTCCTTTTTTAATGCTTTTGGCATTTGTGAGTAATATAAAATGGAACTGACACCAAAAAGATTCAATTTTTCGATTCATTGTGAATGTTTATAGATTCTTGTGTTAGTAATACAAAAATGTTAATCATCGTCTTCACTTTCATCACTATATGAGACTAAGCCTAAACCTGTTTGCAGAGGTTCAGTAGTTTTACCTGTGACATTGCCTTTTGCAGAATCTAAAGAGGTCCGGTCGATTTGGCTGGCCGGTTTTTCATTCCCTGAGATCTCTTTCTCTTCTTTCTCTGTTGCTTTCGCCTTCTTCGGTAGTGGCTTGATTTTTATGATCGCGTTAAATGGACGAGTTGCAGGATTTCTCTTCCCGGTTGGTTTTTTTTCCTGTAAAAGAGATCGAGATATATATACACCTCAAGTGAGATTTCAGTAGTTTTATCTATCATTCCAATTTGAATCACCAATCATGACATTACTCACCTTGGTGATTGGAGCTGGTGGCGGCGGTGTTGCTTCCTTTGGTTCGTGAAGGATTGCTGATCGTGCTGCAACGGCTGCCTGAAAATGAAACCATCATACAAGCTTAATCCAGCATTTTTTAGCTTAGTAAAATGTCATTCAAGATTCAAAAGAAGTTTACCTGGAAACTACGAAGCTGTTGTTCGTCTTCATTTGCCAATTGTCGTTCATATTCCCTCTTTGACTATAAAAAAACAAGTGCAAATGAGGGTGTTAAGATGACAGAGAGAAAATATAACACACGGATGAAGCCATCAAGTTGTGATCCTTCCATTATTAATCGTAAAGAACTTATAAACTTAACTCTAATCAATATCTACACTGATCCTGCTATCTGCAGGCAATTGGCAATAAACAAGATAGCTCACCATTTCCAGTTTATCGAGAAACTCAGTCTCATCTTCATCCAATGCTTTGGGTGGCCCTGGCAATCCCAATTCAAAGTAAAAAGGGGTTAACGAGGCCTCTTATTTGATGATGAAACCATTGAACAAAAAGGCACAGACCAAAATTTTGAATTTAAGAAAGGAAAACTGAAGCAAAGATCTTGCAAACTACAAGGTCTTGTTGACATAAGAAGCGATCACAGCTTGGAATCAATACTGCTACAGTGTACATAAATACTGACTCACTATGCTTGAATCGTTCATTAAACTCAGCGTCCTTCTTGTCTTTATTCTCTTTCAAAATCTGCAATTGACAGATAAAAAAAACGAAACGGAATGATTTACTCATGAGGGAGTGAGAAAAAGCACAAGTATCAAGTAACTCAATCATCATTCAACTGCAAGAGGAAAAAGGCTCGACACAAAATATAGAAGAAACGACAATGGAGGATGGAGAGAAACCTCGTACAGAGCCCTGTCTCTCTGGAATGTTCCATCTTCAACTCTTTCACCTCTTTCTTTCTTCGATTCATCTAACTGGATCGCGAAATCAATTGCCCACAGAAACCAAAAAATTTAAATCGAATTTTACGAACCTAGGGTTTCGATAGAGAAGGAGACAGAAACAAGAGAGAAAGAACCTGTTCCTCCGAGACGAAATTTAGTAACCTAATAGGTTTCGCGGTCTCTTCAGCCATCTTCTTCCTCTACGCAACAACAATCACGCCTTCGCGTTTGGCTCTAAATCAAAACAGTGAGTCTCTTCTTCTTACTCGTCGGAGTTGAGAGCTTCTCCGACAAACCGCCTGATGGATGATGACACGTCACATAATTATCTCAAAAGTTTCTAATTCTCCGGAATGCCCTTTGGGTTATATTATTTATTCGGATTTGACCCCTACATGTTTCATCTGAACCAATTTAGTACTTCAACATTTTAGATTGAACTTTGAAGTAGATAAATAAATAGAGGGACAAAGATGTGCAATAAACGAAAATAATACCAAAAATATGAGAAAATTAGGTGTTATTCAAATATGCTTATTGTTTATCAATGTGATGGTGAAATGTGGCTAAAAAGTTTTATTAATCAAGGGAAAATTATCGGAATTGCAAGCAGAATGTTTAAGGAAGATAAACGGACATGATTTTATTTGCAATAATCATACAAAAACCGTTAAAGGTTAAAAAAAAAGACTAATAAAAGAAAGGGCCTCTCAAGGTTAGCTTCTTCTTCCACTGCAAGCCGCTCCTCCATAAGCTCCTCATCATACAAGTTGTTACCTCCAGAATCTTGGCCCCTGGCTCCTCCAACGCCTTATTGTTATACAAGTTACCTCCAAGCTAATCATGTGTTCAACTATGAAAAGGAGTCTAAATGATGTTCCTGTGGATTATCAAATTATCTGCCACCAAACCAAATCATATGTTTAGAATACAATCAAGCAAACATCACCTAGAGTACGCAATAACACCGCATGATTTTCCTTCTTTTATCTTCTAGCATTGTAGAATTAGTTAAAAGCAAAAATCAAACAATACTCACACTCATCCTATGCAATATAATCTAAATCATGTCTGATTGATAAATCTATTGAGAAGGAACAAGATCTAAAGTTTTCTGCTTTTACAGCCACCATTTTACTAGATACAAGGCCGAGAAGGCAAGAAGCATTTACTTTTAAGTATAACTCTAGAAGATAAGCAAGATTGTGAATTTGAAGCATACCTGGTTACAACACTGAAGGAAGGTTTTGACAAGTCATCAGATCTTTGACTAACTCTGTTATTGCGTCTCTCAATCTCTCATAATCCTCTGTTTCGTTATAAACCTGATGAGAGATCCGAACATACGCAGTAATTAGTCCACTGTCTTTGTCTTTCACTCCTTCCTCGCCATCCCTCAATCCGAGAAAATAAACTGGAACCTCGACTGAGTAATGCACCCGCAGATATGACCGCAACTTAGTAGCATCTTCATCGCTTTCAACGCCTAGCTTTGAAGGTAGACCGATCATAACCATCCCAACACACATTTCAGGAGGTGACCCAAGATTCGTTCCCCAAGCATTAGCCAGCATTAATCCCATTCTAACAGCCTCATCATGGTTCCTATTCATTATCCCTTCAATCCCTCCCTCAAACCTGTTTACAAACTCCATCACAGATGGAACCACAAGCTGCGAACTGTAATCCCTAGTCCCAATCCAGGCACTTTCTATAGGCAAACCATTTCCAAACTCATGAGACACCACAGGGTGATGGACATCAGACTCAGAACTACGTTTCTTACAATAGAAAAACGCGATAGACGGCGGACAAAAGAACCATTTATGCAGATTGCTGACATAGTAATCAGCTCCGATTTCTTTAACATCAACTTTAACACTACCAATGGCATGAGCTGCATCAACAAAAACCTGCTCCACACCTTCTTCTCTGCAGATTTGAACCAATTCTCGTACCGGCATCAAAACACACGGCATGGACGTTATATGGTCAATGATAGCTAACCTAATCGTTCTACCATTCGCTCTACCTTTCTCTAATCCTTGTCTAAACACGGATATAATCTCTTCGTTCGAATTTACAGGGAAAGGTAATCTAACCTCAACAGTAGAACCTCCCACGCGAGAGACGTAAGCCTGAATCGACTTCTTCACACTCTGAAACGCACAGTGAAACATCACTACCGTATCTTCCTTGTTGTACTTCCCTTCCGAGAAACACCTTCCCACTTTCTGGAGCACAATAGCAGCGGCAGTGGTGGCGTTATCAACGAGCGAGACCTCTTCAACATCATCGGCGTTGATTAGGTCACTGATCAAAGTTCGAGAAGCGACAAGTCCACGACGGAGACCGTTGAAGTAAAAGTCATCAGGCTGACGGAGATACCGAAGCTGCCACTCACGTTGGGCGTCGAGAACGGAGCCAGGACAGCACCCGAAGCTACCGTTGTTGATTCGAGCAATACCGGTCGGGTGGTGAGCGAACTCGGACCGGATATCTGACTCGGTTAATAACCCAGCGAGGCGTGGCTTCTTCGGTGCGCGGTGATTGTGACTCGTTGAATCGCCGTTCCGCCGCTCGTTAGCCTCCATCGGCTTAAAAAATCTGGAGCTAGGGTTTCTTCTCGAATCCTAAATCGAGGGAGACTGTGTGGTTTTGTGGGTCAAATCATTCGCTAGTGGTGCGGTAACACTTTTGCGCTTCCCGACAATTCAGAAATTTTTCAAAATTGTAGTGAATTAATCATTTTCTTTATTGTTAAACGTTAAATATTTTTACGCTAATTGACATGTGATGATCATCTGTACCTTGTTTTTTTTTTTTTTTTGTGGAAATCATCTGTACCTTGTTAGATTTGATGTTAATCATATTATAAGTTTATGAAATTTCTCATGAATTGAAATGTTTTGGACCGTCATTTCATATTTGGGCTTTAGTGGGCTACTAAGGTGGGCTCAAGTTATATATGGCATGTGAGATTTACTCACGTAGTAATAAAATAGCTTGTCCATGACCTAACCATTATTCAAGTTGCAAATAGATGGACTGCGGAATGGGATTAGAATATAAATCCATCTTTTCTCCATAACTGTAGTATGATTAATGCATCGAGCGTTGACTTATCGACCAAAATATGGGCTTGGCCCATATAAACTTAGCATTAGGCAAGAACCAGATCGAGCCCTAACACGTGGCGATATATAATTGGAAGTAGTTCGCTCGTCAAAGGTTTGCTCTCTCAAATCGTTCTCTCTTGACTCTTGTTATCTTTGCTACTTGTTTTGTCTCCGCCGTCTTCAGCTCTCCAGCAGAATTGGTAAGTTGCTTCTTCTCTTCAGCTCAAATGTTTCTTATTGTTCTATGAATCGATTGTGATTTTGGTCAGGATAGAAATCTCAGTGAAATCTGTTGCCTGAATGACCTCGACACTCGTTTCTTTACCCCTTTAGTTTAATCCATTGTTGCGTTCCTTAGCTTTTAGTTGTAGCCGGATTTTTCAGATTGCTTACTCCGTCAGTGGAGAGTAACTGGATTTTCGTCGAGAAATTGACTGAAATCTCAATCAATCCACAGATCTAGAAGTAGCTTGCGATTTACTAATCCATTAACTTGGTGGTGATTTCATAACTTTAATTCTAAATGCTATTTCGTTTTTGTTAATGCATTCAGAAGAAGAAGGTTGAATGGCTGATCCCAGTGGAAATAAAGATAAGGTTGTGAAAGAAAAGGTTGTAAAAGAAAAGGTTGCAAAAGAAAAGGTTGCAAAAGAAAAGGTTGCAATGGCTGGTACCAGTGGAAAGAAGAAGAAGGACGTCAAGAAGGAAACAGGTCTCGGACTCAGCGTTAAGAAAGATGAGAATTTCGGGGAATGGTATTCTGAGGTTTGTTTATATGTTCAACATGATTGTTTCAACATTTCTTTTTGTTTTTTTTGTCCTAAGCAGGTTATATGTCATCTTCTTTTCTTTATGTGTGTCCACAGGTTTGTAAACACGAGATGATTGAATACTATGATATCTCTGGATGTTATATCCTTAGGCCATGGTCAATGGCGATTTGGGAGATTATGCATGTGAGTATCATCATTTTTTTCCGGTTGTATCTTAAGTCAATCACAATGATAGGAAGTGGAATTAAGAGTGGCAAATAAAAAGTTTGATCATTTTGTTTTCAATCATTTCCATGCTCCCGTTTCTAGACTTTCTTTGATGCTGAAATCAAGAAAATGAAGGTCAAAAATTGCTATTTCCCTCTGTTTGTATCTCCTGGTGTCTTAGAGAAGGAGAAGGACCACATCGAGGGATTCGCTCCAGAGGTGTGTATATCTTAAAACGTAGTCGATTTGTCTTTGTAATTGTGACAAATAGCCCTTCTTTTAATATGTTTGAATGCATGTTTAGGTTGCTTGGGTTACAAAGTCAGGTAAATCTGACTTGGAAGTGCCAATTGCTATCCGTCCAACTAGTGAGACAGTGATGTACCCTTACTACAGCAAGTGGATAAGGGGCCACCGTGACTTGCCTTTGAAGCTTAACCAGTGGTGCAATGTTGTTAGATGGGAGTTCAGCAACCCTACCCCATTTATCCGGTATTTAATTATCAGTGTTCCTTTCTCCTTTTTCTGTTCATCATGTTAGTACTTTTATCTTGAGCTTGTCATTGTTTCTGCTGTAAATATTTGGCTTGGTTTCGATTTAAATTTTCGTCGCAGAAGTTTGCTTGCCATACCCTATTGCCTAACCTATTTAATTGCAGGAGCCGAGAGTTCCTTTGGCAGGAAGGTCACACTGCATTTGCCACGAAAGAAGAAGCAGATGAAGAGGTAGGTGAACTTAAACTTTTGCATGTGATCGAATCTCTCCCTTTTTTTTGGCTGCAAACAAGGGTTATATTAAGCAGTTAAACATCATTTAGGAGAAATCGTTTCATCATACTTATTTTACTGTTCTTAGGTCCTTCAAATTTTGGAGCTTTACAGTCGCATATATGAAGAGTATCTCGCAGTCCCAGTTGTGAAAGGTATGAAGAGTGAAAATGAGAAGTTTGCTGGGGGGCTTTACACTACAAGTGTAGAGGTATGTAATCTTTCTGTTTTGTTTCAGAGAGATAAATCTTTTTTCTCGCGGATTTACTCTTAATGAAACTTGGTTGTTGCAGGCTTTTATTCCAAACACCGGTCGTGGTGTACAAGGTGCAACCTCTCATTGTTTGGGTCAGAACTTTGCGAAGATGTTTGAGATCAACTATGAGAATGAGAAAGGAGAGACAGCAATGGTGTGGCAGAATTCTTGGGCCTACAGTACCAGGACGGTAAATACTTGAACTACTTGGATTATTTTTCCTCATGTGTTTTATAACTGTTAACTTTTCATTTTCAAACCTTGTATAGATTGGAGTGATGATTATGACTCATGGAGATGACAAAGGCCTGATACTCCCTCCTAAAGTCGCATCTGTGCAAGTTGTTGTGATCCCTGTGCCCTACAAAGATGCTAATACCCAAGGAATTTTTGATGCTTGTATTGCTACTGTATCTGCCTTGTCTGAAGCCGGTATCCGTGCTGAAGAAGATTTAAGGGACAACTACTCTCCTGGATGGAAGTATTCAAACTGGGAAATGAAGGGTGTTCCATTGAGAATTGAGATTGGACCCAGAGATCTTGAAAATGATCAGGTCAGTCCGTTGAATTATCTCCTTTATTTCTTCGAGATATAGTAGTGAAGTGCCTGGTTTTTTCTGAGAAGACAGTGATGTTTGGTTTGAATATGTAAACTCGTAATGTAGCTAAACAGATTTCATTTAATCTTTTTGGTTTGGATCCCCATAGGTCAGAACTGTGAGACGGGACAATGGAGTTAAGGCAGATATCCCAAGAGGTAGCTTAGTCGAGCATGTTAAGGAGCTGCTTAAGGAGATCCAACAAAATATGTATGAAGTTGCGAAGCGAAAGAGGGAAGCATGTGTTGAAGAGGTAAAGACGTGGGATGAGTTTATCAAAGCTCTTAACGAAAAGAAACTCATCTTAGCTCCCTGGTGTGATGAAGAGGTACGTTACAGCAAAAACTCTTATTCCAGCTTATAGAATCAAACCGTTAGAGAAAATGCAATTTTTTAAGTTCCTTAAAATTAAATGGTTTGTAGGAAGTGGAGAGAGACGTTAAGGCACGTACTAAAGGTGAAACTGGAGCAGCTAAAACCCTTTGTTCACCATTTGATCAGCCAGAACTCCCTGAAGGTCAGAGACAGAGACCCTTAAGCTTTAATCTCTTTAGAGAAATTTTGCTCATAAATTTAGTCCATCCATTGACATGAAGCTTCAATGTTTTGGATGCAGGCACTCTCTGCTTTGCTTCAGGGAAGCCTGCGAAGAAATGGACTTATTGGGGCAGGAGTTATTAAGTGTTCATCATGTTTTTGGTTCAACTCATGAAATCTACTTTTTGCCTTGTAAAGACTTAAAGTTTTGTTTTGATGCGTGGACTTTATCTATTGACTATTGATATTTCTCTTTTTTATGAAGATTCGATGACTTTATCAGTTTATTGTTAACCAAAAATTGACTACCTTTTAACTAAAGTTTTATATATTTGTTTAGATCTCTAAACTATTTAAGGTTCTTATTCGTTCAGTGATTTATAAATTTATATGAAATTTAGAAATCTTCATTAATTTGAAAATTAAACTTATGGATTTTAAAATAACATATTTTATCCATATATTAGAATTATTATATTTTTTACTAAAATTTTGCTCCTTCTCTTGATTTCCAAGCAAAACGGTACCGTTTCGTTTCGTTATAACTGATGAACCCATAAGGTGTTAAAAATTAATAATTAGAACTTTTCAAAAACCCCTTTTTCCTAAAGAATCAATCAATCTTCGATGTAGAATTTCCAGGTCAATTTTCTCTTCTTCTTTTATAATAGGAGTATTCGTTTAGTTCGGATCACATGAAATACGCTGATTCCTTCAACAACAAAAAAAAAAAAGATAAAGGAAAAAAAAATTGATTCCTCAAGAAAGAGTTCATATACAGACTTGTTTCTCTCTCTCTCTCTCTCTCTGGCTTTCACTCTGTGACCCTCTTTGTCTCTTTCTAACAGAACATCAAATAAGGCATCTCCAGACATCTTAGATATCATCGAATGTTTTTGTTCTTCTTCTTCTCCTTTAATTATGCTTTAAAGGTCTCTAATTAGATTGACGCTTTCTTGGTTTCGCCATTATCGTACGGGATCCCAAGGGAGGAGGATAATGGCAATGGGTACGGAGAAGGTAGAAGATGGACCTACTGCTTGAATTTTGGCGGGCACAAACGGTCTCTTTCAATGATTTTTTTGTCCACTGTGGGTTCCCCAGTTTCCTCTCACCACTGACCCATCTAATCAATCTTTGCAACTTGCTACAATCAAAGCTCCATGAGAGAGAAATTCTTCCCCAAGTTTTCATTTTTACCATCTATGACTGACTGAGAGAGACAAGGACTCGAAGAAGCTTAAGATTTCTCAAGATTCTAATTTAGGTTTCCTGGAGCTCAAGGAGATCACAGATCTTCTGTTCATATGAAGAGATCTTTCCTTGTAAGCCTTTAACTATTTCCTCTTCTTTCTTTCCACATAACTTATAGTTAATTTCAATGCTCTGTCTCTCAAATCTGGTAATATAAGATCTGAAATCTGGTTTAACAAACGTTGAGAATTTTTCCTATAATTCACTCTTCTTACTGTTCAAGCTTTTTTATCTTTCTTCCTGATTTGGTGTTTGCTAGCTTATAAAGGTCAAAATGTGGCTCTCACCTAACTGTGCTTCTTCCAGTGTTCATGAGTTATTTGAGTTTCATAAAGCTTGAGACTTGAGAACATCATAGGATCACAATGTTCTACAATAGGTGGGGCATTTTCCTAGATACAAATGTTCCCACTGTTTAAGATTTCACTTTTCTTCTTGATTTTGCTCATTGCTAAGTTTTAGAGGTGAAATGTGGCTCTCACCTAACTGTGCTTCTTCCAGTGTTTATGTGTGTTGTTATCAGTTTCTTAAAAGCTTGCGACTTGAGAAATCTTGTTTTTGGCAGCTCTTGTATGTGCTCCTGGTACAGGCCTTCTATGGTGCTTGGTGTAGTGTTGAAGGAAGCCTGCATTGTGAATATTCCAATTTAGCGAGTCTTCACCGGCCTCACAGCGTATCGATTACAGAGTTTGGAGCTGTTGGAGATGGCGTGACTCTAAACACTAAAGCCTTCCAGAATGCTTTGTTCTACCTCAATTCTTTCTCTGATAAAGGCGGTGCTAAGCTTTTTGTTCCCGCTGGTCAGTGGCTTACCGGGAGTTTCGACCTTATCAGTCACCTCACCTTATGGCTAGATAAAGGTGCAACGATTCTCGGGTCAACGGCAAGTCTCCGCCTTTTTGAATCTTTACAAGCATACACTTTGTTATATGAATTCTGATCACTCATACAGCTTATCAATTCTCAGAGCTCAGAGAACTGGCCCGTGGTTGATCCATTACCATCATATGGACGAGGAAGAGAATTGCCCGGTAGAAGACACAGAAGTCTTATATATGGTCAGAACCTTACTGATGTAGTCATAACAGGTACTAGTATAGCATTTATATGAAATAAATGATTAGTTCTGAACCGATGATGCTAGTCTTGTCTGATGATAACGAAATTTTAGGCGAGAACGGGACAATTGATGGTCAAGGAAGTGTATGGTGGGATTGGTTCAGAAATGGAGAGCTAAACTATACAAGACCTCATCTTGTTGAGCTCATGAACTCTACTGGTCTGATCATCTCCAACCTCACATTCTTGAATTCGCCGTTTTGGAACATTCATCCCGTTTATTGCAGGTCATCTAACTTGTCATGATTCGATTTTGATTTCCGCCAAATTTTCCTCTTTCATGTTGTGATATGGAGTTTTTGTCTGAACAGAGATGTTGTTGTAAAGAATCTCACAATTTTGGCTCCTCTTGAATCTCCAAATACTGATGGAGTTGATCCAGGTGAGTTTCCTTACAAAATTTACTCGTAGATTTAAGATCTCAGCATATTGGTAACCAAAAGATTTGTTTTTCTTTAAGTCCGAAACTGTCATCTTCCGTTAATATTTCAGATATTCCCTCATTTTTCTATTTGCAGACTCATCAACTAATGTTTGCATAGAGGATTGTTACATAGTTACCGGAGATGATTTGGTATCGATAAAAAGTGGATGGGATGAGTATGGAATATCCTACGCAAGACCGAGTTCGCAGATCAAGATCAATCGATTAACGGGTCAAACTACTTCAAGCTCAGGAATCGCAATCGGAAGCGAGATGTCAGGAGGTGTATCCGAAATCTATATCAAAGACTTACATTTATTTAATTCGAATACCGGAATCAGAATCAAGACTTCTCCTGGGAGAGGCGGGTATGTTAGAAACGTTCACATCTTGAACGTGAAGCTCGATAAGGTAAAGAAAGCGATTAGGTTCACGGGTAAGTACGGTGAACATCCCGATGAAAAATTTGATCCCAAAGCACTCCCCGCTATCGAGAAAATCACCTTTGAGAATGTAAATGGCGATGGAATCGGTGTTGCGGGACTTCTTGAAGGCATAGAAGGAGATGAGTTTAAGGATATATGTTTCCTCAATGTTACTCTTACAGTGAAGAAGAATTCGAAGAAATCCCCATGGGAATGCTCAAATGTTAGAGGTTATTCACAGTGGGTTTCGCCGGAAATTACTTGTGATTCTTTGCAAGAGAGTATATTCCCGGAACATCGATCTGATTGTTTCGGGTTATCAGAAAATAATCTGGAGATATCAAGTGGTTTAAGTAGATCACCATGGTTGCTTTCTTGGTAAGTTACTGTGAAGTTTTGAACATGAAAGGGGAAACACAGTTTGCTTGATTGTGAAGAAACCTCTTTGAATTCTCATTCCAAATTTTCTCTAAGAGGTTTCGTTTTTTTTAAGTGATGCTTTCTTTTTGTGTTTTGTTGTAAATTTGTGTGCAGTGAGGAAAATAAGCAGAGTGGCTTAAGAGTTTTTTTTTTCTTGGTTTTTTTTTTTCTTGGCTTTTTAATGCTTTGGTGAGCGAAACAAGTGTAATATCTTCGACAGAGTCTTTGAACTTTTTTGACAGTTATTTTTCACTCTCAAATTCCATAACTAGAACAAACACTTTAACTGTATGTCAGTGTTTATTCCGAAAAAAAATCAATTGATCTGAATTGAATTGAGAAGAAAATGATATGGAAATAGAAATAGATCTTGATTTGGTCGTTCAAAAAAAAAAAAAAAAAAAAAGATCTTGATTTGGTTAAACTAGTTCTTATTTTGTTGATAGTCTGAAAATTGAATTCAAAGAAAGCAAGAAGAAATACGAATATCAACCTATTTTAGTATTGTACCAAATAAATTCATATATAAAAAAAACAATAAACCAAAAACATATACATTTTCAATGAAATTTAGTAAACGTAAAAGGGGTCTGCATTAGCTAAAACTTTTTTGAAAAATTTGCCTCCTTACAAGTTACAACCGATTTTAATATAATGTAAAAAACTAGAAACAAAATTTGAATAAAATGTCGGACAAGTGATTTACATGAGACAAAACTAACTTTTTCCACCACTGTATTGGTCAACCCTAGATTCCACCTTTGCTTTTTGAAAATCAGTAGTGATAAGCTCTTGAGATCTTCAGTCTTCTCACGCTAGACAAGAACATCCTACATAATCAATTAAGTGATCCCGTTAATTAAAATTTCTACATAATTATGTCTAAATTAACTAGAGATTTAATTAAAAAAACATTAATGTAAAAAGTGCTTACTCCCAAGGAACATCTCCAACCATCATCCAGTCACCTTCCTTGTCTGCGTACGTTAGCACGTGACTCTTCTCACTACACATCTCTTCTTCTTCTGCCCCTGTTTCCCATTTTTTTTTTATTAATTTAAATATTACTAATCCCTCTTGATAAATAATTTAAATATTACTTTTTTTAGTCTACATGCAAAAATATATTATAACTATCTAGATAAAACGACAAATATATAACTAATTCTTACTGGTTACATTATTAATCAAATAAACCATCATATTCCATATAGTAATATCTCTTGACGGAATGAATTTTAGTAGACATGCAAAAAGATAAAGGTGTGTGTGAAGATATATACTTACAAAGGATTGAGGCGTTGAACATGTAGTCGAGAGTTGTGATCAAATCATGGTATCCATTAAGAGCCAAAAGATCGATCTTTCTTCCAATAGGAACTCCTTCCATGTTCACCTTCACGTAGAAGCTTCCGACGCTATTACACTCGTTTTGATCTTCTTCTTCCATGATCATCATTTCCTCAGCCGCACCCACTCCGTATTGATCATGGTTTTCCCCACCGTTGTAATATTGTCCGGACGATGACCCGAAGCTGAGTCCGAGCCTCAGGTCCGTGCTTAGGTTCCGAGTATTACTCGAAGACACACCAAATGGGTTGCTTTTGCAGCTACTTTCTATCGATGAAGACGATGAGCTTCTCCCTCTTCCCATTTTTCACTGTTTCTCTCTCTCTATGATTTTATCTAAAACAGGTGATTAGTGATTTGAACGTGTGTGTATATATATAGAGGAGGATTTTTTATTTCTTTAATATAATAATATTGTTAGAAGGAAGAAGTAATATTGAAATGGTCTTTCTGATATTTTTGTTTTTAAATTAAAAACAATGGAAATGGTGGAATGATGAGACAGTGTTGTTAAAGATGTTGTCGATATAGCAGACAAATACACGTGTCATGCAGACACCTGGTCAAAGTGTTTGTTTTGACTTTGTGCTCGGATATTTTTGCTGGGTGTGTTCTAATTAAATTTTGATTCTTTCAAAGTTACTCGACTATATCCTAGTACTCTTTCGTTTAGACGATATGTTTTTTCTTTTTCTTTTTGTGCAAATGTTAAATAAAAATCGTCTGATTTCTTATGGATATTAGGGTTGGATTAGTTATCACCTAATTAAATGAATTATCTGTTTAAAAAAAACTATAAATGAATAAGATAGTGTGATTAATTTGACTTCATTCGTAGCATATTGAATTTTAAAAATTCAAATGTTAGGCTTAGATTTAAGGACTAAGATGAACGGAGATGACATATATGTTTTAAACCGGATAAAAACATACATATTTTCTTAAATAAATATAGAGCAAAGTACAATTAATTTTTCGAAAACCATAGTTTACTTCATTATCCGTCCTAATTAATTCAAGTTCAGTGCATCAGATTATCGTTACGCGCATTGATGCATTCGTGGGTTCGACAAACACCACTTCCATAATTAAGGGTTTTTTTTATAACCGCGAGACACTTTAAGAAATAATTTGCTTTTTTTTTTTAGCATTAAAAATTTTAAATAGTCTAAATGTCTGTTTGATTAATTTGTCATCTGCTAATTAAACACGTCTCATTTACGTCATTAACTCTCTAATGATGTTTTTTTAATTATGACAACACAAAAAAGGTTTACGTGGACTCCATCGTATCTAAGCATGACAAGAGTTTGAGCTTCTCATGATTCTAATCCACGTCGCTATTAGTTACTACACTCTTTAATTGTTGTCACTTTATCATATCATAAAACATATCTGATATCTCTATACCTCTATAGTCAAGTCCAACCACAATTATACTTTTTCAATATTAAACCATATATCCTTTTATGTGTAACAATCAAAGTAAATCAAAGTAAATCAAGTGATGCTAATCGCCTACAAATCGAGATCAGGAATTGATTTTTAATTGAGGCAAAAAAATTGTTACCGTAAATGAATTTCATCATATGATGGTTACAAATTTCATACGAAAATCATGATTATGTTTTAACCAAGAAATTGTGAATTTTATGTCCATAATCTTTTCATGCCAGGGACCAAAACACATCATCATGGACCGTCGCTGGTATTCAAAATAGTGACTTTAAAAACTGTTTCTCTTTGGTTGCCATCAAGATTCTATTTGTGATATATTCATTGGATTTGAATATAAAACATATATATATATAGTCATTTCGATTGATACACCAAACTTGAGTCACCAGAAAAAGTGCATGTACCTTGGTTTTATACGTTACATGTAATAAATTAGAAGCAAAGAAACAAACAAAGAAAAAAAAGTAATAAGAAAAGAAAGAAAATGAGAGAAGGGAGGCAAGGGAAGCATGAGTAATGAATGCGTAACCTTAAAGAGAGGAGCTAATGAGAGATGCTTCGCCTATGGACTAAGGACTGAGGATACGTCACAATTCTCACACTTCCAAACATATTTTTGCAAGCACGAGACAGTAAACACCATCGACAACATTTCACATTCCCCACGTCACGTGCCTTTTTCCACGTGTCTCCTCACTTTGTCGCCTCCACTTCTACTCTTCTACATCACTCCGTAGCTTCTTCATGACCAATCAAAATGATTAGAAACTCCTTGTTTTCTTTTTTATAGTTGGAAGATTTGTCCAAAGTTACTTTTACCATTAAACCATATTCTGATACGTCTTTTAGTATCGTAACTTTTTTTCTTTTCTTAATAAAGGTTCTATAATTTAAATTTAACGGAGTATAAGCTATGCTATCCTATGACTCTTAAGTCATATGGTGTTTTCATATTATATATGTAATTTTGAAATAATTTGAAACGATCCTGACTGAACTTCATCCTGACTCTATTATCAAATATCGTTACCAACTTACCAATGAACCAATATTAAACATATGTGCACATATACGTTGTTAATACTCCGTTATGAAGCAGACGCATTGTCCTTATCAGAATAACCGACATTTATTGCAAAGATACCGTTTGGTCTGAAGAAGCAAATAGATTTTAGAAAGAAGAAAAAATAAAGATTTAGCTTGAACCAAAAGAAACTCTAGTCTCTAAAAATGATTTTATAGAAAGAGAAAAAAACAATGGAAATAAGATAAAGAAGAGATATGTTCCCCACCACCCCTACCATTATCATCACCATTCCTCACTTTTTTTTCTTTCTTTCTTTCTTCTTCAAACTTTTCTCTGCACCATTTTTTGTCCCCTTCATTTTTTTTTCTTCATACTCTTTTTTTTTGTTTTTGTTTCTAGATTACCAATATGTTGCATGTATTTGGTCAGTATTTTCTTTGGATCTGATACAAGTATAAACTTTCTGAAAGCGAAAAAAAAACAAGATGAAGAACAATCGAATTCTAAACAAAATAAAATCATATTTCTAGAAGTATTAAAAAATGGAGAAATGACATTTCAGAGAAATAAAGTTTTGCTAGTAATAGGGAATATATTTTTGAGAAAAACATACGGGTATGTAAATTGAAATTAATTTCAAAAGAAAAACAGTGACTCTCAGATTTCCAGGCACTCATAGTTTTTTAGTTTCAAGATTTAATGATACTGTCTGGTCCTTTTACAAATCATTAAGTTGCAAGAGAGTTTTCCCTCTGTTTGAAAAAAAATACTAATAGTTTACTTTATGTTTATCATAAATTATGATAACTCGACTTTACTGCAATGTGTTTGCTTGTCAGTAAAAACATGGGCTGGCTTCAAATCAGGATGATTGCATGTCTCGTGACTCTTTGTAGCCTCCCTTGTTGGCCAACTCATTCCATTTTCTCGTTTTTGGCTTCTTTTTTTTCTTGTCACAAAGTTGACCATACCAACATGCAAGACCAATTATTATATCTCAATCAATAAATAAAATATGTATATATATATATATATACATATATATATATATATAGAGGGCGAGGTTTTTGACAACCATAAAATTTTAGGGTCGAAACCATTTACTGATTTACCAATAATATATAGTATAGCGTTTTAACAATTAGAAAACCGTCTATATCATACTTATATATACAAATCATACAATGCAAGTGATGCTCCTTCTAATCTTCCGTTTGACGAGTGATGAATGACTTCAAAGCTACTCCCATTTTTTTTTTTTTCATTTAATCATAAAGGAATATGTTTGCTCATTAATTTCTTTTTATTTTACTTTACAGTGAAGATTTCTTCCGTTATTATGATAAATAAATGATTGTGGAATATCTCACACATGTTTTACAAAAAGAATCAAGTAATGTGTATCTTTTATTGAAAAGTATCACTGATTTAGAACCAAAAATAATTAACATTTGTTAGAATATACATATCTACTTTATTTATTTAAGTAAAATTGCAAATTTAAGGTCCATATACTTTTTAGGTCCAAAAGAATGATGTCTAATTAAAAATTATTAACATTTGTTTTTAAGATTAGGATTCAAACAGCAGAAGCTCAAATTTCTCCAATAATTATTCGATTAATGAATCTACATCTATGGTTCTATTTAGAAAAGTTTGCTGCCTCGCTGCAAAAAGAAAGAAAGTAGTATTGTATTGATTTCCCCTTAAAACGGAGTGAAAACATGTTTTCTTGAACCAATCCGAAGTTTACAAAATAGAGAAAGATTTAGATTTGGTCTGTAAAGTGGTATAGGAGGGCAATCTAGTGAGGTACTAGTGATGTTCTTTTCATATAGTATATTTAATATATAAGTTTGTTGAAGCTTAATACATTAATGCATATGAATGCATGAAACTCGATAAAGCAAGATACGGGGTGTGTGCGTGCGTGTTACTATTGAGGTTTTACGTGCGTGCTTTTTAATAGAACTGTTGATACTATATTTTATTTCAATTATTTGGGTTTTAGATTACGCGCTAACCCCGTGATTGATTTGGGCTTCTTTTTTTTAATTTTATTTTTATAATTCCCAAATCTTAAAACATGATAATGATACGTGTGGGTGTGTGACATTATGTTCCCCTTTAGTTTGGTCTCTTTATGACGTCATTTCCCTTCCAAATGACATTTGATTTGCCGTTGTCGATGCATATTACATAGTTTTAGCTTCTTCTTTTTTTCCTTTTTGTTTGTCCATATTGACAAGGTTAAAGCCTTAAAGGCTTTAGGCCCAAACACTTTATGTGTTGTATGTTAGATCAAAATTGTTTTCAATGTTATCTTATCTTAACATTGAAATAGATGAGAAGCTTAACACGTAGTGACATAATGGTATTTGTCTCTGAGCAAAATACTAAACTCGTTCTGAACTCTTTCTTGGAATAACTTATCTCGGGGTTGATTTTCACGGTCGAACTAGTTTTTTTTTTTTTTTTTTGACAACCTCACCGAGTCTAGGATCACCTAAACATTATACTCCCTCTGTTTCAAAATGTAAGATGTTTTAGAATTTTCACACATTAAGAAACTATATTTAAAATGCATTATTTTTTGTGATTTACAATTTTCAACAACTTTAAACCAATAGTATTTAGTTATCTTTCTTGAATTCAATAATTTGTCATTAATTATACATAGAAAATAGAGAACATCTTATATTTTGAAACAAAAAAAAATTCTAAAACATCTTACATTTTGAAACAGAGGGAGTATTATATATATGAAAAAACTAAACGACAAAAAAAAAACCAATTCAATAAAAAAAATGCATGAGTGAGTCATTGTTATGGAGGACAAATGTCTAAATACAATGCAAAAGGGGACAAAAAAAAAAACACAAAGGTACTATGAATCACGTGGCTTTCACGTGAACTTCACGCTCTTTCCTTTTTTTTTTTTTACCTCTTTTTATTACTTTTTTCCTTTGAAGAGAATGCAGCCAAAACACCTGGTGGGTCCGATTAATATTTTGTGGTGGGCCCGGCCCATTCTTCATTGTCCTTATTATACTGTGAATGTTCTTCCCACAACCACGTGGGCTTTTTGGCCCGATCTCTCTCTCTCTCTCTCTCCCCTCAACAGTTGTTTTTTCTTTTCTTTTCGAAATTATATCATGTTTTATTGATTTCTGGGATACATATAAAGAAAAAAAAAAAGGGATACTTATAAAGAAAACTGAGATTTGTTGTTTCATTGATGTTTACAAAAGATATTTGTCTACGTTGTGGCAACCTGATATTCTGACTGATGTATAAATATATATAGTGTATTTTTAACTCCTTTCTGATATGTGATTTCGTTTTTGGAACAACACCTACATCCCTTGCATTGAATAATCTTTTTATAATGCGAAATATATATAAAAATTAAAAAGCACTATAGAAAAAACTCAAAGATGCTAAGATTCGACTTAGTACGAAATATGAACAGTGGTACTATACTCAGAAATTAACTGCACCTGAGAAAAATAAATAAAAAAAGAGTTGGACAAAAAAAAACAATAATAATAGAAAAGGAAAAAGAAACAAAAGCGAAAAATAAGAGCTAAAGAGTCTGAAGTTGATCAACAAAAGAAAGATTAGCTTTCACTTACTTCCACTGAAGAATAGCCTTTTGGATCATTCAACAAGACAACAAATATGACTTTCCCATCATCGACCTTCAAACCAAATTAAGTTCTTGAATCTTGATTCACACACATATCCTGATTATATGTATAGAGATGATCGATCATCTTCTTACCAACCGATTATTGCTGCAGGTTACACGATCAAGAGTATATGGAGCTTGTCTTTGAGAATGGGCAGATTCTTGCAAAGGGCCAAAGATCCAACGTTTCTCTCCAGAATCAACGTACCAAATCGATCATGGATTTGTATGAGGCTGAGTATAACGAGGATTTCAACAAGAGTATCCATGGTGGTGGCTCCATCGAGAATCTCGGAGACCCACAGGTTGTTCCACAACATCATGTTGTTGCTGCTCATGAAACACACATGTTGGAAAGCAATAACCATGTTGATGGTTCAACTTTGAAAGCCTCTTCATCAAAGAGGACGATGGTTGATTATGAGAACCGAAAGAAGATCAAGTTTATACCTCCTGATGAGCAATCTGTGGTTGCTGAAAGGTCTGTTGAATTGGGCTTTGACACTTCTGGAGACAGCGAAGAATCGACGTATCTAAGCTGTGTAAGAGGATTGATTCACAGATTTTTGTTGGTTTGGTTTATCTTGTTAGGTTCTTGTCTGAAGACAGTTTTTGTCTTAACGCAGAGTCTAGATGACGAGTCAGATGATGCGAGGCCACGAGTTCCTGCAAGAACAAGAAAGGCTTTGGTTAAAAGAAAACGAAGCGCACAAGTTTATAACTCACCTGAAAGAGTAAGCAATCTCATTCAACTACATAGCACGATAGTAAAAACTGCTTCTGATACATTCGTTTCTTCGCGAAACAGAAGCAAAGAAACGACATCAACAAGAAAATGCGTACTTTGCAGGATCTACTACCTAATTCTCGTGAGGTTTGCCATAAGAAGCAACTTTACTATTTATTTTTAAAAGAGATCAAAAGCTTTCTGGAGATTCGACCAATACTTACATTACCACTAAATACTCAAACTCTGTTCATAGGACGACAACGAATCAACGTTGGATGAAGCAATCAATTATATGACAAACCTTCAACTTCAAGTTCAGGTATAAGAAACAAAGAATCAAATAACAAATTCAATCTAAGGAATCTTGTTGTCACATGTATAAATCTTGATGGCAGATGATGACAATGGGTAACAGATTTGTTACACCATCAGTGATGTTGCCTTTGGAGCCGCATTACCCCCAGATGGGTGTAGCAATGGGTATGGGAATGCAAATGGGCGTACCACAGGTTCTGCCTGCGCCTGTTCTAGGAGCTGGCTTGCCTGATTCAGCTAATATGCTAAGGTTTCTTAACCATCCTGGACTAATGCCAATGCAAAACTCTGCACCGTTCACTCCAACGGAAACATGTTCTCCACAATCTGTCCCGCCATCGTGCGCTGCTTTCCCTAACCAAATACCAATGTCGAATTTAGATGGTGCAACACCCTACACAAGAAATCAAGGAACACTAACAGATGGAGGACTTCTCTCTGGTAAAAAATCTGGAAACCCGTGAGCAGATGAAATAAACAGAGTGATGATATTTACCTGATGATTCACGTTCACTAGAGTCATCTCAAGGTGAACAATACAGATCCACAAGAGCACTACAACATCCATGGAAGGATCTCCTCAAG
The DNA here is from genome assembly GCA_011420285.2 of Erysimum cheiranthoides. Lineage (NCBI taxonomy): Eukaryota > Viridiplantae > Streptophyta > Magnoliopsida > Brassicales > Brassicaceae > Erysimum > Erysimum cheiranthoides. The sequence goes on along the minus strand of CM022183.2, from coordinate 16,249,450 downwards.
GTTCTTTTTTAGTGCCAGCTTTTGTAGTTCATGTAACATATAGGAAAAGATCCATAATAATAATAATCGTGAGTACTAGTTTTCTTCGGATAACAAAGACTGCATGTTAGAAATATTAATAGATAGATTATCAACCATTATTGGAGTGCTCAATATCATAATTCGACCTTCTGCTCTGTTTATGAAACAAGCTCCTGATTTTATACAATGGAGTGGAGCTTTTAATTTGTTTTTAGAATCCCAACTAGAGGCATAGCTTACAAATACTCTGGATCATACTTTACCCGGTTCTAATCTATTTATACGATACTGAGTGTATTTCTTCTCATAGTACAACAGGAAGAGAAGAGACCGCACCACAATGAAGATGTATTGTTCAGCTATGCTGCTTCAAGAATCTTTTTTCCGCTATCTTTCATCCGAACTGGCACAGTAGCTTGCTCTTCCAATGTTTGTTTCGTATTGCCAAGTTTAAGCTCTGAGAACATCTCAGTCAGTGAATCTGCAGTATCTGAAGTCCCTGGTCGGACCTGGGAAGTTTCGCTTTCCAGCTCCATCTCCAATTCCAATAATTCTTCTTCGATATTTTCATCATCAATATCTTGATACGGAGCTGACTCTGCCACAATAACGGAGAATCTAGCTAAACATAAAAGTAGATGGAATAACCGCGTATGTATGTTAAAATGACAAAACACCACTCACCGAGAGCTTTCTCGACTTGCTTCTGTGATTCAATAGTTTCCTCAAGTTCTTCTAAACAGTCATGAACTTCATCTGCACTGATCTTGCTGTCCTTCATAACCTTAGCTCCGGTTTTGATTGCTTCTAAGACCTGCCACACACACAGAGATATTTCTAAATCAACGATTGAAACTATTACAAAGACTCAAACATTATAAGTTCTTCCTATGGGGTTTGTCAGTGTTTGAAGTACCATTTTTGTTGATTCGGAATCCGTTATAGTGTTCAACACTTCCTCTACTCTGTTCAGAAGTGACGTGCATTTTTCTCTGCTCTCAGTCGCCAGCTTCAGTTGCCTTGCATGCCTTAGAGCAACTTTCTTGTGTCCAGACTTTAGAGATAATAGCGCTGACTTCTTTGACCTACAAAAGGGAGACAAAAAGCCAAACACTTTAATTCAATCTATTTAACCATATAAGAAGTAAAGCTAAGTTATTTTTTCCATGGCTATGGTCAATGTACGAGAAAATTAAACCATTTCGAGAGAGATAAAGAATGAGAAAGTGTTACGTTTCACAACGTTGGTCCATTACTTCAAGCTGATCTTGAAGCTTTTCTGTAGTCCTTAGCAAGTGTAGAATATCACAGTCTAAAGTTGAGATACTGGGAAGTGCTGCTTGTGAAATAGACACTTTAACACCCTGCAAAGCACAAGTATGTTGAATTCGGACCCTGCGCATAGGCCTTGACCTGAACTGACTCTAATTTTCGAAACTTGTCAAATTGGCCTCTCTCTTATATTTTCTTCACTGGAATGTGTAACTAAATGATAAACTTCTTAAACAACAACATTCAAGCAAGATATTTACATGCCTTACTGACCAGATATATCTCAAGGAACAGTACACAGTTAGAAATACGATACTGACCGACTAACAAATATCTTCATCAGACAGCAGATATAAGACTAAAGAAAGATGGATAAATAACCAACCTCAATCAGTTCTCCCCGATTTATAGAGATTTTATGCGCTTTTCCACACCATGACAAGTGACTCAAAACAGCAAATGCCTCGTTTGAGCCGTTGCACAGATTCCGAAACTTCTTCAGCGTGACAACACAAGTAGAAGTCCAGTGTCCCTCAGATAATATTTTCAGCACATCAGCCGCCTTCTCCTAGACATGACATAAACTTAGTTCTATCAGCCACAGAATTATTCAATAAACTGACAATTCTTCACCTGTTATCAAAAGAGCTATACAAAGGAAACTAACCACCTAGAAAAGATGGCTTGAAGACTTATATAGTTAGCTCACACATTTCAAGACACCCAGTTTTTTCAATACTACAAGACACATTCACACATTCACACATTCTCATCCATGTATCTAATCAAAATCCCTGATCCTCCCTGACCTATATATCTTTATTCCTGATGCACCTTTTAAACTTTAAAAACAAGAAACAGATGTTAAAAGTGAGAAGGAACAGACGCACTTTCAAGAGTGGAACGATAACAAGTCTATTATCCAGAATCTCTCCCGGCTTCAGTGACGGTTGAGACATTAAGTTCCTCACTGTCCTGAATAAACGAGAAATACGGCCACTACTTGGATCATCGACATCACTAATCCGCACAACATCACCTTCACTATGCATCAATACCTGGAAACTAGCAACTCGTAATCAATCTCAAGAAGAACAAAAAACCTCTTTCGCCACTAAATGCAGAGAAACTCACCATTACATGATCAATGCATAAAGGCGTCATTCCTCCTCGATCGAACCACGCGTTCTTCACCTTTAGAAACAAAACAAATACATAATCACTTCTTCCTACTAATTGTGACACTAAATTTCATCTATAATCATAAGCGATTCACCAGACCTGAACAGGATCGATGATGAACACCCCAAACTGGCGGGCTACCTTGAGGATCAAATCGCGCCAAAACTGAAATCTGAATTCCCAATCGGATCTCTGCCCACTAAACGCCTTGAATCTGGCCGTCGCCACCACCTCATCGTCCCAATCCGGAACTTCCCTTCGTATAAACTGCTTCAAAGAATCCGAATCCATTTCCTCCATTAAGATGAAATTAGGGTGAAATCAACAGAGACGACGAAGAAGAAACTTCTAGAGTCGCAAATCTACAAGAATATCGATCGAATTCTTCGAATTTGAAAGTCGAATTCCCGCCGCAGTAAGTTTTATACGAAGAAAGATCGTCGGAGAGAAAATCAGAAAACCATGTCCCAAAGGAGTTCTCGAATTGACATGCTCTGCCGTTTGAGTTGTGTGATTTAGCAATGTGTGACGTTTTTTTACAGTGTAATAACTCGACAAATACTTCTTAAAAATTAGGCCCGGCCCATAAAGTGACTTTCAAAACGAGACTGGTCAAATGATCCAACGGCCAGCGTCGCTCTGTTTGTTTTAATATACCTACACTTCTTCTTACAATATTTACAAAACCAGTATTATTCTATCAAATTCGGAAGCGACCAATTTTTTTTTTTTTTTTTTTTTTTTTTTTTTTTAGAAGCGACCAAATTTATAAAAGTATTATAAGAAAAAAAAAACTTAGTACTTAAGGATAAGTAAAATCATCGTATGGGCCGGCCATAAGGTGACCTAATATAAATTACACACTTGACACACGCTAATATGTATCTTTTTCATTATTTTTACAAAAAAAAATTTAAAAATGGAAAAGTCAAGTAGTAAAATAATAATTTTTTTTCCGTTTGGTGATGATTTGAAAGCTAAAGATTAATTTAAAAAGGTGAGATCGGATCCACACGAAGAAGTGAGAAACTAAAAAAGAAAAGTGTAAAAAAGACACCAACGGAAACATGAAGGACCGTCCATGCCTATAGTAAATGCGTAATATTAATTACGATAATGAAATGTTTTATGTATTCACACCACACAATACACCTGAGGCAATCCAATTCCATACACATATACATGTTTATCTACACAAAATATAGACGTTGTAATCGCTTAACTGATCCTGGTCTGGGATAATTATAGCATGTCACGTGATTTTGCATGTTAGTTATTGATTTGATGTTGATATCCATATCCGTTTTTCAGTCCAGCTTTCTGGTCTATACGTTACAGTATGCGTTTAGGCGCTAAGTAAATTAATAACAGTGGAATTGATTTAATTGCAATGAGTTTGCCCCGAAGCGAGGCTTATAATTAGAAGGTAATTTCGTGAATTGGTTTATCTTAAACCGATCCCGCGTTAATGGATAAAAATATGGTTTATACTTTATCTATATAAGTAATCGGGAAGTACATCTTTGATACTTGGTCGAAATTGCCCATGGATATATCAAAATATTACTATATAATACATTGATTTGAAGAACAAAACAAATCAATTCGTCATGGGTAAAAACGTCACAAATTTCCCCTAGAAATCGGATAAACGCGCGGGTCATATATGACCCGTTAAAAATACACTCGGATCCTGGCCAGATTTGATCTGCACCGTTAATTTCATATATAGAATATCACTAGCTTTTCCATAAAATTACCAAAGCGTGCCACTGATTCAGATCCTTTTCCAGATTTTTTTTCGTCAGTTTGCATAAAAAAAAAAAAAACCCTAAGCGTGAACCCTCATCGCCCTCTCTCTCTGATCCTCCTCAAGATTTCATGGACGCACACTTCAATGCTCTCTTTGACGGCGTAGGCAAATGATTCGTGAATTTTTGATTGATGAAGAAGAATAATTACTTAGCGGCTGAAGCAACAACTCAAGAGGATGGATCACAGATGCATCTGCTCAATTCGATCAGGCCATTCTGTGGAAAGAATGGCATCGAAGAAGCGGTGAAATCGTCCTGTTCTCTAACTCTCTCATTCCCAGGTAAGTTTTTTCTCCTTTTTATTCGTACTAAGGAAATTTCATATAAATCTGCTGAAGTTGTTTAAGATGCGCCCATAGATTTTTTTACCCCCGATATTCATCTGCAGAAACGATGTACTTGGTAGCTCTTAGAAGGTTTTGTTAACGTTGCGTTGGCCTGAGTTCATTGACCGTGTGGAATTAACAGCTAATTGGAAATCGTGATATTGATTTTGATTGGGAAAGTGTTGAATAGTGAGTGTTTGGGAGGAGATCAGAATCGTTGTTGATAACACAAATGTTCTAGAAGCAACATAGAAGTTCATTCAACGCAAACCAAAGGTAAATGGCTTTTAAGATTTAGAATTTGTGTCTTTTTTATTATTTGAGGCTAATGAGAATTTAATTAGTGATTTCAGGTGTGGAGAAGCTGCTGATTCGATGTTGGGGCGTGATTTGGAAGGTCTGTTTCAAAGAGCAAGGTAGTTTAAGAAAATTTTTTTGAGAGTCAAATAATTGATTGAGAATTTCAGTTTTTAATGGCATTAGAGAGACATGACATTGGCCGATTGTTGAAGGTATTTATTAGTGCATTGTCTATGTAGTTTTGAAATTTTGCCCATGATTGAAAATTTTGAAATGTTTTCAGTGCATTGTCTATGTAGATATAAAAGTCTGCGTGGCTCTTTATATATGTGATACAAATATTTGCAGATGCTGGGCAGTATGTGATCCGATTTGGAAAAGCTGATGCTGCAGCCAAACTGGCCCTGCGACAATGGTGGGTTTACTCCTGTGTCATAGACTCTTGTATTTTAAATTTTGGTTGTTTACATTAATAGTAGACATTTGATTGAGATTTTCTTATGCAACTCATGACAGAATTAGAAGTGCAACGGCGATTGACTTTGTCAGAAAGAGCTGTTGTCTTACGCTTGCTATTTCACTTGATAATGATTACTTTTCAAGACATGGTGGCTGGTAAGTTTTAAGTTTTCCTTAATAACGAATGCTTCGGTCAGTGACTACAACAATGAGACAACATGCTTTATCTGAAACCATGGTGTTGATTTTGTTAGCAGGGGAATCCCATTCATGGCTTTGGGCGAGTAGCAGTTATATATTAATTGCTTTTTCATGTGTGGTAAAATCAGTTTGCTTTTTATGTATGGCAAAAGCAATCACTAACCTCACGTTATTGTCTCATCGTATGAACATGTAAGTTCCTTTTCTTATCATGCACAGGTTACTTTTCTTCTTTTTTTCTCCATTTAAGTATTCAGAAGTTTGACTTCTCCGTTTGTTGGGAGTGTGCAGATCAGAATCAACAATAGTTTTGTTTCATCATTTCGTGAAGCCATATACAAATTGAAATGCAAAAGTGAGGTCTGTAGTTTCTTCCAACTGTTGTGTTTTCATGTGATGACCTATGTTTACCACTTGACTAAAATTCATGTAACAGATAGTAACTTCTTTTGCTCAAGAAACTGACGTGCAGAAGGATAAGTAAGAAGCATTATTCTATTATGTGTGAATGGTTTAACATTTTTAGTGGATCTTCATATGCATGCTGACTTGGTTCCCGTGGTGCTGCTTTCAGTTTTAACTACTGGATCCTTCACCTATGGTTTATTAAGTGCTACTATCTTCTGATATACTTGATTGCCATAACAAAACCTCTTCGCTTTAAAATTCTTTTTTTTACAGTAAATGGATATGCATCTTTTCTAGATCTTATCTGTATTCTTAGAGCAGCAAGTAGCAGCAAGTAACGATATATAAGATATGTTTGTGAGAAGCGTTGGTTAGAATAATAAGTTTGTTGAATACACTCTATATATAAAGAATATTTAGGGATTCCTTTAGTTTTTTTTTTTTTTTTCTCATACGGGTTTCCTTTAGATTATAGTATTAAAATTTTATTAAATTTTTTTTATTGGCAAGTCTATTTTAGAAAATATCCATAAATAATAAAAAATTATTCATAAATGTTTAGTAAATAAAAATTCATAAATCTTAATATGGGAAAAGATTAAAAAATAAAAAAATTGGATTTATTTAGATGTAAAATGTTTCTTAAAATTATATAACAAGATTCACCGGATTTATTAATATGTAATTTGTTTATGGATATTTAGATATGGAAACTAACAATACAAAAAATTAAAACAGAAATTCAAATATGTAAAGAATAAAAACATAGTTTTTCCTAAGATGTCACTATAACAATATATAGGATATTCCAAAAACATATCGAACAAAATATCATTAAAGTCAAAATTGAGAAAAAAAAATCAGATCGGGATATTAAAATTAAAATTTTTTTAAACGGGTAAGAAATTGAATTGAATTTTCTTTTTATTTTAAGAATTAATAAGTGATAGTAATTGTCGAACATTAGGGATGGACAAACGGGAATTTCAGATGCGATGTTGCAGGAACGACAACGGGACATGAATTTGGAAATCGAAAAAAGGGTCTCATTTATGTCCTTTTTGAAATTTGGGATTGGGATGGGACGAGACTGGGACTGAGAATTCCCAAAAATAAAAACTAACAGAGTAATAAATGTAAAAAACGTTTTTACTACTTAATATTTATAGATTTAAAAGTTAAAAATAAACCAATATATATAATATATTAAATATAAATCTAATAGTCATAATAAAATTAAAATAATTTAACAATTTTCGATTCATACTAGACAAATTAGAATTTAACTGATAAAATATGATAATAAGTAGCTTAACTAATATCTTGAAAAATTCGAAAATATTTCTTTCCGCAAATATTTTCTAAAATAAAGGAACTTAGAAAGTCCACATTATTGATGAAACCAGCAGAAGTGTATGTAAGAAAACAAATACAAAGATGAACTAATTTTGCAAAACAAAAATCGATCAATTTCAGAAAACAAGTCACGTCTACAGTTTTTTCACCGACCAAAAACAATATTCAACACCCACGGTACCAGATACAAAAAATAGAGTACACTACACAATAAATAAAAAAACGTAATGACAATTACAAAAACAATCAGCCCGTGCTGTAGCACGGGTTAGTAACTAGTAGTATGTTATCGATTGGTGATGTAATTAACGGTCGATTAGTTAAAGCTTCCAATATTGGATTATGGCATTATGCATTTATTTACAAGTAATAAGGGGGTACACACACAAAAAAAAAAAAAAAAGGGATACACGTGTCAGTATTTATTGCTTGAGAGCGACACACTTTGAAATTGTAGGAATAATCAATCTCGTATTAAGACAAAGAGAAAAATAAGGGTCACTAACTACGTGATTACCTTATTTAAACATTTCATTTAATAAAATCAACTTTCCGGTGGATTATTTCTGTAATAAAGAAAACAAAGTCATTCAAGATTTCAAGCTCTCCGCGTTAAAGTAGGACCCAGAGATGATAGAGGAGGGAAAAAAAAAAAGAGTAACGTTTCTCTATTAAATAATGGTAAAGTTCGACCAACGTTTTTCAAATAAACCAAAGTGATTTGTAGTATTTGAAGACTATTTTAGTAAATGATAGAAATAGAATCAAACAAAGTGAGTTAGATATTTACCCCCAAAAAGAGGATTAAAGTCGTAGCTATAGATAATTGCAATTTTCTTTGACCAAAAAAAAAAAAAAAAAGATAATTGCAATTTTCAAACAAAAGAGGGGCAAAAGCGTAAATAACACAATCCCCGAGACTTGGGTATAAATGAAGGAAAGTGATCGTAGGAGTTAAAGCACGAGTTGACTCAGTTTGAGCATATAACGATTAATAGTGGACACTCCAAACATCAGTCTCTTCACTTTCTTCTTCTTCTTCTCTTTCATGGCGTTAGAAGAGAGCTTAGTGATGGTTTCTTCTTTGTCGAGGTTGTCTATATGTACGACCTCTGTTTACGTCGACGAAGACGAAGCAGTCGCGAAGAATCAGTCAGATTCGTGTGTTTTCACGTCTCTCGAGAATTTTGACGGAGCAGAGGCTGATGGAGAAGTTTCCGATGATGGGGAAGGAAAAGAAAACATTCGAGAGTCTGATTCCGACAAAGAGACACGTGGGTTTTACTCTCTTGCGGTGACTCCATCTCGCCGGAGAAGAAAACTTACAGTTTCCGGCGAGTTGGATGCGAATGAGAGCAACAAAGATGGCGGTAAGTGTAATTTACGGAGACAGAGGAGGGTAACTAGGGAAAAGAAGAAAAGGGGAGTTAACGGAGAGTGTGACGGCGGTGGGGGATTAACGGTGTTAACGAGGGCGAAAGGAGGAGACAAGTCGTTGAGGATGGGGTTAGAAGAAGTGAAGGCGTGTAGAGATCTCGGTTTCGAATTAGAGGTTCCGGTTCCGGGTCGGATCTCTGTGTCAACCGGGTCGAATTTCGATACTCAGACTAGTAGTGGCGGCAACTCACCCATCGCCACTTGGCGCATCTCCAGTCCCGGTAAAATACTAAAAGAGTCAAACATACTTTTGTGTTATTTATTTTGGAATTTGTCTAATGAATTTTTGTGTTTTGATATTGAATTAGGTGATGATCCAAAGGAGGTTAAGGCGAGATTGAAGGTGTGGGCACAAGCGGTAGCTTTAGCTTCTGCGTCACGTCAAGCTTCTTAATTCTCTGTTTTAGGTTTTTCCTTTCTTTTTATGAAGTAATAGATTTAGCGTTTTTGATGTTTTTCTTTTTCTTTTTTGCTTTATGGGTTTTGAGAGATATTACGAGTTTAGACTTGGATGTTTGCACCAAAAAAAAAAAAAAAAAAAGACTTGGATTTAGTTTGTTTTCTGGTTTGTGAATACGATAACAATAGTGAGAGCCGTTCAGGTGGATTAAAAATTTTGGGAAAATTCTAACGAAATCGTGTATTAAAGTAATCATAGCTAACACTTTATGCACAATAACTCTAAGCGTGCGCTTCATTATACATAGTGCAAAAAGGTGAAAAATAAAGCGATTAACAATTGGAATTTCAAACACAAAAAAAGGGACCGCTCAAAACAGTATAAAGGCTTTTGTCATGGAAAGAAGAGTTCATGATCGGTTTTTGAGATTCGGACGTTTTGTGTTGGAGTCCAATGAATAAAGGAATATTTTCTTTTTCTTTTACTTTTTGATATTTTATATTCTATGTAATGACATGGATTTGTCACTTAACTAGATTCGACATTCGAACCAAATGGTTATAGAAAAAGAGGTATGAAAGAATAAGGTTTCTCTATACCTACTAAACTATAAATCTGAAGATGACTTTAATCAACACTAGAGGGACCAGATAAGCTCTAAAGAGAGGAAAACAAAACCTTGAAGAAGCTGAGATCTCTAGAGCTGACTGCTCAAAACTGCACAAAGAATATATATGAAGAAAAAATCGATAAAAATAAACATCAAAAGAAGAAAGAGGTCACACATATATAAATTATGATCTCGATCAACAAACAATATGATTTTCATTTGAGATACACGAATATTACAGATCTGGAAGTTAGGATAAATATTGAAGGATTGTCAAGCAATAATGGTATAAGTTTGAAAGAATCAGAGAAATGGGTTTCAACAATTTACTCACTCGAAAATCAGGTTGTGACATGTTGTGTCGCACGGGTAAGGACAGTCAATGGCTTTGACATTTTGTGCTCGGTCAAAGTACCAGTCACCTACAGACTCTCCGACTCTCTGATAAAATACAATTATGAACAGATGTCAACAAACTTGTGATTGCTGCATTGAGATAGAAACCCCATGAAAGGTTTTGGAGGAGTAAATGTTACCTTTCCGTTTAGTTGGGGAGAATCTTGAGCAAACCAAGTGTCCTGTCTTTCAGTCTGACAATGCGCGAAGCATGAATTTATGAAAAGACCGTTCTGGTCAGATGTTGAGAATGAGTTTAAAGCAAGCACCATTTGATTCCTGAACTCTATTTGGTGTAAGCAAAGAAAAATGACATGGCAACCATCAACATTGTGCAGATTCAGCATAAAATAAGAGAGTGACAGCAATTAACAAGCTTGAATAAAAATTCCACCTTGGAAGAATTGAATCTGTGATGAATTACAATGCGAGTGATCTGATTTGCATGCCTTCCAGATGCCGCCTGGATCAGCAGTCGGAGGAGCTAAGCTCTCTTGGATCTGACAGAGAAAGTTCATTCATATGTTTTCTCAAGAATCAAACACTGTGGAAGGATGACGGAACGAGATAGATGAAAGACATGACTATTACCTGCCAAGAGTCATATGCTGTGTTGAGAAGAAACATTGGGGTTTTGATGTCTGAAACCAAGTTCTGGGGAAAGAAGCACTAAGGAAAAGAGAAAGGGCACAAAGGATAATGTCAAAAGATTCTCTCAAGCCTTGTCTACTGGAAACTTTGCTAATGAAACAATGATACTAATAAAGTGAAAGAGATATACCGAAGTAAGATCCAAATGGTTTGTACAAGTACTGGACAAGTCCTTTTGGAGGTTCTGTAAATTAACAGAGAAAAGTATGTAAGAGTTACAGTAAACTTAAGATAAAGTTAAGTTGTACGAACTCTAGTCATGCCCATTTCATCAAATTTGGAATCTGAGATTACCTGCACTGTAACAACACCTTGGAACATATTCCTAAGCGAGTGGCCCCCAGACACATCCACTCTGCATTTTCCATCAGAACATTCAAGTTTGGATATTTGTCTATAGAAAAAATGTTTCTTCTATCAGAAAAAGCCAAGTTCAAGAGATTTACGCGTCCAGAAACATTCCAGCGTCACTTAAGCATTTTACTTTTGTGGAACTAGGTAATAGTTCCCTGAACTCATCACAGTGCAAGATGGAAGCCAAGCCTCCGGCTGAACATCCAGAAAGCAGAGCCTGTGATGAATATTCACTTGCAAATGATTAGATAACACAATAATGAACATAAACCAGAGCACACAAACCAATAATCTGATAGACTCGATGAATTGCAAATACCTGATTTGCTTGCTGCATGCCTAAAGATAGGAATTCTTGCATAGCAACTTGCCAGATTCGTTGTCCACGATAGAAAAGTTGTGAACTCTAGATAGAAGCCATTGTAACAAATTATAAGACATTATCAGGGTACAATAAGAAGAATTCATTAAAATCCAAGGTTTCATAGAAAAATACACTCTTTTTTTTTTTTTTTTCATAGAAAAATACACTCTTGGCTCTGACTAACCTCGTCCTGACTATCACCAGAGAAAGACGCACCATCACAGTAGCGCAACTTGATCCTGTTCCAATTAAAAAAGTCTGCAAGCCACAAAGAGAAAACAGGTTGGATACAAGAAGATGAAATTTATACAGTTGCTGCATAAGCACATGCACAAAACTCATGGTGACAAACCAGGATTCTCTTCAGGTTTATTGCTCAATATTCCAGTGAAGGCCAAAGCTTGTTCCATGAATTTAGAGGAACCACGCCGACTTGTTTTGCGATACACACAGCTTCTATGGTTGTTACACCATCCTCCACCCTAAACCAGCCATTGAGCGTTAAGAATTGATATCTAGCTTCTAACTTCTAAGTCAGTCCTCAGTAGCAGAAACTTCCATTGTATAAACTAGCAAAAGTCTAAGACTACATAAGCTGTAAAATGCACATACCTCAAGTTGGATAAGCCAACTGTTAGCACCTGATCCAAAACCACGATCTAGATGATAACCAGGTAGCGTCCCATCTAAGCACACTGCATCAATTTCGAATTGAATAAACAGTAATCCAACAAAGAGACTGAGGATTACCAAATCATTATTTATCAAACTCCATTAATTCCAAATTCCAACTAAGGGAACCAAAAATTGAGGACAAGAGAGGTCAATGTGATAGTGGAAACATCTCCGCAAGCATTTCATCAAATACCGTAGAAGAAGAACGAAAGAGAAAGTGTTTGTACCAGCTCCTTTGGAGTCAGCTCCCTGAATCAAGGTGAGAGGCACCATGGGAACGGAAGGCGCCATCAATTTATTCTCCAGAAACGATATCGCAGCTTCAGTATCTCTCGGTTTCCCAAATCCATCGCCAGATCCGCTTCGAACCACCGCCGAGACTGAACATAGCAAGCACACGACCACTGCAATCCACAACAACACGCTCCTCATCTCCTCCGTCGCCGCAACAAGCCAAGTCCCGGAGCTCCGGGAGATTACAGCGAAGACGAATCGAGCGCGAAAATTTGGCTTAAAGAGCGATTTAGATTAGTATAGTGACTCTTTACTCTTTAATCACTGCATGAAGACAAAAAAAATGAAAAATGAATTTGAAAAAGAAAATGGTAACGCAGACGAAGCTTTCTCTCACATAAGTCGATTTTGTAATAATTTATAATTTAATTCCGTCATGAAATATACTGAAAATTAAATGTGTTCATCTAATTTGCATAAGATTTTGGAGACATTCATGTACCAATTTTTTTGAAATTTTTCTTACAGATTTTGCATTTAATATTTTTAGATTTGATAATGGAGATTAACATTTCTAATCTCTTAACCAAAACATATATTTTACCAGCTATTATATGGAAAAACATGATACTGTGGTCTGTTATTTGTAAAATGTATAATAGCTGGAAATATTGTTTTAATTTCCCCTAATTTGGTTTGGAATGATGTAGAAGAATATACAACTCTAGTGAATTTTATTTACTGATTTGGCATATGTTTGAGCTTTGATTTCATTGGCATTTATTAGAGGAGTATACTAGTAATATAATGGGCAAGTGCATGTTTATGGATTAAATGTTCCTCCTCTTTAAGCGTGCTCTCTACTTCTATGATTCTCAAGGAATAAATACATAAAATAAATACTAATTACGTTGGCTAGATTTTAATTCGTGCCCTTCTGTCGATCTGACATGGAAGTCTCTTTTACAGTGGTCCCCACTCCGGGCCTGATTATTTCAAAAAAATTATTTTTTTTGTTATTATTTTAAATCCATTTATTTTTTTATGTCTGAAATTCAAGTTCGCAAAAAATTGAAACATGAGATTAAATTCATTAAAAAAACTATATTTTGGAAATGGTGACAACAATAATCATCCATATGTAATTTTTTTTTTTTTTTTGACAAAATCATCCATATATGGCCTAGGTAATTATATACAGTATGTTTAACTTAAGAAAGTAAATCAATATATATATTAGAATACGCGTGCTGTAAACTTTCAGTACAGTGTTACACTGAATATTCAAACAAATGATGAATTCCTTTTTTCCGAAATCAGAAAATAAATTAGACTCCAACATAAAAAAAAAAAAAAAAAAAAACGAACACATAATCCATGTCAATATGTCATTAATTAAAACTTTTGGCTTTTGCTATTATAATAAAGAGTGCTCTCTGAATCAGCTAACCATTCATTCGTTGTATAATATGAAGATTTGATTCATTTTCATTCTTATTTGTATGCTGCATAAAAAGAGTTTATATTTTATTTGGAACATAAAAATTTTTGTGATTTATAATTACAGTAGTATAAAATTTCAAAAATAGAAAACTAATTCTAGTAAAGACAGATAAACTGTTGTAAAAAAAGACGGATAAATTCAAAAACATTGACGTAAAATTATTTCAGATGAACCACTCATAGGTGGACCAGTGGTAGGAAGGATTTCGGGCTGAGGGTGAAATTCCCAATAATCCCGGGTTCGAATCCCCACGGCTGCAAACACCTTAAGTGGCCACCGCAGACAATTTAAAATCGGGCTATGCGGCCTCCAGGAACTACTCTTGCCGCCTTCGGGACGCACGCAGTGGGCTAGTCTGGGTCCATTGGACTTGGGATACCTGGGTTATCCAAAAAAAAAAAAAAAAAATTATTTCAGATGTAGATAACAATTTGAATTGACAATCATAATAGTAGTAATACACGGAAAACGCAATTTTATAATGTTTTACATGATTAAACGTTTTTGCTGCATGATACTTGACTGATCTTTTTGTTCTGTCTTTTTTTTGGTCATCTGGAATTATATATATATGCAAGGTTGGTATACAGGTTACAAAAAACAACCATCTCAATACTACACCTGCAGAAGATACTATTTCTCCTCAACCATCACCTTACTCTACCCACTACAACCACTGAGCATCGATAAAGTGGCTATACAAAAGAATTTACCCACCCAAACACCACAACCCGAGAATCTCAAACCGATAGTTCAGAGGCAAGAACTCTCTCATCTTCAAAAACAACACTGAGCCATCGTGGATGACCTGCAGCTACATAGGATTGAAATCTGAAATCCTTTGTAACACTTTGAGCGATGAGATTAGCGCCTCTATTCGAACGGTCTGACTCTTTTACCATATCCCACTTCACAAAAACTTTTAACCTCTCACTAACCTCAGAAGAGTAATACCTGAAAGATGGCCATGCTTTGGGTCTGTTCACAGCTCCGATCAGTTCATTGGCTTGAAACGCAAATATCACATTAATGAACTTATGACTCTTCATGCTTTCTATTACCCATAACAATACCTTGAACTGCGCTTCCAGTTTGTCAGTAATATTAGCAAAAGATCTCCTGCTATGAACCAAAACCACTCCATTAGAATCTCTTACCACCCACGCACCTCCTGCATTTCTGTTTCCTTTAGCCCAAGATATTCCAATGTTGCATTTAAGCCAATTCATTGGAAGGGCATACCAATCATTCTTACACTCCTTTATTTTGTGATTTGATTGAGAAGGCGTGCAGCCTTCATCATTTCCTTCACCATCAGAGTCCAACTCTTGAGCCTCTACCCATTCTTTCACATCTCCTCTGATCTTCTCTACCATCTCCAGAGCCGAGAAACTTTTTCCTTCAAAAAGAGTGAGATTCCTATTGGTCCAGATTCTCCAAAGAATCCATGGAAAACTCATTCTTAGTTCTTTTGGCCATGACAGATTCGATTTATTCACCAACAAATGGTGCATATTTGAGTACACAGAACCAGCATAGAAATCAAGCTCCAGAATCGGATAATCTGATAATGCCCAAATTTGTCTAGATAGAGAACAAGAGAAAAGGATATGATTTATGGATTCATCTCCTGAATCACAAATCTGGCATCTTCGATCCATCACAACCCCTCTTTCATTTAAAGCCTCAGCCACAGGAAGAGAACCATATAAAACTTTCCACAAGAAAATTTTCAGTTTAGGATCAGTTTGCAACTCCCACACTTGTTGCTTCAGAACATTTATAGAAGGACACATTGAAGCTTCCACCAAACTTGGATTACTGTTATTTTGGGAAGCTAACCAGTAGGCCGATTTCACAGAGAAGTCTCCATTCCTATTGTGTTTCCAGATGTAGAAATCATCCTGCAACATTACTGGTTTAATCTTCCTGATTCTCCGAATATCTTCAGGAAAGAAATTCTCATTCAGCTTCTGCATATCCCAGTCTCTCTTTCTGCTGTCCAAGAGGTCAGACACACTCAAATTTACATCAAAGAAATAATTTTTCCTCCATGGAGCTCTGGGTCCATCATCCTCAATCCAAAGATCTGTCCAAACTTTCATTGATTTACCATTACCAATCTTTTTTGAAATTCCTTGAATTAGCAATGCTCTTCCATGCAAAATACTCCTCCATCCAAAGGACGGTCTAGCACCCATAGAAGCATTAAGAAATTCCGAATTTTCAAAATATCTACTCTTCATCAATCTAGCAAATAAACACTTAGGATCCTGAAGAATCCTCCATGCTTGTTTTGCTAATAAAGCCTGATTAAACAGATTGATATCCCTGAACCCCATCCCACATTTCTCCTTTGGAAGACATAGTTTCTCCCAACTTTGCCAATGAATCTTTCCTGATTGATCCCCTGAACTCCACCAAAAGTCTGCCATGACACTTGCCAAGTTATCACAAGAAGTTTTTGGTAGCTTGAAACAGGACATAGCAAAGACTGGCATAGCCATCGCCATAGATTTGAGAAGCACTTCTTTCCCACCTTGAGACAAATACTTTGTTGACCATCCTGACAATTTATCCTTCAATCTGTCTTTAATGTATCCCAACAACTCCACCTTGGATCCACTAAAGCATTCTGGTAAACCTAAATAGGTTCCAACCCCTCCTTCCTGAAAAATGCCTAAGGTATTCTGAATTTCTACCTTAACCCTTGGATTGACATTTTTCCCAAAAGAGATTGACGACTTGTTCAGGTTGACAGATTGTCCTGTAGCTGCCCCATAGTCATTAAGGATTGATTGTAAAACTTGACTTTGAGACTTGGAAGCCTGACACATAAATAAACTGTCATCTGCAAACAACAAGTGATGCACCTCTGGTCCTTCTTCACTAAATTTAATTTCTTGCAGTAATCCATTTCTCTGCGCCTTGTTAAGAAGATGAGTGAGGCCTTCAGTACACAAGACAAATAAGAACGGAGACAGAGGATCCCCTTGCCTAATTCCTCTCTGTGGTGTTATCATACCATATGGATGATCATTGATTAAAACTGAGTACGTGACTGAGGACACACAAACCATTATCCACGATATCCATTTACGATGAAAACCCAAGGCTTCCAGCAAACATCTTAAATAACTCCATTCCACTCTGTCATACGCCTTTGACATATCAGATTTTACAGCCATGAACCCTGTAGAAACCGAAGAGTGAGTCTGAAGACTATGAACCAACTCATGAGCTATCAAAATGTTATCAGTAATCAATCTTTCGGAGACAAAAGCTGATTGATTTACCGAGATAAGCTGAGGGAGTAAAGGTTGCAATCTCTTAACCAAAACCTTAGATATGACCTTATACAGCACAGAGCACAAACTGATAGGCCTCAAATCTGTCATATCAATTGGATGATGAGTCTTGGGCAGGAGACACAAGTGAGTATAATTCCATTCAGGAGGGAATGTACCATTATCAAAGAAGTCCTGAACCTCTGTGATCACCTGTTTTCCAACAATCTTCCAATATCTTTGGAAGAAAAGAGCAGACATACCATCAGCTCCTGGAGCACTAGAAGCTTTGATAGAGAAAACAGCTTCTTTGATTTCTTTAGCAGTCACTCTTTCAATCAGCTTAGAATTCATTTCCTCATTGACCTTTGGTGTAAATCCCTGAAACCAATGCTGGAAGCTAGGAGGATTAGATGATTTGAAAAGTTTATCAAAATATGCAATAGCAACATCTCCTTTAGCAGCTTCAGATTTCTGCAAAACTCCATTTATATCTCTGAGCTTTTCAATCCTTTTTGTTCTGTCTATACTTGACATTCCAGAGAATGTTTTACTGTTCACCTTTGTTTTTACATTACTTGAGAATATGAAATTGGCAGGTCACGGATAATGGGGAATGAGTCAAATGCCAAAGACAATAATATGAACGATAAAAATAATAGTGTATGCTAAACACCTCATCTTATTTCTCGCATCAGCATATTAACAATATGGTGGATCATTATCATCATCGACAAGTCACCTTCAACAATCATGCTTTCTGAACATTATTTCATATTAATAATAGAAGCCAATGTATACAGAAAAATATACACAAAACTAAAAACAATTCTAACAATTCTGTTAAGATAATACAGTTTATAGAATATTCTGTATATTGTGTAATTGAAACTCATTCTAATTTCTTTGTCTGTAAACGTGATCAAATACTTCATATTGTATGTAACTTTAATTTAAGAAACAAAAATTATGATAATTGGCAGAAAGCATAACAGTATACTTAAGATAACCAAATATTTTTATGTGTCTTAAAGAGAAAATCCACTTTTGGTTTGAATTGTGTATATAAACATAGCCAAGCCAACTCATTACACACCTTTCATTAAGTAATCTCTCTCAACACCTTCGTCTTCACTAAATCGAAAATATGGATGGACTTGGATCTAAGTACGAGTGTTTGTTCTTTGGTAATACTACATACAAACACGTTTCAAACTCTTTTTTTCTCTATGCAAATATTTTTCTTTCTTTTCTTAAAGTCTCTATGCAATTTCTGAAACTCTTGTATTTTTTTTATTTTTTTTTGATGGTGTTGCAGATATGGACGATACTTTATACCCTTTGAGCATCGGAATCAACTTAGCTTGTCGAAAGAACATCCAAGGAAAAGAGACTAACGTTTCAAGATCGAATCTTTGTTAGTTAATTATTAACCGCCGTCTAACTGAATTTCTTATTTGTTTGCTGTCTCTTTGTTATTTGCAGAGTTCATGCTTAACCAACTCGGAATCGAGGAGAGTGAAGTTCCAAAGATGTGTTTGGATCTTTACAAAGAATATGGAACCACCATGGCTGGTCTCAAGGTATTAGTGATTTCAAAATTCTTGATCCAAAAATTTTAAGCATTATACCAAAATTGTTTTTATACCGAACCAGACGGAGATATATAGATTCGGTTATAAATAATTCACTGAGGAAACCGAAATAACCAAAACAGAGGCGTGTTCACAGGTTATGGGTTACGAATTCGACAACGATGAGTTCCATGAGTATGTCCATGGAAGACTTCCGTACGAGAAACTAAAACCTGATCCAGTTCTCCGTAACCTTCTTCTCTCTATGCCTCACCGTAAAATCGTAAGTTTCTTTCGCCTTCAAGCTTTTTACTCAGGAACTCTCCACTGTATCCTTTTTCTCATCCTCTGGTTTTTTTTTGCCCATCAGATCTTTACTAACGCAGACAAAGCTCACGCGACTCGAGCTCTTAACAGATTGGGTCTAGAGGATTGCTTTGAAGGAATCATTTGTTTCGAAACACTAAACCCTTCTTCTGATTCAAAGACTCAAATCCTCTGTAAACCTTCTGTTGAAGCATTTGAAGCCGCAATTCGCATTGCAGGCATTGTTGATCCACGCAAAACGGTAATTAGAAGAACTTCACAAGGATTTTTCACAGTTTCAGTAACCAAACTCAAAAGTCTGTGTCTTTTTCTTTTCAGATATTCTTCGATGATAGTATTCGTAACATTGCTAGTGCTAAAGCAACAGGGCTAAAAACCGTGTTTGTGGGGGACTCTGTTCTAGTTCCAGGTGCAGACTATGCACTAAGCAGCATTCATAACATAAAGGAAGCAATACCTGATTTATGGGAAGACAACGAAGATGAGAAGCTCGAACCAATTGTCCAGCAAGCCGCGGTTGCAGGCATGGTCCATGCTTAGAGAGACAGTCTAATAAGAATCCCACATCGATTAAGTGTAATAATTGTACTTTTAACTCATGTATCCGAAATAAAGAAACAAAAGACCAGAATTTGAAAATCTTTGGCTTTTTGATGGTTTGGATTCCTCAATAGTCATAATAAAAAAAAAATAAACAGAACAAAGATCCCAATGACAATGCACCGGTCAATGGTGATTTTCAAGCATCCATTGGGAGCTCTCCGCAGGCATAGATTCTACAACCTTTCTTGGGAACATCCATTGCGCGTGTCTCTTGAGACTCAAGAGTCCTCACAAGCTTCATACCTTCAATTACTTGTCCAAACACAACATGCTTGTTATCTAACCATGGAGTCTGCACAAAAACAAAACAGAGAAGACAAATTTTTGAATAAATCTGAATCAGTATGCAAAGGCAAACATATGAAAGATAGCTAAGTTTATAGATGATGTGAAGAGTTGAGAATCTTTACCTTGACGGTGCAAATGAAAAACTGGCTTCCATTAGTATTAGGACCAGCGTTTGCCATGCTCAAGATTCCAGGTCCAGTATGCTTCACTGCAAATGCAGAAAACATTAATACCTCAAAGAAGTAATGCTATATTTTCAGAAAACGAGAATTTTTCTTTGAAAATAAAAATACTCACGGGTGAAATTTTCATCTTCGAACTTGGCACCATAAATACTAATACCTCCAGTACCCTGTGAGGCCATATCGAGAAGGACGAATTAAAAAGAAATATCAAATAACAAACAGTTATATGTAATTTCTCGAAAAAAACTTACATTTCCCTCTGTGAAATCACCTCCTTGGATCATGAAGTCCTTGATAATACGATGGAACGAAGAACCCTTGTAACCGTATTTTTTCTCACCTAAAGAAATCAATTTCCTTAGACCATGGTTTTGTTTGTGTATAAAGTTCCAAACTTTAAACATCAAATTTTTTACAGTTGAAGATAAAGATGTTACCAGTACACAAGACACGGAAGTTTTCAACGGTTTTAGGCACAACTTCTCCAAAAAGACCCATCACAATTCTTCCAGCAACTTCACCTCCAATTTCCACATCAAAGTAAACCTTGTTTGTCACTTTAGCTATAGGTTCTATGACTTCTTCTTCCTCCTATAAAACAAGTTCAGAAGCAACACAAATCGATAAGCAACATGACATTTATGATGATGAGAAAGTAAGGTCTTTTTGGAAATCTTACAGCCGCCATGGATTTAACACAAGCCACTCTCTGATGCTTGGTGGTCGCATAAGCTCCGGAAATTTGGTTAATGGGGAAAGTTGATGCATAGTGCAATCTCGAAGATAATAGAGTTCCAGAGGAACGAGCTCCGAAGCAAACTGATTGAGATGTTCGATTTGCGGAAACTAATTGCGACTTAACACCGAACCCAATCTACACACAAAACCAAACAAAGAGACACAAGAACAGGATTAATATTCTGATGAGATTTCGTTTCAACTCACACTACAGTAAAGCCAAAATAGACGCCATTGCTGGGTTAAGTGAAGAAAAAAGCATACACTTTTACGAATTCTCAAAGCATAAATCTCGACGAAAATTGAAAAACCCACAAATGTAGAATGATTAGTTGCGAACCTGGGAAATGGAGCGGGAAGTGTGAACCATCTGCATTGAAGAAGAAGCCATTGATTTGATTAAAGAAGAAGAAGACTTTGTTGGTTCGCTTAGACAAGAGTCTCTAGTTTTGCAGATAAGAGAACCGTCTCGAGCCTTGTTTTTAAGTTAGCAAATGTGGATTGTTATCCTTAGCATCTCAAGCTAACTTACGCCCCAATGATTACGACAACCAGGCCTATTTTTTATTTCTTCCAGGCCCAGCCCAACAATATATTCTTTGGGTTATTATATTCAGACGCTTTGTAACTCCTACCAAAAATTGGAAAATGAAACCTTTTTAGTGATCTTAAATTTGCCATGACTGGAAAACAGTTTAGCTTGAAATAAATTAGTTTTGTCACTTCAGCTAGAAGTTACGTTTTTGTACAGATACACAAGTGCAATAATCAACACAAATCGAAAGCAACAAGACATTGAACCTAATATCGATTGGTAGGTTTAATATCTAACGCTAATATACGCCGGCGATGATTACCAAAATTGGTCCTATTTGATATCTACCAGGCCCAGCCCAACAAGATATATGTAAATGCTTACTCTGAAGTGAAATTTCACTTGGTGTAACAAACTTTCCAACTCGTACCAAGAATTGGAAACTGAAACCTTTTTATTGATCTTGATCAGGAATTCAATTCGGTTTAACCTAGAATTGTAGATAACGAAAACCAAGACTTAAAAGTTAAATTAAATATACATATGTGTAAGAAAACGACATCGCATCTCTCCTCCAACTCCAGTTTTGCTTTGCGTTTAAGTTAGGTTATCTATGCATAATTTTCCTCAAACAAAATTCAAATATATATATATATATATATATAACGATCCAATGGAGACTTAAACATATCACACAGTTGGCAGTTGCAATTTGCAAAGTAGAGCTTCAAATCTACAGTAAAATCATGGAGTGGAGATGTTACGGCTTCTTCTTTGCTTTCTTCTCTCTCACTGCGATTGCTCTTGCTTACGATCCTGACACACTTCAAGATCTCTGCGTTGCAGATCGCACTTCAGGTATACACATTTATATATCTTCAAAATTAAATCTTGTGTTTACATTGAATGATATATGAAGTAACTAAATGTCGTTAATTGTCGATTATGTAGGGATAAAAGTGAATGGTTTCACATGTAAGCCGGAATCAAACATCTCCGCCTCAGATTTTTTCTTCGCCGGAATCGGAAAACCCGCTGTCGTTAACAACACAGTCGGCTCCGCCGTCACGGGAGCAAACGTAGAGAAGATCGCAGGGCTTAACACGCTCGGAGTCTCACTCGCGCGTATCGACTACGCGCCTGGAGGTTTAAACCCGCCGCACACGCACCCACGCGCCACCGAAGTGATCTTCGTTTTGGAGGGCGAGCTCGACGTCGGATTCATCACCACGGCGAACAAGCTCTTCGCTAAGACGGTGAAGAAAGGAGAAGTTTTCGTCTTCCCGAGAGGATTGATTCATTACCAGAAGAACAACGACAAGGCCAAACCGGCGTCGGTGATCTCGGCGTTCAACAGTCAATTACCGGGAACACAATCGATCGCCGCCACGCTCTTCACGGCCACTCCGGCGATTCCAGATCACGTCTTGACGACGTCGTTTCAGATCGGGACGAAGGAAATAGAAAAGATCAAATCTAAGCTTGCTCCGAAGAAAGCATAAAAATTGAGGAATTTCTAAATTCCGTTGTTATATAGTTATATATTTTTATTATTTTATTAATTGGATTTTAATAAAGGAAAAAAAAAAAAACTTATTCATCAGAGAAACCTGCTGAATCAGCTAGGGGGTTTAAGCAATCCATATAAACAGAGATCTCACTACAAAGCAAGCAAACCCAGAAGGGAGAGAGAACGCTGTACATTTTTTATACACTAAAAGCTGTATAAAACCCAAACAATATAACTTTGCCTACATTATATATATGTATGGAACCTGAAACCCAGAAACAGTTTTTTTTATTTATCTATCCGGAGGTTATGACAGAGATGTCCAAGTTCCGGCCGCGACTTCATCCAGTCCAAGAATCTCATTTCCTCCGGCGACGTGCAATATAGGTATGATCTGAAAGTTATCAGGTAAAAGTAGCGCCTGCTCATACAAAACAATCAAATTATTTTGTTTGGATATGGAAAGAAATTAAACTCAAGGTTTGGTTTGGATATAGGTTAAACCGGATTGGAGTTAAATAACTAACCTTAATGCTTTAACACCCATGTCCATGATGTATGAAAGGTTTTCATCTTTTGTAATAGGAAGCTTGTTGAGTTCTTTACTGTAGTAAACGATGTCTTCTCTCAAATGTCCTGCACCAGCACACCTATAAAATGCCAAAACAAGATAATGGAATCATGACCCATGTAGTTAAAAGTGAAAGAAAATTCTCAAAAGAGATCTGATTGATTCCATTGATTACATACAGTTCGACTATTCCATCTACGTCTGATTTGCTTTGAGGACCATGAGAAAGCACTCTTATGAGACTCAGTATGTCACGGTAATCTCCCATACACAACGCTTCTTCATCACAAGCCTGTGAAGGCGAATCATCTTCTTCGAAGGTCGAAGAATTTGTGGTTGGCGTAGCTGTGAAGTTCTGACCAGGTTGAAGTAGGAGACAAGTAATGGCCATTGCATAAGAAACTGCTCCAAATCCCGTGTGCGATACAAACAGGTAACTTCCAGCGGAACTGTGTTGAAACCGTTGCCAAAAGTTAAACGGAAGAAATTTGGTAAATATATAAAATGTGAAAGATAAAACAGATGATTGATACTTACTCGTCTTTACAGTACTGGATTGCATCTACATCGGAAGCTAATGCGTCTTTTTCTCTGGTTAAAGGTATTCTCCGGTAAGATATGTTGTAATTTTCATCTTTCAGAGCAGCATATACTTCTGCAGGTGTCTTCACATTATCTGGTTGAATATTCTCCCAATATCCAATAACCCGAGATTGATTTGATGCCGGGCTGTATTCTTCACGATGCAATAGCATTCGGCCTCCTGTCTCTCTTACTTCAGACAATATATCTTCTTTTAACCGTGTTTCTATGCTTTCTACCTGCATTGAGGATAAGAATCGATAAAACCACTTCTGCAATTTGCAATATTATTAGGTGTGACTGAAACATACCACTGCACCAGTTATTCCAACATGCTTGAGGGTATCAACAGGTTTACTCAATTCTCTCAAGACAAATGGAGTTCCATTGATGTAAACAACTGCTTCTTCTCTTAAGTCTGTTACTACTATTTTCTGTGTTGATACTCCACCTTCTTCCTTTAGTTTGGTGCCTAAATAGGCGAGCATCTTTTTAGCGCCCGAAATTGTGGGAGTTGCCATGCTATACACAGGATATCTATCAACCTGAAATGATCGTTATGTCAAGTATGATCATTTTTAGGGTTACTAGTAATCAGGAAACCGCGGATACAAGAATCACATTTCCTTGAAGCCTACCTTGTATACGTGAGGTGCACCGTTAATTTGTAAACGGCTTGAAGTTCTTTGGCCAGGGAAAAAGTACATTTTAAGTATAGAACCTTTGCCCAAGACAGAACCACTCCGTTCGTTGACGATTGACTCCATGACTGCATCTCCGTGTTGCGATTCATGTTGTGCCCGCAGTTCCTCCTACATGAAAATATTCAAAGTTGTAACACGCAAAATAAAGAAAATTATACAGTTTCCCAACCTGAATAATGAGACATTAAACTCACAGGAATGGTAAAAAATCGTCCAGGTCTTAGCCGTATGCTCCACTTCATTGCTTGCACCTCAGGCCTCTGATGCAACCAATTTTTGAACGTCACCTTAGATTCTTCTTCCACAAAGAATCCATCAAAAGCTTTGCTTCCTAGATAGGCTGCAAAGGCAATCAAGCGGAAGTATCTCTCCAAGTATTCAGCGCCACGTTTCAATGCAGCACTCCTTACTCTTGGCTCAACATGTTGTTGGTTGAAAACCTTTCTGTACTGCAGAACAGCTTCACGAATATTTTGCAGTGCAGAACATCTATCAATCACAGCATCTAACGCCTCACGGGATTCAACTCCATTATCGAATAACCTAGTGATTTTCCATAGCAAAAGGATGTCATCCATTCCAAATGCACGACCTTGTTCCTCCTCAGTTCTTCGTCCTGAATTACGAGGTCTTGCTTCAGAGTTATTACTTCCAGTTTCTTCACCACCACTTGAGGAATCTTCATCCACAATTTCATGGGTCAGAACGTCATAAAGAACCTTGATAGGTCTCCCATAATTGATGCGGAGCTTCACTAGACAGGCAATGACAGTTCCAGTGGTTGTTCTACCTCTCCCCATCTGTGAATGTCGAAATGAAAAAGGAAATGCTGTAAGTGAACAGACAAGCTAAAGAGGATTACCAAAGATATCGAAATACACAAGCAGATTGGGACGCAGAAAGAAACTCAACCTGGCAATTGAAGACAAAAGCAGTGTCTTTGGAAGCAGAAGCAATATTAGATGTCAATGTGTCAAAGTCTGAGCTTTTGGGCGCTTTACCATCAGTTATAGGTACACGTGCATACTTAATAGGAAAACCATCAGCCTCTAAACACTTGTAGACCTCGAGGGGTGTTTGAACAGAATCAGCATCCACATTTTCCCATAAGTCAAAAATCTGTCCATCTTTGGTTTCATGAATGACCATTATCGCACCGTCATATCGCTTAGCTTCTCTCAGAATATCCTCTTTCAGACGAGCCTCCATTCCTTCGACTCTATCTCGATCAATTCCCTACATAGAGATATTTATGTAAGCTTTCCAACCAATCCATAAGAGTTGAAGAGAAATTGAGGCTAATCACTCATAGGTATTGCATCTAAATAGTATCTGAAATATACTCTAAAACACAGATTATTACCGTATATTCTAGCATGTTCTTATATGGCCTTTCAACTTCACGTAGAACAAATGGTTTCCCATTGATATATATAACAGGTTCTTCTCTCATATTGTGCCAAAAAACTGGCCGACCACCTCTGGAACTCCCAACCCTTTCAATGACAGATCGAATACCATCTATAGTTGGATTCGCAACACCATACACAGGAAATCCTGGAACCTCCCTAAAATTCGGAGCTCCTTCCACCCTCTCTGGTAGACTTAAAATTTGACAGCCAGGACTATGATCACTCTTTAGAACAGTTTGACTTCCCAGAACTGCCCCACTTCTAAGCGCAGCAACGACACTCATCTCGTGAGGGCGCCCGTCAGTAGATTCTGCAATCTTTGTCAAAGAAGGCTTCATAGCCGCATATCCAAGGGCACCCATAGGATCTCTCCTGAGCAACCTGGAAGAGGCAAATGAACTTACATGAGACATTGCAGTATGAAACTGCAGGGAGCTACTTAAATATAGGAAAAGTCTCTCAGATAAGTTGTTCTTCAACTGCTCCTATGGAAAACCGAGGTACAACCAAATTTACAAGCAAACAAAAGCATAGCGGGTTACAAGCAAAAATAAACTGCTTGTCAATACCTGCGAAGAATGCTATAGAGCTCTGGCCTAGCTCGCATCCAATCAGCAAAACTGACATGGCCCAGCGAACCAGATTGGAGGAAAGCACCCTCTGAATGAAGATATACAGCAAAGCATATAAGGAAGTAATATCTTTCCAAGTACTCAACAAAAAATGAGAGTGCTGCCTCTCTCTTCTTTTCATCGGGTTGACGCAAAATACTACTGCGATAGGTTGCAATTGCCTCTCGTAAATTCTGTAAGTTAATTCATGGATAAAATTTAGACCTTTTACCCTAAGTGAAACCTCATAAGATAAAAACTATATGGTTGCTTATACATTAAATTGTATACTTAATGTAAGTAATAAAAACTTAACACAGATACCTGCATGGATGCACATTTGTCGATGACTTTATCAACTTGCCTTTTACCTTCTACACCACCCTAGAATCATAAAACCAATTAATAGTTAGGAGCAGCAGGACCACCAAGATGATCAGATAAAGACAAACGGAAAGGGACTAAATACCTCTAAGACTCTAATTAAACTTCTAACGACCGCGTATTCCCCTCTACGGATTGCCTCCTCAGAATTCGGCAGATTAACAGTAATATTTTCACCAGCTTTAAAGATTCTCCCAAAAGAGTTGTTTCTTGGGAATCCTTGATCTTTATTCAACATTAAATAGCAAAGAAAAAAAAATGACAGGTTAATAGATACCATAATGAGGTTGCTTAAACACCAATCTGTCTGGACTAACTGTCTCTAGGCTATTTTTTTCGAGATATATGTGGCTCCTTAGATATATACATAAGAACAGGCTTGAGAAAGAGGGTTGAGAGATTATTATTTGGCTAGTCGATATTGTTTCATTTCTCTATGAAAAATAAAGCACTTGTAGATTTAATACTCCAAAAGCGGAATAAAAGAAAACAATTCAATAGTAAGGTATCCCCAATTGAACTTCTTTTTTTTTTTTTTCCGAATAACAATATAATTCACTGAAAGAGCATTTGATATACTCTCTTCTCATATGCTTCTTCGCAAGTTGAGCGGTTGGAGATGATGAAGTACCTGATGCTCCAGTACGTTTGAAATAGACCAGGGTTGCAATCACCATTCCAGTCGTCGTACGTCCACGTCCCATTTGACAATTGAAAATTATCTCCGTATTAATGTCAGCCTGAGATATCTTCCTAATCTGAAATCATACATGTGTATTAAAAAAAATTAATTGACAGGAATATAATGTTATGCTCCTAGCAAATACCAAATGGCAAGAGATAAGATCATTCAAGGTTGTCAACTTAGAGGATTAGCATAAGACTTACCAACAGATCAAAATCTGTTTCTTTTGGTGACTTTTCATCCGTAATAGGAACACGTTCATAATCGACAAGGTAGCCTTCAGCTTGCAGTTCTTCGTAAACCTAGATCCAGAGAAGTGCATAAGCAAAAGTAATGATATGAA
Source organism: Erysimum cheiranthoides (assembly GCA_011420285.2). Classification (NCBI taxonomy): domain Eukaryota; kingdom Viridiplantae; phylum Streptophyta; class Magnoliopsida; order Brassicales; family Brassicaceae; genus Erysimum; species Erysimum cheiranthoides. The sequence continues at coordinate 16,221,147 of CM022183.2, read as the reverse complement.
CTTTAATATCCCATAAAAGTGTGTACATATATGATGCTTCATTCCAGTGTCCTACCTCAAGCAGTGTCTTCAAAGAATCAATTGAGACTGGCTCCCATTGGTCCACCATCTGACCATCTGGCAGTTCATCAGTGACAAGTATCTTATTCCCATATCTGCCAGGCAAATGGTCAAATACAACCAAAGCAAAAACAATGATACAAACAAAGTTATATCATTTAAAGGACCTAGTGGTTACCTAGATGCCTCCATAAGTATATCTTCTTTTAACCGTGCTTCCATTTGCTCTACCCTTACCCTGTTGATTCCCTGATCAGAAAGATAAGCGTAAGGTCACAGATGAAAGGTTCCACGGATACACAAGTTACTGATTTGCTTTGTTAATGGAGATAATTTGCTTCTACTCAACAACTAATGTACAAAAGGCTATATTAGAGCACAACAACATGTGTTTCCGAATGGAAATTGACCGCATATTAGGAGAAGGCTTTTGTTGTACCGTGTACTCAAGATTGGTGAAAGGTTTCTCCACGTCACGTAGAACAAAAGGTCGGCCATTTATGTATACTACCTGCCAAATGTGTGGTAAATGGCAAGTCAATAAGAAAGGATATTGCACATATGCATATTGGCAGAAGTTGGAGAATATGGATTTACCGGTTCCTCTCTAAGACTAATCCAAAGAACTTTAACTTGTCCCCCATCCTTGTGAGCTCCAATGTGCCTAAGAACGTTACGTATCCCAACAGCAGTTGGGATTGCAACCCCATGTACACGTAGTGAATCAGCCTGTAACAAAGACCACAAAACCAACAGCAGATAACAAAATGAGTACACACTAAGCCTAGTTAGTATCTCAAAAGCAGCTTCAGTATAAAATTGGTACTCGAGGATTATAAGGAATCTGCATTTTGGAAGACACAAGATCGAGTTGTCGAGATATAACGAGTGCTGTACATGAAACCAGCTGGAATCAAAAATAATGCCTAGAGATAGGATTCGTTTCTGAGATCCGATTTCGATTTCATTCATAGATTCAGCTCATTTCGTACTTAAAGACGCAAGAAATTCCAAAATATTTCACTAAAACCCGAGCGGATAGTCAAAATTCACAACTCGAATCGAATTTTAGGAGTAAAAAAAAAAAAGGGAGAATGGGAGAAAGACCTGACGGTAATTGGGAGCGCCTTCGATCTGAGGAGTCATACGCTTGTTCTGACAGCCTGGAAAATGGTCACTCTTAAGAATCGTCTTCTTCCCAAGTACCGATCCATCTCTCAGCTTCATCACCTGCTCTGGTTCCTTGGGTATCGACATCTTTCATCCAACAAGACTCCTCCACACAAACTTGGAAAAATCGCAAAAAAAAAAAAAGAAAAACACGATCTCGTGTATCCTTTCAAGACTCTCTCGAGTCCTCTTCTTCACTCTTGAGAGAAACTCTTGTCTCGAATCCCGAAGAAACGACTAAATCCTGCGCCAATGCGGAACGAAGAAACGCTGGAATATTCTTTGATTCGCAGACAAAATCCCAAATGAAAATCCAAGTTTGGGAGAGAGATGAAGAAAATGGATAAGGTCGCGAGCTTGAAATGGAACGAATCGATTTAACAATAACGCGGAGGATAATTCCAACAAACTTTATTAGAGCTAAGAGAATAAGAGAGAATCAGAGAGAGGAGCTCACACGCTTATATATTGTTTTACTCTAAATTACCTTCTTCGAGTGGATATTTTATCTACACATAAAATCGGATTAAAGAGTTGAAAAAAATAGAATTAATTAAATTAGCTATACAATTTTAGGAAGGATTTTTTTTTTAAAAAAAAAAACATAACGAGAAAGCTACTAGAAGCCTGGCTAGAGGGTTTTGTTTGGATTTTTGGTTTAAAATAAGGAAGTAGAAGTTACAAAAAAAAAAAAAAAGTTAAATAAAATATTGATTACTAAATGTGATATACATTTGTTTGGTGTGATTTTTATTTTTAACTTTTTTAGAGGACTCTAACCGGAGTAAATATTAATTTCAAGGTACTGTATGTGATAAAATGTATCATTTAATGATCGACTATAATTAAAATCGCAGCGAAATACTTGAATTGTGGTTCCTTATTAATCTCCATAAGTTAATAGTATATTTTATATTTATTGTGTGATTAGTGTCTTTAGTTTAGATCGGGATAGATTCAGTTTATCCGGATTCAACACGTTTAAAAGCTTCAATTCAAGCCAACCATAAAGAGATAAGAAATATGCTTACTTTTTTCTTAGAAAAAATATGCTTACTTTTTTTTTGGTAAGGCTTAAATATGCTTACTTTGTGTTGGTAATAAAGTTAACTTTTACGTTATGTCCAAAAAAAAAAAAAAATTAACTTTTAAAAAGCATAAATAATCATAAAGTAGCCTCCGATAGAAGAATAATAGGAGAGGAAACAAAATTTCGATTGGTCAGTAAATGAGTTGTGGTCTTCCGTCACACATAAACGTGAAAGGCGTGTCTTTTTCCTTGATTTTTTTTTATTTTAAATTTTGTCTGGTCATGTCCGATCCTGCGAAGATATTTATTTTTTGTAAAGTGGATATTCATGAAACCTTTTTTTTTATATTCATAAAACTTCAAATTTTAATGTTTTTATTTTATGATAAAAATAACCAAAAAAAATGCGTTATAGTATAATTTGAGATTTTGAATCCTTGTTATCTCTAATCGAATTTTCAACATTTATCATGTTAGTATAGTCATAACCATATATGTTTTTTAGACAGTTTTAATTATATGCTTAGTTTTACTATTTTTTTTTTAAAATAACGTTTATTTTCTTTCGTGTAAAGTTTATAGACGGTGGAATATTCTTATGGAATGCGACAAGGGCAATCATCCGCCATATATTTGTTGATTTTACCATATTCACATACAAACAAGTAATCAAACGTGACAAAAACATACCTATCCATGACTAGAGTTTGCGGAAACCAAATTACTAGCATTTTATAAATCAAAATCCATAAACAGAAATCTAGGGGGGTGTATTGGATTAAAACTTTTAGAGGATTTTATGGGATTTTAAAAATTTTGGATTTTGAAAGATTTAAGTGGATTTGGTAGAAAATTTCTATGACTTGGTGGGACTTTAAAGAATAATATATGGTGATTTTAGGAGATTTGTTAGAATAAAAATGGATTTTAGGAGATTGTTAAAAACAAAAAATTGAAAACGACAAACTTCAGTTTCAATCCAGGGTAATATCCCCATTTCGTTCCATTTGCATACATATGTTCTGCAATTTCATCATGCTTCCCCTCAAACTCCAAAATATTCTCTTCTTTTGTCTGGATCTTCTTATCATCATCTAATGTCTTACGTTCACCTCTCTTGATCTCACCATTTCTCTCATCCCTTCTCTCACCACCACTACTCTGCAACCTAAACTCATTTGGTTCCTTCTTCTCTGCAACACTCAATGGCTTCTTCGCCATAAAAGGGTTTTCTCTTAATCTGATTCAACTTCCATTTCTGCACAACCTTATCCTCTCTAGTCAATCCAGTAATCCCAACACCATTAGGATCCTGCAACATTGGATTATTCAATGGATTCAACGTCTCAATATTCGATTTAAACATCCTATCTCTCCTGAAAAAATCACCTTTTTTATCAAACCAATCTCCCCAACCTTCTCTCTATGGCGATACCTTCTTCCCCAATTTCAACAACAACGCATCTTCCACACTCGAAACCTCAACAATCTTCCTACGAATCGATTCATCTAAAGGAACATCATCAGATCCAAAAGCAGCTCTTCTCTTATCACCCGGATTATCCAAATCCATACTAAAACCTGTGTAATCGTAATCCCATTCATCAATCGATCGTTTATTAAAAGCTCATCTAATAACTCAATTAAGATCCACTCCTTGCTCTTGCTCCGCATCCTGATTCTCATTTTCCTCATTTGTAATGCCATCGTTTCTATCGTCTTCGATCGCATCGTCGTGCTCGTCGATTCTATCTTCGGTTGAAGTCGTAGTTACTCTTCCTCCTCCTCCGCCGGTGGTTTCAACAACGTCGGAATCTGAGACGAGGATAGAATGCGGGAACAAAAATGCGTCTTCGCCGGAGCCGGAGCGGAGGTGATTCAGCGACTGAGATGAGAAGAGTGAGAGACGAGTGTAGTAGAGGACTGTTTCTACAAAGTGGTCCAAAGAGAAGAGGAACAAAAGAGGACGATGAAAAAAAATTTCAGTCTTTTTTTTTTTTTTTTTTTTTTTTTGAAATCCTTCAGAATACCACCTCTAGAGGTGGAATTTTTTGGGTTCCTATTTTCAACTAAAAAGGTATCCAAAGTCTTTTAAAATCCTTGTTTATGATTTTTTTAAAAAGTACTGGTTAATTTTGAATAACACTGGATTTTATATGATTTTTGAAAATCATTTATTGAATAACAGGGGATTATAAGTTATTTTAAGTGATTTTGTAAAAATACTATATTCAATAACACTGGATTTAGAAAATGATTTAAGAATCACAAATTGAATAACAGTGGATTTTAATAAAAACCTAAAATCTTTAGAAATCCAGGTTTCAATACACCCCCCCTATTATAAAATTTTATAAATATCTTTTAATGCCTATCTAATGTCATAGGGTCTATACCTTTACAACACCAACAAACTTTAAGTAATACTAATTACGACCCCTTCGAGAATGGAATACTAACCAAAAGCAGAGCATTGAAAAGGGGATTTTGCAAACGCTACACAATCGTGTGGTGGATCAGTCTTTCATGCAGAACATATTGATGCGGGAGTCAAAAGTATGACATAAATATAGATAACCAGATTATATGTGGTATCGAAAAACAAAAACTCGTCGTAAAAAAAAAAAAAACTCGTCGTAAAATGTCGTATCCATAGTCGCGCACCTACGTAATTAGTATACATGCCTAACTATAATTGACCAGCTACACTAAATCCATTTATATTGACTATATAAAGTTGCAGGTCACATTGATGTTTAGAAAAAGTGGCAAGTCAGACATTTTCCTTTAAACTATTCTTAATCTAGTCATCAACTCACCATCTATAAAAAAAATTAAAAATTATTGGTGGACGACTCGTTTTACGCGTCGTGAGTTAAACACAATCGGATTCTTCGCTTGGTTCTTTTATTTTTTAATGGGTTCCCACTTGGATGCATTTTAATATTTTACGAATTCACAAATGTACTACTATCTTGGTAAGAATAATAAACAAAAGACGCGCATTGAACACGGTCTAAAAAAATGTTTTTTTTTTTTTTTTAATTTCTTACTCTTTGGTCATTTTTTAAAGAAATTAACATCAACTATACAGTTGACAAAGGACCATCCAAAAAGAAAAACAATAATTATACCGATCTGTTTTGTAATTTCTTTTATTATTTTGCAGAATTTTTCTATAAATGTTTACTATTTCTGAAAAGAAAATTATATTTAAAAGAGTTATAGTGGTAAAAAGATCATTGAATTATTCTTAGATTAATTAATTAGTTAAATTAAAAATATTTATAGATTAGAGGTAATCGCATAGCAAGTATTCTACCCAAATATCGTTTAGTAACATTATTATTTTCTCGCGCAGCAGTACTATATTTTAATAATAATAAAGGGAACATGTCAACAACTTAAGTGTATGACATATAACATGTTTAAATAATTGTAACCTGTCAAGTCACATCGAATTGATTGATGTTTTATTTTCAAATGCGATTCTCGTGGACTTCAATATGTGGTTCACAAGCTTTTTGTGTTTGTCTTCTTCTTTTTCCTTTTCTATCTAGTCATTAACAATTGTTTTCTATTTAGCTTTAATGTCAATCTAGTCATGTAGATCATTAACAAACCTGTGATCAAATGAGGGATCGAGTAATCAGTAGTATTATTTAAATCTTCGTCTTATGAACTCGTTAAAAAATCGTTTTATTTATGTCCTACGATTTGGAAGATCTCTTAACCACATGTATCTACTCTCTCACGACAAATGAAAATATCCTTTACGAAGAAGCCTTGGTATAAAAATATATCACTTAATAGAGGGAAGGATATAATTACAACAAAGTGACTGTACATATTAGTGGTAATTTATTTGTTATCTCGAATAGGTGACTAGCATATGTTTTATACTTTTATGTGTTGTTTTAGTCACCACAAAATTGTCATTACAAAAAATATATATGTTCTACAAATTAATATGAATTTTGATATCGTAACTTTTGTATAAAACATATAATTTGATCGTAGTCTATTTGATTAGTAATTTGAATGTCTCAAAATTATTATCAAAATTCAAATTGGTTAGAATACGTAAGTTTTTGACCAAAGAAAAAAAAATATCGTCATCGTAAAAAGTAAACATACAGACTAATTAATTAAAAAAAAAAACTGCATAGTAATCCTACTTTCTGGAACAAATCGGTATTTGCATGTTTCATAAAAGAAGCAGAAATAGGGGAAATAGAGGTCTTTTTCGTTTGCCAAAAAAAAAAAAAAAGAGGTCTTTTTCGTTTATTTCCAAAACATAAGGGTTATTTAATGGAAAACAATAGTTCACGCTCAACCTGTGATAGATTTTAAATACTAAGGTTTTATACCCGTGCTACGCGCGGGGTACTAACAAAATTTTTTTAAAAAATTTGAAAAATAAAGAAGAAAAGAAATTAGTTGTTTCAACACATAAAATTAATCGAATAGGAGGAGAAATTATTAATCGGTTGTTGCTAAAAACCACAAAAAATAATTTAAACACAACAAATAACTAAAAAATAGACATCGATAGTACCTTATTCATAGATTGAAAGCTTCAATACTAACCATCAAATGTTCACAATATAAACTTGATTCTTTACTAATTATTGATATACATGTTGACCATTAGTAAAAATTAATATCAAGATTCAATGAGAACTTATACACTAAAATATCAAACTAAACTTTTTAATATTTTTAATAGATTATCGACGTAAAAATTAGAACTCTAAAAAAACTCATAGATTCATAAAGAAAAAACGAAAAAAATATTATACTTACAATATATATTAGGACATGTTGATCAATTGAAACAATCCAAAATTTTAGATCGATTCACGTCTTTGTTTCTACAAATCTAACCTGCAAATTTACATAAAAATAAACACCGTTAATATTCCAATAAAACTTTCATGCCATAATTAAATGTAATATCAAAGCAAAAAATGTAGGATTAGTTATGATGTGAAAGTGAATATCAAGAGATGTATTTATATAAAATTAAGAGGCGGTGTAAAATTAGATTTTCTTTTTTTTGACGATATCTACTAAACAAAATGGAAAACTACATAATATTTTAGGAAACTTACATTTCTCTATTAGAGAATATTTTATAAAATTTACATTTTTCTTTAGCTTACATTTCTCTACTACGTAATAGTTTACATTTCTCTACTACATAATATTTTAGGAAGTTTATATTTCTCTTACTTTCATATTATTTTCTTCACCTAACTTTTTTAATTTTTTTAATTTGTCTACTACGTAATATTTTAGGAAGCTTACATTTTTCTATTACATAATATTTTAGAAAATTTACATTTTTCTTAAGCTTATATTTCTCTACTACGTAATATTTTAGAAAATTTACATTTATCTACTACGTAATATTTTAGAAAATTTACATTTTTTTAATTCCAAATTACTACATAATAATTTATTTCTCTTATTTCCATATTATTTTATTCACCTAACTTTTTTAATTTGTCTATTACGTAATATTTTTGAAAGCTTACATTTCTCTATTACATAATATCTATTTACATTTTTTTAAGCTTACATTTCTCTACTACTTAATATTTTAGAAAATTTACATTTCTTTTATTTCCAAATTACTACGCAATATTTTAGGATTACATTTATCTACTACATAATAGTTTACATTTCTCTACTACATAATATTTTAGAAAGTTTATATTTCTCTTATTTCCATATTATTTTCTTCACCTAACTTTTTTAATTTTTTAATTTGTCTACTACGTAATATTTTAGGAAGCTTACATTTTTCTATTACATAATATTTTAGAAAATTCACATTTTTCTTAAGCTTACATTTCTCTACTACGTAATATTTTAGAAAATTTACATTTATCTACTACGTAATATTTTAGGAAATTTACATTTTTGTTTAATTCCAAATTACTACGTAATATTTTATTTCTCTTATTTCCATATTATTTTATTCACCTAACTTTTTTAATTTGTCTATTACGTAATAATTTTGGAAGCTTATATTTCTCTATTACATAATATTTATTTCCATTTTTTTAAACTTACATTTCTCTACTACGTAATATTTTAGAAAATTTACATTTCTTTTATTTCCAAAACACTACATAATATTTTAGAAAGTTTATATTATGAGGTGGCTAATCGTGATTGGCCGTCTAAAATCCTATGTGGACGGCCTTAGAAGCATTTACCCTCAACTTTTATATAGATTATGTCTTAATTTAATAACTAGCTCTTTGCCCAAAAAATAAAATAAAATAATCACATTGTTTTATCTTCAATATATCCAAATCGGTGATAATAGTACGGGCCCCGACCCGTATACGTGAGACTGCCCCGGTTTAACATCATTTTGACCCGACCTGATTGATTGGAGCAGACGCAGATAGATTTCGAGTGTGTAACGCCTCGCCGAAGAAAACTCTCGTCTCCTTTTGGCATTTGCCGTTCCGTTTTGTGGGAAGCAGAAGATGTCGTCCGGTTTAACTCTAAATCGCTGTTCGATTTCGGTATGTAGAACGGTCGGTAATTTATTCAACCGGCCAACGGTCTCCCTAGTCAGGAGTTTGAAATACAGTCGCCGGCAAATCGGAAACTGCTCGGTGGCGGCGAGTCCTTTTGTTGTGGCGGACGACGAGAAGTACGGTAACAAACAGGTTATCAGTCTCACTCCTCGCCTTTACGACTATGTCCTCTCCAACGTACGCGAGCCCAAGGTGTGTATAACTCTTCCTCTGCTTTGGTGTTCGTCTTCCATTTATCAGATTTATAAATAGTTTACTTGTGATTTGGTGTCTTGCTTAGATTTTGAGGCAACTTCGGGAAGAGACTGCCAAAATGCGAGGTAGTCAAATGCAGGTAATAATTTCACCCTGGGATTAGGCTTCTTCTACTGGTCTCAGCTTCTTGATCACCTCTGGTTTATGCTTTTTGTTTGGAATTTGAAGTAGCTTCCATTTGTTTAGTGAGGTGAACAAGATTGTAAGTTTAAAGAACGGAGTTATACTGTGTTCTTGTCACTAGGAAGCTAATTTTCTAGTAAATCACATTTGATTTTGGCTGTAGGTGTCGCCTGATCAAGCGCAATTGCTTGCAATGCTTGTACAGATTCTTGGAGCAGAAAGATGTATTGAAGTTGGAGTTTACACGGTGTTTAATCTTCTTCCTATGAGTTTGAGCATTGTTATGTTGGCTCAATATCGTTCCTTATGAAAATGATGATGAGCTTACGTTTTTTACAGGGATATTCTTCATTGGCTGTGGCGTTAGTTCTACCAGAATCAGGGTGTCTAGTTGCCTGTGAAAGAGATTTTAACTCTCTTGAAGTTGCTAAGAGGTACTACGATCTTGCTGGAGTCTCTCACAAGGTGAGACCGGAAAATATCCCATTCAGAATTACAATTGTGAAAATCAATGCTTTTCTATGGCACGAAAGATTTCTGTTTTATACTTTTTCGTTTGCTGTTTCGAGACTGCTTTGAATCTTATCTTGCAAAGACTGCTACTATGCTTGTAAAATGGTTCCTCAACATATTTTTGGCCTCTTGGAAACCCTTATATCATTTTGTTTTGCACTCTTGTCAATTCAATATCGATAGATTCATTATGAACAAGCTGTATGATTCTTTGATTTGTTTACTCTAGTCAGGTTAATGTGAAACATGGTCTTGCAGCTGAATCATTGAAATCCATGATTCAGAACGGTGAAGGATCCAGGTAAATACGCAAGCTTCTTTCATTTTAGTGTTGGGGGTGGCTCTATTTGAAATGATTGTCTAAATTTCAGCTTTTATTACTTGCAGCTATGATTTTGCATTTGTCGATGCTGATAAGAGGAGGTATCAGGACTACTTTGAACTGCTTCTTCAACTTGTAAGACGAATAATCCTAGTCTCTTTCTATAATGGCCAAGGGAGCTATAGCGGTTATCTCTGTTGATGCAGGTCAGAGTTGGTGGAGTCATTGTGATGGATAATGTTCTTTGGCATGGACGAGTTGCGGATCCTACGGTATGCATCTTACACAAACACAATCATGCTCGAAAAGCTTCTGGAATGAGAAGAAAGACCATAATTTCATATTGATAAATTCAACAGGTGAATGATGCGAAGACCATCAGCATTAGGAATTTCAACAAAAAGTTAATGGATGATAAACGTGTAATCATTAGTATGGTGAGTTTTATTTTCTTCTGGATTCTATCACTTTGTGCTCCCAAGTCCCCAACACAGTGAGCTCTTTGAAACTCTTGCCTGAGTTTTTCACCTTTCTTTTGCTCATCAGGTACCAATCGGGGATGGCATGACGATATGCCGCAAGAGATAATCATCAGGAAAAACCACTTGGGTCACAGTGAACCTGATCCAAGAGAGAAGTCTTATAAACATGAAATGATCGATGAAGGAAAGATATATATTTCAGGATAGGGGAACGTTTCTTTTGTTCTGAAACCATTCTCACGAACACTTAGAAGTCTCATCAACTTGGGAGTCTTTCTGAAGACTCATCAACGGTATGAACAGTGAATTTGCTATAGACTTCAAATTAAAACAGTAATGTCAACTAAAAATTGAGTCTTTTTGAACCAATGTAATAATATTACATGTGTGATAAAGGGGAAACTGGGAGAGAGACTCTGTTTTTTTTTTTTTTTTCAATAACTTTTTTTTAAGTTTTCAAACTTTTTGAAAGCGACCGCATATTAAATTTTAAATTCTCTGAGCATAAAGGGAAAGTCCTCCGCAATCAACCCAAAGATGTTGTCAATAATTGCTTATAAGAATTCATAACAACAGTCATCAACAAATCGATCGATTTCACGCGATGCCGTCGTTATCACTGAGCATTCCTTTCCTCTAGTTGGTTTTCTGCTTGATCGGCTTACGAGCTGCGGATGATCTCCCCGATAACGTCTGCCCCGGGGGTTCTGATCCAGTTTCAGTATCTAGAAAGCCCGATATTCGACTTAACCGGCCGACGTCTTCCGTCGTCGGAAACTTCCCGACGGAGGCGAGTCCTTTAGTTCTGGCGGATGACGAGAAGTACGGTAACAAAATGGTTATCAGTCTCACTCCTCGCCTTTACGACTATGTCCTCAACAACGTTCGCGAGCATGAGGTGTATAACTCTTCCTCTGCTTTGCTTTTCGTCTTCCGCTTAATCAGATTTACAGAGATTTTACTTGTGAGTTGATTTATGTTTTAGATTTTGAGGCAACTTCGAGAAGAGACTACCATCAGTCAAATTCAGGTAATAATTCCCACCTAGGGATTAGGGTTCTTTTACTGGTTTCAGCTTCTTTGATGATCTCTCGTTTATGCTAGTCGTTTGAAATAGCTTCCTTTGGTTTAGTGAGGTAACTTTATGGGAAATTACATTTGATTTTGGCTGTAGACGCCGCCTGATCAAGCGCAATTGCTCGCGATGCTTGTAGAGATTCTTGGAGCAGAAAGATGTATTGAAGTTGGAGTTTACACGGTGTTTAATCTTTTCTCTATGAGTTTCCTGAGCATTGTTATGTTGGCTTTCGTTACTTATGACAGTTATGACAGTGATAACGAGCTCCTGTTCCCAACAGGGATATTCATCATTGGCTGTGGCGTTGGTTCTACCAGAATCAGGGCGTCTTGTTGCCTGTGATAAGGATTCTAACTCTCTTGAAGTTGCTAAGAGGTACTACGAGCTTGCCGGAGTCTCTCACAAGGTGAGACCGAAAGATATCCTATCAGTTATTGCTAAGTGGTACTATGAGCTGTTTTGTGACTCAAGTCTTTTGGCCATTGTCTCGTAAATACTAATTACCATGCTTGTAAAATGGTTTCTCAATATATATCCGGCCTCTTGTTGATCTGATATCTATAACTCATTACGACCAACAGGTTAATTCTTCAATTTCCTTACTCTCTACTCAGGTCACTGTGAAACATGGTCTTGCAGCAGAATCTTTGACGTCTATGATTCAGAACGGTGAAGAGTCCAGGTTAAATACTGTAAGCCTCTTTCATATAATTGCGAATGATAGCTCTATCTGAAATGAGTCATTCTTATTTGCAGCTATGATTTTGCATTTCTCGATGCTGATAAGGAGATGTATCAGGAGTACTTTGAATTGCTACTTCGACTCGTAAGACCAAAATTATAATGCTAGCCTTCTTTCCGTAGGCGTCAAGTTAGCTTTAGCTGTTATATCTACTGTCGCAGGTCAGGGACTCAGGGTTGGTGGAGTCATTGTGACGGATAATGTTCTTTGGCATGGATGGGTTGCGGATCCTATGGTATATATCTTACAACAATCATGCTCTAAAAAGCTTCTCGAATGATCATAATTTGATATCAATAAATTCAACAGGTGGATGATGCGAAGACCATCAGCATTAGAAATTTCAACAAAAAGTTAGTGGATGATAAACGTGTAAGCATTAGTATGGTGAGTTTTTCTGTTTTCTGGATTCTACCACTTTGTGCTCCTAACAAAACAAGCTCTTCCGAGCTTATTTCAGGAGAAGGTTGCATTTGTTTATGACTCTATCCATTCTCACAAACAGTCAAACACTAAAGACTCGTCAACTTTCCCTTTACAAAACGAAATTTCCGTTATTTTTTCCCGTTTCAGTCAAAATAAATTGATAAACCAATAAAACCAGCAAACCGAGGTTGCTGAACACTAAACAGGCAACAATACGACGCCGTAAATATAAACGACATGACATTTGATGATTTAAATAAACAACGGCGCGTAGTTTCTGTGATTTGCTTTACTCGGTGGGCGGACCGGCTGTACCACCACCATTCAAACAACACGGTTACGGAACTCTCTGATAAAATAAAATCCCCAATTCTCATGAAATTAGGGTTTCAATTATTCGCGACACTTTGAACGCAAAATCAGAAATTTCCACTCCCTTCACGACGAATCTCTAAGGTTCTTCTGAAGGATTAGATTTCTGGGTTTAAGAAATCTCTCTCATCATCAACAATTCGATCGATTTCACGTGATGCCGTCTTTATCACTGAGCATTCCTTTCCTTTTCTTAATTTTCTGCTTGATCGGCTTACGAGCTGCGGATGATCTCCCAGATAAATCCGGCGGCGACGTCTGCGCCGGAGGTTCTGATCCGGGTGGATGCCCAATCAACTGTTTCCGGGCGGATCCAGTTTGTGGAGCCGATGGAGTCACGTACTGGTGCGGTTGTCCAGACGCAGCTTGCCATGGCGCTCGAGTAGTGAAAACAGGAGCTTGTGACGCAGGTAATGCAGGAAGTGCTTCTGTTCCAGGCCAAGCTTTGTTATTGATTCATATTGTTTGGCTTTTCTTGCTCGGAATCTCTCTTCTTGTTGGTGTTTTCTGATCTCTTTGAGAGTTTAATCGGCGGATTAGAGAAGGAATTTGATCCCATTTCGTTTGTAGCTTTTGGTTATACTTTACAGAGCACATATGTTTGAGATGATTCATTTAGATCACACGTAGAACGATTTTCCTCTCTTGTGTTTGTAGTTGTAAGTTGATCAGTAGATTTCTTTATTGCTTTGCTTTGTGTGCTAAACATATGTAATTGATTCTGTTTCAATACATTATATGAAGGTTTGATCTGACGGATGCTTAATACTTCCAACAATATCAAACTTCGTTTTGGTTTTCTTCTTCGTTTGGTTTCTTCTCAAGTAGAACGCTTTGTCATATTCTTGATTGATCTGCGATTGGTAGTAGTCTTACATCAGAAAGTGGTTTAAGACCTGATTGATCCATGGGATTGAGCATAACAGCTTTTAGATATGATCTTTCAACAATAAGAGTAGCCACACAAATGTGAATACTTTCCACTTCAGCTCCAACCAAATGTTTCCAATTATAGGTTCATTTGAATGCTTCTCTCTCTCTGTTTTAGCTCCAAATGTTTCGAATATCATCGATTCAATTGAAGGCTCCTTTTTCTTATTTAAGTATTTAGCTCCAATTGTTCTAAATCATTGGTTACTTCCAAATGTTTCAAAAATCATCCGTTTAACCCAAGGATCCCAATATTCTCTAGTTCACTTGCAATTTAGATTCCAAATCGGCTATGTAATGTAAAACGTATCTTATTATGGATAATTCTAAAGTCTGAAAATTCATTTGTCATAATCAGCCTGTGGTATGCTAGAATTCAACTTTGTCCCAACCTCGACCAAGATTTATATTATGCACTAGAGTAAAATTAACAAGCAATTAATCTAATGAGTTTACAACCTAAGATCCGAACGTGGTATTACGAAAACTTATTCCAGATCACGATTGACATACCGACAGTAGTATGAAAATCCAAAAAAAAAAAAAAAAAAAAAAAAAAATTTGACCTATTTAAAATTTTGGAAATTGTATTTAACAATTAATCTAATTATATACTCGGATTCAAAATTTTGGTTGATTCTCTTGGAACAATGAAACGATATACAGTTTCGTTTTAATATAAAAACAGATTACTAACTGTATTTAACAATTACAGTATGTCGCTCTGAACGATTTATTAGTACGTTTAAGACTTTAAGTTTGCGTTGTACGTACCATTTTATCATTATTCAGCAACAACCATTTACTTAACTCCGTTGATGACCATTAATTAATATTCCGTTTAATCTAAGCGGTGTCGTTTTGACAAAGAGAAATCCCTAATTGAAATCGCCAGTGACGCTCATACTAGTGAGCTAATGGACGAACAACGCTTTGAAGAGGTGGTGCAACTGCAAGCGATGGCCAGCTAGCGGCGAACACAGAGGAGAAGTCGTCAGCGATAGGGAAATCGTTTCTAGGGCTAAGACTGAAATTGAGGATTTTGTCTTCAATTGAGAATTCTGATCGAGTTTAATAAAACAGTACCGCTTTTATTGAAAGGTTTATCAAACGGTCATTAACATGGATAACCAATAATTATTGTTGACTAACAGTAGGTTCAAAATGCTTTGGTCAGTGCAGCGTTCGAGATTTTAAACATCTAATCAAATACTAGTTAGAGATTTAATCAAAACGGTTTGTTTGGGATTTAAATAATATTTTAAATTTTTTTTATCTTTTCTTTTGGGGGGGGGGGGGGGGGGGAATACGTGACTCGTGTACAAAACTCATCATGATTGTTCGAAGCTCAGTCTAATGCTCTTCACATATATAGAGGCACATTATGCAATCTATAGGTAAATAGCCCTCGCTGATTTCGATGGCTTTTTTCACAGCTATGGTATGTATAGGCTAACGACTTTAGCTGACTGACATGCTCCTGGTTTTGGTTAGTTTAACGAACTATAAATGTTACTCTCTCTCTGTTCCTGAAAAATAGATGTTACTTTTTCACAGATATTAAGAAACAAAAGATACTCCACTTTACAACAAATATACTCCTATTTTATTGTGTGAAAAAAATATACAAATAAATCTGATTGGTTCAGATAAAACAACGTACTCTCCCCTAATTATGAGTTAAAAAAAAGAACAAAAATGATAGATAACGTGTTGGCTTATGTTTTGTGATCGTTTCAGTTTCTTCTTCACCACCATTTTTTTAGTTTCCCACTTTACAAACGAAAATTCATTGAAAATTTTAAATTTGGAGCCACGATCGTTACTCAAAAACAAAAAAAATTAAAATGGAGCCAAAACCAATATAACGAAATTTTACTTAATCGTTCTATATATATTAACACAGTTTACACCATCTAATAAAACTCATCAATGGCTTTTCATAGTTTTGATCTAAATTTACCATTTCAAAGTAATGAACAAGAAAATTTGTTTGATTTGAATAAAAGTCCAACAAGAGAGTTTACTTCAGTGGAGAATTGTTTGGCCATTCCATCCCATGAAGAACCAGAAGATTTTTCATCCATGATTTCAGGTATTTTTATTCATTTATTTTTATATTATTGTAATATTGATTTGCTAGTATATTCAAACTACTTCTAATAATTTGCTGCATATATACCGGAGTATTTAAAATGACTCATGTTAATTAATTTATTTTTAGTTAAGCTTTTCTATGCTATAGTTCGTTGATCTATTAATCTAGATAGCTTGACATATGATAATTAATCTAATTAATCACCGGAGTATTTGTTTGATGCTTCTTCTTGTTTGTGAAATTTTTATTGGATTTTAGTGCTCACGAGAATTAAGCTTTTATTTATAACATGTTTTTTTATTTTTTAAATGTGATAGGAGAAGATATTGAAATATTACAAGATCCTCAAGAAGCTATTGAGCCTATTGTTCGTAGAAAAGAAATGACGGATGAAGAAAGATTAGAGGTTTATTATGCTCTATTGGAAAAAAGCAATAACGGTAGATTGAAGAAGACTCATACAACGGAAGTTGCTAATTTATTCTCTGTACCATTACAAACGGTGCAACGAATTTGGAAGCGGGCTAAAGATACTCCTAGTGGCGAAGTTGTTGATGTATCGCATAAGAGAAAGGGTCATTGTGGTGTGAAGAAAATTCATATTGATCTTGATCGTGTTGTTGATATTCCATTCCATCGTCGAAAAACTTTAAGGTCATTGGCGGCTTCTTTGGGTGTGAGCCGTACGACGTTGTTTCGGTGTCTAAAAAATGGACGTATTAGACGACATTCAAATGCCATCAAGCCATGTTTGAGGGAAGGTAATATGAGATCTCGGCTAGAATTTTGTATCTCCATGCTCGATAATAGTACTTTGGCCGATTACCCGAAGTTTGTTGATATGTACAATATTGTGCATATCGATGAAAAGTGGTTTTATATGACCAAAAAGAAAGAAAATTATTACTTGCTTCCTAGTGAAGAAGATCCGTATCGTACATGTCAGAGTAAAAATAACATCGGAAAGGTAATGTTTTTAGTTGCCATGGCTCGTCCAAGATTTAATGGAGAAGGAAATGAGATATTTTCTGGAAAAATAGGAGTTTTTCCATTTGTTACAATGCAACCAGCTCAAAGACGAAGTAAAAATCGAGAGGCGGGTACTTTGGAGTTAAAGCCGATGACGTCAATCAAAAGAGAAAATATAAAGGATTTTTTGATAGGAAAAGTTATTCCAAGGATTCGCGAAAGATGGCCACAAGAGGATTTTGGGAAAACAATTTTCATTCAACAAGATAATGCAAGAACTCACGTTGACCCGAGAGACGAAGAATTTCAAGCAGCTGCTTCTCAACATGGTTTTGATATTCGTCTTATGTGTCAGCCACCGAATTCGCCCGACTTGAATATTCTAGATCTTGGCTTCTTTAGTGCCATTCAAACACTACAACACGAAGTGTGTCCGAAGACGATAGAAGAACTTGTTTCCGCGGTAGAAACTTCATTTGATGAATATCCCCCGAAACAAGTAAACCGGATTTTTCTCACTTTACAATCCTACAGCAATATAAAATAGTTTATTTAAATCAAATGGTCGGATGGTGTTGGGATCGACATCGTTATCGTAAATCCTGTAAACATTCATCGATTGATCTTCTTCTTCTTCATCAGGTAACTTGTTCAAATCAAATCTTGGAGTAGATTTGCTATGAATCAATTCAACATTATTCAAATCTCCTCCTTCTTCTTGCTTCACTGTTTCTCTGTTTTTTTCTTGACTCATTTAGTTTTTGAGAGAGAAAAAAAGAGTAGAAAGCAAAAAAAAAAAGAAGATGAATTGGTGACGAAATGGAATAGTGATATTCGCTTATTTTTTTTTTGTGGGAGTGATGTTCGCTGATGATGGTAACTTAAAGGTATTAACTTGACGTTTCAGTTTCTTCTGACAAAAATAAAGAGAGTAATTTTTAATTATTATTAATTACTTTTAAAAATTAAAAAAATCTACAAAATTTAACTTTTAGGAACAAAAATAAAACCTAAAACATCAAATTTTCAGGAACAGAGGGAGTATAAATCTATAGTTTCTATTCCTTTTTCAACTTAAGATTCCTCACAAAAATAGCAAATCGTATATACACACACATATAGATATACATACATAGATCAAAGCATAATTTTCTTATGGTATATGGTGAAATAACGTCTTGGATATAGTAATAGTTTACATATTACACAAAACAATTTCTATATGTTCTTAATTGCTTCATAGTACTCATCATTGCATTGCGTGCGTTTATGATGCTTAATTGCTTATAGCTCAATTATCAGTTTGCTAAAAAATTCTATAATAGAAAATACTATTGAAATACCTAAAAATTATTTCAACCCTTCCACAAGGCTATAGGTTTGTTTATAGTGTAATATCATTCGTGAAAATTTTGAATTGTTTAATTTTATTGTTAACAAATCTACACCCATCAAAATATCTTTTTAACTCATCTGCAAGTAGCTATAAACCCTAGATATAACGACGATATATAGAAAAACTGATGTTTGTGACTATATTATATGCACCGATCATGAAAAAACGAGAGCATGTATACACATAAATACATTATACGATATCAAATTCATGTATATAATCAATATATAATTCACATTTTATCAGTAATTGAGTTAATTTCATCTTTAATTAAAACTCTTGATATTGCCAATAATGGAATACGATTACGCGGGAATTAATCACACGCATAGTCACACCGAACAAGACCTAACATTAACAATCCCTGCGTGTATATATATGTGTGTGAGTTGTGCAATGGTCCAGACAAGGAACCAGTTTGTTAAGTGCGAAAATAAATTATATAAAAATCCTTTACTTCCGTAACAATTAATGCATCAGCAATATCTGTGAGAACAGATCATACCTTTTCAATCTTACCTAGATGAAAAAAGGCTCTTCTTTTCAAAAACAAAATAAAAATCAGATAAAATAAATATAGAAAATGTAGATTAAAAAATATCCATTTTTGTCTCTGCCCATCTCCTGCAAGCTGCAAAATCTGCTTGACTAATTAAGCAGCAGTAACAGCTTCAGAAATGCAGCAGTAACAGGACAGCAGCCATATCAAATAAACTAAACAAAGTAAAAAGTTTGTTAACCATTTAATGTCATTATATTCACAATGCTGCAATTACATATGATATATGTATGTACACATTTCACTTTTGTAAGACAGCCCATATCTCCTGATTAGTTTCTGACTAGAGGGACATGGGTTTTTAAGTTTTACACTGATCCCTAGCTATCCAAATTTCTGTTCTGTAAATACCGACCAACCAAAGCTAAATAAGAGACTCATTAAGGAAAAAGTTTTTTTCAAACTTTTCTTCGAAGAACAATTAAGTCTGAATCAAAACAAATTAAAAGACTGTTAGAACCAATTTCGAATCTTTAAAACATGTTATTTCTTGATAATATCATCAAATCTTGAAAGACATCCTTGTGGCATATATATTTGTATAAATTATATATATATTAAATAGTGATTAATCTCATAATCATCATGTATCCAAATCAAAAGACAAAGAAGAAGAAGACTTTCCTTTCTTAGAAAAGAAGTGATGATCCTCAATACTTGCAGCTTCCATTGCTACTAAAGACTCATCATCACTGCTCACTAACCTCAACTGGAGGAGAGAACCAGCACCAACCATAGAAACGCCGCCACCGGAAGACGACGACTCTTCCTCCGTACTGTTGGCACTTCCTCCTCCGCCTCCTCCGCACTCCATATCTACACCAAACAGCCTTAACCTCTTCTCTCCTCTCGAAGCCATAGCAGCCACTTGTGCTCTCCTTTGCATCATCACCGGCACAGATTCAATCACAGCCGTCGGATTATTCCTCTCCATTGACCTCACATAGTATCCAATTCCTAGATCTCGTTGATGGAATCGATGATAAAGGTTGTGACTCTCGTAATTTGTCGGCATCTGAGGATGAGGAAAAGTGTAAAACCTAGGGAATATAGCTCCGGCGAACTGATGAGAAGTTTGATGATGATGATCGGGAATCTTTGGTCGTCTCCTCCAATCGATGTAAAGCTTGTCTTTATTACCGGAGTCTCTCTGAAAAGAAACGATGTCTCCAGCATCAAGCTTCTTGTCTTTGACGAAACGGCTCCAACCTTTAGTCATAACATAGCTCTGACTACTGTTCCAGTAAGAGTAACGGAACCTCCATGAGTTTCCGCTACGATCTTCGAAGTTTAGAAGCAAACCTTTGTTATCGTTTGTTGAAGAATTATCTAAAGGGAAGTATCTCTCTGCGTGTTGTTTTGGGATCACGAGTCGGTTTAGTTTCCCTACGTCGCTTGGTGTGACTACTTTGTCGAACATGTGCTCTCTCTCCATTGATGAAGAAGCTTCTTCAATAGGCTTCTCTTCTTCTAGATTCATCTTCTTGTTTGGGGAATCAACCTCAGATCTCTCAAGATTTCGACTCCATGAGAGCAATAACTTCAAGCTTTTGGTAGACAAGAAAGAGGGGAGAGAAAGAGATAAAAACCCTAATTTCAGAATTGAGAAAAAAGTAGGAGAATTGAGTATGGTGGTGGATGAGATTGACCTAATTATACAAAAATGGCAAGTGGGTTTTTGCCTAACTTCACTGATTAGCACGATTCTCTCTGATCTCTCTAGCTCCTTGAAGATTTCTCTCTCTACTGTTTATGGAGCAAGAAGCTCTTCAATTCCAAGAAAGGAAAA
Source organism: Erysimum cheiranthoides (assembly GCA_011420285.2). Lineage (NCBI taxonomy): Eukaryota > Viridiplantae > Streptophyta > Magnoliopsida > Brassicales > Brassicaceae > Erysimum > Erysimum cheiranthoides. Next base: position 16,200,273 of record CM022183.2, on the reverse strand, counting down.
GCAAGTTAGGATCAATCTCTCAAGAACAAGGAAGGAAGGAAGGAAAGAGAGAGAGAGAGAGCGAGAGAGAGGTCATGTAATATAAGATTGATAGAGATATGGGTCGAGAGGAGAGAGGTGAGAGAAGGGAGGTGAGAGGGGACCCATGAACAATCTGGTTCTGTTCATGTGAGCTTCTTGTCCTTTTTCTACCATCCTCGTTTCATTTTTCTCCATATGGACTTATTCATTTACATTTATTTGGCTTTTTTTCTTTTTTCCGTAATATGTTTTTATTTACAAATAAAATCTACGTACTGTATATACCATTCTCAAAATGCAAGAGAAACTTTTGTTGACTACCCAACAAGTTCATAGTCATAAACTCATATCAGTGAAAATATATAGATCAGTAACAAAAAAAAATTATCAGATGTTTTGGCTATAACGAGTAATTCTTTAATTGATAGCCCAATTAATTATGAAGTAGAGTAATAGTGTGTCACAAAATTTGAATATGAGAAATATGTTAGTTGTTTAGGTTTACAAATTTAATTTGAATATGAGAAAATATGAAATTTGATTCTAAAACCACACATATATAAATTTTATAAATTATAACAAATATTTTTTGAATCACTCTAAAGAATACCATTTCTAACTTTTGATTTTGAAAAATATCACAGTTTTCTTACAAATCTAAAATACCAGAATAGTTTATTTATATCATGATGGAATTATAGTAGTTATATATATATATTATTAATTTTTTGCCACCCCGTCAAAAGTTGTATTAAGAGTATAAAGCTAAATGGTTGGGATATGAGGAGAAATATATGATAATGTCGTGGGCTTAGGAATATCATCTATAAACTTTTGTTTTTTCTCTACCAAAAAAAAATACTAAAGTTTTGTTTTTTTTTGTTTGAAATATATAGAATTAATAGTAAAGAGTAAAACCCAAAAAAAAAAAAAAAGAATTAGTAAAGAGAAGACTATTGGATTTTCATGAACAGTTAATAATAAATGCTAATTATTGAGGTCTGTGGTAAGGCGTTTTGGGATGGGCTGCCTCAATCTGCTTTTACAAGGACAAGATGACATGTCGTTTTATAGTTTTGGTCTTTACCGTTGACTTTTTATCTGTTTGCCCTCACTCTTTTTTGTTAAAGTGTTGCCCTCACTCTTATTTAAATGAAAGAAACACAGCTATTTGCAAATAAATAAGTGAAAAATTCATATATAAACCAATATTTTATAATCTAGTAGTTTGTAAGAGTGAATACAGAAGTTGCTATATGGATCAAAGTCAAGATCGAATTCGTATTTAGGAAAAATTGTTGTAGTGTTTTAGGTTATCATATAGATAATTTCTGTTAAGCATTTTCTATAAGCTTCGGATAAAGTCATAATTTTGGTCCATGATGTACTTCGGTTGTTAAGAAGAAAAAAGAATCATGTATACATGTGTATAATAATTAAAAAGTTGGAAACATACATTTGTATAAGTATATGCATATGAATATGTGATACATTGTTAACACCTGCATATTCTTCTGTTCTATATTATAATCACACTCACAACTACTTGTCATTAATTTTGTTATCCCAATCAAATCATTACTCCCTCCGTTTCTTTTTATTTGTTGTTTTGAAGAGTATTTTATGTTTCAAAATATTTGTTGTTTTGATTAACTTTAACTTTATTGAAATATTTGTAACTAATTGTATTTTTTACTATTTTTTTATAATTGGTTGAATTATTTTTAACTAATATTTTAATTGATACTTTTTAGAAAAAGTTAATTGTCTAAATTGTTGTGCACAACTCTAAAACAACAAATAAAAAAAAACGGAAAGAGTATTATTGGTTACATATATACGCGTATATCTGGGCTCTCAAGTTTGAACCTAACAAGTTTACTAGAAGATAAAAGTTAGGACCGGACGACTTAAACTCATACCCGTCTATTTTGGAAATCATGATTACAATTTACGGACCTAGCTAGATTCCGTTTTTTTTTCCCTATATGGCTGTGCCTAATAGATAAGGTCTACGTATTACGGAGAATTGTCTTCTGTCTCCTCGAACATATAAAACTAGATGAAAGCGATTTATCACCATCTGCGATTGTGAAATGGTGGGCTGATTTGTGTGTGTGTGTGTTTTTTTCCTTTTTCCAATTATTCAGTATAGTCCCTCATGCTTAGTTTTATATCGAACCTCGTCATTCTTAGTTTACTTCCTTTCTTTCATGAAATGTTTAAATTTATTTTATGAAGCTAAAAATTCAACGATCTTTTTTTGATCTAAACTTAAGGATACAAAAGGACTACACCATTTTTCATTAAATATTAAAATTTTACATTACGAAGCTGAAAGCTCGAAGAAGGAATTTATACGTGAACATAAATCATGCTTTAATCTTTATCTATCATATCACGTGAAAAAAAAAAAAAAAATTAGAGTGTAGTTTTCGTGGACCGACCAAAGTATCTAGAGTTATAGGGATGAAGATTTAATAGTATATATATTAATATATACTATTCTTTTGTAGAAGGATTATAAAATTTTCAAAAACCAAACGAAAACCGATACAGAGTTCGTTTTGTGTACAGCTCATTATTTAGACCGACATCACGTAAACATTAGTAGTACTACATACTAATACACATGTTGTTCTAGAACAAGACACGTGGCATTCAGAGGACCCCTTCTAATAAAAACTAGGGAAGCTTGTTTTAAAAATTTCACGTAAATTCATGTTAAATCTTATCGTTATTAACGTACGTGGTGAGTGGTCCTGAAAGAGACAAAGCATCATTCATGTCTCTATGGCTAATTTCGGTTTAATTAAGTGAGAATAATCAATTAAGTAAAGTCTTAATTAAGGCTGGATTTAAACAAAGGTTAAAGGTCATGTTTTCTTTTGCATTTTAAAAATTAAATTAAATAGTAGGTGAAAGTCATGAAAGAACATTGATCAATGTGGTCCAAACTCTCATCTCACATTACATAATTGAGTGGTCACAAAACTTTCAGGCGATAAACCTGTTCTTTTTTTGGTTTGATATATAGTTCTTCATCAAAGATTAAAAATATGTATCACCTATATATTAGTATATATTAAATTATAATAGTATAAATATATGTACTCACCCGCCTTTTTCTTTTCTTTATTTCATGATAACGCCCCCAAAAATTGAATTTTATAAATTAAATATTTATTTACAACAATTAATCGGTCAAATATTACTCTGTCCGGCTGGCCAGTGGGATTTCTTTCAGTGTTTCCCTGCAGAGTAATAATGACGAATAAAACAAATTATTTCTAAATTCTGAAAAATGGTGAAAAAATGAAATGAAATGTTTAATTTTATAGAAATGGAGGAAATTAGGAAGTGGACGTCGTAGCGTCGCCCTTTTCAAAGCATATACCCTTATAGCCACGGGACCTATCTATAATTCTGTTATTATTCTATAAATCTTCCTTTTCATTCCAGTTTTGAATTTGAATTGCACCTTCGGAATCGGATGCAAAATTTTTTTGCCATAGATCACTACAATGTGGGCTTATCATTAATGGAGAAGACGCTGTACCATGTTTATAAACAATTTATATCATACTGAAAATTAGATATTAGCGCTTTATTATTCTTTTTCCCCCTCAACTATTCTCTTGTTGTTCAGTACATGCGTTTAATCAATCAACGGATCGGAGTATATACTATATAGTATATACGATGCTATATGCTTTAGAAGGAGGAGAGTTATTTCACTTATTTGTAAAAGTTCGATGTGATCTATAACTTAAAAAATGATTTGTACAACTCAGAAATATCTGAAATCGTAGGGTTTATATCAAAATAAAGAAAAAGAAAAGAAGATGGAGAGTAATATGGTGGAGATATGTGAGCTAGGAGTATTAAAAGAAGAGTTTAGGGTAAGGACCACTACTTATAAATAGAGTAAACCCAATTAGCTTTGCATTGCACTTAGCTCTTTTTAATGTCTACTTGCTCTTTTTATATATTTCCTTCTTCCACCTACACCGTGGCTGATCTAATCCTATTTTGTTTTTTCCCCACTCCCCTAGAGTGTCTACCTCATTTCAAATTTTCTATTTTAAGTAGTCTTTTAATGATCTTAGACAGAGTCTATAAATATTTTTAAAAATCGCAGCAAGCTAATCAAGAAAGAACTGGTTAATGAGAGTTGTGCGAAGAAGAGAATGATGTATAATTTTCTCTACAATATTAATGATTATATTTTATTTGTGAACGATCGAGGTGTGCATGTGAGGGATCAAAACAATGATATTTCGAAGACTCTAAAAAAAAAAAAAAAAAAGATATCTTGAAGGTAAATACATTAGGGTTTCCCATTTTATTTTATTGTAATTAATTAAATGTAGTCTATGATATTTTTGGACCGAAGCGACATGTACATCCCTGTTAATCAAATCTAGTCTCATATGATATATACCGCGACCATATTATGGGAGAGGAAAGCAAAAGCAAAATAACAAAATATTTGATTGTATATGGATACGATAAGTCGCAATCAAATAGGTTAGTGGTGAAATAAAAGGCGGACCATTTTCTTTAATAATAATAGCAAAATTGGAGGATGGATGGTGCGATAATGGCGACAACATTTTCCAACTGTCATTTGCCCCCCAGGGTCTAGGACTCTCCCTTTCTCTATCCCTAGCCAACCCTTTCGTCTTTTTATTAAATTAAATTAGATTACTTAAATGAATATATTTAAAACATTACTTCTAGCATGGGTCTTGGAAAGTTTCATGTAGAGATGCATCGATTATAAAATCTTACCTTTGGTATCTAATTCCGAATTGCTTTTATTCTGATAGCAAAAGCTTTATACGTTTCGAGCATCGAATTTGTCCACATCATTCTCGGAATTGGCCTTGTATACTGGTTCTTTTCTCGACTTTAGTTTAATTTGATTATTTCATCTCAGTGATCGCCATCAAGAATATTGCATCTCTAAGAACAAATCGACTAATTAGTTAATTTTTTATATAGGAATCTTAATTATTAATATAAAACCTAATGAAATATATAAGACCATTAGTTTTTATTTGTAATCCATTCCCTGGGATATACAGTTAGAATGGTCTTATAGACTCAAACAGATATTTAGTTAATTAGACAAATAATTCGTTTTTTCAGCAGATAAACAATTCGTTTTAGGATGAACAACTGCAAACTGTATTATTGGATGGAAATCAAAAACGTCATCGTAGAACAATTTTAGACATGTAAATTGATGGTTTTATTTCTTAATCTCAGGGTTTCGCACACACACGATGCTCATTTATTTTAAAAAGTATATATTTGGTGGTAGGATATGTTATAATTGACCTTACACAAAAAATATAACATAAAAAAAAATACAGATGGGATTAGAAAAATATAGATGCAAAATATATGAAGGTGGGGTAGGTTTTGTATGGGGAGAGGGATGCAGAGGAATCAAACCCAAGTTAGCTGCAGAAAGGGAAGATTCAATTGTATGAAAAATTGGATATATGTCTTAATTATTATTTTCAAGTTCATGATATTTTCTTGTTATTATATATATCAAAATATTCTTTACCATCATAACACGTGTAAGAACCTTCACATTTACTGTTCTGTATTATACATATATATATATATATATAGTATATGCGAATTTGGCAATACATATACATACACTCCTTCGATATACATATATATGGCCTCTGCAATAGCTGCAAAAGTCAGCTGCTCATGATCCCAACATAGAGCTACATATACACATAATTAACACATTCACTCATTGACTGCTTCCACAATTAACCACTATATATACATATATATATATATATAGATGCACATGTTAATATAAAATAAGGCATGTCAATATGTAACGACTGGAGTTGGATCGAGACACATTCGGATATTATATTTTAACATAATATTATTAGATTAGTTCTAACTTTTATAAGAAAATATTAGTTCGAGATTTATATACAAACGTCTTAATTTATTGGATAAAAAAAAAGGTTGTGATAACTAAAACCAAGTCATTGCAGTTTACCATGTTATTGATCGAAATAGGACACATTTTGTTAGAAAATAGTCAATTTAATTAAGAAGTGGCCAAAAATACTATATAAAATATCACCTATATAAAATACACAAGTAAGTAGTAGAAAATTCATTTGATATTGTAAATTTCTGGATATTAATATAAGTTTGATCTGAAAGATTCGGTTACATATGAAAGATGTAATGAAGAAGAAGGTGAAGGTGGTCCAACAAAATAAAGACGATAGATAAAGATCAAAGAGACTCCATTGTCCCTTCACAAATCTGATCTATCCTTGTTTCTTAGGTTGAGTCGCTTTCCCTTCCTCCACCAACAACTCCAGTATTTTATAAATGTCATTTATATATCCTATACATTCACTTAATTATTATTTCTCTTAAGCGTCATCAGATCCTAACGACGGAGTCTTTTACATTCCACATTTGATACAACATCCAACTTTATCTTAAAATGAGATTGTTTCATTGGCTCAATTAATACGGGTCAATGTAAAGCCCATTAGTGGCCTGTCACAAAATCGTAAATGTGTGGGCCGTTTCGACTAATCCTTCCGTTTGGTAGCGGTGTAGTTTCGCCCTCTTCTTCGGCGGGTTAATATTGTTCTTCCCAAACAGTATTGGGCCTAAATGGCAGCACTAATGGGCTTTTTTTGTGGTTGAGTTACGTGGCAGGTTCACGTGATAATTATCATTATCATGATAATTAGAGCTGGTCCCATTGACATTGATTGTGCCAGGTCAAAGGTGATGTGGCATAAACAAACGATTTGTTTAATTATCAATTTTGTCATATTATCACCGTACCAAAGATCATATAGAATTAGTCATTAGCGATAACTATTCATTAAAATAATTTCTATAGTATATATCCTTTAAATTATAAACTTTGTATACGTCACTCAAAATCATGAAGAAAATCTTGTTATTGGTTACATCTTCGTTTTATTTTGACATTAAAACAACGTTATGTATGTAAAAGACATGTGGACTATATCAATCCGATGGCTTCAATGGTGACATGGTAAACATAGATGTCGACCTGACTCTATCGTTATAGCTATCTTTTGAGTTTTGACAATAATACTGTTTTTTTTTGTGAAAAGGTGCGCTATTCTACCTCTCTCCTTTTTCCAATATCTTACTATAAAATGCATAAACTAAAATGTTAATTTTTCCAACATTATTATATAGAACGACTTCACTACTGTAAAGATAAAATAAAATAAATATTTATCTTCGACTTTGATGACACATTCATGATTCATAGACAATTAAATTATAAACTTAAGACGCCCAAAGAATCTTGAAATGTACTGGAACAAAATTTTAATGTTCTAAAGAGATATATATTCAGAGAATCTAACATGTTAATATAGGAAAAAAAAACGTTAATATAAAATATTATCAAAACTAACAAAAATTAGTAAAAATATGTTGAGATCTACTTTTTTTTTTTTTTTTTTTTTTTGAGATCTACTATATTGTTGAAACTAACTTTAAGATTATTTATTTGTTTGACACATAGTTAAAGATTATTTATAATAATTAAAAATAGCTATAGTTTTGCTAGATTGGATGATATTAAAATTTAATAAGGTAAGAATTAGAATTTGATTAAAAAAAAAAAAGATAATATTGGGAGATATTTCCGACGTATTTTCCTTGTGGAAATTGGATTCAAGACGTCAATTTCAGAAGGTTTCTTCTGGACTACAAGTAAGAAACTCTTTGCTCATAAGCTAAAACCAAATCTCAATCACCACACACAAAACCAAAAGTTTAAAAGAAAAAAAAAAAAAAAAGTTGATTGCTTTACTGTTGTAATATTATAAAATCTGAATCACTGACATCGTCTCCTTTCGTTAACAAAAACAGTTCCTTGTTCCTAAATCCGGAAAAGAAAATAACAAAGTTTTGATTTTTCTCTGTTTTTGATTTTGCCCACTGCTCGTTGGTTAGCCATAGAAACAATGGAGGTTGATTCAAGTAAGGATCCGAAAGTCTAACGGGTCCTCAATTGGGATGGAGTCGGCACGACTTGTGGGTGACTACGAACTTGGGCCGAGAATTGGGTCTGGTTCGTTCGCCGTGGTGTGGTTAGCGAAGCATCGATCGTCTGGTTTAGAAGTCGCCGTGAAAGAGATTGATAAGAAACTTCTTAGCCCTAAAGTCAGAGATAATCTTCTTAAAGAGATTTCCATCCTTAGCACAATCGATCATCCTAACATCATCCGCTTTTACGAAGCCATCGAGGTTTGCTTTTTTTTTTTTAGAGTGAATTTGGGACACTGAATTTTGAAATTGAAGTTGAAATTGGTTCGAATTGTGTAGACTGGAGATAGGATATTTCTTGTGTTGGAGTATTGTAGTGGAGGTGATCTTGCTGGGTACATCAATCGCCATGGGAAAGTAGCAGAAGCTGTTGCTAAACATTTTATGAGGCAATTGGGTAACTCAATTCGTCTGCTTTTTTAGGTATTTTTCATGTTTGATATCTTTTTTTTCATGTTTTGGTTTTTTTGTCTTGTGTAGCTTTAGGGTTACAGGTACTTCAAGAGAAGCATTTTATTCACCGTGATTTAAAGCCTCAGGTAACTTTTCGATTCTCTCTTATAGTCTAGTTTGTTGATCGCATTTGTAATACAAAAGAGTAATCACTGTTCTGTTCTTCTTCATTTTGTTTTCTTCAGAATTTACTTTTATCGTCCAAGGAGTTAACTCCATTGCTAAAGATAGGAGATTTTGGGTTTGCAAGGTAATCTTTAGATCTCATATCTCCAAATAATGTTTTCTTTTCTTCTTTTTATGGATATATCAACCATTTGGTATGTTATTTTGGATTTTTGGTAGGTCTCTAACACCGGAGAGCATGGCGGAAACCTTTTGCGGTTCTCCATTGTATATGGCACCAGAAATTATCCGGAACCAAAAGTATGATGCAAAGGTGAAGAAACTTGTTACCATTTGAGGAAAGATCAAATCTTTCCATTTTTTCTCTCATTATTTTCTGTTGTAATGGATGTTTCAGGCTGACTTATGGAGCGCCGGTGCGATTTTGTTTCAACTTGTTACTGGGAAACCACCTTTTGATGGAAATAATCACATCCAGGTTCGTTGGCCTAAACCGATTGAACTATCTCGTATGTGAACTTCTGGTGAACTATTGTGTGACTTTTACTATGCTTTGGTGTCTCATCTCTACAGCTTTTTCATAATATTGTGAGAGACACTGAGTTGAAATTTCCTGAAGATGCTTTGAATGAGATTCATCCAGATTGTGTTGATCTATGCAGAAGTCTTCTCCGCCGAAACCCAAGTATTGTTATACGATTCCATTTTTTTGTCTATTTTTCTTTATGATCAATCAAATCACTACTCAAATTTTTTATTGGAAAATATGGTCTTTTGACTGCAGTTGAACGCTTGACATTCCGAGAGTTCTTCAATCACAAGTTCCTTCGAGAGCCAAGGTAATATCTGGAGATTTTGACTAAACCACTCGTAACCTTTATCATCAAAGGCTTTAAACTTTCCCCTCTTAATCCGTCATACAAAATTTTGTTAGACAAATGCCGGGTGTTGAGCATTCTGGTTCTAGTACCTCTACGGGGAAATCAACGTTGCCCTCCGGAAAACCGAGTAGTACAAACCATTTTAAATCAAGTGCAGAGAATGTCTACAAACATGGGAGTTCCTCCAGTGCCTCAAATACTCAAATTTTAATGCCACATATCTCTCTTGAGAAGACTAGAAAAGACACTGAGGGACAGTGCTCATCAAACCAACCTGGAGGTTTGTTATTCGCATTTTGTGTCTGATCTCTGTTGGTTTTTATAAGCTCATATCATTCAGAATCTCTTGATATTGTCTTTCGTGCAGTTGTTGACTCACTTGAGCTCATAGAGAGAGAGTATGTTCTTGTAAACCGTCCTTCTGCCTCGCTGGAAGGTTCATCAGATTGTTTCGACACATCATTGCAAGATTCCGGGTTTCCTAATTTCTTACCCAGGAATGACAAAGTTTTAACGAGTTCACTTGAAGCACAGAGACCATTATCTGATGTGCCAGGTCCACGACCCGCAAGTGGATCATATCTTTTAACAGAAGTACAACGCTTAACGATTGTCCATCCTCCAACTAAGCTCCAACTTTTGCATCAGTATGCACAAGCACTTACAGCACTAGCTCGTGAGATGGTAACTTTTAACTCTTAATTGCTCGTGTCTCAAATGATAACATTAGAGCTTCTAACACCGATGCATACACAGGGCAATGCAGGACAGGTAAAGGAATCTTTTGCTGTTACGCTCGTCGTTTTAGCTGTCTGGAAAAAAGCTTTAGCGATATGCGATTCGTGGATGGTGTCCGTTGGAGAGAATAGTGTGAACTCAGATCCAACCACAGCTCCTGAAACTTCAATTCCAGAATTAAATTCACCTGCACAAGCTAAAACTTGGGTGACACAAGAGTTCGTTACCGCGCTTAACCAAGCCGAGAATTCATCAACTCAACTAAACGAAACAAGCGGTTAGTAGCTAACCGGGCAATTCTCTGTTATGCTTCTTTGCAATTATCTGAAGGCATTTCCTTGGTATCATTGCAGCTGCCACTCATATGCCTGACGCCATGGAAACAATATATGAGAGGGCGCTAGCATACGGCAAGAGTGGTGGGGTAAGTATAAAGTTTTATCTTTTTTTTTCACCTAAAATGTCTGAAAATTTTGAGAAAAGCTTCCACCTTGTGGGTTGATCCATATTTGTTTGTTTTTCAGGCTGAAGAATATTTGAGTAATAAGGAAAGTGCAGCAACATTATACAAGAAAGCAATTCTTCTACTCTCCTTTATAATCGAGGAAGCAGTGACTCTATCTCTAAACCCTCCTTTCTCATTAACCCCTGACGACAAAAAGCGGATTCTCTACTACATATCTAACTTGCAGCATCGTCGGTCTCATCTTTAGCGAAAATCGACAGCAGCATTGTACATAAGAAACTTTCCTGGGTCTGGCTTCAAGTCAAGTCTATAACATTTGGATTTCTTTGTTTTCTCTTGAAATTTCGAAACGGTTACTACTCTATCTATATTGATGATGCTGTGACCAAAATTATTTGCCTCCACCATTGTATCAATAGCTTAAAATACCAAAAGAAAAGCAAAGCTTGTTGGTGCCAAGAGTGTCAAGTCTGTTTCTACTTTCAGTTTTCGTGCTGATTGGACTGTATGGGCTTATTCTGTGTACCCATTAGTAGTATTCTAGGCTCATAAGGCTTCGTAGCAAAAAAAAAACTAAAACAATGATGGCTTTCTTCAACTTCAACATCATAATTTTAGTCTTTAAAAGAACAATCCAATTTGTTGGTCTAAAACTCTCAAGTCCTACCAAGAGAACAATTATTGAGTTTGACAATGAGGGGAAAGTCAACTCTTAAGAAGAGACAGAAGTCAAAGCATGATTGATGAGAAATATCATAAACATAAAGACGCATAAGGTCAAACTTTTAATTAGATGGGACCCCAATCTCACAAAACACCCAAAGGCTGCAAAAATATGAACGAACAGTCCAATTATATACCAACAAAACAGAATTTAATTCCGTCAGTCCGAAAACGAAAGAACACGAAAATACGTATTTTTATTCTCTTTTAATTCTTAAAAAGAAAGAAATTGGTTATAATCATTAAAGTAGAAAAATAAGATACCATTTTGTCAGCTGTTATTTTTCTTTTGGAATTTTATGTGATTTAATCAAATCGTCGGAATATCGAAAATCTGATGCACCGCCGCCGTAATCTCGTCGACTGATTCTAAGTTGCAGTCATCCTCCATCTGCTTCAACAAAATTTTGAATTTGTCTAATTAAAGATTGGATTTTTCAATTTGGGGTTCTGTTAATTGAAATTAAAAAAAGGGAAAGTAGTGTTTACCTTGAGGTTGAAGGAATAAGAAACAGAGGAATGAGACGAAGAGACGATATTGAGATGAAGAACAGTGAGTCGAAGCTTTTCAAGCGAAATGATTCCTTTAAGAAGTTGTCCTTGTTTCTTCAGACATTGAACTTTAAGGCTGACGTGGTTTTGTATCAACGTGGCTTCAATTTTGGGGATACAACAGGGTTGATCTTCCCAAGTCGTCCACGAAGTGCCTGAGAGATGATTATTTGCGTTTTCTACTCCGTTACTTTGTTGTTGACTTCTCTTTTGCGTTTCGAGAGACTGTATCATTTGCTCGAGGACCTTCACGTAGTTAATCGCTCCTCCTACTATGGACGCTTGGTCTCCCTGCAGGACAAGTTAAGGGTCTTTGATTAGGTTTTTGATGATTAAAGGATGAAACTTTCATCTATCTTTTTTGTTATTACTCGTTGGATGTAGGAAGGTGGAACAAGGCCACGGAGGGAGTTGATATGTTCGTTCATTTGACGACGTCGATTTCGTTCAACGGCAATGTGGTTTATTCTCTGATTCTCAACCTCTTCAATGTTTTTACTTGGTTTAGTTTTCCTCCTCTTTCTCTTTTCTCGAGTCATTTCTGGAGCCTGCAAGTGGTTGATTTTGCGCCTGCGTCTTGAATTTGCAGTGAGTGGTGATGAGGTTGAAGAAGGGAGTGTCTTTTTTGCTTGGCTAAAGGGAAGTTCTTGGCTTGACACTTGATTGACTCCCTCCATAGGGTTCTGATAGAAGCGGTTGGTCTCTGACTGAACGGGTGAATGAAACTCCGGATAGCTTTCGAGTTCCCAAGGTTCTTTGAGTGTTTGAAGAGACAATAGCTTTACAAAGTTTGGCTCTTTGATTGAAAAAAACGATGAGGAGTCTTCACTTTGCAGCATCTGTAGAAATGGAACTGTATCTTGTAACCTTTCTTCTTCTTCTTCTTTAAAGGCAAAGCTTTGAGTCTCTCCAAATCCTTGAACTTGTACGCTTCTCACATCCGCTTTTCGATCCAAAAACTGTTAGAAAGACAGGGGAATGAGATTACTTGGCGAGGCACAAATTATTGGAAGAGAAGTGTAATTTAGTTCTACTGTGGGTTTGTTTGAGACTTGGTGGGTTAGCACAGAGATAAACAAAAGTAGAAGGGAAAATGGAATGTTTTCAAAGATGATTGCAGAATTGTTATTGTTTTCTATAAAACAAACAACAAAAGTATTAAATGCAAAAGTATCTGGAATAATTAGGAATGAATAAATGCAAGTCCATGTCTCTGAGTATAGAAAAAATGATTCAAGGGAAGAAAGAGAGTAAAAGCTTTCTAAATTAAGCAAAAGATACATACACAGGGGTTGATGTGTCCTTGAAACCTCTCCATTTGAGAGCTCTTTGTTTGTTATGTAATGTAATCAACACAAGATGAGTAAGTAATAATAAATGCTAAGAATCACCAAAGAGGCAGAAGAGGAAACTCATGTACTGTCTTCTGATTCTGAGCCTTTCTGGACTTGTAACTGTTAGCTTTTTATAGAACAGTGAGTCTTTAGTAAGCTATTGAGTAGAGTGGAAACAGAGGGGCTGTAAAATACAGAGAGGTAATAAAATAGATGCATTTGGGGTACTGTAAGAGTTGGTGAGGCTGAGCTGAGCAGAGGAGAGAGAGAGAGAGATTATTGGCGGAGGTAGTTTTGTCTCCAAGTGGAGACACAGACTTTGTGGGGGCAATTCTAAATTATACAGAAGAAGAAGGTAAAAAGAGACATGTCATTGGTAAGAGAGCTTCCATTGGGTTTGTGTCATCTTTCTCATGATGTCTCAATCATCCTTTCTTCACTTTACCCATACCATAACATCATACATTACACCTTATCATTCCTTTTCTTCAAGGCTCAAAAAGCTTAATTAACTTTATACAAAAACTATGCTGCATATATGCATCCATCATGTTCTAATGATGTAAACCAATTATGAGCTTTGATAGATGTAAGGTTTCTAAAGTGTGGGATTTTGTCTTATACTTTGCCAACAATACATATCTAATATCTTGATTACAGTAAAAGATTAACTCTAAAGATATAATAACACTAACAAAGTAAGAAATCTTATCTATTATATGCCTTGGCTGTTACGGCATTAAACAGTGTTTGTCCTATAAAAATGTCCCAATGTGTCCACAAGCTCACTCCAAACGGGTAAATTCATATCCGGTCTCAGAAAATTTGAACAAAAAAACAAAACACGCGGCCTTTGTATAATTAACCAAGGCCTTAGAAACCTTATCAACAAATTAAAACTCCAAAGAAAGATTGAATCCTTTTTTTTATCAATTGTGTACTGTGATATGGCTGTTAACTGTCACACACGAGCTGTGGTTACTTGCTCTCAGGACATAGATGTCCCACTCTTTTTGGTAGGTCTGTTATCAAAGATAAAACCTACAGATTCTGATTCCTCTATAGTAACTTAATCTCAAATAAAATTATGTCCTTTTAATTACCTTTTTCAAGACAGGACAAAAAAAAACTTATTCATAAAACAAAAAACAATGGCGTCACAACAACGTAACGGATAGCACACGAGAAAGCGAAAAAAGATTGAACTTTGATTATGAAAATGACAGAAAACCAGAGAAATTAACCCTTTTGGAGCTTGCATTGTTGTTTTAACGCTCGATTTGTATCGTAACGTGACTGATATGAAACTCCCTCCAGATGTAATCAATCACTTTGTTAAGAACCATATCATCATCAGCTTCTGGTCTAATTTTGACATGACAAGAAACCAGAGCTTTTCCAACTGTAATTGCCCAAATGTGCAGCTCGTGAACACCCACCACTTCTTCAATTTGCATCAATCCCTTTTCGAGTTGCTTCGCAACGATCTCTCTCGGTGTGCTCTCCATTAGGACTTCAAGTATGCTTCGAAGCATCTTAATAGTTGTCCCTAAAACAATAACTGAAAAGACTAACGTGCAGATCAAGTCAATTACTTTCCATTTAGGGTTATACCAAATCATACCCCCTCCAACCATTACCCCAATGCTCTGGATTAAATCCCCAAGAACATGAAGATAAGCCCCTTGCACATTAATGTTCCTCCCTTCCTTTGCTTTCTCCAACAATTGCTCAGCTTTCCCTCCATGACCATGACTATGACCATGACCATGACCATGACTATGACTGTGACCATGACCATGACCATGCTCGTGATCATGACCATGACCATGCTCGTGATCATGACCGTGACTATGACCATGCCCGTGATCATGTCCAAGCACAACAATCATTATGATGTTTACAACTAAACCAAAAGCAGCAACAAGAACCATAAAGAAACCATCAACGTCATCATTGGTCTCTTGAAGGAGTCTAGTTACGGCTTCATAGACCAAAATCCCAGTGAGTAACCAAATGAGCTGGATTGAGACAAGAGCACCCAAAATCTCAATCCTGAAGAACCCGTAACTCTGTCGCGGATTCGCTTCCCAAGAAGAAGCCCATAAGGAGAGCATAGAGATGGCAAAAGCAGCAATATCAGTGAGCAAATGAGCCGCATCGGTTAATATAGCCAAACTATTAGCCTTAATGCCCCCAAAAACTTCAATGCTCATGAACAAAAGACACAACACCGCAACGAAACAGAGCTTTCGCATCGAAGCAGCTCGTTCCTTAGCATCACTTGAAGAAGTCGAAAACCCACAAGCTGTTTCTCCACAAACTTTACTTCTTCTTGACTCCATCTGCAGCAAAAAAAAATGTAACCTTAGAGCTTGAATAAAATGGACTCAATTCTACGAATACAATATAGAGATTTGTTACCTTACAACAAGATAGTACTAGAAACTCAATTCAAGTGTGAGGTTTAGAGTTTGAGACATGAAGGAGATTTTTAAAGGTTGGAAAAACAGCGAAGTAACAGGGATATGCATCCCACAACTAATACCAGGATGCGAGCAAAACAATATTTCAGATTACAACATATGCAGAAAAGAGAGATTTATTATTATAATTAAATTTAAAACCCATGAAGTTGTATGACAACATATTGATACCAAACAAAGAGTCAAAACCATAATCATGTACTAAAACATGCGTAGAAGCATTAGACAATACATATTTAAGCGAAGGCTCAATGTAAAAATGACGAAATCCAAGCGACACCAGATTCCGATTTTGACCTATTCTTGATATCACACAGAGAGTGGATAGAATCTGGATACAAAATTGGGAGTCAACTTGGCCCCAAAAAGAAAAACAAAAACAAAAAAGCGTTGAAGTGAACTCACTTTTTACTATTTTGGTCTACTTTTCCATAATCGTTTTTACAATAGTCCACGAAATTGTTTATTTTTCAACAAATATATTGAATCTAGCTGTACCATACAAATTACAAAACAATTAAACCATTTAATAGCATATAATTCGGTATAAGATCATTAATTCATCTTTAACAGCTAGTATTGTTTTCTTAAACAGGCCCATTTTTCAAAGTTGATATAATGGGCTAATTATAAATGCTGGGCTGAGCATAATACAGAATAACTTCGGCTGCTAATTGCCTATATTCGACGAAAATTATTCGGTCTTCTTAGACGGTTTTTGACTTTGACCCTTAGTAATGAACTGAAAAATGCAGAAAAAAAAACGTTTACGTTATCAATTTTTTTTTGTTTTTTTGCTAGGAATCAATTTTTTTTTTTTTTATCAATCTTATGTATACTCTTTATCAAACTACCAAAAAAAATCTTCCATCTAACCAAAACCTGTAATATAATTATATAATCTTCAAAATTAACAGTTACATCCGGAATGTTAACGTTGGATTCGGTAAAAAAGTGTATCCCATTAGAAGAGATATCTCAGTATTATATTTGTTTTAGAATTTTTTTTTTTTTTAGTGTCAGAATTTTTAAAAATTATAGGTATTTAAAACTTATTTACAAACACAAAATCCTAAAAATAGTAAAACATAGTCATAATTAAGATATGATAACCATTTTTATTATTATTATAATATTTATTTTATTTTATAAAGGATTTACCATTTTTATGATTCAAAAGTAGATAAATAAACACACAGAATTTGAGCAGCTATTACATCACTTTGTACAAGATTCGATCTTTTTGAAGCTTGATCTCCTATAAAGCGCCAGAGGCGATTAGGCGGAGATCTTAAGAGTCGATGGAATTTGAGCAGCTATGACAAAACGCAAAAACTCAAACTACATTCCGGAGACTCGGTGTCGGTGGATTCGATGGGTCGATCTTGTTTAAACCGGCCGATGAATAGTTTCATGGCTCTTTATATTATTTAATTTGAAGTTGTCGATTGGATTTGAAGTTTGTATGTAAGTTTACCTTTTGAGATGTCCACAAATATGAAATGATAAAGCCCCCATCAAAAATCAAAATTAATAAGTGATAGTTAATATTTCGAGCATAATGAAGAGTTTTTTTTTTTGTTTGTTAAAAAGAGCATAATGAAGAGTTTATTTAAGTGATAGTTACCTTTTAATAAATGATAAAGCATAATGAAGAGTTAGTATATATAAACTCTTAAATTTGTTGACAAAGACAAAAGTAGTGAGAGTTAACATTTTACTCTTTAAAAGCATGACACAAACATACTACCTTTCTTTCTTTCTTTCTTTCTTTCTTGTTTTCCAATAACAAAACTCCTTTCTTTAGCCTTACATATATATGATAATGATCTAGAAATTCGTTATAAAGTGTCGTCTATCTAAACCTTTAAACTATTATATTAGGGATAACAATATCCCACATTGGAAGTTGAGTAGGATCTTGATTAATATATAAAAGGTTTGGGCCAATCCACTCATTGCCAATTGGTTTTGAGTTGGAAGCCCATAATCTAATATGGTATCAGAGCCCGATCCATACGTGTCCAATTCCACAATCGGCCCGACCCAATAGTTGGCTCGCCGATCCATGCCCGAACATACCGAGATTAATGGTTAGAGGAACCATTATCTCGAGGGGGCGTATTAGGGATAACAATATCCCACATTGGAAAGGATAAGGGATCTTGACTAGTATATAAGATATATGGGTCAATCCACTCATTGCCAATTGGTTTTGAGTTGGAAGCCCATAATCTAATATATTATAGATATATATTGAAGGGTACATAAATATATTCATAAATTATTCCTCTGTGATGGAACCCAATCTTCGAGACACTAAGTAATTTCCACACCGTTGGGACCGAACATCGCCACCGGAGGCAAGAACACTCGCCGGTAAGCGACCTTCCATACATTCTTTAAGAATCAAGAAACCAATCTTACCACCGTCGTCCGATTGATCATTACGACGCGCCAGATACAAAAGCTCTTCCAATTGATCTCTTCTCATCCTCACTTTAATCCGCAAACTCCTTCTACGTTGTTGCGGCGGCTCACCCACGTGTCTTCCTCTTCCTCCGTCGCTGGAAGCCGGGTGCACAGCGCAGCTTCTCCTAAGAAAATTCCCCATTTCTTGATCTTTCTTGTTTTCCAGATTGATACGTAAATGACTTGTTTATACCGTAAGAGATTGTTAGGCATTTTATATAGGCGTGAGCAATTTGGTTTTTCGGTTTTGTCAAAGTATGTCCAAACAAAACCAGAAGAAATTATTTGGTCTGGTCCGGTTTTCAATAACACTTTTAATGAAAGCAACAATACATAATTAACTATATAATAACTGAATATACTCTTGGTATAAATTTAATTAAAAATGTTACTTTTGATAAAATCCAGTTTTTCTTCGGTTCGGTTGCACTAAATATAATTTTGGTTCGCTATATAAATACTGTAACCAATCGATTTAAAGTAAAATCCGGTTCAGTTTGGATTTGAAACCATTTGGGTTCAGTTATTTTGTTCAAACCGGAGTTATAAACGAGGAAGGAGTTGAGTAAGGGTGTGAACTACGATGCATGGGGCATGCGAGGTTATTAGACGGAATTATTAAGTGTTGTTCTGGTTCACGTATCTGCTGACGTGGACTCTAAGTAATTAACCCATAAACATAACACAGGGTGTGTTTCACGCGTCAACTATCTTAAAGTACGGTCTTTATCTCCGGGATTTTGTCACCTCAGACCTGTAATTAAATTAATAATCACCTATTTCTCTTTTATATTTTTAAAAAAATATTTGAAGGAATGAAAGCCTCCTCGTTTTTTCTGCTTGGGTTATGATTTAATTAAAAAATTTAAATGTAGGATCCCCGTTTAGAAAAAACTCATTAAAGAAGGCAATGTCGTTATTCAAATGTTTTTTCGTTAGGCCCATTATGTAGTTCCACTTAGTTAAGTCCAGCCCATTATGTAGTGTTGGTTAGGCCATATAGTTTGTTATGTTAGGCTAAATGTGCGGTTCTGCCAATCGGCCCGGCTAGACCAACTAAATTAACCAAAATGAAGAAAATCAGTCTGAGAGTTGCAGAAAAAGAAAAAAAAAATCGGTTTGGCAATCGAATTTTGAAGATAATCTAAAATAAATTATTTTGCTTTATATTAGAAAAATGAATTGGTTTGGAACTAAAGAAAAAAAAAACAATTCTATACATATAAAAAAAATTTGATCAAAATCTAAACTACCTCAGAAGAAAACCAAAACCACATTAGATCCCTAATCAGACCCCTATACATTACATTTGTTTTATATAAATCTTAAATTTTTTCTGGTGTTTAAAATTTCATCACGTAGTGTGGGAGACAAGTAGGCTAGTGGTTTTTTAAAATATATTTTCCACTATGGTGGGATGAAAAAAAAAAAAAAAAAAGAGAGAGCATGTAATATGGGCCATTGCCCGTTAGGACCCTTGAAATTAATAATGACCCGCCAAAAAATCGTTGCGTAATTGAGTGCACCGAAAGGTGGTACTGTTTTTTTCTTTCGTCTTTCCACACCTTTTTTTTTTGTTGCTCTCCCTGTAAAATAAGAAGACAAAATGTTATATTGTTGTAGGACATGGATCCACAAGTTATGAGACATTTAAACAATCAATTAGAGTAAAAACAACATGTAAAGATATACTCTGTTTGGTCCATAGTTTTACACGTGAACGTTCCATTTATAAATTTCTATTCTCTTTGTTCAAAAAAAAAAATTCTATTTTCTAGTATTAGTTTTCGTGTGGCCTTTTTTAAAGAATTTGGCTTCACCTGCCAAAGTAAAATAGTAAAATTCAATTGCAGCTTTGATTAATTTTTTTTTATATAACATTTAATCATCCAGATTTTATAAAAGTTAAAGTCCTTTTGTCTCTGTCGGCCTTTTATACCTTTTGACCTCACGTGAACATTATTAACCCTATCACTTCCTTCGTAAAGGGGAAAATGGGTAAATAATTATTTTTTCCTCTTTGTAATTTTAGATAACATATCTCTATTTTTATAAAATTTTGCCAATCGTTCTACAAATAACTTGTATATTAGCGTCAAATAAAATAAGAAAGAAAAAAATAATAAAAACTAATGTTCTGCCTAGCATTCTACAAATAGACTATATATATTACCAATTACTCTCAAGTAACCAAAAATGAATATCATCATGATCTTAAAAAAAGATGGTGATAATAAATGGCAAGCCCAGGATCTTCGTTCCTTTTTAACCAAGAAAAGTGGTGGACCATCCACAAGTGTTTTTCTTTTTGACGTCGTAAAGTTTTATACTTTCATTTACTCAAAGAAAACCTTCGTCTTAAACCCTTCCCCGTCTTGGGTTTCCATTGGATTCCAAACATTACATATACACACAATAATTAGTTATTATTCTAAAACTGTGTGCAAAAAATGGGAAACTGCGTATTCAACGGAAATGGTGGTTCAAGAAAATTATACGATAAAGATGATTCATTAATAAAAGTGGTGACTCCAAACGGCGGCGTAATGGAGCTTCATCCTCCCATCTTCGCCGAATTTATCACCAACGAATTTCCCGGCCATGTCATCCACGACTCCTTAAGCCTCCACCACTCATCTCCGCCGCTTCTCCACGGCGAAGAGCTCTTTCCCGGTAACATTTACTACCTCCTCCCTCGTTCTTCCGCCGCCTCAACCGCTCAAAAGCATTCCTCCGACCAACTATCAACGCCGTACAGAATGTCTTTCGGGAAAACTCCGATAACTGCGGCTACAAATGGCGGCGGAGGCGGAGTGTGGAAGGTGAGGCTTGTGATAAGTCCGGAGCAGTTGGCGGAAATTCTTGCGGAAGATGTGGAAACGGAAGCGTTGGTGGAAAGTGTGAGGACGGTAGCGAAGTGTGGCGGTTATGGCGGCGGCGGAGTTCATTCAAGAGCGAATTCAGACCAGATAAGCGTTACGAGTAGCTTCAAAGGGCAATTAAGGTAAAATTTCGGATATGTATAAACTAGTTAAGTTTGTGTAACTTTTGCTTGTTGATTATGTTTTAATTTGTTACATGATTTAACGATGTTTATTTTCGTATTCGTTGGAGTGATTATATGTATAAGTTTATCAACGTAGAAATACTTGAAATATCGACAACATCTCTCATGAAACAATTAATTCATGAAATCGTAGTTAGAACTCTCTCTTGGGCCTATTTGAGTTTGTATTGAAATGAATTATTGTCGACTAATTTTCAGCCTAACCATTTCAATTAAAAATCAACTAAATTTTTTATTTCAGGCAAATGACCCAAATCTGGCCAGAAACAGTTTAGGATTAGGCTTAAATTATGAATCCTGCTAACTATTACTATAAAAGATCCTGAAATCTTTTATAAATACAGAAACAAACAAAACAATTGTTCCGAGACTTGACCATATATAGCTGGCTCAAAAGAACTTAGGTTTTAACTCTAGCATTACGTACGTACACAGAATCAAAATTGGATCCATATTTTTGGTATTTTCAGTAGCAGTTAGTGAATTTGTGCTACAATGATTACACACAGTTTCTACCATAGTGCGTAAAAACTGCTATGGTAGGGAGGGCCGAGAGAGTTTATTGTAGCTTTTCATTATGCAGCGTTTACGAATACGCTACGAAATCCATTTAATAGCATTTTTCGTGTGTTACTAATGTCCATATTTCTTGTAGTGATGTATAATGTTTTTAAAAAAGAAGAAGATGCGTTGGAAATCATGTTTACAATATACATTTTAAATAATTCAACTACATAAAAATTCAACACGTTTTAAAAAAAAAATTAAAAAGAAATTTACATTGAAAAATATTCTTATAATACTTGAGTGACAAAATATTATAAGAATTAACGAGAATACAATTGTTCAGAAACATCGAAAAATAAATAATTCAATCACAACTAAACGGGCAGTTAAAAAACTTTTTAAAACTAAGACAACAAAATTTTGTTGACGTCTAAATAGTCGCACACTTTCTATTTATTTGGATGATAATCAAATCGAAAAGCTTTTATCATGCACTTCTAAAATGAAAAAGATTTTTTTTTTCATACTTATAAAACAAAAATGCAAGTTTCTGTCGAATTTTCAATGTGATTATTTTCTAAAACTGTACTTATAGGGAGCTTTTTCGCACTTCCATAATTTTTGTGCAACCTAGCTTAGACATAATACATATCAAAATAGTTAATTCTCTAAATATAAGAGAGAAAAGAGCTAAAAGTAAAATCCAAATGCACTTTAAATGATTGTTATTGAAGTTGTAAAACAAGATTATCAGTACTAAAAACAATACTTGTCATATTAGCTAACTTAAATTATACCTATCATAAAATATACACTGGATTAATACTTCGATTACAGTTGTTAACAACTGTTCATCTAGATTCATGTCGTCATTCGAACTTAGAAAAATACAATAAATTTCAATTTATTTTAAAAAACAATTTTTAATTTTGGATGGATCCACTGTCTTTTCTTGAATACGGGATAGGTTAACTTTATGATAAGTTAGAGTGAACCACATGCACAATACACGAATCTCAAACCTTTTTTTGCAATGTTACCTGCACTCATGCATATAATTGATGAACGGTGCTTCAAAAAGATTTTGATCTCTTTTTTCTCTCCATCTTCTAATTAAGGAGGTTGTGGATTGTCATGTAGTACACATCTTAATTCTCAACAAAGTCAATCATTATATTCGTATCACCTTCAACAAGACCTCTGGAATTACTTGAATCCACATCGATATATATTAAGTTTTAATTTTAATTTCATAATATTGAAATATAGTATTTAGTATTTATTTTATATTATAATAATTATTTTATTTTTAAAAATCATTTGTGGGTTGTCGGTTTTCCGTCGGGTTTGATCTTTCGATCCGTCGGTAATCCGTCGGTTATTTTGTTGTCAGTAATCCGTCGGTTACATTGTCGTCAGTAATTCGTCGGTTATTTTGTTGTCAGTAATGTTAACACTTAAATTATACTAGTAGAAGTATATATATGTACTTATATGACTTAACAAATTTATTTTTTAAAAATGTAGCTTGTCATCAATGTTAACACTTAAACTATTTCATAACTAACAATACAAGTTTACGAACACTTATGACGAAATCCATTTCGAATCTTTTAAAAGGCATATAACATGCAATATAAACTATTTTTGAACTATTATATACTTAAAAACGCATAAATGAATGTGTGCGGACACGTATAGCTAAACCCTAAACCTCAAACCCTAAATTCTAAACCCTATACCCTAAGCCGTCGGTAATCTATCGGTTTTTATTTGCGGCTACCGACGGAATAACCGACGGAAAACCCGTCGGTAGCCGCCAATTGATTTTATTTCATTTACTTTTTCCTTTATTTCAACCGTGTGTAGCCGCCAAAAAATTATAGAATCCGTCGGTAATCGGTCAGGGGTTTGACAGAAAACCGACGGAAAACCGACGGATACTGATAACCTTTTTCTAATTATTGTTTTTTGCTTTAATAATTGATAAATAATTGATAAAAACAAATGCAAACTTATAAATAAATTAAAAACATAATTTCCGAATATGAATCCGATAAATAATTATTTGAAAATCATAAATTAAACGTTTAAAAAAACAAAATAATTATATAAAGATAGTAACTACTCCGAATCCGAATCCGATAAATAATCCGAAGGAATAGAATCTGAATCATCATCAAATTCTCCAACAGAATCCTCTGATTCTGAATGAATCGTCGCATCTCCAAACAGTGTGAAGTCAACAACAAGGTCAACGTCAAGATCATGCTCAACCGGGACAATGATACCACATTCGGTTGACTGCAAAGGATCGCTAGTACCAACTCCATGAACTCTTCCCCTTGGGTTTATTGGCGTCACCGTTATCCAAGGGTCATCCCTGTACGTAACTCGTGGATATCGAATGTAGCATACCTAACCAAATATTAAATTAAAATTATTAGTTTTTGGATAAATATATATGTATGCAATATTATATATTGAGAATGATTGTATACCTGATCTGCTTGAGACGCAAGGATAAATGGATCATATTTTTGTAATCTCCGTCTTGAATGTACCGATGTAACACCAAATTTGTCAACTCGATTGTCGTTGGGATCATACCAATCGCAAAGAAATACTATGCACCTCAAGTTCAGCATACCCGGATACCGAATCTCTAATATTTCCCTAAGAACACCATAGTACACAGCATCACCGGAGTGAGACGAAATACCGTGATCAGAAGTAGTCCTCGTACGTCTATCATCATGAATCCTAAATGCATATCCTCTAGTGCAATATCGTGGGTATGACGTCGTAATGTAGTTTGGACCGTTGACAAACTCTAATAACCATGTGGGAAATGTATGACCTCTCGCAGTTTCGTCAGATACCTATCAAAATATATAAAGCATATTATTTAATAATTAAATATTTTAGTATTATTAATTAAAATTAATTACTTAGTTTATTATTTGAAATTAAAATTAATTGCTTTAACACTTACGTAAAATTGCAACCAAGAAGCAAAATCTCGTTGTTTCAAGAGTTCAAGTTGATCCTCAGTGTAATCTGGATAGTAAGCGCGTATTACGGCCATATAAATCCTATCATAGAAAATTAAAAATAATTAGAAATATTTTAATATATAGAACAAAAATTAAAATTTTTATGGACATAATTTAATATATACCTCTCGAATTCTTGAATATCCTCACAATTAGTGAGGATGTACATATGCACGTGAGCATGCTCCTGCTCTGATAGCTTGCGTTTTTTACCTTTTCCGCTTACTCGTCCGATTTCTGTAAACAAGTTTGGGATGTATACCGGATACGTTGATCTTTCGCCACCATCATCATGTCGAGAAGGACGTCTACTCTTCGTACGAACATCAGATGGAAAGTAATATTCCGCAAAGTTTGATGCTTCTTCATTAATGCTCTGTGCCACAATAGAACCTTCGACTTTGCTTAAATTTTTAACTTTCTTCTTTAGATGAAACATGTAACGCTCAAAAGGATACATCCACCGATATTGAACAGGACCACCTAATGCTGCTTCTCGTGGGAGGTGAACGGTAAGATGTTCCATTACATCAAAGAAAGATGGTGGAAATATCTTCTCGAGATTGCAAAGTATAATCGGTATATTAGTCTCAAAAGTATAATCGGGAATTTGACATCTTGGATAATCCACTCAAAAAATTCTTGCTTTGAAATCGTATCCAACCAGTAGACGGAGATCGGACATTTGCCATTTTCCATTACATGAAGCTCGGGACGAGAACAAATCTCTGGCAAATCTAATCTAGACTTCAAATTGTCTTTTGTTTTCCCTTGGACGTTTAAGACGGTGTTCATCAAGTTGTCAAAGAAGTTCTTCTCAGTATGCATGACATCTAGATTATGTCTTAACAAATGATCTTTCCAATACGATAATTTCCAGAAAATACTCTTCTTGTGAAAATTGTGATATTCACCGGCACCATCAACGGGAGCATGACCGTTACCACCACAGTCAGGAGTCATCTCAGCACCAAAATCTCTTAACCGATCTAATAAATAATTACCATCTAACTCAGGAGGCGGAGCATCAAACACTTTCTTCTTCTTCTTAAACAATGTGGTGCTCCTACGATATGGATGATCACTCGGTAGAAATCTTCTATGACAGTCAAACCAACACGTTTTTCGTCCGTGTTTCAATTGAAACGCATCGGTGTTATCTTGACAATATGGACATGATAACCTTCCATGTGTGGTCCATCCAGATAACATACCATATGCTGGAAAATCGCTTATGGTCCACATAAGTACAACACGCATCTTAAAGTTCTGTTGCAATGAAACATCATACGCTTGAACGCCATCATCCCATAACATTTGCAACTCATAAATCAATGGTTGGAGGAACACATCGAGTGATCTCTTCGGATGCTCTGGACCGGGAACAAGAATAGACAGGAACAAGAACTCTCGACGCATGCACAAAGATGGCGGCAAATTATAAGGTGTTAAGATTACTGGCCATAGCGAATATTGTCTTCCATGCTTTCCAAATGGGTTGAAACCATCTGTACAAAGTCCGAGGTATACGTTCCTTCCCTCATATGCAAAATCCGGATAGACAGATTGAAAATGCTTCCACGCTTTTGCATCTGAAGGATGGTTAATCTCTCCATCTGTTCTATGTTCCGCATGCCATCTCATTTGCCCAGCCGTGCGCTCAGATTGATATAACCTCTTCAACCTGTCTGTTAACGGTAAATACCACATCCGTTTATATGGAACTGGAACTCTACCACTCGTTTGCTGATACCGCGGTTTGCGACAAAACCGACATTGTGTGAGGCTTTCATCATTTCTCTAGTATATCATACAATTATCGATGCACACATCTATCATCTGATACGGTAAACCAAGACCAGCTACCAATTTCTGTATCTCGTAGTATGAAGCTGGTGAAAGATTATCTTCAGGCAAAATATCTTTCACGAAATCTGCTATATCATCCACACATTCTTCGGACAAATTGTGATTCGCCTTTATGGTCATCAATCTGCTTGTGGATGATAAAGGCGAATGACCATCTCTACATCCTCTGTATAGCGGCTGCTTTGCTGCGTCTAACATACCAAAAAACCTTTGTGCTTCTAAATTAGGTTCATGTACCGTATCTCTATCTTCACCAATCGACTGCATATTTTCCCTATATGCATCATTTACCATCTGAACAGTCCCTAAGCCAAAATCTACTTCCGTTCTATGTTCTTCTAAACTATCCGCAACAAATGGTTCACTAGTACTAGCATAATTTGGGTTTTCTCCATGGAGTAACCAAAGCTTGTAACCCGACTTAAATCCATTGCAATACAAGTGTGACCACACTAAATCAATTCTAACATTATGAGAATTCCGGCAAATTGAACATGGACATTTCAACTTACGAGTTTTTTGGGCGTCGGGTTGCTTACAAGCCAATTTCATGAACTCTGTTACACCTTGTGCATACTCGTCTGTTAATAAGCCTGTCTCGGGATTGTGCATTGGTTCATCCATCCACGATCGAAAATAATTAGAGGAAGACATTTCTATGTATTTTTGCGTTTTTTTTCTAAGAATGATGTTGGGAATGAGTTTGTTGTTGAGAATGAGTGGGTGGATCCTTATAGAAAAAAAATTTCTGTCATCCGTCGGTAATCCGTCGGTTATTTTAAAATTCAAACGGCTACAAAACGGTAATATCAAACGTCTATAAAACGGTAACATTGTACGGCTCTAGTAACGGATATATGCTGTCATCGGTAATCCGTCGGTAATCAGATTCAA
Organism: Erysimum cheiranthoides; assembly: GCA_011420285.2. Taxonomy (NCBI): domain Eukaryota; kingdom Viridiplantae; phylum Streptophyta; class Magnoliopsida; order Brassicales; family Brassicaceae; genus Erysimum; species Erysimum cheiranthoides. The sequence goes on along the minus strand of CM022183.2, from coordinate 16,172,519 downwards.
TCCGTCATTACCGACGGAGTACCGACAAACCTTATAATCCTCGCTATTCCGTCGGTAATCCGTCGGTATTTAGTGACGGATTACCGACGGATCATCATTCGTCGGTATTCTGTCTGTAATCCGTCGGTAATTGGACAATATTATCGACGACCCGAGATCCGTCGGTAAATACTGACGGATTACCGACGAAACCTTATTCGTCGTTATTCTGTCGGTAATCTGTCGGTAATTACCGACGGATCTCGGGTCGTCGGTAATTCCGTCAGTTAAGACAGTGTTTTCTTGTAGTGTACGAGCTTTAGTACTGTTTCGTAGATAACACAATAATGTGTGATATGATTATACGAAGTCTTCATCACATCACATTTTCTTCTTTATTTGCTATCACCCTTCATTCAATTTTATGTTTTTTTTTTTTAATAAATATAAAAACACCAATTCTGTTTCTATTAAAAAAATGACTAATGTCTTGTCCATAGAGATTTTTAAGGTCGAGGGTCATCGTAGCGATGTGGGCTTGCTTCCTACATTACAGTTGACATGTGGATCCCACGTGGACCCTACTTTTACCCAATAGCTACGTGATCTGGTCCCACCGCTCTCTCCCTCCGTTTTACATTTAGAAACTACGATAAAGCAATAAATTAAGGACCATTACAACATTAGTAACGAGACCACTGGTATAACTTTTAAATAATAAATTTGTGCATAATTTGTATTACTAACGGGGGTATACTATACTGAATCATGCAAAAATTTTTTTTTTTTTTCTTAAATAATAAATGCATGTGAACTCAGACGAATTAACCATTAAGAAAGATTCATAAATAGAATCAAACACAACATAAAACCAACATAACTAATTTGCGAAACTACGCAATTAGAGAAAAAAAATGTCGGTGAAACCAAAAAAGCTGAAGAAGCTTGCTCGCAATAATTGGTAAGAACCGATCCATGGTTAGCTCATATATAGTATAGATGGTAATTTTCCAAGTAAGTACATGTATCATGAATTCAATTTCGGGAATATGTATAACAGACATTTCAAATTATTAAAATAACCTCTTAGAGGCTCATATGTTTAATTGTACGTGGCGGCTCATGCGAACTTATAATGAGACCATGAAAACACCAAATATTCGGGAAAAAAAAGAAAATAATACTCCAATGTTAACCACAAAACTTATTAAAAATTGAATTAAAAAGTGAGAGCAAAAGGACACATGCATTTCCTCATGCATGTATTTTTTTTTAATTTTTTTTTTTTTGCCAGTTGATGTCAAAAGCCAAAAGGTATACATAAATATATATATATAGACACTTTGGTTAGTTATAAACTCGTTCAGTATTCTTCTTCTTCTTCTTCTTCTTCTTCTTATTCTTCTTCTTCTTCTTCTTCTTATTTCGTCTTCTTCTATCTTTAGCAATGAACATATCAGTAAACGGACAGTCACAAGTGCCTCCTGGCTTTAGGTTTCATCCGACCGAGGAAGAGCTCTTGCAGTATTACCTCCGCAAGAAAATCTATAACATCAAGATCGATCTCGATGTAATTCGTGACGTTGATCTCAACAAGCTCGAGCCTTGGGATATTCAAGGTTCATCATTTATCTTTGTTGTCTTAAATATGCTAATTCGGATCGAGTGTATATACATCGACTTCTTGATTCTTAACAAAACGTATAAAAAAGGCTTGTATTTATTCAATTAATTCTTCCATCCACGTTGAGTCATAAACTAAAGCTTCAAATTTCAGGAAACATATATACACACACACACACACACTTGTTTGACTTGATTCACGGGATTCTGCCAATTCAATAGAATATTTAATTAATTGATTGGTTGTTAAAAATATACTATTTAATTTGGAAGAAGAAATAAAATTACACATCTTTCATTCATTACAATTTATCAGTTAGAACCTAACGTAACTCTTGTTTTGCTATGTAGAGATATGTAAGATTGGAACAACGCCGCAAAACGATTGGTACTTCTTTAGCCATAAGGACAAGAAGTATCCCACGGGGACTAGAACTAACCGAGCCACCACGGTCGGGTTCTGGAAAGCTACGGGACGTGACAAGATCATATATACCAATGGTGATAGGATCGGGATGCGAAAGACACTTGTCTTTTACAAAGGTCGAGCCCCTCATGGTCAGAAATCCGATTGGATCATGCACGAGTATAGACTCGACGAGAATGTATTAATCTCCTCGAATCATGATGATGACATCAGCGTGGAAACGTGTGATGTCATAGGAGGAGACGAAGGATGGGTTGTGTGTCGTGTTTTCAAGAAGAAGAGTCTCTGCAAAACCATAATTAGCAGCTCGGCGAGATCAGTGAAAACGTCGCCGTTCGACGAGGAGACTATGGATCAACTTCTTGAAGTTATGGGGCAATCTTGTAAAGAAGAGATAATTTTAGACCCTTTATTGAAACTCCCTAACCTTGAGTGCCCTAGCAACACCATTACGAGTTACCAGCGGTTGATGGACGACCAAGTGAACAACTGCCACGTCAGCACATTTATGGATCCCAGCTTCGTCACTAGCTGGGCCGCTTTGGAACGGCTCGTTGCCTCGCAACTAAATGGGCCCAACTCGTATTCAATCCCAGCCGTCAATCAGACTCCACAATCACCGTTCCATGGACTGAACCGGTCCGGTTGTCACAATACCGGTTTAACGCCGGATTATTATATACCGGATATGGATTTATGGAACGATGCAGATTACGGGAGAACGACAACGTCATTGTTCAACCCATTGTGCCACGTGTCCAACGGTAGTGCCAGTGGATAACAGAAATGGAAGAGATGAGTGACATACCAAAACTCAAGTGTAGAAAGATATAATAATCATCATACCATATATATAGTTGTTGAAAGTTGAAACATTTACAAAAAAAAGGTCAGATTGTGATAATTACAGTAGTTTTGTGAAATCATTACAGAAAATAAAAGTTCTCTATGTCTGTCGTACATTTTATATGACAATTTTACTTTCTAGAAGCAGAATGGTTGCACAGTTTAAATTTGTTTGGTTCAACATTTAGTCCTTTATAAAAAGTTTTTTTGTTGGAAATCATTTCGAGGGAGACAAAAGTCCGATATGATAATTAGTTCGTCGATAACTTAACTTTTACAATAAATAATTTCCATCACGATTTTTTTTTCTTTTTCTGTTCAAACTTTCTCATTTTACTCTTATCTATTTACTAGGGAATATATCTGCTAGGAAATTAAGATATTTAGTTGGTAAATGCTTAGTTTGATGTTGAATAGTTTGCTTCTTTCCATCATTAGAAATAGATTAATTACCCAATCGATCATCCCAACAAACTTGGATTAAGATGCACCAAGTGCCTAATCATAGCTAATTAACCTACCCATCGAAGCTCACTCTCTCTTTTTTTTTTTTTTTTTTTTTTAATTATAGCATTTAATCATAAATTATTCATTCTTTTTGTTGAGTAATCTTTTTCAAGGTGCGGGATCTTACTTTTGAAGAAAAATGGAGGATTCCAATATTCGCTCCTTTTTGTTCATCATGTGATGATATTTCATATTAGTGAAAGGCTCAATAGCTGTTACGTTTTGACCTTTCATTTTCCACTTTAGCTTTATGGAATTAGATTTGATTTATCATACTAAATTGATCATGTTGTAAATATCAGACGTAACAATTAGAGAAACAAGCTTCTTCTTCTTAAGTATTTTATGTGTTTTGTCGAAAGTAAACAAAAAAAAACAAAAGACGTACCACAACCGTATTGGGCCGGCCGGCCAGGCATCAATCAAATTCAAATCTCCTCAGTCTCAGTGTTCCTTCAACTTCCTTCCTTTTTTTTTTTTTTTTTTTGTAATTAGACCTTAATAAAATTGCTTTGGAAATATAAAAAATGTGTGGGCTGACATGTGAGCTTTTATTGGTGACTTCTGCTTGGTATTTATAGAAACACAACCGTATTGGGCCAGGCCCATTTTGTTAATAGATAAATGGACATTGAGAGTGTAGGTCCACTCAATGCCCTAGTCCGTGTCACGAATGTTTCTTTGTTTTTCCCTCTTTTAAGAATTGACAAATAATGTATTTTTCTTTTTTGGGGCAAAGACAAATATACTACTTTAATTAATGTATAGTTGTGGTACGTACGGCTTGCGACAACTATGAACGTAAACTATATACGTATATCTATACTAATTTGTCCGATACGCGGGGTTTTTATTTTTATAATAAAATTAAAATTAAAATTTTTATCAAATTAAGTATCTGTTGTAGTAATATGTTATTTAAAAAAAAAATTAGGAATTATTTACATACTTTTGTTTAACAGCAATTTGAATTGTTATATTTTGATTTTTTTTATTAACACTTATAACAAATATATATATATATATATATTAATTACTTTTTACACATAGCAAAATATTTTATAGATATATTTACCACGTATTACAATTATATTAATAACTAATTTTAAAAATTCAAATTTTATATAATAAAATAACACAATATTTTGACAAAAAAAAAACTTTGATTATCTTCTAGTGTTTTTCTCACAACATCACTTCCTCTTTTCTCACGTAAACTGTTTGATGAAGTAAACAATGAAAATTTCGTGGTTTTAAGTACTTCATTAAAAGACACATGATTCCCTTTTTTTTGTCAACCAAAAAGTCATATGATTAACACATAAACCATATAGTATTTGCTAATTTTTGTGCCTTTCTATGGATTTAGCTAGTTTCCAGTATTATTTTTCACTGACTACTAAGGTATAAACAAAAAATTCAAGCATGAATAAAAAAAGGCGTATTAAATTATTTAAAGGTATGATAATTCTTGTAATGACCATTAGTTGACAAAATAATTAATAAAGGCTTTCTACTAATGGTGACACACTCGACCGACAATTGAATCCTGGCCACTTGTTACATGTCATGACTGATGATCCTTTAGTTTGAGTGGGTTCGTATTCGTACTCCTTTGCTTACGGAAATTCCGGGAATCTCCAAAGTTAAAACAACTTGTGTAAATATAATGTACGATTAACGTTTCTTTTATTAACTTTGATATAAATAACGCAATAGTACTTTCTTAATTACAGAGATGTGTTACATATTAATCAAATTATATAAAAATTTTAATTTTAATATGAGCTATTTAAGAATGGAAAATCGTATAATAGTGCAGTTTAAATTTATATCAGAAATTTTAACCCAAAAAAATAGTACTTCATCTGTTTCAAAATAAGTGTCATTTTAGTTTTGTACACACAGATTAAGAAAACAATTAATTTTATATATTTTCTATATAAAAATATAATTACTTATACATCTAACAACATTTTAACCAATTGAAAAATAAATTACATTGAAAGTCGAAAACGACACTTATTTTGTAACAAAAAATTTTCTCCACAACGACACTTATTTTGAAACGGAGGGAGTATAGTTTATATTTTAAAAATTTTTTGTCCCAAGAAAAAAATAAAAATTTTAAAATGGGGCATGGAGATCCTAAATTTTAGTTCTTGTTGTAAGAAAACTATAGTACCCGTAAAAATCATTTTGCCGCTAGATTTTGTAGTAAGAAAAAAAAAAGTGATTTTTTTTTCGTCGGTTATGTGAAAAAAAAAAAATAATAATAATAATAATAAATGGTTGTAAAATAAAAAATAATAAAAAAAGTGATATCCAATAAAGAAAGTGAAAGAAACTTCTTGGACTTCCTTTAGTTTTCGTGCCTAGTTGTTTGTTAAATGGTTAGTATGAAAATTTTAGAAGGTTGTGTAACCTTTGGAATTAACGCACGAGGGTAAGACTCCGAGTAGAAGAGAGGTACCCACTTTTGCCGACTTTTTTCTTCCATTTTTTATTTTCCTGGAAAAATAGAAACTTTATTATTAATGTAAATTATTGACCCTATATTCGTTTTATTTTTTTTTTGTTTTATCTGTGACTCTATGGACAAATAGATTTTTTTTTTCGGGTCAATAATATTTAATGCGATAAACCGGCCGTTACAACAGAAAGATAAAGGCAGCATTTTTGTTACTTTTGTGCCAAAAAGAAACATTGTTAATTTTGAAATGAACTGAGAATCTTTTTCTTCTTTTTTTTCCTAACAGATAGAATTAATTAATTAGTGACTACCCCTTTTCCACTTTTCAAATTTATACGCCTCATAACAAAATATCAAATATCAAACGCAAATTGCCAAAACTTGTTGCCATCTCTCGCTAAAATCATCATCACCATCAATCGGATAAACATTATGACTAGAAAATTTAGTCGAACAATTGAAATTCATAATTTCTTATATATTTACATTTATATATCCAAACATCACTTAAACTTCGACTCCTAATCGTGTGGGTTAGGCCGTGTTTGGCTCCACAACTCCACAAGATCAAACCCATTTTTTAAAAAACAAAAAACCAAAGATGAAAGGCTAGAAAAGAAAGACAAATTTGTATACCCCTTTGCTTGCTTGCATCATGATCATGATCAAGATCAATTGATCATGCTCATGCTCATATATCATCATCACCATCAAGCTCTAAAACATCCAACAAGATGATTATGGCTATGATTGTGACGATGATCATGATGATTACTATGATAATTAACCGATCTCTCTCTGTCGATCATGTCTTGAACATATCGAAAAACCTCCACTTGGCAAGGGATTGTGATTGTACCTTTCTGCTCAAATCCATACTCTTCCTCTGCTTCCCTTAAGAGTTGCATGAACAATGGATGGTTAAAATAAAAAACAGGAACAACAAATCGCTGTTTCTCCTCTTCTTTTGATCCCACTTTGATTGCTAAACACCCTTTTGGAACATCTTTGATCCCTTGTTTGCTATTGTTCTTCACGTTATTAGAACGAGTGGAATGGAAACTCTTGAGTGTTTTTTCTCCGGAACCCATAACGTAGAAAATGATGAAGAAAGAAGAAGATTAAGAAGGAAATTTTCTAAAATGTTCCGAGAAATTTTGGCTTAGAAAACAGGGGAGAAAGGCCAAGGGTCTACTAGTGGAGGTAGAGAGAATTTAAGAGACCTAATAAAGTTGTTCATTTTTTACTTATTGTGGAGATACCAAAATGTGGATTTAATGAGCGATGCAGAGTGAAATAAAAGGGTCAAAAGGGAGATTTTTTTTTCTTTTTTTATCTTAAACTGATTTGTGAGGAAAAAAAAACGATGACAAAAAAAAATAATAATAAAAAAATTGTAACATAAGTGTGTAGAATATAAATACATCGTATAACATAGGGGATCGGTATTATATACAATAGTATGTCATATATAACCCGAAGTGTCGAATATATATTAATTCCAAAGTTGGGTACGATGCAATGAACAAGAAGAAACAACTTCATGACACATATTGACATCCCCACTCCACGTATGGAATTCATTTAATAATATATCTCATTAGTCATCGACTTATTCAGACGAGATCGAGACGAGTAATAAAATTTACATTTGGGCATCGTAGACGGAATATTTAAGTAAATACAAATGTTTTAGGTTCATGTTTGATTCATTTTCATGATTAGCGGTTTGGTTCACCTTTGAGTGCTACTTTTAACTTTGATTAGAATAGTGATTTATAGAAATGCAAACAAAAAAAGAGTTGATAAGAAGTAGAATGAAAAAGAAAAAGAAAAAATGAGACGGTTCCAAGTGGGTCTGTTTAAGGACTAAAAGAAAAGATCCTATCATAAGATTGGAAGTAGATCAGATTATCGTTTAACTTGTACACTTAACAAAAAAAGAATTCGAACTAATCCAGCGATTTCTAAGAATGAGGATATAAACAATTACAAAATTTGGAGGTCGATTCAAAAGAAAAAAAACCATTTTTTATTCATGGAAGCATCTTTGTGAATTTGTGTATGAGAATTTGAAAAATACAAATATTTTTTGTGACAAACAAATTGCAGATTATTATGCTAATAGATTAACAACTTATTAATTCTTTCTGAACAAAAAAAAAGGAAAAAAAAAAACTCAAACAAAAGGCCAATGGGCTTAGGTGGAAATTGTGGAGCGCAACTTATATTTATTATCAACCTGGAGTTAATTAGGCCCATGAGATGGACCGAACTGGGCCTTCATTTTAAAAGTCTAAATCTGAAGTTCCCAGTTACCAATGTTTCAAAATCTTGTTGATCATTAATTTAGCCTCTAAAATGAAAAATAAGAATCATGGGATAGGGTCATAGGGAGAAGAGACTTCATAACCAAAATTTATAAGAAAATATTATTTTTAAAAAGTACTAGCATAATAATGCGTCACACGATGTAAAGAGAAAATAAATGTTACACAATGGCATAATAAAGATTTAAATTTGACATCAAATCCTAGAGGTAGCTAGAAAGACAGACACTGAAACCGTAGTTAGAAAAAACGAGGTCAAAGTCTTCGTTAATAAAGCACATAGTAACTTGTAAAAAAGAAAACAAAGTCAAAAAAGACAAAATGTAAAGTCATGGTAATTTGTGTAATCAGTCACTAGTGAAAAGATAACTTTTGGAATCAAAAAGCATTTTTTTCTTCTTTTTCATTTCTTTCACATTTTCTTTAAATTGGAGTTAATTTTTAACATTCATCCTTTTAATTAATTATCGTTTTTTTTTGGTTCTGATCCAGCGAATGTCTCTAAAAGAAAACATTCCTTCGTTCCACACTTTATATCCGCTCACTTTGTAAATATTCCCTTTTTCACAGAGGTTATGAATACCAAAGAGTTACACTTTCACACTTACACACTACATTAAACCAAACGTGCAACAAAGCAGTAATTTTTTTTTCATTTCTTAACATAAATGTTGATTCTTTGGTTTGACAGTACTTATTTCACACCACCATTGTAGTTGACTTCGATTCATTATCACACAATATAGCATAGCTTTAAAATTTCTTAACTAATAGTTCTAAAATTACTATAAAAAGTTAGCATCACTAAAAATTGTTTAAAAAGAGTGTCTGATATACACTGGAAGATGTAAATTAAAAAGATCGGCTATATATTGACAATGGTATAAGATAGATTAGCTAATCGAACTCATATATAAAAAGATTATTAAATTACAATATTGCGAAAAATGAGATAAAATCCGATTGAGTTTCTTGATCTTCCATGCATGAAGTAACTGCTGATTGCTGAAGGAAAAGTGTTAGTGCGAATAGAACAATAACAATCACCCAGAGAAAAAGAACGAAATGTGGGAATCCATAAATTGTATTTCTTTAATTTTTGAAGTAATAAATATGGTTAATGGAATGACGAAACCCTAGGCTAGTAGTTGTGTTATAGTAACAAGAAACACAAATATAGTACTAGTAGTTTAAAAGATTCAGATCTAGCTTCAGATCTAGTAGATCTGGTTATAGTTTTTTTTAAGAAAGAGGCGGATCTGAAACTAAATCATCTTCATCATTAATCATGACCATGAATAGATCTCTAAATGCTACCTCGTCCTGACAAATCATTGCAAAATCATAGCTAGAGAAAAAAACGAGAAAAAGTTAGTAATGATGATAGACTTTTCAGTTTCTACCATGAGTCAGATTCCTTCATCATTACAGCAATCTGTAGTAAAAAAAAAAAAAAAAAAAAAAAACCCCACCTGAAACTCTGAAGATATTGAAGACCCATAATAATAAAAAAAATTGATTCAGACAATTTAAAGGGTTATATATCGAACTTTATTCACATTGAAATATTATAGAATGGAATAGAGATAGAAACCCTAGATCAACAGATGAGAAAAAAGAAGAAGCTTCTTCACCAATCACGGATTGAGAGGGAGTAATAATTGGGGGGAATGAAGCCTGGTCCGACGACGCTAAACCCCTAATCAATCATCAGATCTGAGAATATTCAAATGAGATTGTATTAGAAAAAGAGTCCTCGAGCCAGACAACAGTCCCCTCAAAAGAGAAATCCCTCTTTAAATCTTTTTCTTCTCTTCAGGAACACAGGGGAACAGACCTTTTACAATTAGGGTTTATCGAGAAATTTCTTATTTTCTATATCTCCCTGTGTCTGACCCCCATCAGATCCGGCTGAGATCAAGGGAGGGAGGGAGGGAGAGAGAGAGAGATATGAATGTGGTGATGATGAAGAGAATGATGAGAGGGATAAGTAAGGCCGAAGAGGTTTTTATGAAGAGAAAGACTCAAGAGAGTAAGTAGTGGAGAGAGAGCCAAAGCATACAAGACAAAATAAACATGGGTTCTGGGTGGCTGGGTCCCATATCTATTTATTTGTGTGTATATGTTTTTGGTCAACAGTGTAAAAATATTTCAAGTTTCAAGATTTCAACGTAAACATTTGGATTTACTTTTTGAGACATGTCAATGGATTTCTCATTTTACCATGTATTTTACTTGTTAAAGCAAACTTTAAAAGAACATACTCCATACTCCATACCCCCTGTTTTACTCGAATTTTATTACACCCCACAATTTTTTCTTTTATGAATTCATTCTTCTCATTTATTTAGCTTTTGTGACGGTTTGACCAAATGAAGATGATAATCAGTGACCGTGAAAAGAAAAGAAAAAAAATATAGGTGAAAGTAAAGAGACGATCAAATCATAAAGATAAAAAGAGAAATAATAATTAGATAATAGATGAAGAAAATAGAAAAGAAGAATCAAAAGGAGAAAAGGGGGGTTGTCTATAAAAGTTAGTCAGAGGAGTGGTTGAGTTATTGATCTGCCCAATGTTACCATTCTTCATTTACTGTCTTTCAACTTTTTTCCAATTTTCTTTCTCCTTTCATAATTCATTCTATAATTTATTTATTTGCATCATTTCTTTTACTTAGCTCTCTTTTCTGGTAAAGTTAATTAGTTCTCTTGTTGCATTCAACTTTGTATTTTAACATTTTAATTAATTCCCTCTTTTAAACCATATAAATATTTAACACTTCCTTATTACAATTTAAACCAAAGAAAGCAAAAAAAAATAATAAGACAATAGGCCAACAAAAAAAAAAAATTGTAAATTAAATTATTTTAAGATACAAACTGAAATAGAGATTTCACTAACATGCTTTTTCTCACCTGGCTAATTTAAAACTTGTTAATTTTTGGGCAATTAGTACATAAATTTTTAAATTTATTGAAACTGACACTTAAGTACACATAATTAAATTAACTAGTGTCAGCAAATCTACTTCAAATTTCAACAATCTTCTATACTGTAAAAAATGGGGAACAAAAAAAAAAAAAAGGTACTTTTCGAAGAACTCCTTTTTGCGATAATAAGAAGTCTTTCCTTTTGTCAATTAATATCTTATCTGTATTTGTTTATAAATATATTACATAAAAAGTAGAATACGATCATCCAGTCAGGCAGTCACCTGTAATATTAGAGATTAAAGTGAGACATATATATAAGATTCAAATGAATTCAATCTAAACATACAAGGGCTCTTTCTCTCTCTGTGACTGTGTTTTTATTGTGGGTATCTTCGTTTTTTTTAATTACATGAGCGATTATATATATATATAGTTTTTTTTTTACATGAGCGATTATAGCATATAGAAACATCTATTTGGTGCATTTATTATTTTGTTTTAAAGGTTTTAATGCGTATATATATATATACATATATATGTTTTAATGTATTTATTGTTTTTTGTTACAGAACCCACTAGATATTCAAAAATTATTTTTTTATATATTTTTTGAAAAAACAAAGATTATTGCTAGAGATATGACCCCCCCAAAAAAGAAGATTTTAGCTTCAGAGTGCCCGCGACATGTGCTGCAACATTTTGTTGGTTTCCTAGTGTCCAATGAAACCTAATGAAATCTCCTCGTATATATATATATAAACCGAGGTAGAAATTAAATGTATTGCAGCAAAAACAAGTTAGCACATAACTTATAAATGAATTCACTTTTTCGTTTAAATATAAACATCTTGAATTAAAATGTACTATAAGTACTTTAAAAAAAAAAAAAAAAATTTTACTTCAGTACAATTATCACTATATTTTAACTAAAAGCTATCATGTATATGATTTATTTATAGATGTCCATGAATTCCTACACGGTACCAAAAATAAAACACCAAATGCATAGAGAAAAACTATGTCTCCTAATTTTATTGCAACTCGACTATCAATTAAAAGATGGGTGATTTCCAAATGACTAATATGGTTTTTCGTTTTCATTCGGTTCAACTTGTCAATGTAGATTCGAGTTACAGAAGCATACAAAAAAATGAAAAGCATGCGTATGTTAGTGTAAGCGGGGGGAAATACGTAGACTATGCATGAGAATGACAAATGGAGAAGACGATTCTTAGCTCCAAATTTCAACGTTGTTGACAGTCTTCGAGAGTTGTGTTGGGTCTTGAAGAGAAAAACAAAGAGGAAAACATCAAATCCCCACGTTGTTACACTCTTACATTCCTTTTATTCTTAAGTAATTAAAGTAATTAGTTATACATTTCTTAGTATGCTAATATATTATTTATCGAATTTGTTAATTTTCTAAGAAATTAAAATTGTTAACTTACACACATATAAGTGTATTCTTTTGAAAAAGGTAACTCCTTCTGTCAAGACTTGTGAATCCTTTCGAATTGTACATCAAAATTAGTAGTGAACTTTTTACGATTTGTTTTACTTAATTCTCACTCTCGCATTATAAGTTAGGGATTTACCGACAACATCAAAGAAATTTTCAGATTAAAAAAAAAAAAAGATTTTAATATTCTTTACTTTGTTTACGAGTTGGGCATGAGAATTTTTAAAATTTTAAACTATCACCTACAACAATTTACGTAATTTGAATTCCGATTCATATGTATATAAAATGCGGGAATCTTTCATCACTCAAAAACTACTACTAATACTTTGAATTTATGAATCTTTGATGTATTCGTACTGTCAAGCCACATATATATATATATATCCTCAATATACACAAGTAAAAACTTAACTTGCTCATCGCCGTACAATTCATACACGTATACAGTACTTTCAAACTTAGTTTTGGATTGTGTAACTTGTGTTATACTAATACGAACTACTATTATATACTGTAAAGTTTATAAACCATGGTCCTTTTTTTTTTGTCATCTGATGTTATTATTGATACTTGTTGTGGAATCAGAGTGGAATACAACGCCCAAAAAAAGGAAACTACGCCGGCGGACAACAGAAAAGTCCCCGGAAACTAAGCCGGAGGAAAACAAGAGTTCCCCGGATTCTAAACCCTATGAAAGGAAGCAAACGAAAACTTAAACACAAACTTTCAAACCTCAAATGAGAGAAACCAAAACCTTGAACTACAAGCAGAAACAACTAGACTTAACAACTCTAGAAAATACACTAGACTCAAATTTATAAACCATGGTCCTAAACGAGCATTTTTTTAGCTGAGATTAAATATGCAATTCCCCTAAGAAATGGAGCATAGGGTAGGGGTAGCATCGTAATTAGGGAAAAGGAAAGAGCGAGAGTACAATACCATTTAATGCCTTGTTCGTATTCTCTGCCATCTTCTCTCATTAATTCCTCTTTCTGCTTCCTCGCCTCAGTTTCCAACTCAGTTAAATAATTTTTTGTTTTTTTTCACTTAATTAATTTGTAAAGACTTGGAAAATATCATAGTAAATGAAAAAAAAAAATACTATAATTAAAACATTCGAAGGTCTATGATTAGACGCTTGTCATAACTTTTTACTATTCTTTTTACAATGTCCTCTAAAATTCTCCATCACTCCTTTCATCTTTTTCTTGTCCCCTTTTCATACATATGCATAAATACATCATATCTACATAGCATGGGCTTAAAATAAATCTTCACCAACACAGCCCATTCTTGCTATTTATTACAACTTGTATCATTGGTCCAGTGATTCCAGTCACCAGTGTTTTCTCACATTTGGCCCAGACAGGCTAAATGGACTTTTTATTTTTAATACACTCTAATTTGGGTTTTAAATACTAATATGGGCCGAGTCCAAGAAAGAACCAAACTCGGATTAGAGATGCGTTGCTGATAATCAAATCATCATATTTACAAAGAACTTGAAAACACATTGAACATATCCTAATGGTCAAATACCAATTTTTGACATGCGTTGTCAAACCTAAAAAATGTTTGGATTTTTTTTTCTTAAAAAATGTATATGATTTTTTTTTTTAACTCTATAATTGATGGTTTGTTGTTTTTACCCTATCCTTTTAATCGAACAAATCACAATGACCAAGTTTATATCATAACAACCACCTCGAAATTTTGAAAAAAAAAAAAAAAAAAAAAAACCACCTCGAAAATCTACAATCCAATTCGGTCTGATTTTGATAGGGCCAAATCTGGTCATTTCCTAGGACTTCGGAAAACATTCTAGACCATTTGCCTGATTAGATATATATATTTACACGATCAAATGATCAATCTACGTGATCAACATTGGGCTCTCGAACCATCTTAACCGGATCTCAACGGCACAATAACAAAAATCGGGTAATTACAATGGTCGTGCGGCCCATCAACTAATCGAGACTCGTGCCTTGCACGTGAGTCGAACTTACTCATTAATTAAACCTTCTAGACGGTACCAAGAAGCTTGCCTACACTTCAGTTTTTTTTTTTCTTTTTTTTCTTTTGCCTACACTTCAGTCCTCAGGTTTTCCCAAGACACAGACTAGATTCAACATGCTTAATGAGCACAATTCGGTAAATAAGTAGCGCAAGATCGTTGGTCACTAGAGTTTCACGTGACAGATAATTTAGTCTTATATTATACTCTATAGATAGCAACATCCATAAACAAATGACTAAATTAGTCAAAAGTTCTTTTTATAACTTTTCATTTTTATTATAATTTCTGTAAAGGTTATTATCATCACATATAATTTGTTTTCAGGACGGTGGTGACATAAATGTCTCTTCCTCATTGGACTGGCATCTTATCATCGGACCCTCCTTGTCTTGGACAAGCTAGATCATATCTTTCTTTTTTTTTTTTGTGCAACGTAAGCTTAATTTACATGTGTATATGTATATCGGTAAGCTTAACTTCGATCGGTTCCTTTTTTTTTTTTTTTGTCACAAAATCGAGGGTTTATAATCATTTTCGAGTGACAGTTTAGGTTATGTTAGCAAGTACATTATAGATTAACAGCAGAAGCATTATATGTCTATATGTTTTTTTCCATCATATATATGTATCTTCTTTTAACTTCAAGCACATATAAACGAACTTAAGAAAATATCATAACGACATAACCTTTACACGCGGCAAGGCAAAGAGGTTGGAAGAATATGCAAAATACAAACAAGACATGACAAGGCGCCTTATTTAAAATGCTTAAATAAATACTCTCTCTGTTTCAAAATGTAAGATGTTTTAGAATTTTCACACATATTAAGAAACCATATTTAAAATGCATTATTTTTTGTGATTTACAATTTTCAACAACTCTAAACCAATAGTATTTAGTTATCTTTCTTGAATTCAATAATTTGTCATTTAATTATACATAGAAAATAGAGAACATCTTATATTTTGAAACAAAAAAAAATTCTAAAATATCTTACATTTTGAAACAGAGGGAGTATGATTTTAAAAAGTTTTTATATTCGGTTAAATTTGTCTAATTTAAATGATCCAAGACTATATGTTATTACAAACCATAACGAAAAATAGAAAATCGAAAACTAAGAACAAAACCAAATTTTTCGAAAATAAATTAGCCATGGACATATGGATATTCGATTTGAATTTAGATAGGTAATCTTAAATTTTAAATACTTTAATATTAAAAATTGAGATACTATTGAAATATTTTAAAATTTTGGTTTGATATTTTACCGATTTGGTTCGGTTTGAATATTTGATTGGAGAAATCGTCTAGAACCGATATATTTTCATGGTTTAAATATTTTTTATTTGACTATATGAAACTATTCAAAAATATTCAAAATATTCAAAAAATATGAATTAAATCGAATGAAAAAGTTATGATGAAGGAGTAAAATTATTGGATAGAATTTGGATCAGTTACTTTGTATCTAAATTTATTCAAATTTTTGATTAAAAAATGGACAACTAAACTAATAAATATAAATTATAAGGAGAATGGATTTAATTAGATTTATCATATATTTGAGTATTTATTCAGTTCTCAAATATAATCTGACCCGAATTAATATCCAAAGTAACTGAAAGCAAAATTTAATCGAATATTTTAGAGGATCCGAAACCAATCCTGACTGTCTTATTGGTTCGGTTCAAGTTTGATATTTTTTAAAGAAAAAAAAAAGGTAAAGAATGATCTTCTAACGCATCTTATCAACAACGGCTATATTTAAGCTGACCTCGACACGTGCTAACATTTGTCGGAGCGCAATATTCAGAGACAACCACAAAGTAATCACCACGTCACCTTCTCATCAACTTGGCTATCTGAATGGTGCAAATGGCAATGAATCAGAGGTTGATTTTGACAACTTTGATTGAGACTTGTCTGAAATTTTACAGATATAATTCATTACTTTGTATACCAAAAACATCGTCCTTTCCTTATTGAAATAACTTGATGTAAGTCATTCTCTTCAAATATAATTTGGTTTTAAAGCAAAATAAGAGTATGATTTATAAATTTTTTTAATTAATGGCTTGCTTAAGTGACGTTGAATCGAGGAAGCAGCCGCAGTTCACAAATGGGCGAATTTAATTGGTTGTTTGTATTAAATAAGTCAAAAGAGATTTCCTAGAAGCAAGGTGAACGTAACCTTAAACTAATCATTAGAACATTAACTATAAGTTGCGTTTATCATAAATATTGGTTGCTTAAATTACAATTTGTCAAAAATAACATGGTTAGGATCACCTGTGTGTAAGCTATTTACCTGATTTCTCAGGCTCTTAAGTTATAAATTAAGTTGTTGACCAAAAAAAAAAAGGATCACCTGTGTGTAAGAGAGAATTTGTGTATGTTATAACAAAAGATATTCGTTTTATAAAAAGTCCTGTTGTAGAAAGTCAACAAATCTTAATCTAAATCTAAAATTTTTGTGCTCTGGATTATCTTCTTGTTTTCCGTGTAGCGAAAGTAAACGCGTAAAACAACGTGTAAACTATAGTACGATATGTAAATGAATCCTTTTTTTTTTCTATTTTATTTCTGTCAGCGATCTATTATTTAAGTATATAAAGTTGAAGAGTTTTTTTCTTTTTCTTTTTTGATAAATATCTAAGTTTTTTTCTTTACCAGAGAAAATATATAAGTGGAAGAGTTGAACAATTATTTATCAACTTACCGCATACAATCAAAAAATTAACCATGATCAATCTTCTTTTGGGAATAGCTAGATAAATCAAGGTTAGGTTTTTGTCCAAAAAAAAAAAAAAAAAAAATCAAGGTTAGGTTTAATTTTATAATATATAATACTCTAATGAAAAGTCACGTTCAAACGTGTTTCACGTAACCGACCTCTAAAGGATGGCGTGCTAGTGACGACAAATATTTCAAATAAAATTAATTAATTTGTGATCTATGATATATGATATATTTTAACATCCGTCGTCTTACATTCCGATATATGTGAACATGAAATCTCGTTATACAATCGAATAAAATTATTGCTTAATACGATCCATTTGTCTCTCTTTCGTAATGATTATCTATCAATATATATTATCTTGACTAAAAAAGTATCACAAAGTCTTCGAATCACATGTCGCATGATAATATGTTGGTGTGCATGCTAAATCATATATAGTACAATGATCATCTTAAGTCTTTTTTTTTGTCATCTGATTTATTTATACCATAGAACCAACAGATGGAATACAGGGATGAAATACAAAAGCCGGCGGGACTCTAACCTCCAGAAATCTAAAGCCGGCGGACAAAGTAAAGTCCCCGGAAACAAAAGCCCTATGAAAGGGAAACTAAAGATAGTAAAACAAACAACGCAGAAATTTCAGATAATCTTAAGTCTTAACTGCTAAAAATTTGTTTTAAAAATAAAAAACGGATGAAACAGTTGTGGTAACTTCAATTAATCACTATACATATACTGTATCTATCTATATATGTATTTAACAGTTTGACCGTTCTTAAAAAATAAATAAATTACATTGATCTTCTTATATGTATAGTGAAGTGATTAATTGAAGTTACTACAACTGTTTCGTCCGTTTTGTGCCAACCTACGTTATCATTTACTTCCATAAAACCGATAATACTAATCTTAAAAACAAAAGAAAAGGAGTTGGAAAATATTATCAGTAGTTAGATGATTATTTCACATCGAAATGAAATACGACTTAAACGGAAAGAGACATGAGCCAATTCGTGTCGAGCCACAAATTTTGGACCTATATTTTTAGCCCGTGGCTCTACAAATAATTCCAGGTCCTTAATTAATGAGTTTTTTTCTTGGTTAAATATCCAAAAAAAATAAAAAAAAATAATAATCTAAGGCCCTACACTACTAGCACATACAGTAACTCTCCACATATATATAAAGAGGCCAACATCAGCAACTCAGAGATTCCAGAAAAATAGAAACAAATAATTCCAAAACCTTCTCTGGTAACCGAAATCAAGAAACTTGCAAGATCTGGTGAAAACCATGGAAGAAGGAGACTTTTTCAATTGCTGCTTCAGCGAGATTAATAGTGGCATGACCATGAACAAGAAGAAGATGACGAAGAGCAATAACCAGAAGAGGTTTAGTGAGGAACAGATCAAGTCACTTGAGCTTATATTCGAGTCCGAGACGAGGCTTGAGCCGAGGAAGAAGGTGCAGTTAGCTAGGGAGCTAGGGCTGCAACCAAGACAAGTGGCCATATGGTTTCAGAACAAGAGGGCTCGTTGGAAATCTAAGCAGCTTGAGAAAGAGTATAACATTCTCAGAGCCAATTACGACAATTTGGCTTCACAGTTTGAAATCATGAAGAAAGAAAAGCAAACTCTGGTCTCTGAGGTACATATTGATTTTATTGACATCTTTAATTATCTTTAATTGAATAGTGATGGAAACAAAAATTGATAAAATTAAAATTTGATTTTAATGAATCTCTAATTGCAGTTGCAGAGACTAAATGAAGAGATGCAAAAGCCAAAAGAAGAAAGGCATCATGAGTGCTGTGGTGAACAAGGAGTGGCTCTAAGCAGCAGCACAGAGTCACATAATGGAAAGTGTGAGCCAGAATTGAGGCTAAATCAAGGGATTGTTCCGTGTACTGATGGTGATAACATCAACATTAAGACAGAGTACTTTGGGTTCGAGGAAGAAACTGACCATGAGCTCATGAACATTGTGGAGCAACCTGATGATAGTTGCTTGACATCCTCTGATAATTGGGGAGGTTTCAGTTCTGATTCTTTCTTAGACCAATCTAGCAGCAATTACCCCAATTGGTGGGAGTTTTGGTCATAAAAACATATAAAATAGAAACAAAACATAAGTGGAGACACAGAGTGTGAATATTTTTGTAGATTATGTGATAAGAAAAATAAAATTTCTTTTAGTTGGAAACCTTGTTTCGGTCTATGTAATTTACTACGTTCAATACTTTTTGTAGCTAATTAGTAGTAAAGTCAAGACTTTCACATTGAAGTAAACAAACTAGATCATTGGACATGAGCTTCAAGAAACACATGAGACGAAAATATGAAGTAATCTTCACAACTTGAGGGATCAAACATAAGGTTTTTACTAAGAAAACCAGATATAGGTTTCAACAAAAACATAGCTAGGGCCTATAAGGGACACTCATTGTCATAGATTTGATAGATCGTTCGCCAAAAAAGTTACAAAACTATCAGCAGCCTATTAGAGGCCAAGACTCGATCTTTTGGAAGTAATCGACAGATCCACTACAACACCATCAATGCCTTGAGTCAAAAACGTAGGGATCAAACAAGAGCTCTCCATTATCTTTCTATGAGGCTAAAACGTTGTTTATTGTCCCTTGTCACTGCCTGCAACTGCAAGTTGACTCATCCCAAATTACTGAAGATTAAAAATGCTCGTCGATAATGAAACTGACTTGTCTAATTTCATCAAACGTGTGAGAGAAGTACAATTGAACATTCGCAGATGTTCGGCTTAATCAAATATTCAACTTTAATAAAACCATTACTTCAGATGCTCGAAACAGAGTAATGATCACACTTGATTACAAGAGTCTTCAAAGCGCATCGATTGTATATCTTTACCGTCGTAAAGTCTCCGTCGATCGTTATCTCTCTAATTTCTTCTTCCTCTATCGCTGCTACATCCATTAAAAGAAACCAATAACTCATTCGACAAATCAAGAGGGCTTTTGATCTTCGAGTCAATGCGATTCACCTTCTGCTGACCTGAGCACAAGAAGACAACTTTGGTTTTTCTTGGAAGAATTGAGATTCGAACTTCGAAGCATCCTCGAAAACTGCTCGTCATTCGTCAGAGTTGGAAGACGAAGACGACAGAAACGCAGAAACCACGACCAGAGAAATCGCTATCCCGAATCACCGATTGATAACCGGTCCGAAATCGTAAATCCGGTTTAAACCTACATTCGTGTACCGGGCTTGTAATTCACTTGCAAAGTTTGAGTTTTGACCAACTCTCTCAAACACTGAAACGATCAACAAAAAAGAAGACCGACTCTCTGAAACGGGTCGGTCCATATTGGGCCTTTTTACAATGGGCTTTCTATTTCTTATTAATAAAACTGAACCCCAACATTGCAAACCTAACACAAATCAGAAAGTTATTTACTCCTAGTTAAGTTTCTTCTTCTTCTTCAGTAATGTAATATAACAGAGTGGATTAAAAAAAAAAACCACAGTTAAAGTCTAATGTTGTAACTCTAAACTTCTCTTTTTCTTTTTCTCTTGGAATCAATTCGAAATCTTGGACCACTATTGTATCTACATATAATATTGGATACTTTTTTTTTTTTTTGATAAACTAATACATATTGGATTCTTAAGTGAATAGAATATGAAAACCACTGTTAAAATCTTATCTTACACATATCGACCTGAAAAGACCTTTACTCTCAATAGAAATAATCAAATAAACCTTGATTGAGTGAGAATACAGTATATTTGATTTATACAAATATAAATCACACAAATATCGGTGGTGGGAATCCAAAAGAACACATATTACATGCACACAGTTTTGTTTGATACGGATTTAGATTGATTGGTTATTTCCCTACTTTGATAAACTCCAAAGTTCAATATTCTGTGTTATTTTTTTTTTTTGCTTTTTCTAGTGACAGAGACTGTCAAAAGTTTCTGATTCAACTCCAAGATTCGACATGTTGTTTATTTTAATTGATTTTTCAAACCCCCGAATATATATGATACACCGCAAATATATATTATTTTAATTTAGCCTATAGACATATGTCATCACTGGTGGTCTTGTCTAAACTAGTGAAATTTGAATAGTGTGACATATTATATAGATTCCAATTGTCTGTAAAACGCTGTGACTTATTATAATCAGTGAATTTGTTGAAAACTATATGTCAATAATTTAAATTTAACCCTATATGCTTTCTCGTCATACTTTTAGATTAATACACAGGTTATTAAAATAAACTATTTGTTGAGATATCAAAGCTTCATGGACCCTCTCTTTTTTTTTTTTTTTTTTTTTCATTTGAATGCATTTTATAAAGTTTTACGACATTAGTCATCATTTAAATATAAAACTCAAATGTCGAAAAGTCAAAAATAATAATAGTTGATCTGCTAATTTGAAGTGATCTAAGAGTTTTTTCAATCGTTGTTAAAATATCACAAAGGATCTGTTCTAATAAAGCAGCTTTATTTGTGCAACATTGAGGATTGAGCAACACTTACAGGTAATTGCCGGTGAATCAAGGAGAAACACAAAGACTTGTAATGAAGTTGTGCCTATGGCACTCTGCTGTAACTTATTACTATAAACACCTTTATCTGAAATTCAGAATCAAATCTTCATATCTACACGTAGAGACCGAATCGCTTGATAGTCGATATAATAAAAAATTCAATTATTTATATTTCATTTTTAATTTGTTTTGAAATTTTGAGTGGCGTTGCCACACTAATTAAATTGTTAGTACTTAGGAGTGGAAGAGAGCTGTAGATTCTTTCTTTTGTTTTTAGTTTACTAACTTAAATATAAAAGTTTGAGAATTATATTCTCATTTCCACTAATATTCTAATAACAGACTCCAACAAATCGTATCTACCATCTTTACTATGGTAGATCTCGAGTTGCAATGGAAAATGTCAACTTCCTCCGGTTGCCTCAAGAGGTTGACCTATATACTATATATCTTAGTATATATAAAGGTCAACAACAGTCAACGATTCAAGTAAAATGTGACCTAATGTGATTCATTATAAACTGCTGATGCGGACATCCAAACCACACAATACCGGGATAATGGAACAATCAAACCAGCAGCTGAACCAAAGCTCATTCAAACCGGATGCACAAGCCTAATTAGACCCGACAAGGACATATGCTCATTGTTTGAAGCATATCAGCTCAACCATGGAGATACAAGGCATGAAACCACTTGGAGATTGTTCACAGCTCAGCTACAAAACACCTCGAAGAAGAATCAGCCCAAACGGAGTTCAGAAGAAGGATTTGTTCAAGTCACAAGTCGGGTTATTCCCAGCTTACCCGATTTGGACATACTCGTACTATTTGGAGATTTCCGATCAAACCAAGAAGATTTATGCTACAAACCGACTTGTTCTACAATCTTGACCCATCAGAGGCACGCGGCGAATTGGATTCACACCAATACAAGTTCAGGTGTGAAAGTTATTGATTTTCTAAGCCAAAGGATCCTCCGCTTGCTTTATTTGGAACCTTTCAAGCTTGGGAGATTTCAGTCACATGTTTGGCGGCCAGGAGAGTCTCTAATTCCTCCAGAGGATCCTAAGAACACCTCAAGCTCCATTCCTAGCCATTGGATCAGGTTGATTCAATCTTACCCATTTATACACCAAGACTTTCCATATCAATACCCGAGAGCCTTCAATGCACTTCAACATCTAGATTCCTTTGAACCAATGAAGACCACGACATTTAGGAGTTTCTACATGGGCCAGAGGCGTCTCTCACATGGTTATATGAAGAAGATTTCGAGATATAAAGAGGCAAAGAGAATATTTCCCTTATTTGGCCAAGCATTGACTTCTAACGGCCAAATATCTTTCACGAAGATTCCCTTTTATTTTAGTCTTTTAATTTCGTGTATTTTGTTTCCTTTTTAGAGTTTATTACCGTTATATCTTGTTTAGAGTCGAGCCTATAAAGCTCAAATTATTTGTACCATTTTTAGACACCTTTTTTTCATTGATTTAATAAACATTCAGTTTTCCTACAAAGTGTTGTCTTTGTGTTCTTGTTCTTGTCTTTAGGATCTAAGTGTGGAATCACTTGTTTTCTATTGATTTTCGGATCAGATTGCTTGTGGAATCAAGCCTTCTTGTTCGTGTGTGATTGTGGAATCAATCACAAATCCCATCTCCATCTCTATCAGCATCCATCTTCCGCAACAAAGCTTGTCAACTCTTGACATCTTGTGATCAATAAGATTTGGTGGATTCCAATCTTATATCACTTTTATAGTAAAAAGTTGCAATATCAATATCCTAGTATTTTAGACCGAGTAAATTAAAACTAGTCAAGATAAAGAGAATATGTACTAATAAGGTGAGGACCGAATATTAGAAAGAGATGAATTGTGTCAACAAATAAAAATACCGATTGCAACTTCCCACCTAATAACATTGATTCGTAATTAGAAAATATTGAGAGAACATGTTTTTAGATAATATCCACGAGCCAATTTTGGTAATTCCATATAATTAATTACCATCAACGAATATGGAAATATATGGACAAAATTCAATTTTAAGCGAACGTTTTGTCATTATCTAAAAACGAGAGGACATTATTGCAATTAGGACCATGAATTTGTCTGAAATATGTCATTTGATGACTATGATAAGTCTATTTATTAGGGGGACACGTCTCTACATATAGAACTTAACGTTACATGATAAATGTATGTTCGTTGCCCTATTAGAAGGGGCAAATTATTATAACATGTTGTGAAATGTTTTTCAGTTTAAATTTATTTTCACTCTGGACCATTATTTAGTTTATTTGCAAGTGTGCCACCATATGTAATAATCACAGATATGTTAAGGATAGTTTGATGGGTGATTAAATAACTACCACTATATATCTAGGAATATTATATATATTTTATCATAGATTGTAGATATCATAACTCATACTTGCATTGACACACGAGATAGCATAAAAGATGCAGAAGAATTAAACAAAGATTGTAATTCAATTTGGGGTTAGTGGGTAAGCTATATAGTTAACATATACGTGTAACGATCCACTTTTACAAAAGGTGACTAAATTTACGAGCAAATTGCACGGATTCCTTAATCCGTTGGTGATATGATTACATAATGATATGATTAGATAGTTATTAAACTATTTAAACCATAAACCATGCCTTTCAAAGGGTAGTTCATTTTTAATTTTTTATTTCATATGGTACGTCAGTGGACCGTCGTCGTAGCTAGGTACACAGCATCCTTGTACTTTAGAAAGTTGGCTAAACTTTTGCATAGATTAATGCCAATTGGTTTGCCCAATTTATGTGAGAATATTAATCTTAGATATATAATTTGTTGATTTGGTTTTAGTTACGTTTGTCGATCAAAAGAACTATTGGACCAAACCATATCATAGATATGATATTTGTCTTCATACCAAAAAGAAAAAGAAAAAGAAAAAAAAGATATTTATCATCGATTATTCGATTTAGTGTGCATGTAGTCTCCCCTAATTATGTGCACAAAAAAAAAAAAAGTCTCCCCTAATTAAGACCATACTTATTTATAACCAATAATTTAAGTACACGCGCACCGTACAAATGCAAAATAAGCTTCAACAATCAATACAGTTGTCCACATAAGTCACAACATTCATGATTTTCAAATTTTTTGTCAGGGTCACGTAAAATTTCTATTAACTCTAACGACGAATAAGAGAAGAAAAGTACTGAAGAATACTGTAGTGTATGGTCGATACATAAATTGCCATCATTTTTAGTCTACGCAATAGTTATTACCTCAATGAGCATATATATATATATATATATATATATATATATATATATATATATATAGAGATGTATTCGATGGCCTAACCCACTTTGCTTATTAGCTTGAATGATAAATAGATTCGATATGCTCTATATAATCTTTTAATCACAGAATTTTAAATCGTTCCAAGTCGCTTTATTTTCTTTGTGTGTGTGATGGTGATAGGTCAAAACTCAAAGAGGTTCTGTAATAATTCCAAAAATTTATTTATATTACGAGAGAATATATGGAAGTCTGCACTTTTTCAGATGTTTACCGATCACATTAATTCTTTTGTCGCCACATTTATGATGCGAAGTTTAACTTGATGTAACAAATGATCCATAACAAAATGTTGGGTTTTTTTTATCAAAATTTTTAACCTTACCTAAAATGTTATAAAAATACCACTAGTTAGTTTTTATGAGTTACCGTAGCTTCATGATATAAATAACTGTATGTTAAAAATCAAGTCATATAAGAAATACTGTTTTGAAAGACATCTAAATAGCTTTTTCTACAGTATTAATTAACCTGAATATCGCTTAAAAATGTAGAAACAATTGCTATAATTGATCATTTGTTTTTATAATGCTAGTTCCATCACCTTTCCATCAATTAATAGTGTGGTAAGTGGTAACCTATAGTTGGAGTGAACCAGACGATTTAAGATATATTAATTGAAATCTTAGCAGTTGATATAAGATTGGAATCCACCAAATCTTATTGATCACAAGATGTCAAGAGTTGACAAGATTTGTTGCGGAAGATGGATGCTGATAGAGATGGAGATGGGATTTGTGATTGATTCCACAATCACACACGAACAAGAAGGCTTGATTCCACAAGCAATCTGATCCGAAAATCAATAGAAAACAAGTGATTCCACACTTAGATCCTAAAGACAAGAACAAGAACACAAAGACAACACTTTGTAGGAAAACTGAATGTTTATTAAATCAATGAAAAAAAGGTGTCTAAAAATGGTACAAATAATTTGAGCTTTATAGGCTCGACTCTAAACAAGATATAACGGTAATAAACTCTAAAAAGGAAACAAAATACACGAAATTAAAAGACTAAAATAAAAGGGAATCTTCGTGAAAGATATTTGGCCGTTAGAAGTCAATGCTTGGCCAAATAAGGGAAATATTCTCTTTGCCTCTTTATATCTCGAAATCTTCTTCATATAACCATGTGAGAGACGCCTCTGGCCCATGTAGAAACTCCTAAATGTCGTGGTCTTCATTGGTTCAAAGGAATCTAGATGTTGAAGTGCATTGAAGGCTCTCGGGTATTGATATGGAAAGTCTTGGTGTATAAATGGGTAAGATTGAATCAACCTGATCCAATGGCTAGGAATGGAGCTTGAGGTGTTCTTAGGATCCTCTGGAGGAATTAGAGACTCTCCTGGCCGCCAAACATGTGACTGAAATCTCCCAAGCTTGAAAGGTTCCAAATAAAGCAAGCGGAGGATCCTTTGGCTTAGAAAATCAATAACTTTCACACCTGAACTTGTATTGGTGTGAATCCAATTCGCCGCGTGCCTCTGATGGGTCAAGATTGTAGAACAAGTCGGTTTGTAGCATAAATCTTCTTGGTTTGATCGGAAATCTCCAAATAGTACGAGTATGTCCAAATCGGGTAAGCTGGGAATAACCCGACTTGTGACTTGAACAAATCCTTCTTCTGAACTCCGTTTGGGCTGATTCTTCTTCGAGGTGTTTTGTAGCTGAGCTGTGAACAATCTCCAAGTGGTTTCATGCCTTGTATCTCCATGGTTGAGCTGATATGCTTCAAACAATGAGCATATGTCCTTGTCGGGTCTAATTAGGCTTGTGCATCCGGTTTGAATGAGCTTTGGTTCAGCTGCTGGTTTGATTGTTCCATTATCCCGGTATTGTGTGGTTTGGATGTCCGCATCATACCCTCTTTCTTGAAAAAGTTTCGACCTCGAAACTATATAATCTGCACCAAGAGAAAGCAAGTTAGCTTTCATTCGATTTTGAGAGTTTAGATAGTTACCTGGGTTGTGAATTGTGGGAGAATGTTTGGTGGAGTCTGGCGGTTTCTCCTTGATCACAATGGGACACTTGAGGCCATTTTCTTGATTCTTGAACAGAACTATAGTCCCCTTGATGAACTCTCCTAATTCACTCTTTACTTCTCCATGAGGTTCTCCTTGGATATGGGTTTGTTGGGGTGAATCTGGTGGCTCTTCTTTGATCTGTAGGGTGGACGTGACGTGTCCAGCCTCCTTTCTTGATGTTATGAGCTGAAATTGTTCAAAAACGTGGTAGTTATGATTCTGGTCTGAGAACATTTTCTCCTTTGATGAAGTGTCTTCTTGTTCCATGCTTATCTCCTTAGTACCTGAAACTTTCTCAACGCTATTGGCACTAAACAAGTGTGTTAAGACAGTCATATAACCACTATAAAATGATTGAAATAAATCAGATTGGGCTGTTTCACATGTAGGGCTGAAACAATCTCTCGTTGTGTTTGTAACACTCCTTGATTTTTGCATTTCCCCATTGAACCTGTACCTTCTGCAACATCTTTTGGACAAGACAAGTGTATTATCATAGTTTTTGGATCATTCAAAATAGTTTGAGACGTTTCAGTTTGTACCTTCTCAACCATATGCAATGAAACAATTTCTTGTTCCTCGTTGGATTGTTGTTGATGTTGAGTGGCGTGAGCTAGTTCTCCTTTAAGTATAGGCTCTTTCATTGAACGTAGATCTGCTTTAACACTTTGGGCAAGAGGCAAGTGCATTATCACATAATTTGGAGGTTGAAAATCATAATGCTCCATGTGATCACTTACCTTGCTTTGATCTGGTTTTGTGGTCTTAATCACCACGTCATTATGATCATGCTTTTGATCATGGGTAATAATGCTCACGTGTGGCTTGTTACCTCTGGTTGTGTGCTCCTCTTTAGGTGTTAAACCTGTATCAAATCCTTTTGGCAAAGACAAGTGTATCATACTAGAATTTGATGCAAAAGAATCTAGTTTAACCTTTTGATTACTTTCAACCTTTGATCCTAGATGTGTAGAGTTTACTACTTGTCTAGTTGGGCATTCCTTAGCACGATGTCCTCTGTTTTGACACCTATAACAAATTGTGTCCATTGGATTTAAAAGGTTAGAGGACTTACCTTGCACTTGTGTACGTTGCAGGTTACGCAATGGTGTGGAGTTTGGTGTAGGCGTTTGTGCTGCGGCTGGCGGCTGCTCTTCGGCCACTTTTGGGGCTACACTTCTCTGTATAGGCCCTCTCTCCACGTTCTTTAACTTTAGGGATACTTCTCCTCTTGATTTTGTGGTTTGCTCCTTGCGTTTGCAATCTTGTGGGATATAGTGGTGTGTTTCTCTAGGACTTTGTTGATAGGGTTCCTGAGCCAGTTTGTGACAATACTCTGGCGCAAATCTCCGTCGCATATGTATCTTCATCTCAGCCCACGAAGTAATGGGTGTTTGCTTGTAAGTTCTCCTCATCTTGTTGACATAATCCCACCAACGACTTGCTTCACCTTTGAGATATTGAATCGCAGTGCTGAACTTTCTTTGCTCCGTGTAGTACGATCGATCAAACGTTTCCTCCATCAGGTCTTGCCACTTGAAATAGACCTTGGCGTCTTCTAGTCCATAGAACTCATACCTTTGTTCTTCCCACGCTTCAGTTCTCCGTGGTGTTCTCCTCATGGTTGCTGCTACAAGGTGAGATTCTCCTTCTCTTTTGAATGTGGCCGCCACCTTTTTCCTGGAACAATTGTTGTGGAGGTGTTTCGCCTTTGATTCTTCCAAGCGTGTGAGATTCTTGTTTACGGTCTCCATTTCAGCCTTTAGACTGGAAATCATTTCCCACATCTCTGTTGTGTATCCCTTTTTATTGGATTTAACTATGGGATGAGAATACTTTGAGACTTGATATGGTGATTCTGGTGGTTGTTCCTCACGCCATTGCTCATCTTCATAACTGATTTCATAACCAGTTGCTTCACTCCATGAAACGTTGCCATGATTATCCCATTCTCTATAATCACCTTCAGTTTCAGAATCTCCATCATCATGCTCTGGTTGTTCACCAAAGTCTCGTCCTCCTTGTCCTGAATCTCCATCAAAGCTAGTTGTGTGACTAGTCTCCTCATTCCATGACTCATCTTCACGTTCATCCTCTTCACTTAAACTGATTTTAGATTCAGTTTCTGCTCCCCATGAGTCATCTTCATAGTCACCTTGATAATGGTCTGTTTCGAAATTAGGGTTTGGGTACTCATCTCCAGGCCACGGTGGTGCTTCATAGTCAGCCTCCTCATTGAACCAACTCGAGCTTGGTTCGTCACACTCGGATTCATAGGGGCTGGATGTGTTTAAGCCTTCTTCATCTTCAGAATAAGTTTCCATGGTGTTTCCTCTGTTTGCCTTGGGGAATAATCTCGCAACAAACAAAGAGAAAATAATCGTATCAAAACGAAATCAACAACTATGGAAATAAAAAGAAACGAAAATTATGGAAATCCTTTTTTTTTTTTTTTTAATTAAATTTCGAAACTGATGAATTGAAAATAAAGAAACAAAACTCTTTTTTTTTTTTAATGACTTTATCCAAATTAAATTCAAAAATTCACAAATAATTAAAATAAATCACGAAAAAAATTATTGTTATGGATTTTCTTTTATGAAAATTCGAAATAAATATCAAACTGAAGCAAATAAATTTTTTTTTTTTAAACTTTTAATCAAAACAAACTCAAAATTATCTAATAAATAAAAAAAACGATTTTTTTTTTT
The DNA here is from genome assembly GCA_011420285.2 of Erysimum cheiranthoides. Taxonomy (NCBI): domain Eukaryota; kingdom Viridiplantae; phylum Streptophyta; class Magnoliopsida; order Brassicales; family Brassicaceae; genus Erysimum; species Erysimum cheiranthoides. The sequence goes on along the minus strand of CM022183.2, from coordinate 16,142,518 downwards.
TAAAACGAATTCAAGCAAAAATACTGAAACAAATAACCAACTAAAGCAATTAAAATTCTTATTTTGGTTTTAGAATTTATGGGTGCGGAAGCAAATAACAAAAATCAATTGAAGCAAAAACAAATGCTGTAACAAATACTAAAGCAATTTTTTTTTTTTAATAGAAGCAAAAACACAAAACAGAAAATTGAAAAGATAAAGGTTGAAGAAATACAACCTGGGATAGGAGCTTTTAGCTCTGATACCAAATGATATAAGATTGGAATCCACCAAATCTTATTGATCACAAGATGTCAAGAGTTGACAAGCTTTGTTGCGGAAGATGGATGCTGATAGAGATGGAGATGGGATTTGTGATTGATTCCACAATCACACACGAACAAGAAGGCTTGATTCCACAAGCAATCTGATCCGAAAATCAATAGAAAACAAGTGATTCCACACTTAGATCCTAAAGACAAGAACAAGAACACAAAGACAACACTTTGTAGGAAAACTGAATGTTTATTAAATCAATGAAAAAAAGGTGTCTAAAAATGGTACAAATAATTTGAGCTTTATAGGCTCGACTCTAAACAAGATATAACGGTAATAAACTCTAAAAAGGAAACAAAATACACGAAATTAAAAGACTAAAATAAAAGGGAATCTTCGTGAAAGATATTTGGCCGTTAGAAGTCAATGCTTGGCCAAATAAGGGAAATATTCTCTTTGCCTCTTTATATCTCGAAATCTTCTTCATATAACCATGTGAGAGACGCCTCTGGCCCATGTAGAAACTCCTAAATGTCGTGGTCTTCATTGGTTCAAAGGAATCTAGATGTTGAAGTGCATTGAAGGCTCTCGGGTATTGATATGGAAAGTCTTGGTGTATAAATGGGTAAGATTGAATCAACTTGATCCAATGGCTAGGAATGGAGCTTGAGGTGTTCTTAGGATCCTCTGGAGGAATTAGAGACTCTCCTGGCCGCCAAACATGTGACTGAAATCTCCTAAGCTTGAAAGGTTCCAAATAAAGCAAGCGGAGGATCCTTTGGCTTAGAAAATCAATAACTTTCACACCTGAACTTGTATTGGTGTGAATCCAATTCGCCGCGTGCCTCCGATGGGTCAAGATTGTAGAACAAGTCGGTTTGTAGCATAAATCTTCTTGGTTTGATCGGAAATCTCCAAATAGTACGAGTATGTCCAAATCGGGTAAGCTGGGAATAACCCGACTTGTGACTTGAACAAATCCTTCTTCTGAACTCCGTTTGGGCTGATTTTTCTTCGAGGTGTTTTGTAGCTGAGCTGTGAACAATCTCCAAGTGGTTTCATGCCTTGTATCTCCATGGTTGAGCTGATATGCTTCAAACAATGAGCATATGTCCTTGTCGGGTCTAATTAGGCTTGTGCATCCGGTTTGAATGAGCTTTGGTTCAACTGCTGGTTTGATTGTTCCATTATCCCGGTATTGTGTGGTTTGGATGTCCGCATCAAAAAGTTGGAGGTAGATGGAGTTAATGTCAATAACCAGTGGCCCATTTGGTCATCTCATTGATAATGCAACTTACTCATTGGAAATGATATGAAATATCCTATTGAACACGAGAATAGATATGTTCCTAGATGTTTCTAGCTCGTATAAGTTCAATAATCTCAAGTTAGTATATCGACTTTGTTTGAGATAAGCTTAATAATCTGTAAACTTTTACTTAGACAAATCCAAAATTTAAACATAATTTGGATGATACCATTTGTATAATCGCTAACTATTCCACACTTTTTCTACTTCTTTGATAACAAGAAAAAGTATGTTGTAATAGTTTATGGTTTAATGGATATAAATTTTGAGCCGGACAAGAAAAAAATAAATATAAATGGAGTAAATTAGGTAGTAGTTATTTGTCTGGTTTTATAAATTTAGACATTGGTTATACTTTTTGTATATACAGAAAGCTTATAGTAGTCAATTGGTCTAATTTTAGAAAAGTCCATAGTCTTAGTTTAATTACCCATATAATGCTGATCCCTTTTGTACAAGACAAGAAATAGATGAAAAACTTTAGTAGCTGTTACTTGGATCAACGGTTCGGCATCTCTCATACTGCGATTATAAAATTCTGACCGTTGATATGTCATTGACAAGTACTTAACAGTTAACAACGAAGCAATTTGGAGGGACTAATATGGATACGAGTCATGTGAGTTGCCTGATTCCTAAATAGACAAATATACCCTTCCTCGAATCGTCATGCGGTCGAATCCTTCTGTATAGATTTCGGGTATTTTGGTAATAGCCACTCCAAGAAGACACGCCAAGTGTGCATTTCTAAATTAACCCACCATACTGCAAGAACCTCGACGATCAAGCTGTGTGACGTTTTGCATGAATCTGACACGTGGCCTAAAGAGCCATGTTTGTCAATTATCTAGATTAAAAACGAGATCCGACGGTTGGAAAATTAGGAGGTGCAGTGCACACACTACTACGCTCCACCATATCTCAACCGACAATGAAAATCCACATAATCTATTTGTGACCGAAAAAAATGTCTTCACACGCGCAAAAAGTCAACTTGTGTCTTAAGCCCTTACCTAAAGGTCAATACATTGTTCTTTATGATTAAATATATTTATTTGTTAATTTCCGTGTTAACCATTTGTTTTTGTTTGGCGCCTGTTATGCATTTTAAAATCGCCATTTGTTGAAATTATTATATTCATGTAAATAGCATAGTTGATTAGAATTTTCTTTTTATCAAGTTTAAGCTATGAATTTATATAATAGTAAGAATTTTTTTTAATAATAGTAAGAATGTTAATTCACAAAACTATTTATTTTGGAATCTTTTTCTGGATATACGAATATACTAAAATATAATTAAATCTTCGTCTTTCTTTTTACACTTTTTTGCACTTTCTTAAATGTCCCTTTCTACTCGTTTTTTAATTATAATCCATGAGACCCATGCTATTAATTCGAACTTCAGCATAATTAGCGGATATGGTCGGACGTCGGTTAAGGAAATACGAGAAACTTGAAAGACAAATGACATTCCTTTTTTTTTTTTTTGTCATCACGACAAATAACATTTGAGATTTATTAATGTACTGTTTTATTATTGTCTCATAACTATATTAGCCTATTAGGATGTCGGAAATGTGACAATGTATTGGACCATTGGTAATTGAGTATATATAAATATAGTACTACTATATATTTAGCGAACCATTGTCCTAGATAAGCCTATGCTAAATTTAGATGATAGTGTTTTAAAACTTTTTATTGATCTGTTTCGAATGATTAATTGATTACAGGATACAATTTGGTCGTTTAAAATGATCCCCTATATATTAATAGAGAAACATTTTTGCCAACAATGCTGATGTGTCGTCGCTACAGAGCTCGGCATTAATTATAAAAATAAACTAGCTTGCTCACACTCTCCTCTCATCTATTGAATTTATTTAAAAAAATATTGAATTTTATCTTTCCTCTAATTTTCTTAACAAAGTTATTTTCCTTTAATTTAGAAATAGTTCAAAAATTTTATTAAAAATTTCTCTCATCTTTTTATGATCATATTTTTTAAAAAAATTGGATCAATACATAGTCTATATAATAAATAAAATTTAGATTTTATTTTTCATATATATTGTGATTTGAATGTTTAAAAACGGACATAATTTACTTAATTAGTAAAAAAAAAGAGTGAATTTTAATATTTTAATATTTGATTTAACACACATCCAAAAAATATTTAATATTTTGAATAAAAAGTAAAGAAACTTTGACAAAAATAAAAATAAAGAACAAAACTATTCAATCAAAAACAATAAATAATCACTTAAAAATGTGAAAAAATTGCATTGTATCATAAAGATCAGCGGGTTACTGAAATTTGAAATCAGAATATATAAACAAGCTTTTGTATCATAAAGATCAATAGGTCATTATGTCTTTGATTCGTTTAATATCTTTTATAGATCAATTAGAGTTTATATTTACGTTATAAGAAAACTTTCAAATCATGAATTTTAAAATTTATAAATTTAATATTTGTCCCGCGGGTTAAGACCTAGTATAATTTGATATTGTAGTTGGTATAATAATAATAAAGACAATAAGTAGATAGACGTGGACCATTTTTCAAGTCCTTGATTGCCCCCACGTCTTCGATAATAAAAAAAAGGAGAAAGGGTCAACAAGTTCGTTGATATTAAACTTTTAATATTGTTTTTTATACAGAAATTTTAATAATTAATCTCTTCGAATAGTTTAATGCAAACTAAGTATACATCGAATTATAATAAGACAGTTGATATTATTATATTCAAGAGCAGTTAAATGTTAATTTAGTTACATTCAACTTGAACATTGTAAATATATAATTAAATATTAAATTCTCTGTATAATATTATAACGTTATATGCTTAGTATCTTCTAAATATCCCCTGATCCAGTTGACTTCTATGATATATCGATTATATCGAGCAATACACGAGGAAAAAAAAAAGAGCAGTACACAAAGTATATGATACTTAAATAAGTATAAATAAAAAAGCTCTTCGGATATGACGTCATCCGAAGGATCAAAGATCACACAAAGCGTAAGTGTCACGCGCCCTAGCGTAACCTGCCATTCAGTTCACATCACTCGCGCATGGCGGCGCTAAACCGTTAAATCTCATTTGCCAACGACGCAACTCAACGTTTATGATTTGTCTTATAATTTTATACATATACACTTAATTGTTAGTTATGGTTTTATATTCTTGATATATACAGATTAATATATATATTAGATCACTAACATCTACAAAGGAAAGCTATAACATAACTACACTTCATATTACGAGAGTGAAAGTTTAATAATGCATAAAAACGTTACAATCATGGACTATATTTATCGGAAGATATTATTCTTAAATGTCCAACACGCTTACTGTTAGTAAATAGATATATAGTACTGCAGCCGTGCACCATACAGATTATATTTATCATTTATTTACCTATAAAATAATAAACAAGTATCAATATTACAACTTGATGCCATATGATGTGATCGAATATATATTTACCTGAAAAATAAACGTTATTTTTAAGTTTTTAACAGTACTTTCAGTTGAAAATAATTCCATAACAAAGCTATTACGTTAAATACATAGAAAGGAAATACATGTTTATAAAAATATACGAAATATAGATATATAATTAATATACGAAATCTAGGTAAGTCAGCTAGCTGACAGATTACAGATTACAAATTACAAATACAATGAATTCACAAAAGTGGGTCTATCAAGTCATCAGGTTTATTTAACGGCCACGAGAAGTTAAGTTAATTGCTGTATGCATTACATTTACACCTATTTATATATATTACGTTTTTAACTTTGTAACTGTTTTTGTCAATAATTTTTGAAATTTACATTCATTTTACCGTCTAAATCCATTATATGGAAGGAAAAAAAACGGGAGCATACGTTTTGTTTTATAAAAGGATAAAATTTTGTAAGTGGTCTGAAATCTTAATCACTTTTATTTTTTTGCACTTTTAAGTTTGATGTGTATTTGTCTAATAGATAGGTGAATAAAGAGCCTATTAATTCATTGCATTTAATCAACTTTTTCTCTTGTGGCTGAAATTAGGTCTTGCTTTTTGAAAAAAATATCTTAATATAAACTTCTGATTTGGTTTATGTTTAATCAAATAAAATAATTATCAGTGCCCACGTAATGTGTTTCTTTTTATTTTATTTTTCACTAATTACTTATTCATAATATATAATCCGGCTTTTATTTTATTTTACATTAAAAATCAATGAAATAATAGTTCTTAAACTCGTAAAAAAAAAGAAAAAAAAAAAAGCAAAAGCACTGATGTAAGGTAATTGGAAAATCTTTGAAGTGGAGAAAAAATACAAGTTCAAAATTTATATTTTGTATATTTCAAGCAAGCAAGCAAACGCAAACTTGCCCAAATATATCAAGTAAAAGTACAATATTAAAAGATAAAAAAGAATGAAGTACACACAAAAGAGTATTATTTAACATAAAAAGACAACATTCCCCTTCAAATACAAAATACTCCGTACTTCTTAAATGAAATAAATAACTTTAAAAAATGTAACAAGAGGGGATTGAAAAGTTTTTTCCTATATATACCTGGAGACAGCGTTCCATCTAAAACCCCACAGCGAAAAGCCACTCTCCTTTTTCTCTCTCTCTATCTCTTGTTTTCCTCTGCTTCCATGGCCACCAAGCTCGACACCAGCAGCTTACTTTTGGCCCTCTTGTCCAAATGTAGTCTCCTTACTCAAACCAATCTCGCTCTCTCTCTCCTCGTAGCCTCCCTTGCTTGTCTCGCTCTCTCAATCTTCTTCTGGTCTCATCCCGGAGGATCCGCCTGGGGAAAATACTTCTTCCATCGCCGCCACCGAACCACCGTGATTCCCGGACCAAGAGGCTTACCTTTTGTTGGAAGCATGTCTCTCATGTCAAGCGCTCTGGCTCACCGTTGCATAGCCGCAACCGCAGAGAAATTTGGAGCCAAACGTCTTATGGCGTTTAGCCTGGGAGATACTCGCGTGATTGTCACGTGCAATCCTGACGTAGCTAAAGATATTCTAAACAGTCCGGTTTTCGCTGACCGGCCGGTTAAAGAATCAGCTTATTCCCTTATGTTTAACCGGGCTATCGGTTTCGCACCATACGGCGTTTACTGGCGAACTTTGAGGAAAATCGCGTCTAATCATCTTTTCAGCCCTAAACAGATTAAACGTTCCGAAACGCAGAGACGTGTTATCGCGAATCAGATGGTGAGGTGTCTCGCAAAACAGAGTAACATCAAAGGTCTCTGTTTTGCTCGTGAATTGATCAAAACAGCATCCCTTAACAACATGATGTGCTCTGTTTTCGGGAAGGAATACGAGCTTGAGCACGAGCATGGCGAAGTGAGTGAGCTTCGCGAATTGGTGGAAGAAGGTTATGATTTACTCGGAACACTCAATTGGACCGATCATCTCCCATGGCTCTCGGAATTTGATCCTCAGCGAATCCGCTCTAGATGCTCCAATCTCGTTCCCAAAGTAAACCGGTTCGTGAACCGGATTATCTCTGACCACCGTGATCAAACTCGTGACTCGCCGAGTGACTTTGTTGACGTATTGCTCTCTCTTGATGGTCCGGATAAATTATCCGACCCGGATATCGTCGCTGTTCTTTGGGTATGTACACGTGGCTTTTTCATTTTTACTAAATTATTGACATTTTCGACACTTTTTTTTTTTTTAACAAAATTTCGAAACTTAAATATGCCATTTTAAGTAAGTAATACGATGGTACTAATAAAGTATTCTCAATTTGTGGGGTTTTTTTTTGTTTTAACAGGAAATGATATTCAGAGGAACTGACACGGTGGCTGTTCTGATCGAGTGGATTCTAGCTAGAATGATCCTTCATCCAGATATTCAATCGACGGTCCACAAGGAGCTTGATCAAATCGTGGGAAGATCAAGAGCCGTCGAAGAGTCTGACGTGGCGTCTTTAGTCTATCTGACGGCTGTGGTGAAAGAAGTTCTGAGGCTTCACCCGCCGGGTCCACTACTCTCATGGGCCCGTTTAGCAATCACAGATACGACCATCGACGGTCATCGTGTTCCCGCGGGGACCACAGCGATGGTGAACATGTGGGCCATAGCACATGATCCACACGTGTGGGAAAATCCCTTGGAGTTTAAACCCCAACGGTTTGTAGCAAAGGAAGGTGAGGTTGAATTCTCAGTTCTCGGCTCGGATCTAAGGCTTGCACCGTTTGGGTCGGGTCGTAGGATCTGTCCGGGGAAGAATCTTGGTTTGACCACCGTAACGTTTTGGACTGCGACGCTTTTGCACGAGTTCGAGTGGCTACTACCATCCAATGAGAAGACCGTTGACTTGTCCGAGAAACTGAGGCTCTCGTGTGAGATGGCTAATCCTCTTGCTGCTACATTACGCCCCAGGCGCAACTTAAGCGTCTGAGAAGATAGATAATACACAGATACAGTACTGGGTATGTAAAAAAAAGGGAAAGAAATTAGTGTGAGGCAAAAGATAAAAAAATAAAGAACAAACAAACTACAGGAATATAAAATAAAATAAGAATGGCTATGAAGCTTTTACAGTATTTAATTAACATCTTGATACGCGACGTGTTTGGTGGTGTGAGGAGTGATGTGTTGTAAATATGATGAAAACATTAAATGTCACCAATAAAAGTTAATAATATATGGTTTTCTATCTTTTCTCGTTTTGCATTGTGGTTTTTTAATCTAAATACCAAAATCTTGATTTTCCTCGTTTCAATTTTATCATCTTAATGAAACTTATGTGGACTAGAACTCCGAAACCATGGGAAAACGATCTTTCCTTGAACAGTGAACACGAACAAAACCCCGATTACAAGCAAAATAATACTATATCATTCTTCATCCACTTATAAAACTAATGTAAAATACATAATCGCGAATAATATAATTATTATTTTTTTTATAATATAATATATAATATAATATAATTATTTTTATTCATTTTTATTCTGGCAAGGAAAATAACAATTATAAATGGTAAATACATAAAACATTAGGCTATACCAATTCGTCAATAATCAAATTCTAACATATAGAATATATATTGGGGTAAGAAATTCAAATCCCATGTAATCTTAAATTTTCAAAATATCGACAGACACAACATTAGCAAAAATAAATTTATGCTAAAATAATTTTCGGGATAAATCGAAATAGTTTTTTGGTAGGATTTTTTTTTTTTTTTGGTAGGAGGTTTTATAAATCGAAATAGTTGTTTCCACAAAATTTTGCCCCAGCCAAAGTATATAAAAGATTCGTCTTTATAAAAGTTGCAGATATATAGTTTTCTGACATGCCCTGTCCCTTATTTGTTTTTCTTCTTAATGTGTAACGACCAGTCAAAATTTTACTAATCTCGTTGCGTTACAAAAACTATATAACGTATGTTTATATATATATATATATATTTACCTAAAATTAGTACTATATATATGTATGTAATTCATATTTTACTGGTTTTTAATTATTTCTCTTTATTATTCATAGAAAATTATAAGGTTGAAATAAAATGGTCAGTGTTCACTCGATATAACTAAGCAACCAAATTCAGTGTAACAACTTAATCTAGAGGACTAACCGGCATGCCTCTATAACCTGCCCAAATCTACTAAACACCTATTTTAAGAGAATGGATCTTAGACATATATCAAGATGGAAACCCCTAGAAAAAAAAAAAAGGAAGGACACCCCTAATATGATACTTAATTTTGGTCACATGGTTAATTTCTCTAATCAAACAAACTAACCACTATTAAACAGTCGATTACTAAATTTAAAAATGCAAAATGAAAACTATTTTATGCAATATGATTGTTTAATAGGGGAGATATTGACGGAAACACTTTCAAAGTGTGTGGTCGAACATAAAATAATTATAATAGGAGTTGTAGAACTCATATTATTTATATATTACAAAGATTGTGACACATGAATTATTAAAGGCTGGTGGCATTTCTGATCCAGTGAGGAGCAGGCACATAAGCATTCGGAAAGAACAAAATATGACAAGATTTGAATTAATTGTGGTCTAATCAATATATACAATTGAGTAATCTTAAAAGTGGATAAGAATCATAAAGAAAATTTTTATGGTCGAAGCATCTTCAGTGGTTGCTGAGAGGTCTTCATAATGACGTCATGTATGTTTCTCACTAAAAGTGATTGTAAAAAAAATATAATGCCCATATAATACTGACCCCAAGGCCTAAACAAATCTTGATTAAAAAAAAAAAAAAGATAAAAAAAAGTAGAGGATTTTTTTATAGAAACTAAAAATGGGCTTCAGCAAAGTTGATAAACAGTTTAGGCCTATCAACGTAAATACTAAAACATTTATTTATATGGGCCAGAGTTGACAAAGTTTTAGATCAAATTTGACACAATCATAGCGTATCCAAATTTCAAGTTTCTCATCGTTTTAATGTCTAGTATTTGTTCCCGCTTAGTTGATTGAGCTGGTGTAGCCATTTCCATGATCCTTGATGATAAAACCATCGCCGGAGCTAGGTTCCCGGTAAAGGCTAAGATGAACGCCGGGATCATGATGAGTCTCTGACGAGTTGTAAACGACGGAGCTGTTTATCATCTGAATGTTACTGTTCACAAAACGAATTCCACCAATATTGCTATGGTTCTTTGACTTTGACTTTTCCTCCGCACTTTTCTCGGCGTCGTTAATAATTAAGTACGGTCCACGTGTCTTGCTCGGTGACTGTAGGATCTCCATAACAGCTCCTTTGTTTTCACCTGAAATGGTTATGACGCTTTGTGTGCCCACGGTGACGTCATCATTAAACTCGGAAGATAGTGTTTTGCTTGGTCCGTCTATGAGGGTTGTTTTCTCCGATAATGTAAGTATGTTTTTCTGATATGTGGTCTCGTGTTCCTGCCTGGCCTTGGGTGGTTCGTGTCTTATAGACCGTGACGGCATAACCGGACTCAGTTTATCCTCTTGGACTTCCTCTGGCGACGGAGGATGTAACGGTGGGGACATTGGTTGAGGTGGCGAAGGAGGTGAAGGTCGAGAAGACGGAGACAGTTCATCATCGTGTTGTTGTTGTTGCTCCTTATTTGGTCCATGCACGAGGTTTGTTTTGTCCGAAAATGTAAGTATTTTCGGACGAGTGGTCTCGCGTTCGTGACTCGGCTTAGGTAGTTCATATTTTATAGACCGTGAGGATAAAATCGGACTCGGTTTAGCCTCTCGAACTTCTTTTGGTGGAGATCTTGGTGGCAGAGGAGGTGAAGGTGAGGTAGTCGGAGACAGTGGTGGTTCGATGGCGTGGTGGGGAGAGGATGGGTCGCGTGAAGAGTATGGTGTGGGTCGGACGATGCTAGAGAGACGGTACCAGGAACGACGCGTTCGGTTCGACATTAATTGATTTTTGTAGATTATGCTATTTAATTTGATAAATGATAAATGCAATGGTTATATTTGTATGCATCGTCGTCTTATGATATAAATACAAGAAAATTAAAACAATGTGAACAGGAAGGTATCAGATGCAGCTCTCAAACCACATTTCACGACTGGTATCATCAGTTGTAGCCATTTTGAAGCATTTTATTTATTTATAGATACTCTTTATTTGTTCATTACAGCCCAACGAGACTTAACTTTTTTTGTTTTTTTCTGTATTGCTTTTTCTCATTTGAAAATATAAAACCGAATTTTAAGAAGTTTTGGAGTGAATACAGTGGATGCCAAACTTAATTGGGAAAACACGAATTAATTTTGGCTTTCACAAATTCGGCCATCAACACCAATCTTATTAATATCTCCGTTTTTTGTTGTAATTCGCGGCGAACTAATTATAGCCAAATTAAAAGCAAAAAAAGCAGTAAAAGTGATGAAAGTATATATATAGTTTTAAAAATAAATAAATGGAAACGTATGAAAGTAAAGTAAACGATAATAATGAAATTAATTTTTCAACATGCTTAATCAAATTGTGAAGTGATCTTGGTCTAGTGGCAAATGATAAGTCCACAGAAGACAGACACCATCACACCAGGGATCGAGTCCCCGACTTTACAATTTAATTGTAGAAATTAGGCTAATGGGCCGGCCAGTTGTGGCCCAAATGTTGACAAAAAAAAAAACATGCTTAATCAAATTACTAGACTTCTTGTACATTAAACTCATCACAAAACTCAGGAACACCATGTGAAGGAGTATAACTGTATGTCTGTATCCACTCTAATTGCATGATTTTTACAACTCATCATTTACAAACCTCAAAAAAATGTTGCAGGATATTTGCATATATAGAGTCAAACTCATAATAGTAACACATCCAAATATTGGGGATCTATGGCCATTTAGTGAACTCAAACACCTTAAGGACGATATCAAGACCTGTTGGGATTTGCCAAACGAAAAGAAGAACATTTACTGCATTCAAAGCTATGTGTAGATTCCTTGCTGTCTCGTTCCCTTTCTGCATCGCCGGCACTAATGCCGCCGCCGCAGCCCACAGCACCGTTATTCCTGCCACCAACACCACCGTCAACCCAAAATTTGACCAGTTTTGGACGTCCCAAAATAATGTAAACGAGCGACACTTCTTTTTTCTTTTAATGAAAAAATTCAAACTTTGTATCGTACTTATGATGACTGGTAACTTTTGAAACGGCAGAATATAACTATTTATATTTAAGTTAAACCACACAAAAGCAACCGGATTGAGCAACGCTTCTAAGCATTCCAAGATTCTACAGTTTTGCGGTACTATAAATCAGAACCAAGAATTAAGAAAACGAGAGATTGGTTAAGGTACCTGCTCCGGCGTAAAGATGAGGACCGGGGAAGAGTTTACCGGTACGAAGATAAGTGTTAACTCCACCAAACACAGCTTCCAAAACACCAAAGCCTAACAAAACAGAGCCAGCGTCAAAGTGTTTGTCTCTATAGGATCCTTTGATCAACTCTTTCCTCTCTTCCGTGAGCCGTTGGATCTGAAGCTCCGTGGTTGAAGGAGGCGACGAAGAATCAACGGCTGTGGATCCATCAGGAGAAACAGGAGTTGGTTTAAGCTGTTTCTTGAGATCATTAATCTCACTCTGGATCGTACGGACACGTCTCCATTGCCAACCTAAGTAACCAGCCCATAGAGTGTATGCGAATAAACCTCCCATCACAATTGGGTGTATTAACGCAAATGATCTTCCTTCCAAAATCCCAAATTCTCCTCCAGCTGCTGCTGCATCCTTTTCAAATTGCAAACACACAAAAAAATCTTTAATTTAGATTTTGAATGTGAAAGATGTCAATATTGGAACTTTGGGTTACCTGTGGATCGAGGAAGAAAGGCAATGCAACAACTGCGAGAGGGAGAGATGATGATTTAAGGAGCTGGAGGGCGTTGCTGGGATTGGAGGGTTTTTCTGGAATTTTGCATGGTTGTGATTTGGTGGTTGGTTTAAGAGAATTTAGGGTTTTAGGGAGATGGGTGCGAGGAAGAAGATTAAGTGTGGAGAGACAATGAAGTGTGGTCGCCATACTCTCTCTGTCTCTCTCTTTCTCGCGAACTTGAGACAGAGATATTGTACAAGAGTGAAGAAACAAGAGACAGATTCTTAACCGCAAAATGAACGAACCAAACAGATAAGAGAACTTTGTGGAAGCTCCACGTGTCAGCAAAGTGGACACTACATAAAAATTTAGAAGATTTCGACTTTTCTTTACCGACAAAAATCTCCTAATTTAGCAATGAAAAAACGAGTCCGTAAATAAAGTTGTATTCAACAAATAATCCGAGAAACATAAACATTTGTCCAAAATTTGCAAAAAATTTGCAAGTTATAAAGAAGAAGAAGTAGTTATACATAATCGAACCGAACCGAACCGATTCAATAACCGATTCTTATTTCTAAAGCTACAGATCGGTTTTATATCAATAACCGAACCCGAACCGATCTGCACAACTTTTGGTTCGGTTTGTTTTTTTTTATCTTAGGTTTAATCAGCAGTATATTTAATTTTTCATCAAGGAAGTCGTAACTCGTAAACATGTAGATGAAAGAAAAAGCCTTTATATCGACTTCCCGTAGTGAATGGAAGTTTGTCTACCAAACTTATTAAACATCACCCAGGTCAGAGATCGACTCCCCTCAAGCGTGAAATTGCTAATCATTTTTACTTAGACAGAGGCTTTTACCTGGTCTTCTCTGGACCCTGGAGAGATTACGGACCTCGGCCCGAACCTCCTGATTATAAAAAAAAAAAAAAAAAAAAACCAAACATCTAGAAAGAAAAATAAACCTTAGATATCTAATGGGTCGTTTGGTTGGACTTGGATAATGGTATGAATGAATAGTTTAAAGATTATGGAAATTTGACGGGACCAATGGGATGCGATGCAATTGATCCACTAAGCGCTCAAAATTTTAAAAATAGTCCGGTGTGAGTGAGCTAAAACAAAAATCAATACTAAAGAGGCCTGAAATGAATCAAAGCCCAATAAACCCACCTGTAATTGTCGCAGGCTAAGATACTTAATATGATTCCAAATTTACCCTTGAGGGGAGGGGGCATGACATGTTTTTAAGTCAAGTCAAAGAGGCTCAGCCTTTATTCGTCGTCTAGGGTTTGTTTCTGGTTTCTTCTCCGATCGTTTGAAGGTAACTTTCCTCCGATATTACTGCTTGCTCATGTCGATTTGCCTTCTGATTTCGACTACCTGTTTCTAATTTCGTGTTATTGGATCGTTAGGACTTGCGGATTTAGATAAAGATGAGGCCAGTGTTCGTCGGCAATTTCGAGTATGAGACTCGCCAGTCGGAATTGGAACGATTGTTCGGAAAGTATGGGAGAGTCGAGCGAGTCGATATGAAATCTGGTAAAGTATCTTCTAATTTCTACGGCGGTGATTGGCAATTTTAGATATTTGGAAGAATTGTTGTTCTTGTTTGGTCATCTTTGCTGAGGTTTAGTTTTGGATTCTGGATACATATAAGAACTAGTTCCATCACCATACATGATTTGCAGGTTTTCTTATCAAAGATTTTAGCGTGTTATATAGGGGTTTATGCAGTAGAGGATCGTTGTATTGAGTGTTTATTTGGTCGCAGGAACTTTTCTTCAAAGGAAACAAGAATTGCCATCTTCTTCTTTCTACATTTTCATGCCTGCCTTTATCATCTTGTGCCTACTCTTCGCTGATTCTAGAGAAACTTTGGAATTTCTCTGTCTAAACCAATCATCGATGGTTCAGACTCTATTGAATCCATCATGCCATTGCCATGCCTTGCCTTCCTTATCTGAACTCCTGCACTCAGAATGTTGAAGCATGCCTAGCAAATCACTCAGAATTGTTTTTAGAAAAATTGGTGTTTTTTTTGCCTTTGTTATGCTACAAATCTTGATTTTCTACTACATCATGGAACGCCTCTACATCTCATGTTCACCAGCCTTCACATATATGCAGGTGTTGTATATCTATTTAGTTATTTTCTAGGGAAAACGAGATATGCTCTATTCGCTGATCTACAGCATTGCAGGGTTTTTGGACTGGAGGTTTGTCACTCTTTGTGTTTGCATTTTGTGATTCTTGCGCTTTTTTTTGTTGTTGTTGCAGGATATGCTTTTGTCTACTTTGAGGATGAACGCGATGCTGAAGACGCAATTCGCAAGCTTGACAATTATCCTTTTGGATATGAGAAACGTAGGTTATCAGTCGAATGGGCAAAGGTATATTTTTTTTTTTCTTTCTGGTTTTAACTGAAGCTTTCACTATGCCTCATATTTTAGGGAAACTTCTAAAGTTTCTTCGGTTTTTAGGGTGAACGTGGCAGGGCTCGTGGTGATGGGAAGGCTGCTTCAAATCTGAAGCCTACAAAGACACTGTTTGTGATCAACTTTGACCCCATTAGAACAAAAGAGCACGACATTGAAAAGCACTTTGAGCCCTATGGTAAGGTCATTAATGTGCGTATCAGACGCAACTTCTCATTTGTTCAGTTTGAAACACAAGAAGATGCTACCAAAGCCCTCGAAGCTACTCAAAGAAGGTAAATGACAAAACGCATCATCTTGTTACTTTTTCCTCCAAACATGTAATATGTTTGCCTCACTAATATCCCCTTTGTTTCCTCAGCAAAATACTGGATAGGGTTGTTTCTGTCGAGTATGCGTTGAAGGATGACGATGAAAGAGATGATCGATATGGTGGCCGTAGCCCAAGGAGATCTCTTAGTCCTGTTTACCGTAGGCACTATGGCAGGCGTCCAAGCCCTGACTATGGCAGGCGTCCAAGCCCTGACTATGGCAGGCGTCCAAGCCCTGACTATGGTAGGCGTCCAAGCCCGGATTATGGCCGTCCTAGAAGCCCAGAATACGAGAGATACAAAGGTCCAGCAGCTTATGAAAGACGCAGGAGTCCAGATTATGGACGTAGGAGTTCTGACTATGGTAGACAAAGGAGTCCTGGTTATGACCGATACAGAAGGTAAATAACAAGTGGCCAAATGTCTTACTGTTGACTCAACTCTCATTGATGTCTTTGTAATGTTTTTGATTGAACAGTCGCTCTCCAGTCCCAAGAGGAAGACCATGAAGAAGATAAGAAACATAAGCTACCAAGAATGTCTATGACAGTAGAAGGGTAGATTTCCTATGTCGTGTTTTGAGTTACAAGATGTTTTTGATATTTGTGCTGGCTATTACTCTTTTAGAATTGGAGATATTATCAGAGATGGTAGAAACTTTATTATGGCTTTGATTGCGCTTACGATTTGCTCATCGTACTTGGTTCATGTACCTTTACTCTTTTGATTCGTCGTTATTATTCTAATTCGCTTGTTGGATACAAATGGCGTAGCATTACTACACCTTTACACGCCCTAACTAGTTTGCAGACGTCAACAAAGAACCAAGTGAATTGTTCCGTAAAAGAAAAACAATTATTATGAGTGAAACGCTACCCATCAGGTGGTATATTGGGCTGAGAGGCCCGCCCGAAAAGCTTCGTGAATCCTATAGTCATAGGCTCTCGTCACTTTTTGTAAAATCTATGTAAAACTTATGAACTAAAAGAAAAAAGTTTATACTACAAGTTAAAAAGACGATTGAGGATCGCTGTGTAATTCATCTTTATAACTTTTCTATATTAGTAAATTGATATTGACTAATTATAAAAATTTGAGACAGGTCCTTTTATTCCTTCCATTTCTTTGGCCTTAAGATAACAGCTTTCTATATTATTTTTATAGATATAGTTGACTCCACCGATCCGTTGCGTTATGTTTTCTTAATTATTTTGAATAAAGCGACCATGCGCGCTGATAAATATAGATTTCTTATAGACTAGGAGAATATCGCGTTTGATTTTATCTTAAATATTTATATGTAAACAAGAGTATTATTCAAATATAGTCAGTAATTAAATAATCAAAACAACACAAACCCAATGAAAAAATCATGTTTGGTTGGCGGGCACTATAAAGTAGGCATCTACTTCCGCATTTCAAGCCAGCTACTAATCATCATGTGTTCATACACAGTATTTAGTATTTACACACATATATTTATAGTTACATATACTATTCCGACAAATATGTTACGTACGTACGATATTTTATGCTTGTTTTTATATAAATTAAATGTTTTATTTTAAATTGGGAAATATCGACATTTGAACTTAATCAAATGTAAACTAACATTAGTCATATACTAAAATATGTAGTGTAATGGTTTTAATGTTGATATTTTACCATCGCCCAAATTTATACCAACATATGAATAATATTGCATATTGTTGATATTCTTACATTAATTGATGTAAAAAAAGAAAGAATTTTTACATTAATTGTGTGTATACACTATAATTGGAAGATTATTTTTTCCAACTAATTGGAAGATTAATTAGCGGATTAGGTGGATGAACGGTGAAGGTACGGTTTAATTATTATTTTTTATTACTGTATTATATTATAAAAGGAAAAAGAAAATGTGGAGTGGACTGTGACATTGCGGTAAATCTGGTAATAACGAGAACTAAAGGAAACCGTGCCGTCGTCTCCGAATCTTAGTGGGTGTTTGCTTTATGATATTTAATAGTACTTATTTACAAACGATGATGATTAATTAACCAAATTTACAGATCTTACATGTATACTACAAAACCTACAGTTCTTAACGTAATTAATGTTACAAACGGCTTCTAGTTGGGGCAGGTTAACTTAGACCTAAAAAACTTTATTTATTCTAGTGTTAATTATTCCTTGCTCGAACTTCTTTTTTCGAAATGATTAGTAATTAACTATCTAAAAGCAAAAAAAATACCGTTTTAAGTACATTTTTACAAAAAAGGAGTGTTGTTTATAAATTATAATGTAACTTTTGCAAACAAATATAATGATCTAGTTTCACGGAATCAATATGGGTGAAACTTTGTTCTTTTTTCTGGTGAAACATTTAGTTTATAAAGAAATTTGATATTACGAAATTCAACTTAATCTATAGCGGTACAGTGTAAAAACATTTATTTTATAGAGAAATTAGAAAAAAATTTGTTACTTGAAAAGGTTATAAAATATCGTAGTATCTGGAAGATGGATGCATTTTTATATGAAAACAGATGTAGTAATTAATTTACATGAAAGAAGGTAAACATTGCTACGTTCACGCACGGGCACAAAAGTCAAAAAGCTGAGGAGCTCTATAAGTATATTTATATTAGTGTCCCCAAAATGCGATGCTTTGGGATTTGATAATTATGACTATTCGTGGATAATGATTCCGATCATCTTTATTTTTATCAGCCATTATATAAACTCAAAAGAATATATATTATGATATCTATAAGTTTAGGGGTGAAAATGGGTTAACTTCTGCTTAATGATTAGTTGACAAAGAAAATAAAATTTTATTGGCGATAACAACGTATACACATCATTTCGAAGGATTTTATAAGTATTTTCATATTTTGGCTGATTTGATACATGCTAATTTAGTTGGTTATTTTTCTCTTTAAACTATTTACATGTAAGAAACCAGTAACTATTGTAAATTATAAGCTGAAATTAAAAAAACAAAATGAGAAAAATAGTCCAACTCACGTATATTATACCTCCTATACAGTTCAATTCATACAATGATACAAATCACAAATGACATTTTATTCCATATTTTATACTGATACTAATTACTGCTGTTTATCTAATTAATATGTTTAAATTATTAAGAATATTAATTAAGTTTCTAACAAATAACATAAGTTTTTAATATAGTCCACTAATTAATCAATTCCCCAAATCCTTAATTAAGTTATGCCATCACATAATTTGTAGTTAATCTATTAATTTGAAATCCGTCGGTATCAATATCAAACATTAAACTATACTCCCATAATTTTGTTTTGTCAGATTCCACTAATACCGTATAATTATAACTTATGTAAAAATAAATCACTTCTGAAAGATATATCTGTTCCGCCACTCGTTGCTATCCACCTGATCGATACTACATATATATATATTCCATCCGTAACTAAAAAAACAAGTAATATATATATGCCGTCCGTAACTAAAAAAAGACAAGTAATAAAATTGTTACCAGCAATGACAACAGTCATGTACTCCATGATCTTTTTTTTTTCTTTTACTCCATGATCTTCTTTTTCAGTTATATCTTTGTTCGATGGTTCCATATACTGTATTAGTTATTTAGTTTGTTATATCACTCGTTGCTTCGATCCATCTCGATGCTACATGTATATATATATTTGGCCCGTCACTAAAATAAGTAATAGATTGTTACTCACAATTAATGACAAGTGACAACATTGGAGAGTATTTATATAAAGTTTGATAAGCTGTAAATACTGAACAAAAAAAAGTTCAAAACATTTTTTTTTTAATAACAAAACATTAGGTTAGGTTTACACAATTGAAATAGAGATGGATATATGATTAAAAATATAAGATAAATAAATTATACAGATACTTTTACAAATAGAAGAAATGATGAATACAGATCTCATTGATTACACACGAAGCCCTCGTATTCACTTGTTCTTCTACCCTCATATCCCTTACTCCTCATGAATGTAGACCCTATTTGATACTAAAATTACAAATTACCATCAAACCCAATTATGAAATATATATATATTTTAAAAAGACTGATTAAAAAAAACCCAGAAAAAAGGAATAAAAAGACAATCTGTAACTAAGTTCTGACAACTTTAACTAAAGTACCCCATGTGAGAAAAAACAAAAGATCATCAAAGTAAACTATAATAAAATAAGGAGGTAAAAAAGTGAAAAGAGAAGAAAGCTAATAAGTTCATGATCTCTTTTTAACCTTTTTTTTTTTTTCACCACGAAGATCCTCCGGTATTACTGAACATCCCGCTCCAGTATGTATTATTACCATGACTCTTCTCTTGGGTTGTGCTTGAAAGCTCTTTCATGTCTGAAAAAGGGAACAAAACCCTACTTGCTCCATTCATGTCATCATCTTGAGCTCTTTGGTTACTGTTGATGGTGTTATGTCCGATCCCTTGATGATGATCAATGGAGAATGAAAGGTTATTATTACTCTGTTTGTAATCAGGCATTGTTGGAAACCCTAAAGATGAGTAAAGGACTGAGTTTGAATCCATAATTTGACCAGGCAAGAACGTGTTCAAGCCTCTTGAAGAGACTCCATTGGATCTTAGAAGCTCGAGAGCTGAGACAGGAGATGATGAAGCATAGATTGAGGACGAAGTATTGTTGTTCTCTATCTTGGGCATATGAAGAAAATGAGACATACCATGATGGTGATGATGATCTTGCATGACCGGGAAAGACAACAAGTTGAGATCTTTTGACTTATTAGGGATTTGGCTTGAGAAAAGAATCGGTGGGTTTAGATCTGGAAGCTTCGGGTTGGAAGCTGAAGCTAAAGGTGTTGAGGATCTCTTGTTCTTTCTTGAGCTACCTCCGACGGGGACGTTACGAAGAGAGCCACCTTCCGTCCAATACCTTCGACAGCCTTTGCAGAAGTATCTTGGTTGCGTGAGACTGTAGTTGTTGTAATAACAGAACTTTGTGTTAGTTGAGTTGCATCTTGGACAGTTTACTTTCTCTTGTGGCCTCGCCTTTCTCGTTTCCATCGTTGTGGCCGTGTTGTTATTTCCGCCGCCAGAACCACCGTTGGATGCGGTGGCGTTTGGCCTTGTGTTGGTGGCCATGAATGTTGGTTGTTGTTGCGATGTGTTGTTGTTGGTGTTAGAAATCATTTGCTCCATTGGTTTTACGTTTATCATTTCTTGAAAACCCTGTAAAATAAAGACAGACTTTAATTAATCCCCAACCATGTCAAAACTAGAGATCAACAAGCCAAACCGAGTCTTGAATCTCAACAAGCTTAGGGTTTGGTGAGATCAATAAAAATTTAAGTAATAATTATGCTCTATTGAAAATAAAATAAAAATACTAGGTTTTGTTTTTAAGGTTAAATCGTTGGTGCGTTAAAAGAAAGTTAATTCAAGATAGGAGACTAATTAAAATTTAGGAAAAAATTGGTAAGACCTGAGCACCAAGAACAAAAGGTAACTACCAAATCATACCTTTTTTATCCATTAATTATCAGAGTTTTATAATTAATCACATGAAAAGTTGAACTTGAACAAAAGTTCCTTAACTCCATTCAAGAACTTCGAAAGTTTCAAATTAACGGATAATTCCCCATGCAGTTTTCATATATAAAAGTCCAAATACCCATCATATAGATATATTCTATAAGACTATATATAACCACTTGTTTCATACATACATACATGCATACACACACACACACACACATGTATACATGTATGTGAGTAGAGAGATAAAAAGAGAGAGAGAGAGAGGTAAGAGTCAGAGTGAAGAAACAAACAGATATAGCAAAGAGAGATCTTTTTTACGTACCTGCGTCCACTTCGTAGCATCCATGAACTTCGACAAAGAGAAAGGCAGAGAGAGAGAGAGAGAGAGAAACTAAAGAGTAAAGAGCAGAGAGAGAATGTTTTGGAGACAGTTTTTTTTGTTTGGACTTTTGCTTTTTTTGGGATGATATGGCTCTATGCGTTAGCTTTCACTTTATGGATGATGAAAGAAAGCAGCCAAGAGGAAGAAGAAGAAGAAGAAGACGAGAAGAAACCTGCAAATAAATATAATAATTTATATGAAAAAGCAAAAGGAGGGTTTGTTGTTTTTGACTAGTGATAAATTGATAATAATGTCTCATGGCCTCCCTCTCTGGTTCTTTTCTGGTCCCTCATTTATATATTTTTAAAGTAAAAAATATCTGGCTAAAATATTGATTGTTCTATTTAACTAATTTGTTGGCTCTATAATATTAATCTTTAGTATAAAGTAAATACAGTGGTCTACGCATCGTGGTGTAAATTATTCAAAAAACTCAAAGGTTTTGAGTTAAATCACTAGTCATCATTTCATAATTTGCGACTGAATTAAGTTTGTAAACTATATATATGTAATTATGTTTTTAAAGATGATTTGTGCATTATCAATTATAATATTACATGTATTTTTATTTTTTCAATAAAACATATATATATATATATATATATATAAATATAAAGATGAATAAATAATACATATTTATAGTGCATGTTGATTACTCTTATTTTCATATCATAATAATACAAAATGTGAGTGGAATTATGAGTTGTATACTATTCCCGCCCACCCATTTTGTAATTAATATTATTTGCTGGGTTACAATCTGTCAATATTACCTTGTCAATTTCAAAATCCTTATACAGATATCATAATTACTCTATATTTTATCTATTATCAGTAGATTAGGTTACGAAATTCGGTGGCGAACTTGAAATTCTAATTACAGATTAATTTATGATAAAGTTGTGACTTAATATGGTCGAGAAAACATATGATTTTCATTTCTAACTTTATATAAAGTACAATATATATGTTGACTGTATTTTAGAAATATGGATTATTCTTCGGACGTTATACTACTTTCTTGTATTTAATTATGTTATTTCGACGAAGAAAGGGGACACCAAAATTTCACCCTTTATTTCAATTGTGATCTGCTTTTTTCGTAAAAGGACGATTATATATTACACCACACATGGCTTCATAAAGTTAATATGATTTTATTCTTAAATCGGTAAAGCTATACACAACAAATGTCGCGTTAATCAGATAACTAAAATAAAACTTTGTAAAAGCACATTAACTGAAAATCGAGGCCAATTATAAGAAACCAAGGAAACTTTTCAAACAAAAACAATACTGCACGAGTTATTATGTTATACATACAGCTTTTGCATTTATTAATAATCATTCTAACAATATTAAATCACGTACGTGTTATTAAAACGTTTATTAGCCAACGTGTGACTTCCATTACCTAAAATGGTTAAAATCACATTTATATATGTAATCGATCAGATGAGCGTCGTGGAATTTAATCAAACAATACAAGTTACTTAAGCATCACAAATTTAATCGGTTATAACTAATTTTCATCTCGATACAACAATTAATTCGTAAAATGGTTGTTTATGTATATATACAAAAGATGAGGGGTTGGAGAAGAATTAGTGAAGGACCGACAGGAAGCGACAAAAAGGAATACAGATGGGGCCCACTTTTGGGGCGTGATTAGCTTTTTTGAAATCTAAAGGACTGTTTTTCGATTCAATCCTGATGTTGACAACTGTCTTTCCTACCCAAACACCCTCTTCACCTATCGTGTCGTTTTCTTCATCTAGCTTCGCTTTGCTTGCCGTTTTCTCCAGCTTAAACGACCTACCCATGTCCACTAAGCTAGGAAGAAGCTTCTGTTGTTTTATTCTCCGGCCTTTTATAATGTATGGCCCATCAAGTTTATTGGGCTTGAGAACATATTTATATGTGTTATTGCGTTGGTACATACTGTACTTTCGTTTTTGGTCAAGGTACATTTTCAAATTGAGTTGTTTTGACACCCAACTAAATTTGGAATAAAGAATAAGAATCCAAATGCAGATGTGTGTATATGAAAATACAAAACATTTTTTTTGAAA